>OZ025297.1:253242151-253894929 GCA_964019185.1 Maratus speculifer
TCAGTTTGGCTTTGTTTTTTAACTTGGTTCCCTCATTATTTTAATAATGAGTCAAGAAGATTTAGAAAAGACAGCAATAAATTTACGTGGCAGAGCTAAATCTGCATTAACACGTATCACGAACTTCATTGACGCTGATCAAGTTTTTCAAAAGAATGATTTATTGAATAAATTAGAAAAATTAGAAACAGCTTATTTCGATTTTGATAAATATGATGCACAATTACCAGAAGAATCCTCGGAAATGGAGGAATTTGAAACAAAATATTATGAAACCAAAGCCAAACTGCAATTAGAACTTGAAAAATTTTCTATAAATAGTATGAATGCACATTCTCAAGTTGTTAATGAACAATTACCTATAGTTAATACAACTAATAATTTTAAATTACCCAGATTGAATATTGAGCAATTTGATGGTAATTTCAAAAACTGGATGTCATTTAAAGACTTATATTTATCGTTAGTGCATAATAATGCCAGTATAACAAACATTCAAAAATTTCAATACTTAAGAGGTTTGCTCGGTGAAGAGCCATCGTCAATTATAAAACATATCCCCATTTCTGAAACCAGTTATGCAGAAGCATGGGAAAAATTATTGTCAAGATACGACAAAAGAAAACAAATTGTCGCAGCTCTTATCAAAACATTTATGGATATACCTCCCATTATTCATGCTAATGCACTTAACTTACGCAATATATCAGATATCTCTGACGAGGTAATTCGTGCTCTCAAATCAATCGATGTTAAAGCATCAGAGAGAGACATTTGGTTAATTCATACTCTTCTTCAAAAGGTTGATAATAAAACACGTGAAGAATGGGCTCAATATTCATCGAAGGATGATTTTCCTTCTTTTGATCAATTTATTCAGTTCATTAATGACAGATGTTTATCTTTAGAATTGTATAATAATGATTATACAGGGTTACATAAAAAAGAGAAACAATTTAATTTTCACAAAGCTCCCGCCAATAACGTTATCAAATGTTTATTTTGTAAAGCTAATCACTTATTGTACAAATGTATTAAATTCAAGGAATTAAACGTAAGAGATAGAAAACAATTTGTGAGAAAAAACAAATTATGTAGCAACTGTTTATCTGACAGACACTACACATATCAATGTAATTCTACATTTAGCTGTCATCATTGCCAGCTTAAACACCATACGCTATTATGCGAGAATAAACTACAAAATTATGCGATGTCAACTTCACGTCCGAATGAAAAACAGAGTCGGAAAAGCAAATCTGATTCAGAGGACCTTTCGATTCCTGATGATAATAAAAAAGAAGTTTCTCCTTCAATAAATTCTGTTCAAACATCTTTCGCACTTTTGCCCACTGCTACAGTATATATTTATGATTGCATGGGTCAAAAGCATACGTTAAGAATTATGTGTGACAGTGGCTCAGAATCTACGTTCGTTTCAGAATCATGCATGAAAGTGTTAGGATTCAAAAGGAAAAATGCCCGATTTCCCGTGAAAGGTCTTTCTAATTCAAAAATCGCAGTAACAAAGGGTTACGTAATGATTGATCTTATATCAATTCATAATGCTGACAGTAAGTTGTCAGTGAAAGCTTTTATTTTAGACGAATTAACAGCTCCATTACCTTCTGAGAAAATAAGTGAAGAGCATTATTCACACTTAAAAAATGTAAACTTGGCAGATCCACATTTTGGGACTCCAAATAAAATCGATGTTATTTTAGGATCAGATTACTTTTTTTCTATTTTGCTTCCTGGTCAAATAACATGTGCTCAGAGCAGTTTAATTGCACAAAATTCCATCTTTGGCTTTCTCGTATCGGGAAAAATGCCGCATCTTAACACAACTCCTAATTCAATGCATAATTTACATATTTATGAACTTAATATTGATAATGAATTAAAACGGTTTTGGGAAATGGAAGAAGTATTCAATAATAATGCTCAAATTCTGTCTCCAGAAGAACAATTTGTTGAATCACATTTTCAGAAAACTTACTCAATTAATTCCGAGGGTCGTTTTGTGGTAAAATTACCTTTTGTTAAACCTACGACAGAATTAGGTAATTCTAGACCTGCCGCAATTTCTCGCTTGTTGGCGATGGAAAGGAAATTTAAAGAAAACCCAGAATTCGAAAAGCAATACAAGGATTTTATGCGCGAATATATACAGTTAGGCCATATGGAATTAATAACACAAAATGACATTAACGATTCTGAAAATGAACAATATTTTCTTCCTCATCATGCGGTTATTAAACCTTCTAGTACTACTACCAAGTTGAGAGTTGTGTTTGATGCATCATGTAATACTTCAAAAGGTAATTCCTTGAATTCAATTTTGGGAGTAGGTCCTAAATTACAAAGGGACATATTTGAAATTTTACTTAATTTTCGAGTTCCGAAAATTGTTTTTTGCGCTGACATAGAAAAGATGTACCGCCAGATTTTAGTTTCTGAAGAAGATCAAAATTATCAGAAAATAGTTTGGAGGTTTAACTCTAATGAGGAAATAAAAAATTTCAAATTAAAAACAGTTACTTATGGGCTAGCTCCAGCGTCTTATCTAGCCACTAAATGTCTCAAACAAATTGCTGATGATTATACAAAAAACGCTGTTATTTCTCAAACATTGGAGAAAGATTTCTATATGGATGATCTTCTTTCAGGCTCAAACACTGTTAGCGAGGCAATAGAAACTTGTAAAGAAATTAGCGATGTTTTGCACGCGCATGGTTTCCACTTAAGAAAATGGAATTCAAATTCAAGGGAATTTCTTAGAGAGTTTCAAGATGATTCCAATACCGAATCGAATTTTGAAATAATTCCTAGTGATAACGGAAGCTCTAAAGTTCTAGGATTAAGCTGGAACTCTTCTTCAGATACTTTTATTTTCAAGGTTTCACTAAATCTCACTCCACCTCTTACAAAGAGGCAAATTTTAGCAGAATCGGCTAGAATCTTTGACCCACTGGGTCTAATTTCACCATGCACTGTAACTTTAAAAATATTTTATCAAAAACTGTGGTTGACAAAAGGGGACTGGGACACTATTATTCCAGAACATCTAACTGAGGAATTATTCAAATTTCAAAATTCATTCAATGAAATCAATCAATTTTCGATACCAAGATGTGTTACGCTTTCATCAGAGAATGCCTTCGAATTACACGGATTCTCCGATGCGTCAACACTAGCTTATGCTGCCGCAATTTATTGCCGACAAACTTGCAATGGAAAAACCAATGCTTTTCATTTGGTTTCTAAAACAAAAGTTGCACCAATCAAGCAAATTTCTGTCCCTAAATTAGAACTTTGCGGTGCTCACTTATTATCTAAATTATTCCGCACAGTTATGGACACACTAAAGAATTACAAGTTCGATATTTTTGCATGGACTGATTCTAAAGTAGTCCTTTCATGGTTATCCGCACACCCCCGCAAGTGGAAAACATTTGTCGCGAACAGAACCTCTCAAATAACAGAAGTTTTACCTACTAAGCACTGGGGACACGTTCCCTCAAAAGATAATCCCGCAGATATCGCTTCTCGCGGTATCGACCCAAAGTGTTTGCCAGAATGCGAGCTATGGTGGAAAGGGCCAGGCTGGCTACTTCTAGACCCATCTAATTGGCCGAAAGATGACTTAAATGTTGATGAATTCGATGAGCAAATCAAATCCGAGCAAAGGTCGGATCCCATTTTTTCATTTCACACGCATGCTTCAAATGATGTACTAGATAATTTGTTTCAAAAGCACTCTTCACTTTCAAAAATTATCCGCATTCTGGCATATTGCATAAGATTCATTAAAAAATGCAAAAATGCTAATGAATATCAAATCCCTTCAACAGTACTTACATTTAACGAAATAAAATCTGCTGAAGAAATGATCGTTCTTTGGATTCAAAATTCTTACTTTAAAGAAGAGTTAAATTGCATCAAAGAACAAAAACCTCTAGCTAAGAAAAGCAAATTACACTCCCTATATCCGTTTATTGATGCTAAGGGTATCTTACGGGTGGGAGGACGCCTGCAAAATTCACAGTTAGCATTTAATCACAAGCATCCGGTAATACTTCCATCACAACATAAAATGAGTGAACTATTGATAATACAACAGCATATTGCCACTTTACATGCTGGACCTTCTCTACTATCGCACATCATAAAACAATCTTTTTGGATAATTGGTGGAAAAAAGCTCATCAACAAATGCATTAATAGATGTTTAAAATGTTTCAGATACAAGAAAGCTATTACAACTCCTCCATTAATGGGGAATTTACCTAAACCTCGAGTAAATCTTGAACGCCCCTTTTTTGCCAGTGGAATTGATTACGCAGGCCCCATATCCATTAAATTTAGCAAGGGTAGGGGTGCAAAAACAACTAAGGGTTACATTGCCTTATTTATTTGTCTTGCTACGAAATCGGTCCATATAGAAGCTGTAAGTGATCTAACAACTGAAGCATTTATAGCAGCTCTTCGACGTTTTAGTGCAAGAAGAGGTACCCCACGTCACCTTTATAGTGACAACGGGAAGAACTTTGTCGGGGCATCAAGAAAAATCGACCAAATACAGAGGGCATGGTTGTCATTTCCTAAAAATGAAATCATGTCTCGATATTTAACTGAAAAATCCATTGAATGGCATTTTATCCCTCCTTCTTCCCCTCACTTTGGCGGAATTTGGGAGGCTGCGATAAAATCCGCCAAACATCATCTAAAAAGAGTAATAGGAGAGACACTCCTGACATTCGAAGAGCTCGCCACCCTACTTAGCCAAGTCGAAGCCTTGTTAAATTCGCGACCTCTCATACATTTAAATGACAATGATAGTGACTGCATAAATGTTCTCACACCCTCACATTTTCTTACAGATGATGTAATCTTCTCAATACCGGAGGAGACCTCATCCATCACATGCAACCCTAGAAATCGCTGGGAGCTGCTGCAAAATTTAAAAAGAGGATTCTCACAGCGATTTAAGAAGGAGTATTTGATCTCGCTCCAAAAAAGAAGCAAGTGGAGAGTCGAGCAACGTAATCTTCAACCTGGACAAGTTGTGCTACTCCTTGATGATACCCAGCCACCAGACTCTTGGCCATTGGGCCGGGTAACAGAGGTGCACCCAGGAAAAGACGGACATGTCCGTGTTGTGACCATACAGTGTAGAGGATCGTTTTTGAGACGACCTGTACACAAATTAGCGCTCCTTCCTATATATCAGGACTAAGGCCTGATAGGGTGGGAGTGTGTTTAAGTACTTAAAGTGTTTATTCTAAAAACAGTAATATTGATAAACATCAAATTACTTCATATTTCAGAAGTGACATTAATTACATTAACTGTTTACTTTAAAACCATAATATTTATAAACTATAAATTAATCCATTATTCAAAAGTGACATTAATGAAATATTTAATATCATTGTTTATTTAAACAATTCATAAGTGGATGATTGCACAGGATTGCGAAATCATTTGTGTTGATTACTTCAAGGACAACATTTTACTGTGAACGAACTCAGTTCAGTTTCTCTTATGTTTTTGTAAAGCACACACGGTGCTTATATTTCTCTTACTGTGTCGCATACTTGGATATGTTAATCCCGCAACCGCAGCAGGAAACTGCATTCCTGTATCTTGTTTTTTTCAATTTACTAAATGTTTCTTTAAGTTGTTAATATAAAGCAAAAAAGATATATTAGTGCGAATTTATTTTCACTTGACAACACTAAAGAACTGCTTCATGAATCTCGGACACCAACACCAAGAATGTATTAAATATTATTAAACAAAGACGTAACACTATGTGGAACTGATGCCACTGAGAAAATTTTGAAGACATAAGTACCTAATAAAAATGATAAAAATTTAAATTGGCTTTTGCTATAGTTAACGTTAAACAACCAAAATAATGCATACCACAAAGTAACTAAGCTTATAAAATTATCAGTTTTGGAATTAACTGTTTATATAAAATTAATACATAGCATGAGTAATTTAAAAAGTTGCTTGAGTTGCGGAATTCAGCAACAGGTTGAAACACAGAAATTTCTGCACCTTCTTCATGATAAAGAGTCGGAAACTTTTCTTGTATCAAGCATGGTAATGTAAGTACTATAAATGTAAGTTCACTATCTGAAATAATAATAATAACACATTAAGGAAAACACACAAAAAGACAGTCCAATTAAAATGTATCATCAAAATACAGCAAAAATGGTAGATGAACAAAAAAAGAAAGAATAAAATTTAAATAAATTTTAAATTATAGCTCACAAGGCTATCAAAGCCTGACAGCTAATGTGCCCACAGGTTCTGTATGTAACGTGATAACTTTTTATATAAATATCAGATTTGCTTCAAATTTTATATGTAGGTTCATTCTGATAAGGTTCTTCACTGATTAGTATTGGAGGTTCATTGGTTAAATATGAAGAGGGGGGGAGAAGAGAGTACTACCCTCCTTAATTTATATAAATATGCGGAAATCATGCAGAATTATCACATTTTGTTCAAATTTTGTTAATAGGTTCACTCTGATAAGGCACTTCCCTGATTAGTTTTAGGGGCTCATTGGTTAAGTATAAAGAGGGATGGCAGTTAATCCACTGTCCAATAACTTACAGTTGATTTCTTTTATTTTTGGATCGGCATTATTCTTTGAAATAAGAGTGTAATATACAGTTGTATGTATAGCCTGTGAGCTCAATGCCATCAGTTTAACTGGGCACTTTCCTCTTTATTGCCTATTTTCGGACAGCATGAGAAAATTACATGACCAACTATACGCACTTGTCATTCAGATATTCTTTTCCTGTATTATCATTAAGAGTTACAAACTATTTACATTTTTAACCATATTTACAAAACATATCTTGCAACAAAGTGTCTATTCCAGATTAGCAACGAATTTCCCTAACATGTACAGGTATTCCATACCAGTAATAATAAAAAAAAGTGAGGAATTTTATTCAAATTTATTAGTACGCCCCTATTATGTATCCTATATTGACACTAATCAATGAATATATGGATATAACCCCTCGTGTTTTTCCTTCATTTTGGGAATAATGAATTTTCAACGTATTCTATTGACGATTATTTTCAAAATTTTCAAGATGTGATTTTTGACGTTCACAAAAGTTGCTCTATACATTTGGCTAACATAATATGCAAATGAAATTTTGATATCTTTGACGCATGCGCAGTGAAAAATTATTTAGTAAACCTACTCAATATTCGAACAATTTTTATTATTTTTTAATTCTGATTACAAGGTATTGTGTGCAATGTTGTTTGTCACATTTTCTGAAAAGAATGTTACTTTATATTAAGAACTCTTCAAATTACAAGCAAAAATCTTGGGTAAATTTGAGCCTGTTTTTGGATTCGTAGAAAACCTTACATTTTCTACGAGTATACATGCTATCGACATAAAAATGAACACAGTTTATTATAATAAGCCACTTAATCATAATCTATACTTTGAGCGCTTTTTCTACATTAGATTTGACAGGGTTATCCAAAAGATATCCAAAAGGTTTTCATTCTTTTTTAATTTGTTGTCCCCTATTGGAGTTTCGGAATAAAACCTTCAGGAAAATATATGACTTGTACTACACTATCTGGCCATTGATTATCGTCCACTTGCGATTTTAGACATTTTGTTAAATATCTAGAAAAATACATGAGGAATTATCCTGAAACTCTCAGTGTATACACATAATGTGTGCACTCAATGTGTACAGGTCATATATTTCCGTGAAGATTTTTTCCAGAAACCTTATAGGAGACCGTCAACAAATTAAAAAATAATGAATATCGTTTGGATAACCCTGTCAAAACTAATGCAGCAGAAGCGCTCGAACTGTAAATTGTGATTAAGTGGCTTAATGTTATAAACTGTGTTCATTTTATGTCGATAGCATGTATACTCGTAGAGAAATTAAGGTTTTTATAAAAATACTCCCAAATTTTTCCAAGATTTTTGCTTATAATTTGCAGAGTTCTTAACATAAAATAATAATATTTTCTGAAAATGTGACAAACAACAATCCTGTAATCAGAATTAAAAAATAATAAAAATTGTATGAAAAATGAGTAGGTTTACTAAATAATTTTTCACTGCGCATGCGTCAACGATATCAAAATTTCATTTGCATATTATGTTAGCTAAATGTATAGAACAACTTTTGTGAAAGTCGCAAAATCATAGCTTGAAAATTCTCAAAATAATCGTCGATATAATAAGTTGAAAATCCATAAGTTCCCAAAATTAAGCAAAAAAAATGGGGGATTGTATCCAAATGTACTAGTAAGTTCCGTATTGTGTATTCTATATTGACACTAAACAATGAATATATGGATACAACCCTTCTTGTTTTTGCTTCATTTTGGAAATAACGGATTATTAAGTGATTCTATTGACGATTATTTTCAGAATTTTCAAGCTATGATTTTGCAACTTTCACAGAAGTTGCTCTATACATTTAGCTAGCATAATATGCAAATGAAATTTTGATATCGTTGACGCATGCGCAGTGAAAAATTATTTAGTAAACTTACTCATTTTTCATACAAATTTTATTATTTTTTAATTCTGATTGCAGGGTATTATGTGCAATGTTGTTTGTCACATTTTCAGAAAATATTATTTTTTATTAAGAACTCTGCAAATTATAAGCAAAAATCTTGGAAAAATTTGGGAGTATTTTTATAAAAACCTTCATTTCTCTACGAGTATACATGCTATCGACATAAAAATAAACACAGTTTATAACAATAAGCTACTTAATCACAATCTACAGTTTGAGCGCTTTTGATGCATTAGTTTTGATAGGGTTATCCAAAAGATATTCATACATTTTTTAATTTGTTGGCGGCCGCCTATAAAGTTTCTGGAAAAAATCTTCACGGAAATAGATGACCTGTACTATATTGTTTATACACTGAGAGTTTCAGGATAATTCCTCATGTATTTTTCTAGATATTTTGCAAAATGTCTAAAATCGCAAGTGGACGATAATCAATGGCCAGGTAGTGTATTGTATTTGTACACTAAGATTTTCAGGATAATTCCTCATACATTTTTCTAGATATTTAACAAAATGTCTAAAATCGCAAGTGGACGGTCATCTCTGGCCATATAGTGTATATCAGGAGCTTTAGGAAACTGGCTAATTCTTTATTTCCCCTTTTGCTATATGGGGAAATGTCGGGTGGAATGGGACTGTAGGTTTTTCTCTTTGTGCATTATTTAAAACATTTCATCGATCGCATACAAGATGAAGCAGTGGTAATCCATTCTTCAGTTTACAAAAATTATTGATATGCATAGACTTGCAAATGTATGAAAGAAAAAAATATTTCAAAAATACAATTTAAATTTGATTTATTTGCTCTCAATATATTAAAGGCTTGTTTATTTATAAATGTAATAGTTTCCCCATTTATGGAACATTATACTGTATATTTTCCATAATTTAAACTAAGCCTAAAGCAGCATTTTTGTTTGAACAAGAAGTTTAACACAAACAAGGATGTGGCGAGGAATGGGACATGCCAGAAAACGGATGAATGGGACGCGCCCAGTTTCTTTTTTTAGTTAATAATAATGCGAATTGCTAACATGCAATTTCTTTAGAGGATAATATATTAATTATAACATTGATAATATATGCATTCATACTTCAAAATGTAAATAAATTGACATTTAAGGCGCAACGCTAGGCACAGAAAAAGATCCGGATGATAATGCAAAGTCTATGGGGGCGTTCTTTTCAAATATTTCGCCGAAATTTTAATATTTTTACGTGATTGTTTTGCACAAGATTGCTGAGGGCGATCCGCAACCGGCGTAGATTTTACTTTTTCAGTTTTGGTTTCAGATTTTTTTTAATTACTTTAACTTACGAAATTGGTTTAAACCGGTTCTGAAATTGAAACTATCGTTATCGTAAAATATAAAAGCAAAATCGAAAAAAAAAAAAAAACTAAGCCGATTATGGATCATCCTCAGCTGTCTTGTTCAAAAGAATCATGTAAAAATATTAAAATTTGAGTTAGGTATTTCAAAAGAACACTCCTATAGATTTTTACATTATCATCCGGGTCTCTTTCTGAGCCTAGTGTGGGGCCTTAATGACACCTATGACAGAAAATCCTGAATTTTCATTCCAGTCATGAAGATACTGGAATTTTATATTGTGGCATATACATTATCAACTTACAACCTTTGTTTGATTGTTTATCTTACCGACACTATAGGTTATTTTGTGCTTTATAGCTTTTTTTTATTATTGCTGTCCCATAACTCTTAATGAGGAGGTATGAGACTGAAACTTTCGCTCTCTTTAAAATAAAATAGTATTTGCACGTTATGTTTCTATATTGTTCAGGGGGATGAAAAAAGTGTTTTACCTTGCATGCTATAAATTAAATTTTTTCTTTTTGTATTAAAAAAAAGAATCTTACTTTTGTAAAAAAAGTCCCACACCAACCCTCTCTACCCTATATCTATATTAATAAAAGAACAAAACGCTCTGTCTGTGTGTGTGTGTGTGTGTGTGTGTGTCTGCGATGGCTAGCAAAATCTACAGCATGTACGAGGCCCAAAATTTTTTTGAGAGTAGCCCCAAATCTCTCCTGATGCACCTGAGCTTCAGAATTTCGAAATTCTATTTATTAACTGAGTAATTAATTAAATTCCAAATATCACTCTCATAAAAAATCGCCTTTTTTCTTCTTTTTTTCCTTTCATTTAGTTATGGTTGGTTGGTTGCATAAAAGTTTCGCTGAAATAATTTTAAAAGCTGGAACAGACCTTTAAAATTCATAGACTGGCAAACTGTTAGTTTAAATGATGATTTTTTATCACAGCGGTTGTAAACCATGGAGGAAAAAGATAGGTGGTGGTGAAGTAAACCGAAAAAAGGATTGCAATATTAAATCATTTATCGCTCAAGTTTTAATGTCCCAAACAAAAGCATGTGGAAGGGATTTTGTATTAATAAGATGAATTGAAAGAAATGAATTACAGCTGAAGCATATTTTACGAAGAAAATTTTCTACGAATTTTTTAAAATGGTCTTTTTCCTATTATATTATTTATTAAAAAAATATTTGCTTTTAAAATAATTGAAATTGATAAATTCGAAATAATTAAATGTCAAAATAAAATTAAATAAAATATTGAAAACATTTGATTTGAACAAAAAATTGTATTACTAAAAGTTTTCTTTTTTTTCAGAACTTTTTAATACTTTATAACGTAGATGAAAAATGTTTATGATTTAACAACATATTAATAATTCTATGCCAATATATAAAAAAAATTTATAAAAACTTTCTTTTAAAATCATGTGTGAAAACTTAAATAACAAATATTACTCTAAAATCTAGATTTCAGAGTGCAGACGATTTTAAAATATTAACGAAAGAATGTTAACTTTTCAAGCAAAATCTTAAATGATGCTTCTATATTGATATTTCAAAGTCATATGATAAAAATAATCACATAATTCTTGCCTATGATTCACATATTTGTATCTTTTATGCATTCCGATCGTGTATTACAGACAATAATGGCACAAAACGTTATTTTTTAAAAGAAATTTTAGTCATCTATTCAATAATAGTTTAAAAGGTAATAAACAAAGAAATACGGGTTTAAACCAACTTGAATTGATCGGCGTGTCAAAGCACATGGTTTTGTTGGTGCTTATTTGGACTTAATGTAGCGGATTTTAGGGTTACATTTTTTAACTTGGCAAAAATATTCCAGTGAAGCATCTCCTTATTCGAACAATACAGAATAATTTTCGTGAACACGCAAGAAGACCCGAACCCATAAGTTCCATTTGAAAAAACCCCCGAAATCTGAATTGAACCAAATCTGAACCCGATAAAAGTATTCCAAAGAGCTACAACCCGATACGAGCAAGACGAAATAATTTCCATGGACATAAACCCGACTCGAACCTAAAAAATCCGATTTGAAAAAACCTGAAATTTGACTCAAACCAAATCGGAATCCGATCAAAATATTAGGAAGAATCATAACCGGACTCGAGTATGATAAAATAATTTTCGTGGACATGAACGAGATTCGAACCTAAAAATTCTATTTGAATAAAAGCCTGAAATTTGAATCGAACCAAATCTGAACCTGAAAAAAATATTCCAAAGAACCGTAACAGGATCCGAATAAGACAAAATTTCCATGCATATGAACCGAATCTGAACCTAAAAAATTTCTTTGAAAAAATCTCGAAATCTGAAATGAACTTGATAAAAATATTCCAGTGAAGCATGTATTTATTCGAACAAGGCAGAATAATGTCCTTGAACACGCAAGAAAACGCGAATCCAAAAATTACATTTGAAGAAAAAACCGAAATCTGAATTAAACCAAGTCTGAACTTGACAAAAATATTCCAGTGAAGCATGTCTTTATTCGAATTAGACAGAAGATTTTCCGTGGACACACAGGAAGACCTGAACCCAAAAAATTCCATTTGAAGATAACGCCGAAATCTGAATTGAATCAAATCTGTTCCCGACAAAAATATTTCACAGAAACATAACTAGATCCGAGCAAGGCAAAATAATTTCCATGGACATGAATCCGTCCCGAACATTTAAATCGAATTTCAAAAAATACCTGAAACCTGAATCGAACCAAATCTGAACCCGGCGAAAATATTCTAATGAATCATAACCAGATCCGAACAAGACAAAATAATTTCCATGGACATGAACTCAATAAATGGTTAGGTAACATTTGGGTTGCGATTAGGTTGCAATTACATTACGGTAAGTCTTTGATTTTATTTAATTTCACGTTAGGTTACAGTTAGATCACGGTTAATTTAAAGTTAGGTTAAAGTTAAATTGCATTTATGTGATGGTTAGAATAAGAATAGGTTACAATAAAGTGACGGCTAAGTTACATTTATGTTATATTTAAGTTACGGTAGGATACTGTTAAGTCGCAGTTAGGTTACACACAGATTACGGTTACGGTACAAAAGTTAACGGTTAGGAATTTGTCCACAGAGTCAACTTTACGCATGCTTTGATTAAAAATATACACTTTTGTTAAATGGCTCTGAAATTATAATACTATATACCAATCTTTTATCATCGCGTATCGATTTCATTCACGGTATAGTCGGATTTAAGAGTAATATGCAGTAGGGTGGGCCGAAAAAAACTTTTTTTCGATTTTCGATTATGGCGGGTGCGGAAAAGTGGCCACTGGTGGCACTCAGTTCATACAAAAAATTTGAGATTTTTTGGCCATTTCCTTACCCTGCCGCAAACGGCTTGAAATTTTGCGAAAATGTTCATTTTTGAACTTTTTCGAAAAAAATTAAAAAATGTTAAATTAAATTTATTTTGGTTGTATTTACTTGAAAAGGCATATTTAATGTACCAAATGTTTAAATAAGATCTGATCATGCATTATTTAATATCTATGTATATTATAACTTGGCCTATTTTTATAGCTTTTTCTCGTATAATAGGCAAAAGTTGTATTTGTTTGAATCGATCGTTAGTTTCTATATTATTTATGTTCCTTGATCTTCTTTATATTTTTTCTATGTTCAAACGTCATATATTTGGGGGAAAGACAGCAATATACTTCAAAAACAAATCTGGAAGGTGAGAAAGTGGTGAAGCAGGACTCTAAGCGAGCACAATGACTCGTCTAATACTCAGGGAGTGAAGGACGAAATAGTTGAGAGCCAAAATGCGATAAAGGATTCTTATTATTTATCCTTGCTAAGTTACCTGCGACATTTGTTCAGTGTTTACGTGAAACCCTTTTGTGGTAATATACAGTGCATTTTTGGGTCGTTTAATGTGCCATTATAGTGTTTTGTGCGTTTTATTACGACGAGCTTAGAAATGGCTAGTATGAAGGATTATGGTTATGTAAAGACACACGATAGCGAGAAAAGTAACTTTTGGGGGGCATCATGCATATTGAAAGAATTGCAATTGCCAACTTATGCTGATAATTATGCGCCACTATTACTGGTTGCTTCACCATGTAGAAGTTGTGACAGCAGAGAATACGAATCTCGTCATCGATAAACACAAAGTCAAAAGAAAGAAATAGAAACTTGGAAAGAAGATACAGGCAGGAGAAGTTATTGAAAGAAGGAAAATTAAAAGCATATTTTTTGATGGTAGAAAGGATAAAAGTATATTCAGAGGAAAAAAAGAACAAGCGGCACTGTCGATGGAAAGGCGAGGAACACATCACCGTGTTGTATGAACCTGGTTAGGAATACTCGGGTCACTTGATACCTTGTTTCGGTCACGGAAAAGAAATAGCAAAATCATCATACAATCTTCCAAGTTACCACAAGTTAGACTTTTCTGAACTGACGAGTTATCAAGGTAACGGAACGAGGTATCAAGTGACACAAGTTTTCCTAACCAGGTTCAAACAACACGGTGATGTGTTCTTCGCCTTTCTCTCGACGGTGCTGCTTGTTTTATTTTTCTCCCTCTTAATATATTTTTATCCTTTCTACCATCAAAAAATATGCTTTTAATTCCCCTTCTTCCAATAACTTCTTCTGCCTGTATTTTCTTTCCAAGTTTCTATTTCTCTCTTCTGACTTTGTTTTTATCGATGACGAGATTCGTATCTTCTGCTGTGACAACTTCTACATGGTGAAGCAACCAGTAATAGTGGCGCATGATTATCAGCATAAGTTGGCAATTGCAATTCTTTCAATATGCATGATGCCCCCAAAGAGTTACTTTTCACGCTATCGCGTGTGTTTGCATTGTCGTGGCCCTTTATACTAGCCATTTCTAAGCTCGTTGTAATAAAACGCACAAAACACTATAATGGCACATTAAACGACCCAAAAAGCACTGTATATCAATACAAAAGGGTTTCACGTTAACACTGAACAAATGTCGCAGGTAACTGAGCAAGAATAAATACTAAGAATCCTTTATCGCATTTTGGCTCTCAACTATTTCGTCCTTCACTCCATGAGTATTACGACGAATCATTGCGCGCGCTTAGAATTCAGCTTCACCACTTTCTCATCTTGCAGATTTGTTTTTGAAGTATACTGCTGTCTTTTTCCCAAATACATGACGTTTGACACATAGAAAAAATATAAAGAAGAGCAAGATACATAAATAATATAGAAACTAACGATCGATTCAAACAAATACAACTTTTGCCTATTATACGCGAAAAAGCTATAAAATTAGCCTAAGTTACAATACACATAGATATTAAATAATGCATGATCAGATCTTATTTAAACATTTGGTACATTAAATATACCTTTTCAAGTAAATACAACCAAAATAAATTTAATTTAATATTTTTTAAATTTTTTCGAAAAAAGTTCAAAAATGAACAGTTTTGCAAAACTTCAAGCCGCTTGCGGCAGGGTAAGGAAATGTCCAAAAAATCTCAAATTTTTTGTATGAACTGAGTGCCACCAGTGGCCACTTTTCCGCACCCGCCATAATCGAAAATCGAAAAAAAGTTTTTTTCGGCCCACCCTAATATGCAGTCGAGTCTTTATATAACGAAATCCACTGTTCCAGTAAAAAATTCGTTATATAGAGAAATTTGATGCATAGAGAATGATGTTAAAAATCGTGTTTAATGTGTAAAATTTGAACAAATATTATTTTTGATCTTTTGAATTAATAATTTGAAATGTTTAAAGGTAAATATTAACCTAATATTTTATTTCTTAATTATTTAAGCTGTTTCAAAAGAGAGAACAGACATTTAATTGAAAGCTTAATGAAAATCAAATAAGGAAGACTTGCATTAATTTCAGACGAAGAAATCTGTGATTTTTTGTTGTTTTGATTTTAAAATTGTTACGCTCTAAAAAAAAGCTCAATTTTAGCAAGGAATGAAATATTGTAGTTAACATTTTCCTCCATTTGAAAACCTTTCTTATCTGCCTCTCATTGATTCCTCTCTTACATGTGCATCAATCCAATTGACTCAGTTTTGAGAAAGATGTGGAAAGGTGTGTGGGAAATGGGATGAATTCGTTGGATTTAAAGAACAATAAGAGAAGTAATATTAAAAAAAAAAAAAAAAAAAAAAAAAAAAAAAAAAAAAAAAAACTCAGCATTGACGATAAATCAAAAATAAGTGATGGAAAATTTATTCCATATGATAGCCTTTTAAAACTGAGTAAATTAAGACCAATTTATGAAAAAAATCGTTATATGGAGATAGCTATTTCGCTATATAGAGACTGTTTTTAATGTAATCATGCGAAAAGGGAACCGTTCCTACTAAAAATTCGTTATATAGAGAAATACGATGTATGGAGTTTCGTTATAGAGAGACTAAACTGTAATTAGTTTGAAATTCAAAATATTTCACTTGGGATTTCTATGCGAAAAAAATAATTAGTTACGTGATTTAACAGTGATTTTTATGGGTAAATATCAACAATTTAACACGAAAATAACGCAATCGTTGGATACATGTTCCTTCCCGTGTTTCTCATTGCTCATTTTAAGTATTTTTAGAGCTTAATATTAGTTGTTTTTAAAACGGATTTTTCACAAAGTAAGCTGCGACGTATTTCAGACAATGCATTTCTGCATGCTTCCAGTTAATGATAAAATCATAAAAATTTCAAGTTCGTTTAATATTATTAATACGGACCCGGGCAACGCCGGGCGGATCAGCTAGTAGATATTATATATTAATACACCAATTACATGAAAATAGAATTTTTATCAATAGTATTAAAATACAGTTTAAGGGCTAATAGTTTATTGTATATCCTTAGGTTTTTACCACCTTCTCCCCAGGTTTTTACCGGTAAAAAGCCAATCCTGTTTATTGGTCTTGTTTCAGAACGGGTGGAATGAAAGTTTGTTAAAAATTATGTCATTAGAAAAATCTTTAAGATTTATTAATGACAGTGCAAAAATCGCCTTTAAAACACAAGATCTTCATCACCTGCGGAAAATTTTCACATTTGTGTAAAATTACGATATAATTTTTTATTCATTGTTATATTTTTTGAACACACACTATTTCTGTAAACTATTCTGAAAGTTCAGTGGAGTAAATACAGATTGTTTTCCTTTTATAATTTGAATGTTCATGACTACAAATTTGTCATATCGGATGATGTTGATGATTGAGAAAGGGGGGGGGGGACTGATTACGGTCTAATCAAACTTAAATTACTATTATTGAAAAAAAAAATATTTTATTTTATTTAACCATTAAATTCTGCTACTAAATAAGGTTTAATGCGAAAGAATACTTTCGAAAAAAAAATGGGTATAAATCTGCATAGCCGATAATCAGATCATAAGGTTTATTCAATTCAATACCCTAACATTTTCTCACCTTTTTTAAAGAAAATGAAACCAAAAGTATGAAAATATGAAGAATTGGGAGCAAGAAAACATAATGGTAAACCCAAGATACCGCTAAATTCGGGTTTTTAGGCATTTCCCACCAAGGTATGACTTGGCTGACTAATAACGTTTTAATGTGCAAATCGAGGTTTTATCCGTGATTTTTATCCTTAAAGATCATGGACTAAATGATTGTCCGTGCTACTGCATCCCGATCTAATCTTATTATGAAGATTATTTTGGAAATAATGTTGGTTAATAAGGAAAATATTAATAATGAAAACCCTGTAAATAAGTTTTGATTACTTTAAGATTTGCAAGCATTCAATTGTCTTAAATGAAAAAGTTACCCCCCCCCCTCTCAAATAAAGACAAATCAGGTATACTGAAACAATATTAGAGAAGTTACGCGAGGCTGCAATATGGTGTGAATTAGCCTTTACAGGAGGGGTTCGGATAGCATCTATCTGACAATATATGCAAAGCCGGCCAGATGCTGTCCGAAATCCCGTGTAAAGGTTAAAATTAAAACTTCGCAAATAAAATTAATTGCTTTTAACTGTATATAGACGCAAAAACATATTTTAACATTAACTGTTCTGACAAAAATTGTTACATAACTACTGTGAGCTATCTGTCAGACCATTCAGTCTGAAGATGAATAAAATGTTACATTAATTCTCAGAATACTATTTATGTATTAAACTTTATGTACAAGAATATTATAAATCAAATTCAGCTATTCAAAAGTATTTAGAGGTAGTAATAAGACTCCAAACTAAAAAAATTTGACCAGTATCTATAGTTAAACTAAAAATTACAAGTTAAACTGTGAAACTTGAAAAACTCACGGTTTCTGAGACCACTAACAGCAGTTAAGGGTTAAATCTAAACAGTTGAGTTTAAACACAAGGTAAAACGGTCATAGAATATTCCAATTGCAACAAGATTCGTCTATAATAACTGATTTGTAATGAAAAAATATGTAAATATTTCTACAATCTTTCATTTCGCTCTTTCTAATTGTGCGCCGTCAGGATTCCCGTGCCTAGAGCAGTTTGCTCCAATTGCTCCGCGGTAGCTAAGGCCTCGATAAATCATTTAACCCTCCAAGCGTCTTGCAAATGGGTAAAATTGTAAAGTTGTTTTCTCTGCATTTTGTTTCAAATGCTAATAAAATGTGATTCTTTCAATATTGCATAAAAAAACTTATTTAGGAATGTAAATGTAATCCTTGAGAGTTTTAATCATTCTTCAATGATTTGAAAATTCATTAAATTTATAGCATTATAATATCTTAAACTTTGCTTATATGGCAGTGAAACCTGGAGCTTAGTGTACGGAATATTACGGGACAAACGCTTAGAGGGTTAAAAATACTGACATGTAAACGAGAAATTATAAAATAACTACCTCATAGGTTTAACTTTAGCAAACGGGTATTTTGGTAAGAGTGTAGCATGTAGCTTCACATAATAAACTTAACAATCAATCATATTAACAAAAAAATCTAATTTACTGTTTTTTTATGACATTACTTATAGGGATGTACGATAAATTAACGTAACAATAAAATAAAATAAAATAAAGTAAAATCTTACCTTTAATCAGACTTTGCCCGGTTCACTGGTCGCGCAAATCGGATCGTTAAGTCCTCATTGTTGTTTCATTGTAGCTCAGTGGTTAGTCCTCAATTAATATCGCCAATTTACACACTGCCATGTTTTGATTTGCTCACACCCGTAAACTTTACTTGCCGACACCGAAAGCAGAAAGACACGCGTCATAGCGCATGCGCAAGTTGCCAGTCACCCGATGAGGTGGTTACGAAGTGCATGACACCTTATTTAGCTCCCATCATCCAGCAACAGATCTGTCGTCACCCCAACCGCATATTCAAGCTTCTATGACACCCTAGGGTTCCAAATGGCACCGCCTTTTCACCTCCGGGTCCCAAATGGCACCGGTTTGTCACCTTTATTTTTAACAGTGTAAGGGAGCCTAAATTGCTTCACTAGGGGTACCTTAAGGTACCCCATGACACCCCACGGCACCCCAATATACCCCAAGGCAATCACATGAAACCTCAAAGCACCCCAAGGCACCCCCATGGCACACTGTGAGGTGCCGTGGGATTCTCGCAGGCACCTTCTAAGGGTACAATTCTGGCTCCATTAGGGGTGTCACTCACGGGACAAGCGTTTCACCCCTAGGAGTGCCATATGCAACCTTTAGTTTTAACAGTGTAGTATACCGTTAAAAGCTTATTAGTGCATTGCTTTTTTTAACTTTACGTAATAGTAGCACTATTCGTTATTTTTTACCCCAGGATTCTTTACACATATTATGTTTCTGAATTAATTATTGTCACAAACTTTCTTTCCATGAAACATGCCATTTCCTCCTACATGTATCATGCTCTACGTCTTTCTAATTGATTTAACCTTATTTCCTACCGTTATATAATTAGTAAGTGTAACTCTGCTGTTTGGTAAACCCTATTTAGATCCCACATCTTTAACTGTGTCTTTCACTTTTCTGATTTTAATGGTGTACTTTAATGTGTACCCTGTATATTCACACACTTATACATGAACATATGTAATATATACATTTGTAATTTGTTTAAAAGCTTAGTTTTAGAAAAATTTAACTAATATTCCGAAATACGCATTTTGTTTTTTGAATAAAAACTACAATCTAATTTTTCTGTTTTAATAATAAAATATCTTTTAACATGAAATACTTTTTCTATAAATAATTATATATAAAACTACAGTTTTAAATTTACTTGCTCTCTCTTGAGAACAGTGCAAGAATTTTTGAAATTTACTCCTCAAAGAAAGGATTTTTTATTCCTTAGAGTAAAAGAGGAATCTTGAAAATATCCTGAATCAACAGATCAAAGATTTTTTATTCAAACTATTGACTTTCTTATATCCTTTTTTACAATAGCATACTTGAACTATTTTGGTCGTTAAATTTTCTTTCGTATCGTAAAAACTTTCATCTCCGAAAAAAATAGGAAGCATCTAAAATTTTTAAAAACTGGAGAGGTTTTTCGTGATAAGACTATATTATATACTTACGAGACAAGTTAGATTTTATGAATATATCTTTTGTGAAATACATTGATTGGAAGAAAAAACTATATACACGAAGATTTCTTATTAAATGGGTAAAGGAAATGTATCCTCTATGAAATAGTTTTAAACATTTTTGTACATTTCCTTTCAAGAGCGATCATCCTTTTTATTTTATTTCATAGTAATACTCATACTCACAAATTTTAGATTGGATGTTAGTTCTTACGTGCTTCTTCCATTTATAATTTCTGAAAATAAAACAAAATAACTTTTAGCGTTTGTGTGCACTTCAGATTACCCTCTCGTCTCGCAGCACCGTAGGTATCATTTCCCTGATTCTTTCATAATTACGAGTAATATTAGTAATTAGCATGAGTACCCACCCTGGCATTGTTATTCCTGGACGCATTTCATAAATTATGATTCTGAAATTATTAACTTAATAAAATTTGTTTGCTTGAAAAATAACATTTAATAGTAAATGTGACATGCTCTAGATCTATCTAAAAGATTTATCCCTATTTCATATCGTTATGTAATTTTGTATTTAATATTTAATATTTATAAAATTGTGACTCTGCTGTAACACCACAAAACGGTGGTGCATGTGATACCATTGCATAGAGCATAACCACTTAATTCTACCTACATCCCGCAGCTGTAATTGCATCTTTCACTTTCTGAGTTTAATGGTGAAAAACAAGACATTAATTTGTACCCTAAATACTCACACACTTATATATGAACATACATAATATACATAATTTATAATACATTTTTAAAAAATTACGAAATTTATTAGAAAATTTTAATTAAGTGAAAAAAGTAGGAAGCGTCTAAACAGAAGATGTTTCTCGTTAAGAGCCTGTATTATATATTTAAGAGACAAGTTAGATTTTATGAATATATATTTCGTAAAACATATTGGTCTGTTGTTAAAAAAAAATAACTATAAACGCAAAGCTTCTTATTAAAAGAGTAAAGGAAATTTATTCTCTATTATAAAGTTAAAAGCTTATTAGTGCATTTCCGTTTTAATTACGCGTAATATTAGCGCTGTGCGTTATTTATTACCCTTAGATGCCTTGCATGTATTATGTTTCAAAATTAATTAATTTAAATAAATTTATTTGCATGAAATATATCACTTCATGCTACATGTAACGTGATCTACATCTTTGTAATTGATTTATCCTTATTTCATACAGTCATATAATTATTAACTGTAACTCCGCTGTTTTCTGAATTATATTTAGATCCCACATCTATAACTGTGTCTTTCACTTTTCTGATTTTAATGGTGGTTAACAGGACTTTAACCCTTTCCGGGGCAAGGTGCTTGTATTAATAAAATGTTGAAATATTTGGTTGACACCAGTATCTACAAGATAATTTATGTGTCAAAAAGTAAATGTGTATGTTCGCGTATTATATATGCTTGAAATTTTCTTTAAGAAATTCGGGTGCCAATGTGTCAATAATGAATTAAAATTAGGTGATGCCGTGGCGGCATCACCGCCCTTCAAGGGGTATATTCACACACTTATCCAAGAACATATATAATATTTATATTTGCAATGTTTTTAACAGGTTAATTTTTATTAAACTTTAACTAATATTCCGAAACACGCATCTTTTTTTTAGATAAAAACTAAAATCTAATTTTCTCTTTTATTATAAAAATATCTTTTAACATGAAATAATTTTCCTACAAATAAATATATCTATATATATAGCTACTGTTTTAAGTTTTATTTTATTTGAGAACAGTGCTAGAATTTTTGAAATTCAGTCCTCAAAGAAAATGTTCAAAGGATTTTTATTCTTTTGTGTCAAATATCAATCTTGGAAGTATCCTGAATCAACAGATGAATGATTTTTTATTCAATATTGAATTTCTAATATCTTTATTTGTAATAGTATACTTGAACTGTTTCTCGTTAAATTTTCTTTCGTGTCGTAAAAGCTCTCATTTCGGAAAAAAGTAGGAAACATCTAAAATTTTTGAAAACTGAAGAGGTTTCTCGTTGGGAGGCTATGTTATATATTTAAGAGACAAGTTAGATTTTATGAATATATCTTTTGTAAAATATATTGATCGGTTGATAAAGAATTAAAATTAAACATGGAAGCATTATTATTAAAACAGTAAAGGAAATTTGTTCTCTTTAATATTTAATATTTATATAATTGTAACTCTGCTGTAACACGAAAGCGTATTTGTGCATTTCCTTTATAAATACATGTGATATAAGCACTATTCGTTATTTATTACCTCAGAATGATTTACCCATATTATGTTTCTGACTCAATTATTTTAATGAAATTTCTTTGCATGAAATATATTTTATCCTACATGTAACATGCGGTACATCTTGCTAATTGATTTATCCTAATTTCATACCGTTATATAATTAGTAATTGTAACTCCGCTGTTTGCAGAACTCTATTTATGTCCTACATCTATAACTGTGTCTTTACTTTTCTGATTTTAAAGGTGGTTAACAGGATTTTAATGTGTACCCTGTATATTCACACACTTATTCATGATCATATATAATTTAAACATTTGTAATATGTTCAAAAGTTTAGTTTTAGAAAACTTTAACTTATATTCTGAAATACGCATCTTTTTTAGATAAAAACTAAAATATATTTTTTCTCTTTTCATATAAAAATATCGTTTTAACATGAAATACATTTTCTATAAATAAATATATATATATATAACTACAGTTTTAAGTTTACTTACTCTTTCTTGAGAACATTGCTGAAATTTTTGAAGTTTAATCCTCAAAGAAAATGTTCAAGGGATTTTTATTCCTTAGTGTAAAAGAGGTATCTCCGAAATATCCTGAATCAACAGATCAATGATTTTTTATTCAAACGATTGAATTTCTTATATCCCTTTTTGCAACAGTATACCTATTTCGGTCGTTAATTTTTTTTTTCGTGTCGTAAAAGCTTTCATCTCGGAAAAAAGTAGGAAGCCTCTAAAATTTTTGAAATCTGAAGAGGTTTCTCGTTAGGAGGCTATATTATATATTTAAGAGACAAGTTAGATTTTATGAATATATCTTTCTGAAAATGATTGATTGATTGTTAAGGAAATAACTGTAAATAAGAGGCATTCTTATTAAAATTTTAAAGGAAATTTGTTCTATGTAATACTGTTAAAAACATATTGGTACATTTCCTTTAAAGACAGATGACCCTTTATAGGTGAGTTTGTAACTATATAAATACGTAGCATATATAATCGTAGTTGTTGTGCGTTCTATTTATATTAAACTATTTCTTATTTTATGAAAGCGATAATCATTCTAGTGTCTACTACAAGTTAATTTCTGTATAATAGATAGCATATAGTATTTACAAGTATTTACAGGGAGAAAAAAAAATTTCGGACACTATACTATATCCGAAGTACTGTATGCTATTAAACCAGGATCTGGATATTTTTAAAACTTCGATGTAGTATGAACATACTTTATTTGCTACGCTTGATGTGCAATTTCCGACTTGTTATTTTATTTCTTCGTAATACGCATATTTATCCGACTCCCAATATAGGAGGCTAAACAGTTTCACTTCATTAAACGTTACACAATTATTAAAATTAATTGACAAATCATACGTATATAATTTTCCAACAGAGAGAAAAGTGCAATCGTGGTTATTTAGCTTAAACTGGCAATGATCTGCTAATTGAGCTATTCTTGACAAATTTTAAGGATACAATTCAATCAGAAAACATTTTGATAATAATTTTTTATCTCGTTTTCGATGCAGCTCAATTAAATGGATAACTATGAAACTTAAAACAGACACGTTAAAGAGTTCCTGGAATAAATTCCACATCTTCTGTAGCTATGGAAATGCAGAGAAATTTACAATATAGCTGATGTTTGGGCTATCTTAGCTCCAGAAATGTGGAAGTGAGGGAAATTTAAATCTAAAGAAAGGCTTTTTAAAGGCGCTATACAATTTTCTTTCAAATATGCAAAATACATTAACACAGTTTAAGAATGAAATGTTAGAAATAAAAATGATATAATAAAAGAAGATAAATAATATTTACAAGGGTATTAACACCATATACAAAGAAAAATATAAATTTTCAAGAAGTTGAAACCTATCAACGTCGGTAAAACTTTTATATTATCAAGAATCAATGACTGCGATCAGATGACGTGTTGCCTTTGGCTTTCGCCAACTGGCAAGACCATCACAGATAGAGATGCTTTGTAAAGGTGGATTTTGAATGCTAGGAAATTCGTCAGAAAAATTGCTAAACTTATTTTTATTTGCAGAACATATTAGAGAAATTTTGAGGTCGTGCTGAATTGCTGTATTCCGATGATTACGAGTTGCGTGAATAAGGCGCTTTTTGAATAATTTGATTCCTCTGAATGTTGATTTTCGTCACAGAACAATAGATTTGTGCATAGTAAAGAAGAATATTATGTCAAACTGTCTTCGATAATAGAAATAAGTTTCTCATGCTCATCTCATTACTGTACATGAAATGGACGCTATTATTTATATATAATTCTGATATGGTAATTATAACAATTGTATTTGTTGCAATTCATTTCCACTGTATAGTTCCCAATGTTTGTAAAATATGGCCAAACACTACGAATTTGGAACTTGATGTTCCATTATACAACAGTGCTTCCTGTTTATAAGTTTGCCATCTGATGGTACACAGTTTTTTTTATTTTATTTTTTTAAAACACGGGCACGTTAAAATTATAACAAATCGTCATTCCATGACAAAAAAGCTCTTTATAGCAAATAACTCTCACAAAATTAAGCAAAAGTTACATATTAGTGACAAATATGCAATAAATATTCTCTCAAAATGGGACTTTTTTTTTGGTAAAAAATTATGTTTTACTCTGGGTATCCATTGACTTACGTCTAATTATTATATCGAGAAAATCGATATCCTTTTGAATTTTTTTCATTTGTAACATACGCATTGAATTAAAAGGTTCAATTTGTAGTGTGATATTCAGTTTCATTATAAATTTAAATATATTTAAGGGAAATAGTATTTTATCATTATTTAATGTTTATGAAATGTGAATAATCTATGGACCCATGTGTATATTATCAACAACATATCCATATTTTTCTTATGTACTAAAAGCAGTTTCTTATTTTCGATGAATTATTATTGATCAGTTTATATGCGTATATATATAATTGATAACCTAGAACAGATACGTAATGTTGATGCGATAAACATGTAGAAAAATTGCATCAGTGATAAACTGTGTTCGTTAAAATATATATATATATATATGTATAATCTTAATAAATTAAAAATATTTTAAATGAAATATTATTTTATATTTGTTTAAATAATTTTATTAAAAAAAAACTAGGCATAATTTTTCTGTTATTTCATTCCTACGTGTTGGAGGTAAAAATTTATTTTATTTCTCGATTTTCATATTATTGAATTTCAAAGTTTCTGAACACATTTGAATATAACAAAGTTGAATCATTTTGTTTTTCAAAATTGTCAGAGTAAAAATTGTTTTTCTCTACTTGAAATGTGAAACATTTGAAAGAAAATATTATTTTTTCGTTTTTAGGGTTTTCATGTATTTTTATAAGAATGCTTATAAATTGCAAGATATTTATATTAATTAATCACAGTTTGATGCTATAATATCTTTAATATCATTTCTTTCTACCGTATGATTCAAAATAACATTCTGTTTAAAATATTTTTGTGCACACATTTAAACATGATATCTAGAAACGGAAAAAGCCGGGACAAACGGTTGAAGGGTTAATAGAATGTATGCAATGAAAAAAAAATATTTTTCTATTATTATCTACTAAATAGAACTTCATGCTATGCAGACAGAGGTATAAATATTTTTTATTACTGTAAAACAAAACCTAATATATATGCATACATATTTTTAATGTGTAAGTATAATTGCGTAATTTTCATTTTTTTTACTTGCTTCGTCAATGACAGTGACTGTCAGCATAAAAATTCTTTAGAAAATCTTATAATAAATAAAGGATAAATGAAGAAATTTAACAAAAATTGCAGTCATTGATTTCAGTAACAAATAAATTTAATATTTTTAGTTTTAATATTGATATTATTATTATTATTTAAGTTTTTGTTGAATACAAAATTTCCTAAACCTTAAATTACCTTTTTAGTCCTTTTTTAAACCTTTCTAGTCCCAAAATAAAGATTATCCGAAATGAAAATAAAATAAAGATTATCCGAATTTAAAAACTTCCGTATTCTGTACTTCGAACATTTTCAATATCGTTCATAAATTATGGAGGATTGGAAGTTTTCTGTTGGATAAGAAATTTATTGTCATTAAAGTTCAGTTTAGGATTCAGAATGTCAAAATATATGCTTATAAATAGGATTAATTCTCGAAAATTAGTTCTTTAAAAGGAATAGCCTTTTTATAGTGTGCATGCTAAAACACGCCCCCCTCCAGATAAAAAAAAAATCCAATAAAACAACATGTAACATAACATTTGTATTTATCTAATTTTACATTTAATACGTATTTAAAAAAAAAAATTGTCTTACTAAAGCAATAAGCTTTAATTAACACAAACAAAACAAAAACAAAAACAACAACTAAATGAAAAAATCACAAATCTTACGAAGTTAGAGAACGAAGAATAAAATAAAATAAAACAAATAAATAAAATATAAATAAACAAATAAAATATAATTAAATAAAATTTTTAAACTAAAATAGTATTTCTAAATTAAAATTGCGCATAAGGAAAATCATGTAAATTCAATTAAGATATGAAAGGCTAACAAAAATAACATGATTTTATAGTGACACTTAATAATCAAGAAATTTTACAGAATTGTAAAGATACTTAATTTTCTGAATCCACAATTCAGCATATATCAGTTTATTTCAGATTATACGGTCAAATAAAACAGAAAATAACGCCTTTATGCTAAAATGTTTAATTAAAAAACATTAATAACGCATGAAAAGGAGCAAACAGCCGTTTCGGATCTACATCGAGATTCTTCATCAGTGCAAGAATCAGCATACTAGAAAAAGCAGAGCTGGGCGAAAAGCGGATGTTTATTTATTTATTTTAAAGCCCAGGATTGCTTTTTCTAACACACTGAGTATTCCACGGATGAAGAATCTCGATAGTAGATTTGAAACGGCTGTTTACTACCTTTTCATACATTACAGGTTCATTGCTATTAGTAGGTTTTCTATCCTTAAAAATTCGGTCAATTAGCTAATTTTCACTTTGATCACTACTTTTATGCTATCTAAACATTTTTAAATGATTCAAAGACTAGACAATGAATAAAAATAGTATTTAGACTTTCAAGCAAAAAAAAAAAAAAAAAAAAAAAAAAAAAAAAAAAATTATTTTGAAAAATAATGAAATGTTAATCTACAATAAATTGCTCTTTAGTTAAAAAATCTCAACAATATTTTTTTGCATTTTTAGAATTTCATCAACATAAAAAATCTGTTTAATAAATGAGTTCTTGGGGATACAAAACAGTAAAAGAAATTGCGAGAAGAATTCAACAGTTTAAAAAAAAATTATCGATCATGCGGTTTAATAATTCTACAGAGCAATTTTTTTTGCTAAAATACAAATTGTTTCGGAATACTTTCCCTAAACACCGAATTCCGTAAATATTTCAGATTTTCTCTTATAAAAGCAAGGATCAACTATAAAGTTTTTATTTTATTTATTTATTTATTTTTGTTTAAAATGATAAAAGTCCATTTATCTCTAGTTTAAATCATATGTTTCATTTATTATTTAATGTGGTATTTGCTTAGGTAAACTAATATTGAAAATGAAAAAAAGTATATATATATATATACATTAGGGTGGAGCTTAAAAGCCATGAGTTTTTTATATTATCATTTTTACAAGACTCACCCTTTTATTTAATTCAATTTGATACGAAAATACTAGAATAAAAGTTTGAGCAATAAATTTTTATATTTAAAGGTAGCTCAATGGACAAATTAGAAAAAAATTAAGAATATTAACTATACAAATGGCAAATGTTTACTTGCATTTTATTAATGTTTTAATTATAAAAATATATTTAATTTATTGTACAAATGATTGGCTTTTCATTTTATGATAAAATTTTACTGCCTTCGTATAGGCAAAGACAGTTTTTTCTAGCTGTTTGGGTACATTTTGCGGTGATCTTCAACAACTTGTAGTAGAAATTGTAGTTGCGTTTTATTATAAGTTTTCAATCCACTTTATTCATGATTATATGTAACCGCACGCTCATTATGGTTATTTATTAATCACAGAAGTTTCATAATCATTATAGCCTGTTAATAATCATCTGTTGACTCATACAAGTTATGATCAACTGCAAGCTATCCAACTGGAAATTTCAACAACTGAAATAATATCATTGACATGGCTATAAAAAAAATTTCCAGTTTTTCATTCTTGAATTAATAAAGAGCAACACTGACTCACTTGGAGTAATTTTAAGCTTGTTTTTCAGCATTAATTTCATGTTGTAGATCAATAACATTGCGTCTTTTGAATGGTAAACTTACACGGCTCTCAAATAAAGCTAATCCAACAAATCCTCCTGATAACTACCACAAAAAATTAGCAAATTTATGTGATGGTGACTTGAAAATAGCTGAATGTATTGATGAACATTCAAATAGGAATTTTAACAACAGCAGGTTATTATAGGAGGCACAGGAAGCTTGAAGGCAGAGATCCATCTTTCAATGTACACAGACTATGAAAACATGTGTAAAGCATCCTGTACACCTTCTTCCTCTTTTGAAATCAATTTAAATTAAGCATCGAATACTCAGATTGTGTGACATTATACAATTTGCGACATCATCAAATGGAATTCCTGGTTCGTACTTGTATCTATCAATTAAACTCCAATATTCTTCCAAGCGTTCAAATAGTCAATTTCAGATGAAGATTTCACTTCTATACATATTTCAAACACAGTACTGATTATCGGTCCCATAATTTGATGCTTGCTAGCAAGTGGTAAAAGGTCTTTTTTTAATTTTTTGCTCTGTAAGAATATATGCAACGCAGCACAATTATATAATTAATGTGAGAGCTGGTAATGTCGATGCATATTGCTTGAATGCATCTATTATTCCTAAGTCTGGAATTTTCGGAAGTATTCTGCTTGAGCTTTTCCTATGGCAGATATTGAACAGTTCGTAGTTGAGTAACATCTTTCCGAAAAATTAATACTGGCAATCGATAAACCTTTTCTTTTTCAGTCAAATCATACATTAATTGTCCATCCCAATGAAGGCCAAAGTAGTGTTGCTTTTAAACCCAATTTTTATTTTTTCACATTTCTTAGTTCTCTCAAACATTATTTGACCATGAATTGGGTCTTTGTTAAACATATTTTCTTCTATAAACATAACATAAAAGATGGAATTTATTTTTCTTTGAGATAGTATACGAGCACTTGCATATTTATCACTGCTTATACATTCAAAACTTTCCCATCATTGAGCTACCTCTAAATATTGTTCAAATGCATTAATATTTTGCCTGATTTATTTTTTCATAAAAAGGAATAAATTTAGAGGGCGAGAAGATTACATTTTGAAACTTCAAAAATAAGCTCCACCCTTATATACATATATCATAGATAAAAAGTTTGTCTTTAAATACACATTCAACTTTCTGACATAAAATTAATTTTAACTAACAGTTTACTTTGTAATAAATTCATAATACAGCATATTTTATGCTTTGTTTTATTGAACTTTATTTCTTCATTTTTTAATACTTCAATCTTCAAACAAATGTATTACCGTGCTTCAAAAGCGGCATCATTATATTATTTTTTAGTTCTTAATTGTTCCTAATATTTTAAAGAGAAATACATCCATAGGGGAGATGGGGCTAGTTGGCTACAGGGGTAAGTAGGAGCATTCCTCATACTTTTTCTGTTTATAGATAAATGGCGCAATCAGTCACAGAGTACCTTTCTTGGTACTTTCGACAATCCATAGCGTAGTTTTGTAGCCTTATCCACGTGCAGTGGACATGGATGTTTATTAAAATTTTTCTTCTTTTTGCATTCACAATTTTTTGTTGCTTGATTTTTTTTAAATTTCTAATACTTAATAATTGTGATTTAAGTTTTGTAAAATTTAGTTTCAAGAGCTAAAGTAGTATGTTTAAGCTAAAATTTATTGTAATGAAAATAGAATAAATTCAATTAAGATATGAAAGGCTATCAAAAATAACAATTCTTTACAGTGGTATAGTCTAGTATTTCTACAGAATTATAAGATCCCCAGTTTTTTCTTTTTATTCCGCAATTCATATGTATCAGCTTGTTTTAGATTATTCAATCAATTAACTAATTTTCACTGATATCACTGCTTTTACGTTTTTTTTCTGTTTTAAGAAGATTAAACATTAGAAGATGAAAAAATAGCATTTAGACGTTTAAGGCTAAAAAAATTCGACATTGAAAAATAATGAAATGTTAATAAAATAAATGGCTGTTTAATCGTTCAGCTCAAACTCTCTACAACATTTTTTCGCATTTTTAGGATTTCATCGACATAAAAAAGCGTTATACAGTAAATGAATTGTTGGAGATACAAAACATTAAAAAATTGCGAAAAGAATTCAGCAGTTTAAAAAACAAATCATCGATCATGCGTTTTAAGAAATTTACGCAGCATTTATTTTTTGCTAAAATACAAATTGTTTCGGAATATTTTCTCGAAACACCGAAATTCTGTAAATACTTCAGATTTTCTCTTATAAAAGCAAGGATCGACTATAAAGTTTTTTTTTTATTTGATATATATAAAAATTGTTTAAAATAATAAATGACCATTTATATCTAGTTGAAGTTACATGCTTCATTTGTCATTCGCTGTAGCATTTACATCGTTAAATTAGTTTTGAATTGAAATAAAGAAAATTATATACAGCCTGTATCATAGACAATTTTTTTCAACTTCTCCACTTTTTCCAAGAATTCAGTTTAAGGAAAGAGTTTTTCAATCTGAATGGAGCCTTATACCCTGTTCGCACTATGGGTTGTTAAAATACCTCAGGCCTCAAAGCCTCTCAGGGAGATCCGCAAACTCTCTCAGAGAGTTTCAACTTGCTACGGCTAGATGCAGGAACAACCACTTACTTTCGTTGGCTATAAAGTTTCTCTTTTACTGATTGGTTGTTACGTCTGTCTTTCAGTTAAGCGCATGCGCATACGTTACATTTGCAGAGATTATAGATACAGTGACATTCGCTGAGATATCTTATACCCTGTTCACACTATGGATAGTTAAGCTATTTCAGGCCTGTAACTCTCTCAGAGAGTTCCACATACTCTCTCAGAGAGTTTCAACTTGTTCGGGCTAGATACAGGAATAACCACTCACTCTCATTGGCTATAAAGAATCACTTTTATCTATTGGCTGTTGTGGGCGTCTTTATTTCAAGCGCCTACGTTACATTTGTTCAGTTCAGAGATACAGTGACATTCGATGAAATATCTTAGGTAAGTTTTTCAATGTGAACAGGCATCCAATTACGGGAGAGTACCACTTCAGAAACGGCGATCTTAAGTGATCTTATGTTTCTAGTGTAAACAGGGTATTTCTATCGTGCAATGGATATTTATTACGTTTTTCTTTTTTTTTTTCATTCATAACTAATTTTTTGATGCCTCATTTTTTTCTAATTCCTAATCCATAAAATATAGATTGCGATTTAAGTTTTGTAATTTTTACTTTTTAAAATTAAAATAGTATGTTTTAACTGAAATTTCATATAATGAAAATAGTATAAATTCAATAAAGGTATCAAAGGCCAACAAAAATAACATTATTTTACAGTGACACTTATAAATCTAATATTTTTATAGAATTATAAAAATCTTCTTTTTTTTTTTTAATTACGAAATTCAGTCTATATCAGTATATTTTACATAATCCGGTCCATTAACTAATTTTCACTTTGATCACTACTTTTACGTAAATAATTTTTTAGATAGTTTAAACACTGAAAAATGAAATAAAAAGAAAAATACTATTTGACTTACACACTGAAAAAAAAAATCGATGTTGAAAAATAAAGAAAAGCTAATCTAAAATAAATTGCTCTTTTATCGTTCGGTTAGAAAATCTCAACAATATTTTTTCGCATTTTTAGAATTTCATCGACATTAAAAATCTGATTCAAAAAATGAATTTTTGGGGGATACAAAACAAGGAAAAAAATTGGGAAAAGAATTCAACAGTTAAAAAAAGAATAATTGATCATGTGGTTTAAGAATTTTACACAGCAATTTATTTTTTGCTAAAATACAAATTGTTTCGGAATATTTTCCCGAAACACCGAAATTCCGTAAATACTTTAGATTTTCTCTTATAAAAGCAAAGATCAACTATAAAGTTTTTATTTTTTTTTATTTTTTTTAAATAGTAAATGACCATTTATCTCTAGTTGAAGTTATATGTTTCATTAATCATTTACTGTGGTATTTGTTTGGATAAGTTAATATTGAAATTGAAGTAAAAAAATACATATATCATTGCTTATTTTTGTTTTTTTATATGCATTCAACTTTCTAAACTAAAATTATTTAAATTAAAACTTTCTTTACAATGAAATCCTAATATAACATATTTTACACTGAAAAAAACTGTTAAATTTACGGCAAAACCTGCTGGCAGCAATGTTGCCAGTAGTTTTTGCCGTAAAATTCGTTGCATTTTTTTATTAAATTTAATTTTACAGCAATTTAATAATGTAATTTATTTTTTTTAGCAATAAAAAATTTTCATCAAATTTTAGTGCAATTTTTAAGGCAAAAACGCTTTATATTGCTGACAGTCGTAAATTTATCGTATTTTTTTACAGTGTATTAAACATTATTTTTTTTAATACTTCAATCTTTAAACAAATATATTGTTGTACTTCAAAAGCCTCATCGCTATATCATTTTGAGTTTTTAATTGCGTCTAATATTTTAAGGAGAAATAAATCCGTATATATATATTTGTCTTCTTTTTTGTTACTCGCGTCTGCTGATATCGTATTTTTATTTATATAGATCACCCATTGCAGGGCTGCTGTCAATGACGTTCTATTGACGTCTGAACCTGCTAAGACTGCGAGCACATACAACTACTTCTTACGGTTAGAACTCGGCGTGTTTTATGTTCGCAGGGGGCGTGTTTGATGTATAATGACTTTTCCAGTTCAACCTCAATCACACTGTAGGACAGAGACTTTTCCTTTAAGTAGGGTTGAGATAGTTATCCCCACAACCATTTCAATATCTCCGTTTTCTATTGTCAATAATCAACAGAAGGGAGACGAAAAAAGCATTTCCTGGAATTAAGTTGAACTTGTGCAAAATACATGTGTGCTTCGAGCCTTTAAGCCGTCATTTGCATAGGCCCAAATGCAACAATGCAAGCGGTACTGTGTATTGGGAAACATTGTGTAGATATTCATTGTTGTAGCTGATGGTGATTTATGCTGTTGCAGTTCTGCGTTCACAACAAAGAATGCCTAATAATCTCTGTTCTCCCCCGGAATAAATTCGCCGAAGGCGACATACCTCTAGTCGGAGACTTCTTATTTTATATTCTAGACACCTTTTCGAAACGTGCTCAATACGATTGCACATGAAAAACCCACCAAATATCCGATATCAGCGTTTCCAATCACCGAGCGATAATGATTAGACCTTTATCAAAGTCTGCTGCTTTTCCCACTATACCGCTAATTATGCTATGTTTTAAAATACAATGCATAAAATACAATGCGCGCTTTACATACTTCAATACCAGTCAGCACACGCAGTGGTTTTGATCCTTGGAGTTCTCATTATTACATATGCACGGATTCATAATGTAATGACTCTTCGGTGATTATATATAAATATATAAATGTGTAAATAAAATATATAAATATATGCATATATAACTACATTTTCATATATAGGGTTCCTTTTCATGTATAAATTTGGAGTAGATATACAGAATATTGTGAGGAATCACACTTGCATAGGGAAGCTTGAATGGAAATCAATTGATGGTTTTGTATACTAGCTCATAAGGTTGACACGCGTCTTTTTCTCATTGTGTATTGAGTTTTCATCTTTGCCTGTGTGCGATCAACATGAACAACAATAAGACGTGCAGGAAAACATATGGAATCGATTAACGAGTTGCAAAACGAAGCTTTGCAATTGATGTGGGATTAAATATCGTAGTGGACAATGGAATCACACATCTTACCAACTCGACTTGACTGCTGAAAGTACCTCGTAAAAGCTTAACGAAGCCTACATGCTTGTTTGACGTGAAACGTGGTATCAAAATGATAGGGCGCCATCTCATGACTCAAGGATCATAAGTGAACACTTTGGTCATTCGGAAATATTTGAGTTGCTCCAGATGCATGACTCAATCATCCGATATCAGCTGATTGAATGTCTACAGATTATTATTTTATCCATCTTCCATATCTGACTCCATAAAGCGCAATCTCCATTTAATCACTTGCGAATTCTGAATTTGACAAGGAGGCACGATTGTATATTTCTGCTGATACCATCACCGCAACAAACGGAATCTTCCGAAATGTTCGCCAATCTATATCACATGAGTGTCAACATGTTTCCATAATAGTAAGGAATACTTTAAAAAGCTCCTGTGATGCTTCTAAGTCATGCATTGAATCCTTTTGTATGTAATAAAGCGTTTTATAATGCTCCCTGTATTGTTGCCTTAATGTGTCTTTGTGTCTTTTTACCACGTGAATGTAGAGTCGCTTATGATTTTTTCTGTAATTATGATTCCTAATGACCTTCACTCTAAGTTTACATACGAAATATATATGCATATATACATATACAGTGGCGGTCAAATGTTTCCGCCAGTTAGCTTCTTCCATTTATTTACCAGAAGGTTTCAGCAAAGATGAAGAACAATTGCTTCAAAAGTTAGGAATATGTAATCAGGAATATACCTCTGACAATGTGATCATTTTGATTGGATACTGAAGATGCTTCATGCAAAGAAGTAGAATTCGAAGTTCGCGTGTGCAAAAGTTTCCGGCCACTTATCAATCCTTGATTTTTTTCTACCGGTAAAATGTTTTTGGTCGTGTTTATGAATGAATCAACGTGTATAGCATAGTTTAAATTCAAAATTGAGAAGTTCAACAATACTTGTTCGTAAAAGAGTGATTAGTTTGTCGCTAAAAGGCCAATCTTCTCGAGATATTTCGGCAAAGTTATCGATCGATAAAATTGACTGTAAACGATATTTAAAAATTACATAAAGATGGCCATGGCCTTCAAAACTTTCTGAGGTCCGGGAGACCCCTGAAAATCACTATTCTTGTGGACAGAATTATCAGGAGAAAAACAACTGATGACCCGCATGAAAATTCCGTTGTAGTATACTGCGATTTACGGAATGAAAATATTGCTGAAAAAAGTTGGTCTACCATGTCAAGATGCAGACGTGATACAGAACTTTTAGGAAGAGTCGGTGTTAAAAAATTTTCATAGGTAAAAAAAAAAATAAATAAATAAAAAGAAATCGACGTATCCGTCTGGCGTTTTCCAAAATACACAAAGTCTGGTCAAGTGAAAACTAGACAAAAGTATTATTTTTCCATCAATTGAATTCGGAACTGTTTTGGGATTGATGGCAGACACAACGTCCGATGATCTAACAACAAAAGATACGACTCGACCTATGTTATTCCTACAATGAAACATGACGGAGGACACGTTATGCTGAGGGGAGTATTTTCTTCAAAAAGTGTCGGTCCGTTATTTGAAATCCACTGCAAGATGAATGATGCAATGTATAAGGATATCTTGCAAGAGTATTTGCTATCTTATTAGAGGAAAAATTTTGGTCGCAACTATTTTTTTAACATGAAAACAACATAAATAATGTATGCAAGGCTTGACAAGCAATGGCTTTCGGACAAAAAATTTCGTTTTTGAAATGGCCAGCCCAAACGCTCAACATGAATCCAATAGAAAATCTTTAGAAAGAAGTTGGCAAAAGTCTGCAAAATTAATAATTTCCAACTCAGCCGAAATTTCCCCAAAATTGCAAGAAATTTGGAAAAAATGTACCATAGACGATCTTTAACCGTTGATTGTATGAATGTCACGTTGCAGCACTTCAGTACGTATTACTAATGGTATTAAAATACTAATACGATAAAATACTGATTGTAAATGTTGTTAATTACTGCAATTTTCTATTACACTACCACTTTTTTACAAACTTGCGAAGGTGGCCGGAAACCTTTGAGAACATGCGTTGTCCTTTGTACTTAATTTTATGTCCATTAAATCTATTGATATCTACATGTTCTTCCATAAATAAGTTACTAATTATTGTGTCAATAAAATGTATAAGTATCACTTTGAGATTCCTCTTCATATGGGTATACTTACAAATTAACTGAAAAATTCTTGCTGGCCGGAAACTTTTGACCACCACTGTATATATTACTGTTCACAGTGTCAAACAAAATATAAAAATAAAGAACTAAAAAATTGTAATAAAATAAACGAAACAATTGATATGGAAATGTACTGTTATTTTTGTTCTATATACCCCCCTTCCAGTGGGCGCTGGAGAATCTCAGGCTACTGTAATTCTCAGGAGGTAAATATGGAGCGTCAAGAGAGTCAAGGAGAGACTCAACAGCTGTATCTTAAAACCCAATGCACAAATTTCTATCAAACTTTAGATTCAGTTAGTTCAGTGGTATGAATAGTTCTTGATTACATTTTAGTGTAAATAACTCATTAGATGGCGCTGATATGCTGCCTTCTTCATATTTTTCAGAACAGCTCTATCTGAAGAAATAATGTACGGATTTTTGTTAAACATCAGATTCAATTAATTATGCACATGAACTGGTTATATTTACACTGCGGTGTCAATCGTTCAACAGGTTGTGCTGTTATGATGAAATTTTCACAATTTACACAATAGATGTATATCTAGAAAAAATGCTGGAATTTTCATAAAACTTCATATTCAGATATACTTTGATAAATACTATTGCTGATTGTGTTTTGATGCAAATATTCCAATAGGTGGTGCTTTTATTTTGCATTTTCCAGGATATTTGCAATATTTGAAGCCCGAAAAAGACGATTGATTTGACCGCAATATTTCAAGAGCTTATTCACGAAATTGCATATCGTTAGAATACTCGCGATAGGCATAGGTTGTCATTTAATTTTGGAATTGTGGCACTGAATTTTGAATTATTAACGTACATGAGATAGAAGGAAGTTTTGGGACTGTCTAGTTCCTAATTAATCTAAATTAATCCAATAGTTCCTAATTAATATAGTCAATTTTTATGAAAAGTCATCAAAATGATAATTTTAAGGAAAAATTAATGCATTTCTGTATTATATTGGTGAACTGTACACTATATTCTTAAGCTGTAATTCATTATATTAACAACAAATGATATTATTAAAAAAGAAAAGAATTATATTTCAATGGGGAATGTTTAGAAAGTATCATATATATTTTCCTTAACATTTTTTTAATAAAAAATAAATTGTTTCAAAATATTTGATTTAACAAATAAAATATTTATATATTTTCTAAATTTTATTCATTTTTGGAAAGAGATCTAGTTATAAAAAATCTGTATTTAATTTATTTTTGCTTTATTTTAGAAAACTTTTTAAAGAGAAGTCCGATTCAAAATAATATGAATGCTATGTTTGATATTGCATTATGCACGAAAACTATAAGTTTAACATTTGTAAATTAAATTGTATGCATTTATTTTCCTGTAATCTTTTGACGCGGAATTTTATCATATTTTTCACATATTTCTGCTTGAAAAAAAAAAAAAAAAAAAAAAAAAAAAAAAAAAAAAAAAAAAAAAACGAATATTATAATAATTTAGAAAAAAAATTGTAAAATTACATTTATATACGGTAATTTTCAGTAGACTTTGCTATTTACTTTAATAGATGGCAGCAAATAAAATTTGTTGTAGTAAAAATAAACTAGGACTTCCCTCAGAGGGATTAGTCTGAGCGATGTTGCTGAGAATACACATTTAATAACTTGCGACAAGAAAAGAAAATGAGATGTTACCTTTAATTGGTCATTCATTGTGAAAAAATATGATGAAAATAAGCATATTGAATCATAGAATTACAAAATCTTATATATAAAGTTGCATATACTATTTTTATGAAAGGGAAAGCAAATTATACATGGATATAAAATTGGAAATATGCAAAATGTTAAAAGTAATACAGAAAATAAAACACCAAATTTTCATACATTGGAAATATAACTTTTTGAAATGATGTCATGAGCATAAACAGAAGCTCCGCACCGATTTGAGAAACTATAAATAACATAAACTATTATGTTTGAAGAGAATGGAGTGTATTTTATATGGTGTGAGATCCGTCTGAATAGTTTATATTGCTGAACATCTGTTTTCCATGGATGCCATGAGGTTGTCGATAAGAATTAAGGAATCCTTTTTTTAAGAATTTGTCCTAAACGAGCATTTACATCTTATAAGTTACTGTGATGCCAAAGTTCTAGTTTCTAACCCCAACAGTATCCTAGAAATTGCAATATTCTCAATAAATTGGGCTTAAAACTTTTTCTAGAAAAAAAAATGTTTAATTTGTGAATTTAAATTGTCGAATGTTTAAGAAATCGTTCATAACAAGAATATTATATCTTAAAAGTTGCCAAAAAAAATTAAATTTTTAATCATATCAGCATTAAAGAATTCTCAATTTTAGAACTTTTTTTGCTCGTGCATTGATGGTGATTATTGTTCTTACGCAAAATATAGTATATTTTGCAGCAAACATGGTTACCAACATTTTTTGTCCACATTATTTTTTAAATCGGCTAGGTGCTCCCAATGATAACGAAAAACACATAAACGTTATTGCTTTATAGCATAGAAATATAGAATCAAAAGCTATTTATCTTCTATTATATACATAAATCATCTAATTAGTGCTAGCAGATGCATTTTTAAATATACGTAGATCAATATAATGCTTCATTTTTTTCTCTTAGTATTTCTTAATATTCATATTTCATTTATTTGTATTATTCAGTAAAAAACCTCACTTTCTTAAGCCCGAATTACGTCAAACTTTTTATAAAAGCGCCAAAGTCCATATAACAGCGAAGTATTGTGAAGTTTATTAAATACAAGGTAGTAAGACACTTAGCCAAGCGCAGATAATAAATCGCCAAATATTGTTCTTTTCGCTCTCTCTCGAAATGGATCTTTTCCGTACATTTAAAAAACACGATTTTGAGTCATCTTATTTAAAATTCAAATAAATAAATAAGAGGAAGCAATAATAGCATAAGTCAAAACACTTTATTTCAGCATCAAGGAATTGTATCGTAGTTACACATGTGGAAAAAAGCTGCTTTTGGCCAAAAAACGTAGTCTCCACTAAATTTGAATCCGATTAAAAAAAGTACCGTGATTAATTAAAATGTTATAGGCAGAGTTGCCAAGTCTCCGGCATTTTGGATACCGGTATTTTAATACAGAAAATGTTTTATAAAAATTGGAACATTCTGCAGATTTAAAAAATAACTTTTCCTATAAGGAAATTCTGCTATGCAATAAGCGGGGGCTTGGCATCTCTGTATACTAATATTTCGTAATCTACTTTTTAACCTTAAAAAAAGCAACGACCCAGCTACTTTTGACCAAAAAACGTAGTCTCCACTAAATTTGAATCCGATTAAAAAAAGTACCGTGATTAATTAAAATGTTATAGGCAGAGCTGCCAAGTCTCCGGCATTTTGGATACCGGTATTTTAATACAGAAAATGTTTTATAAATATTGGAACATTCTGCAAATTTAAAAAATAACTTTTCCTATAAGAAAATTCTCCTATGCAATAAGCGGGGTCTTGGCGTCTCTGTATAGGAATATTTCGTAATCTACTTTTTAACCTTAAAAAAAGCAACGACCCAGCTACTTTTGGCCAAAAAACGTAGTCTCCATTAAATTTGAATCCGATTAAAAAAAAGTACCGTGATTAATTAAAATGTTATAGGCAGAGCTGCCAAGTCTCCGGCATTTTGGATACCGGTATTTTAATACAGAAAGTGTTTTATAAAAATTGGAACATTCTGCAGATTTAAAAAAAAAACTTTTCCTATAAGAAAGTTCTGCTATGCAATAAGCGGGGGCTTGGCATCTCTGTATAGGAATATTTCGTAATCTACTTTTTAAACCCCTGACTGCCCAGCCAAAGGATAATATTGTAATGTTGTTTTATTTGTAATTTTTTAAAAATATTAAAAAAAAGATGTATTTTCCAACCTGATACAAAAATGTTATCAGTATCGACGTATAATCTTTGATAGCATCAATCCTAACTTAATTTTTCAGAACTGGGTTTTATTTGTGGAATTATACTAATTTAAATATTGCTTATGTTGCAGTGAAACCTGCAGCTTAGTGTGTGAAAAAATCAGCCGGCGGCAGTCAGGAGGTTAAGCTTAAAAAAAGCAACGACCATTTTTCGGGTACAAAAAATATTGCTAATTGTTCCATTTTGCATACAAGATACCGATTGTAATATTGATACATCTATGGTGATAAATTTCCAATAATTTTTCAAATCCCATTTATTTCATTAAAAATATAAATCTTTTATTCATTTAGTTTAAAGTAAATGGTTTTTAACTAATTTAATAATACTTTGAAATATCACTTTTCATTGGCCATTTTTTAAAGCATTTAGAAAATGGTTGTTGTTTTCAGTCTAATATAGACTTTGGTCTGTCCGCATTTTATTTTATTACTATTATTATTTATAAATGGTAGAGAAATATTAATACTTAAACCATAACGTACATAATATATGACTGTTATTACATAAGTCACCTTTTTATCATCATAAAAATTATGTTTTTACTGATTTTTATTAACTCAATAGGAAAAATTTTGTGCTTTGAGCAATAGATATCCGCATTTTATTTATTTATTTATTTTAACAAAATTCTTTTCATTTAGAAGAATTTTTATTTAAGTAGGAAATCCAAATGTCGATGTTAATAAAGAAGAAAGTTACAAAAAAAAAAAAAAAAAAAAAAAAAAATAGAAAAACGAGTAGACGCATACTATCAAATATGGAAAAACGACGAATCCAAAAAAGACGTCGCATGAAATATCATCTTTTAAAGCAAAAAAAAAAAAAAAAAATAAAAAAATAAAAAAATAATAAAAAAAAAATAAAATAAAATAAAATAAAAAATAAATAAATAAATAAATAATAATAATAATAATAATAATAATAATAATAATAATAAAAACGAGGTCTGATTATCGAACCTACTGATTACAAAATGGGCATTACATTAAAAAAATTAAATAAAATAAAAATACTGCAAATATTGATTTTTTTTTCTTTTGTGCAGTTTTGGCTTCGAAAGGTGTGCTATGTTGCAAAAAGATATAAGCAGCTATGAAAACACACTTGATAAACGTTCATGCTCAGTTTTACAAATAAATATGGCACATATATGCCCTATACACACCAAGATACCTAACTGGTGCCAAAATGGCGTTCAGTTGCCTAACATGGTTATCATATAAATGTTATAATAAATTGTTTGTTCTAAAAATATTATCATTTATTGGTTGTTATTTCTTTTTTTTTTTTTATAACAGAAAATGTTTCGTTTACTCCTTTTTTTTATTTTGAAATAAATAAATAACGTGTTATTATAGCATGCTATATGTATCTGGTAATCAGAACGATGTTTTCGCCTAATTGGCATAAAAAATCTCGCCAAACCCGGCGCTAATATCTCTAGCATATTATCTCAAGAATTTTATTTATGTATACTATAATTGTTTTTACATGCAACTTACTTCTTCTTGTATATAAAAATAGGTAAGTGGCTCCTTTATGCAGTAGAAATTGTATAAATCTTTAAAAAATAACCACCGTTGCCCCTTTTTGGATCGAATTAAAAAAAAAAAAATCAATGTCTAATTCCAGTATTGCTCCCAGGTATGCATACATATTCCAAATTTCAAAGTTGTATGCCAACAGGAAATGGATGAAAAATATGAAAAGATGTCACATATGCACCAGGGTACATAATTAGCGTCAAAATGGCATTATTTTACCTGAGATGGTAACCCGGATTTATTTATTTATTATTTGTTTATTTACTCATAAAATGTTTATTTACTTTCATTTCCTTTTTTTTTAATTATATAAAATATTTGTTTTTATAGTTATTAATTATTATTATTATTTTATTTACTGTAAGTTCTTTTTGATAACAGAAAATAATTTAAAAATGTGTATGTAAGCGTTATTTGAAAACGCAGTTTTCGCCAAATGGGCTTTGAAAAAAATGCGCCAAGTCTGATGCGCGTGTGGCATCCGTTCCGAAAAATTGGTGACCAGAACTGACTTCCACACACAAACAAAATATAAGTTAAAAGAAAACATGCAATAAAAATAAATATAAAAGGAAAATGATGTCATAAAATAAACTTTTTATTTAAAAACGTAATTGTTTCTAATTTTCACACGCGAAATATATAAAATATTCTTTTAGCTATCAAAAAATGCTATTAAGTTTTTATGACATCTTTTAATATAAAAAAATAACAGTTTTATTTTCCTGCATGATTAAATTTTAAAATGTTTTATTGCATTCAATATTTCTGAGTGCGTAAATGAATACTATTTACTCCATGTACTGATTCGGTTATCTACGAAAATATCCAGCTTGTGAAAATCACACACACCAAATTTCTGTGACGTATGCAAATAAATTGTGCTTTTTTATCGGTTTTTTCAATATAACTTTTAAACTATTTGGAATTAATTTTTAAAAGTAGGTGCATTCACCAGATTACCTTCATAGGTACCTTCCGGTACAAACATAATCGAAATCCGACAAGTACTTTTTGAGATTTGCTTGACGAAAGAATTTTTTTGACTTTTAATATCGTTACGTACTCTGAGTATAAGACTTCGCTACGCTCAGACAATAAATAAATAAATAAATACTCATTTTAAGTAACTGCATGTTAGTAATTTGTAGTTATTATAAATTATTCGTAGATATACTAAAATTAGGTAAATTATGTATAAAAAATGATATATTAAATGTAATATGTGATGTGACATATTCTTCTTTTGATGTGTTTTTTCAATAGTTTATAACATTTTCCATTTCAAAGTTTTTTACTTAATTGTGCTTTCTATCATATAAGGAGAACTTATTTATTTGAAGGCATGTCTAATTTTCCTCATTTCCACAACTGTGCAAAGTTTCAATTATATTACATTTGATTTAATAACAAATAAAGTTAGATATAAGTGTTTACACTTATACAACTAATTTAATCAACTTCATTCTGTAATGTTATTTCTTATTTTTAATTCTTCGAGTAAATTTATCTGCATGTTTATGAAATTAATGATCTTTGTGTATTAAACTATTCAACACAGAAGTGACTTCATTCTTCACTTTGGATAAACAAAAGCTAAAGTATCTGAACAACAATATGTTTTGTGTTAAACAAGGCTTAGCATGAATCTCCTCAAAATCCATTAAAGTAAACTAAAACACATTTTACAAATTGTTATATTTCTAAAATAGAACCATGAAATGAAAAAAAGGCCTCAAATAACCCACATAATGTGTTTTAGTGGATTTTGAACCCTATTGGGAAATGCTTATTTTTAAAGATAAAGTGCAATAAATGGTTTGGAGAAAAAAAATTCTTACTTGTAGTTCCTAATTAACTTTTAATGGTCCCCTTAAGTCAAGGATTTTGTTTATATTTTTTATTTAAAAACTTTTATGGATAGTTGATAACAGTAAAATATAATTATATCTTTTGGGAGGATAACGTAGTAAGATTTTTAGGCATGACTGACTGTGCGTCATACTGTGCGTCATAGGCGTCACTGTGCCTTACAAATCGATTTCTTTTATGATGCTAATGAATTTAACTTCGAGAATGATATTTAATCACAATTTTTCAAAGTTGTTTATTCTTTATACTATATTTTAATCATAAAAAGGCTAATAGTTAGCTTAGGAAACACTCTTTCTTGATATATGATATATTGGTAAGGTAACTACTTAAGAATCACCTTCATATTAGCAAAACGATTAAATTGTAATTTGAGGACTCCAGAAGCCAAAGAGTATAAGTGACAAAATAAAAAAAAAGAAACTAAACGCACAAGTAATTTGGATAAATGCTTCTTTTTTACAGGTAATGAAATATAAGTTATTTCCTAATTATATGCTGCATTTTATAGATCAACCACTTCTGTCGAATAATAACCAATATTAATTAATGGTAAATCTCAGCTGAAATTGTACTCTTTTTCACATTTATTGAAATAAGATTTCAAAGACTACAATAAAATAAGCAGCAGTTTCTTGTTTCAATTTAGTAAATTTTTATTCATGTTCAGAATTAAAGTCAATCATCTTGGAACTCAATTCACTCCAAATCGAATTTTTGCCACTTGTACCCCTTGGCTTCTGAGGTCTTTATTTGTATTTTGCTACAAGCAACCTTTCAAAATCCATTAATATATAGTTTTGATTTTTGTCACACTTAAATTTTGTACGTCTTTGTACATTGGATGATAAAGATGATTTGTTAATCAAAGTACGCTATGATACAATTTTCCAATGTAAAAGAATCACCTCACATATATTAATCTAAATTTCGGTAAAAATGAAAAAAAAAATATGTATAAAGATATGAAAGCCTTTCAAAAAAGCTTCATCACAGTAAAATTTAATACATAACTGTGATAAAATACAAATGTTTTAAAAAACAAAAAAACAAACAAAACAACATTAGATACTAATATGATAAAAAAGCTATTCCAATAGTTTTCGATTTAATAATAGACTTTTTCAAGAAGATGGGAACTCAACAATGAAAACACTTGAAGCTTAATATATCTGTTTCAAAAAGAAAAATTCAAATTTAAACTAATATTTTAAAAAGTATTTTTAAGATTGCATTTTCTTACGACAATTTTCTGTAGATTTTGTAATATACCTTATTTATTAAATGGCAGAAAATAAAATTTGTTGCAACACACACACATACACAAAAAAATCTTATACTATAATGCGAGCAAAAATTGTGTGTGTCAAAACTGCATATATTTCAAGCGTTCCAAGACCTATCCGGAAGAGGTGTCCGCAAGATTACAAAACTGCATATACATTAAGCGTTCCAAGATAATCCTGGAATCTGTCGTAAATTAAAATGCTGCGCCAGATGGTGGCAGGGTTTGACGTCAGGGTTTGAATGCGCAGGTTTGATGTCATATATGCGCAGATGTTTATTATCTCCGCATCTCTTGCGCATATTTTCTGAATTTTTTCTCATTCATGACAGAAAATCAAGTCTACAAGATATATTTCAAAATATTTTTGTTACAGTTTGTTGCGATAAAATAATGTATATTTAAAAAATAGTCACAATATCATTTTAATTTCGGGAGAAAAAGTACTAATTAGTTCTCATAAGTACCATAAAATGCTCGAAAAATAGTGACTTTTACCCGAAAATAAAAATGACAATGCGACTTTTTTTAAATACACAGATTTTTTTTATTAAAATTATGTGTATTTAAGAAATGTCGTATTGTTATTTTAGGGTAAAAGTCAATATTTTTCGTAGCATTGTATGGTACTTATGAAGACTAATTAGTACTTTTTCTCCCAAAATTAAAATGATACAGTGACTATTTTTTTTAAATGTACATGATTCTATCGAAACAAACTATAACAAAAATATTTTGCAATATATCTCGTAGACTTGATTAATTTGTCATGGTTGAGAAAATAGCTTGAAATTATGAATTCTCAACATAGCTTTGTCTGTTACAAAAAAGAAAAAAAAAAAAAAGAAAAAAAAGAGAGAGAGAGAGAGAGAGAGAGTCTAATCTACGATTTAAGGAAAGTTATTGTCTAGAATGTTAAATATTTAAACAAATAAATTAACAATATTTCTTTGTTTAACAAAACAACATTTAATACATACATTTAAAATTAAAGTTATTCCGAATATACGTATAATAAAATGGGTTTTTTAATTAAAAGAATGAAATGTTTGCAAGTTAAATAGTAAAAGTCGATACGACCAAAAAACATTGGATTTTTATAATCTGCAATTGATAAATGAAAAATGGAGCTAAAGTTGAATATTTTATTTAATATTAAATTCTATACATTTCTAAACATTGATAAACATTATATTATCATAGAAAATACTACGGTGTATACCATTTTGTATAATTTAGCTCATGAAGAATTTAAAAAAAAATGTGACATTACTTAAAAATTCTGAATTTACATATTAAATACTTATAAAATTTAATGAGTCATCTTTTTCTTTCATTACTTTAAAAACATAAATAAATTCGAACATATTTTAATCAGCGATATTTGTATCGAATAGTTAAATGATATTTCATCTTAGTATGTTTTATGTTAATATTTAGTCGTACTACACTTATTTATTCTTTATTTATTTACAACATTTCAAACCAAAAATTTATTCTACGCAACTTTGAATTGACAGTGCTTTGAGACCAATAGTTGCTATGGATGTCGCCTCGCTCGATCATTTATACACAGAAACAGAGACAATACAGAACACTTTTTATTACATATATCCATTACATATATTTATTACACTTCAAAGGGACAACACACCATCCATGTCCGTACCTGGATTCGAACTGGGAACCTGCGGTGTCGCAGCAGCTGCCGCTACTGACCACGCCACTGGGTCGACATTCTACGCAATATTTTATAGTAACATTTTATAGAAACAAAAATGTTTTGCTGTAATTCACACAAAAGAAACTGCAATCTATTTAATAATCCTCTAATTATGCACCCCTGTCGCTAGATGGCATATGCCTTGGCCCCGCCTTTAATCTTGCGGACTCCTCTTGCATAGGAGTTGGAACACTTCAAATATATGCAGTTTTGCAAGATTAAGGCGGGGTCAAGGTATACGCCACCTAGTGGCAGGGGTGCATAACAAGAAGATTATTAAATAGATTGCAGTTTCTTTTCTGTAAATGGCAACAAATCTTTTTTGTTTCTGTAAAATGTTACTTTGGAACATTGCGTAGAATAACTTTTAGGTTTAAAATATTGTAAATAAATATAGAATAAATAAGTGTAGCCCGACTAAATATTAACATAAACTATACTAAGATGAAATATCATTTAACTATGTGATACAAATATCGCTGATTAAAATATGTTCGATTTTAATTATGTTTTCAAAGTAATGAAAGATAAAGATGACTCATTAAATTTTGTAAGTATTTAATATATAAATGCAGAATTTTGAAGTAATGTCACATTTTACTAAATTCTTGATGAGCTAAGTTTTACAAAATGGTATACACCGTAGTATTTCCTATGATAATATAATGTTTATCAATGTTTAGAAATGTATGGAATTTAATACTAAATGAAATATTCAACTTTAGCTCCATTTTTCATTTACCAATTACAGACGGTAAAAATCCAATGTTTTCTTGGTCGTATCGACTTTTATTATTTAACTTGCAAATATTTCATTCTTTTAATTTAAAAACCTATTTCATTATACGTTTGTTCGGAATAACTTTAATTTTAAATGTATGTATTAAATGTTGTTTTGTTAAACAAAGAAATATTGTTAATTTATTTGTTTAAATATTTTACCGTTCTAGACAATAATTTTCCTAAAATCGTTGATTAGACTCTCTCTCTCACTCTTTTTTTTCTTTTTTTAACAGACAAATATATTTCGAGAATTCATATTAAAAATTAAATCATAAATTTCAAGCAATTCTCTCAATCATGACAGATTAATAAAGTCTAAAAAAAAACCGGGTATTTAAAAAAAGTCGTATTGTCATTTTAATTTTAAGGGTAAAAGTCAATATTTTTCGGTACATTATATGGTACTTATGAGTACCAGTTACTACTTTTTCTCCCGAAATTAAAATGATATTGTGACTATCTTTTTTAAATGTACATGATTTTATCGAAACAAACTGTAACAAAAACAATTTGTAATAAATCTCGTAGACATGATTAATCTGCCACGATTGAGTTAAAATTCAGAAAATACGCGCAAGAGATGCGGAAATAATAGACATCTGCGCATATAAGACGTCAAGCCCGCGCATTCATTAGCACCGCTGCCACCAGCTGGCACAGCTATGTTAATTTACGACAGATTCCAGCATTATGTTGGAACGTTTAATATGCAGGCAGTTTTGGTGTGTGTGTGTGTGTGCGTTTGTAAATTTTATCTCATAAACGGCTCTAACAATTTTCGCAAAAATTTGGACTTTACCATTTTTGGGCACTATCAGACCATTGGGCTAGGTCACATGTTCGAGAAAATTCGATTATTGGGTCATTTTGGGTCATAATGGGTCAGGATCAAGCTATTTATATCTAGAGAACGGCTGGTTAGATTTTAAGGAAATTTTGTATCCAATCGTTTTTTGGCACGAGAAAACTTTTGAGCTGGGTCACATGTTCAAAACAATTCGATTAGTGGGTCATTTTTGGGTCATTATGGGTCAAGCCATTTTTATCTAAAAACGGCTCTAACGATTTTGACCAAATTTAATATTTTATCTTATTGGATTGCAAATAGACCATTGAATTAGAAAACATGTTCGAGAAAATTCGGTTAGTGGGTCATTTTTGGGGTCGTTTTGGATCATGCTATTCTTATGTAGAGATTTTCTCACGCAATTTTGACTAAAAATTTCATTCTATGGTTTTCGGGCACGAGAAAAACTCTGGGCTAGGTTACATGCTCGAGAAAAAAATTTTAATGGATCATATTGGGTCATTAAGGGTCTGGGTCAAGTAATTTATATTTAAAGAATGGCGTGATCAATTTTAACAAAATTTTGCGTTTAACAGTTTTTTAAGACGAAAAAGCTAATGAGCTAAGTCACACGATCCAGAGATTTCGATTATAAGAGTCATTTGTGGGTCATGATGGGTCATAATGGGTCATGGTCAAGCTATATATATAGAACAGGTGGATCGATTTTAACGAAATATTGTGTACAACATTTTTTTGGCACTAGAAAAATTTGGGCTAGGTCACATGTTCGAGAAATTTCGATTAATGGGTCATAAAATGTCTGGGTCAAACTATTTATATTTAAAGAACGGTAGAATCGCATTTAACGAAATTTTACATACAACAGTTTGTTGACACGAAAACACTAATATGCTAAGTTACATGTTCGACAGATTTCGATTATGGGGGTCAATTGTGGGTCATGATGTGTCATAATGAGTCATGGTCAAGCCATATCTGAAGAACGGGTGGATCAATTTTAGCGAAATACAACAACAATTTTACAATTACATTTATACAACATTTTTTTTTGGCACGAGAAAACTAATGGGATAGGTCACATGTTCGAGAAATTTTGATTAATGGGTCATACAGGATCATAAATGGTCTGGGTCAAGCTATTAATATTTAAAGAACGGTAAGGTCGATTTTAACGAAGTTTTGTATGTAGCAGATTTTTGACTCGAGAAAACTAATGGGCTAAGTCACATGTTCGAGAGATTTCGATTATAAGGGTCATTTGTTGGTTATTATGGGTCATGCTAATTAAAGCTAGAAAATGGCTCTCACCATTTTGAATATATTACGTATTATCTCGTTTTTGGAAAGATAAAACCATTGGACTAAGACACATACGCACGAAAATTCGATTAGATTTTCATTTTGTGTTCTAATGGGTCAGGGTCATTCCAATTATATATAACAATGACTAAATCAATTTCACATAAATTTTGTAATGAAACATTGTTTGTTATGAGAAGACTACTGGACCGAGTCTCATGTTAAAAAAATATATTTTAGCGGGTCATTTTGGCTTCATTGCCGAATGCTGCCAAGTTAATTTTACTTAAGAAATGGGTTAAACGATTTTGATTCAATTTTATATTCTACTGTTTTTGATTACCTGAAGACAATTGATCTGAGTCACATGTTTGATCATATTTAATTAGCGGGTCATTTTGAGTAAACGGATCAGGGTTACAAGAATATGGCAACAGTAAATAAGTTGGCGATATTTGACAAAATATTGGTGACATTTGGCAGAAATATCGACTATTGAAATTACGAAAGCCAAAACACATATTTGGTGCAAAAAAAGAATGTCGCCAAATTTAGTTATATATGGCAAAATATATTGTCTTTCAGACGAGATGCATTGTCAAACCGATCAGAATCGAGCTAGAAAAGTGATTTAAATTCATATCCTTTCGTTGTAAAGTTTAAAATAATGTAAAATTTATGAACATGCGCATACATGCATAGTTTTCTTATTGATTGTTTTAGTAAATAATACTGTTATAAATAACATGTATTATAGTAATAACACAGATAAACTGATACAGTTAAAATGCTATATGAAATTGAACACAAAGTTAATTATGACCGAACTTAGTTCGGTCAATCCTGCTAAGTTAAATATAATTTATAATATGACGCTCTTCTTTTTTAAAGTTTTTGTTACCAATAAATTATATATATATATATTTTTCAATTTCAATGCTTTATACTAATTGTACTTTAAATCTTAAAACATGAATTTTCTCTAAACATAATTGTTTGAAAACATCTCTGTTATGTCTCTTTTGTACAAATGTACAAAATTTCAACTATACAACATTTGATATCGCATAATAAATGCAACATGTTTCTGAATTATATTACATTTGACATTGCATTTTATAAAACACAGGAACGGTAAATTAAATATAATTTGTAATGTGACGCTCTTCTTTTTAACGCGTTTGTTGCCGATATTGTATACATATTTTTTTCAGTTTCGATGTTTTATACTTAATTGTATTTTCTATCATAGAAGATGAATTAACTCTAACAGTGCCTTTTTGAAGACATGCTTAATATATCTCCTTTTTACAAATGTTCAAGTATATTTTACATTTATTTTAGTAAAAAGTTAAGTTACATGCACGTAAACACTTACAAAAAAAAATTCTATTCAACTTCATTTTGTAATAATATTTTTTATTTTCCTTCTTCGAGTAAATTTTTAAAAATATTTATGAAATTAATTACCTTTGTGTATAAAATCATGGAACACAGAAGTGATTTGATTCTTTACTTAGGATAAATAAAGCTAAGGTATCTGAACAACAAATGTTTTTTGTTTTTAACAAGGCTTATCATGAATCTCTTCAAAATCCTATTAAGTGAACTAAAACCCATTTTATAAATCGTTTTGTTTCTGAAAGGGAACCATAAAATGAAAAAAAAAATGCTTCAACTCACCCTCATAATGTGTTATAGTGAACTCTGAACGCTATTGGGAAATGCTTGTTTTTAAAAGATAAAGTGCAATAAATGTTTTGAAGAAAGAAATTCTCCCTTGTAGTGTCTAATTTACTTTTAATGACACATTAAGTGAAATACTTTATTTTTATGTTGTATTTAAAAACTGTTATTGGTTGCTGATAACGGTAAGATGTAATTATATCTTTTGGGAGGATAACGTAGTTAGATTTTTAGGCACAGTTGACGTATTATATTTTTTGTGCGTAATATTTTTACAAATAAATTCAATTTATGTTTGCATTGAGCTTAACTTGGAGAAATGTATTTAATCGCGCATTTTAAAACTTGCTAATTCAGAATATGAACATTTAATCGTAGTAAATCTGATAGTTAGCTGTGCAAGAACTCTTTCTTGATATATGATGTGTCATTAAAGTAACTGCTCATGCATCACTTTTGTAATAGCAAAACGAACAAGATTGTAATTTGTATATTAGTTTAACCAACCTCTGAAATTTCATTAATACCGAGTACGTCATAAATTCGTGCAAATTTTAAAAATTAATAATAAAAGAAATAATGCTCGGAAAATTTTTCGGCTTGCGCGAGTGTGATCAGATTTTGGATTTTTTTCCATGTATGATAAAAATGATTCCAAAAGTAACCAATAGATGGCGCTCTCACATCTTATCGAGGCGTTTTATGCAAATTGGACTACACCTGATTAGAGAAGTATTCGCCATTCGATATCAGAATCATGCTATCTTTATCAAACCGATCATTCATAGTTAAACATTTTTACAAGAATACTGAATACACAACAACTGTATTATGAATGTTTCGCACGAAGAAAGGACATAAGTTGCAAAAAAACTCTATTTTATTGAATGGGATACCATAAGGGGATTTGAAGGATGACATTCGATGGATCGTCGATTTCATCGATACCGACATGCTACACTCAGCTGTAACAGGTGGTGCCTGTTACCTGGTGGTGGTAGTCATGTTGAACATCTTTTACTACCTTAAATTAAACGCACAGTGTCATATTATTTGTGCTTTGTTTCATCATATGTTTGTGTTTGCCTGAATTAAATAAAACGTCTCAATATTGAGTGTGAGCGTCACCTGTCGGATATTTTTAAAATCATTTTTTATCACACACGGAGAAAAAATCCAAAATACTTCTGAACATACTCATGCAAACCGAAAAATTTTCCGAGCATTATATGTTTTATTATGGATTTTTAAAGTGTGCACGAATTTATGATACACCCTGTATATAATTGTATTTGTAGTTTACACTTAATTTTTTCTAATTTTTGTATATTGGATGATAAATATGATTTATTAATCAATGTACGCTATGATACAATTTCCATCTGTAAAGGAGTTGCCCCACATATATCATTTTAACGCTCCGTAAAAATGAAAAAAAATCTGTATAAAGACATGAAAACATTAAAAAAACCCTTCATAATAGTGAAATTTAATACATAAGCATGATAAAATACAAGTGTTTTAAAAAACAAAAAAAACATTAGACGTTGAGATGACAAAAAAGCTATTCCAAGTGTGTCTGGCTTAATAGTAGCTTTTTTCAAGAATAGGGAAAATCGAAAATGAAAACACTCGATGCTCGACATTTCTGTTTGAAAAAGAAAAATTCAAATTTCTAATAATTTTTAAATAGTATTTGTAAGATTACATTTATAAATCATTATTTGCAGTATATTATGCAATATACTTTACTAGATAGCAGTTAAAAAAAATGCTGTAGAAAAAAATAACAACAACAACAGCAAAAAAGATCATTAAAAACACACAAGGAGTAAGTAATCCAATATATATATATATGTGTGTGTGTGTGTGTGTGTGAAATTTTGAAGTTAGGAGCCAGAAGCATCATTGTCAGCTTCCCTGTTTTAAAGCACAGAAGTCGTAGCAAGCGAGAAAAAAAATAAATGTAGAAGCTTCATTAAACTACACGTTGGCTGCTCCAAAATATTTTATTAAAATGCATTCATATAGAGCGGAATATGCCCTGTTTGAAGCAAACATTCTATCAAAAAAAAAAAAATCCTTCTATCTCTGGCCTCCTCACTTAAGTAAAAAAAACCTTTTTAAGAACTTTCGATAATATCTAACCAGTATGTACACAGCATACAGAATACAGTAAACAGAATTTAATGTCTAGTGCCGAGGTTAAAAATAGCAGTCTCGAATCGTCTCTAAAACGATAATTTTATTTTAGAAGATTATTATTTAATTATTTTATAATCGAAATCAAATTCGAATATATTCTACAGATGATAATTTTATACAAAAAGAAAAAAATGAATTTATTGATACGCAATAAATATCAAACCCATAGAAAAAAAATGAAAAACAATTATATTTTTGAAAAGTATGATTTTGGAATGAATTTAATAAGACTTTCTTAAAAATGGTTGACAAAAACAGCAAAAAAATGAATTTTATTAGGAATTTTAAGGAATAAAGTTTAATTAAGAATATTTTTAATTTAGAACCATTTTTAAAATTACGCATAAATTTATGAAAATGTTTATGAAATTAATGACATTTGAGTATAAAACTACGCAACACAGAAGTGATTTTATTTTTTACTTTGGATAAATAAAAGTTAAAATATCTGAACAACAAATATGTTTTGTTTTTAACAAAGCTTAGCATGAATCTCTTCAAAATTCATTAAAATAAACTAAAACATATTTTATTAATTGTTATGTTTCCAAAAGGGAACCATAGAATCGAGAAAATGCCTCATATTATCCGCATAATGTATTATAGTGGATTCTAGCACCGTATTGGGAAATGCTTGTTTTTACAGATAAAGGGCAATAAATGGTTTGGAGAAAAAAAGCTCTCAGTTGTAGTATCTAATTTATTTTTAATGGCACCTTAAGTGAAGAATTTTGTTTTTATGTATATTCAAAAACTGTTATGGTTTGTTGTTAACAGTAAGATATAATTATATCTGTTGGAGGGATAACTTAGTGAGATTTCTAGGCATGATTGAAGTATTTTAATTTTGTGCGCATAACAAATAGATGTATTTTATGTTGGCATTGAACTTCACTTGGTAAATATATTTAACTTTGTCTTTTGAAAGTTGCTTATTCTGAATATTATCTTTTAATCATGATAAAGCCGATAATTAGCTGAGGAAGTACACTTTTCTGATGTATTGATATATAGTTAGGTAACTGCTCATGAATCGCGCTTGAATTAGCATAACATACAAGATTGTAAATTCTATTTTACTGTAACCAACCCCTGAAATTCCATTAATATATAATTTTAATTGTAGTTTACACTTAAACCTTTAAATTTTTTGTACATTGAATGACAAATATGATTAATTAATCAAAATACGCTATGATACCATTTCTAATTGTAAAATAATCACCTCACATAAATTACTTTAAACTTCGCTAAAAATGAAAAAAAATCTGCATAAAGACATGAAAAAATTTCAAAAATTTCCAACATAGTAAAATTTAATACATATGTGTGATAAAATACAAATATTTTAAAAAACTAAAAGTATAAGATGTAAAGGCAATAAAAAAGCTATTCGAAGAATTTTTGGGCTAATATAAACATTTTTCAAGAAGAGGGAAGATCAACAATAAAATCACTGGACTTTCGACAATTCTGTTTAAAAAAGAAAAATTCAAATTTAAAATGGCCCCACCAGTGGCCGAGAGGTTTGGACCTCTCAACTGATAGACGGCAGGTGCTGGGTTCGAACCCAATCGCGGCTGTCGGCCTAACCGTTCGGAGTTTTCGTGGTTTTCTCCGAACCTTGCGTAAATACGGGTAGGTTCCCTTAGAAAGACCCCCACGAAGGGCACTCCCCCCTGGTCCTATATCCATAGCGTAGATAATCGGACGTCAAAAACCAACCAATCAAATTTAAAATAATTTTTAAAACGTATTTGTAAGATTACTTTTACATATGATTATTTGCTGTAGATTTTGCAATGTACTTTACTAGATAGCAGTAAAGAAAAAATGTAGCTAAAAAAATATCATTAAAAACACATGACAAGTAATTCAATATACATATTTTTTGATATGCAATACAGCAAAGTGCATGTTAATAAACTTATTTTCATTTGTAGATGTACTAAAATTACGTGAATTATACATAAAACAAAAACAATACATTAAATATAATATGTGATGTGATGCTCTCCTTTTTAGCGTGTTTGTTGTCGATAATATACAATTTTTTCAATTTCAGTGTTTTCTACTTAATTGTACCTTCTATGATAAAAGAAGAATTTACTTTAAACATGCTTGTTTGGAGATATGTCTAATTTTTCTGCTTTCCACAATTTTACAAAGTTTCAATTAAATAATGTTTAATTAAAAAAAAGTTAGATAAACGTAAACCCTTACAATAAAATCTAATCTAATCAACTTCATTCTGTAATGCTATTTATTATTTTTCATCTTTAAGCTAATTTATCAAAATGTTTGTGAAATTAATGACCTTTGTGTATAAAACTATGCAACAAAAGTGATTTCATCTTTTACTTTGGATAAATAAAAGTTAAAATATCTGAACAACAAATATGTTTTGTTTTTAACAAGACTTATCATGAATCTCTTCAAAATCCATTAAAGTAAACTAAAACACATTTTACAAATTGTTATGTTTCTAAAATAGAACCATGATTTAATGAAAATGCCTCAAATTACCCCCATAATGTGTTATAGTGGATTCCTGAACCCTATGGGGAAATGCTTGTTTTTAAAGATAAAATGCGATAAATGGTTTGGAGAAAAAATTTCTCACTTGTAGAGTGTAATTTACTTTTAATGACACCTTAACTGAAGGATTTTGTTTTTATGTTATATTAAAAATCTGTTATGGATTCTTGATTTAACAGTAAAATATAATTACATATTTTGGAAGGATAACGTAGTTAAAATTTTGGCAAGATTTATGTATTATTTTTTCGAGCGTAATATCCTTACAAATATATTTATTTTATGTTGCCATTGAATTTAACTTGGTTTAATGTGTTTAATAGCACCTTTTGAAAGCTGCGTATTCTGAATGCTATCATTTAATCATAACAAAGCAGATAGTTATATGAGATAGCACTTTATTTTGATATATGATGATATGGGTAAGGTAACTAACTGCGCATGAACGACCTTTGCATTAACAAAACGGACAAGATTGTAATTTGTGTTTTACAATAGCCAAACTTTCAAATTCCATTAATGTATTATTTTAGTTGTTCTTAACACTCCATTTTTGTATGCTTTTGTACATTAGATGATACTTCCCCAGTAGCCAAACAATATTGGGCCAATATTGGCTATATCTTGGAGCAATACTGGCATCTTGGCGCAATATTGGCATGAAATATTGCTCCAATATTGGGGTGTTTACATTTCGCCCTTATTTAGCCAATATTTGCAGCGCGCCAATATTGGCATAAAATATTGCCCCAATATTGGCATAAAATATTGCCCAAATATTGAGATGTTTACATTTTGCGTATTTAGACAATATTTCATGAAATATTGCATTTATATTTTATGCCAATATCGGTGCATAATTTCATAGCATTATTTCATACCAATATTGCTGCAATATAAGTTACCAATATTGGTTAAATATTGGCAAAATGTAAACGCACAAATATTGTTGAAATATTTCATACCAATATTGGCACAATATACGCTGCCAATATTGGTTAAATATTGGCAAAATGTAAACACCCCAATATTGGTGCAATATTTCACGCCAATATTGGCGCAATATACGTTACCAATGTTGGTTAAATATTCGCAAAATGTAAACACCCCAATATTGTTGCAATATTTCATGCCACTATTGGCGCAATATTCGTTGCCATATTGGTTAAATATTGGCAAAATATAAACAATCCAATACTGATACAATATTTCACGCCAATATTGGTGCAATATGTTACCAATATTGGTTAAAGATTGGCCAAATTTAAATAACCCAATATTGTTGCAATATTTTATGCCAATATTGGCGCAACATTGTTTAAAAATATTGGCAAAATGTAAACACGCCAATATCATTGCAATATTTCATACCAATATTGGCATAATATTCATTACCAATATTGGTTAAATATTGGCAAAATGTAAACAAGCCAATATTGGCGCAATATTCTTTACTAATATTGGTTAAATATTGGCAAAATGTAAACAACCCAATATTGGAGCAATATTTCGTACCGATATTGGCGTAATTTTCGTTACAAATATTGGTTAAATATTGGCAAACAATGTTGCGCCAATATTGGCATAAAATACTGCAAAAATGTTGGGTTGTTTACATTTTGCCAATATTTAACCAATATTGGTAACGAATATTGCGCCAATATTGGCATAAAATATTGCACCAATATTGGGTTGTTTACATTTTGCCAATATTTAACCAATATTGGTAACGAATGTTGCGCCAATATTGGTATGAAATATTGTAACAATAGTGGAGTTTATATTTTTCCGATATTTAACCAATATTGGTAACGAATATTGTGCCAATATTGGAATAAAATATTGCACCAATATTGGGTTGTTTGTATTTTGCCAATATTTAACCAATATTGGTAACGAATATTGCGCCAATATTGGCATAAAATATTGCACCAATATTGGCGTGTTTACATGTTGCCAATATTTTTAAACAATGTTGCACCAATATTGGCATAAAATATTGCAACAATATTGGGTTGTTTATATTTTGCCAGTTTACCGTTTTAAAATTTCAGCTTCTCAGAAGAAACTGATTTCCATCATTGATGAACAAGACATAATTGCAAAGCTACAACCACCAAAACTAATTGGCGCCACTAGTTGGGAATTTTCTCTTATTGCATATTGAACAATATTTTATTGACATATATTTCATTTGATTTGAATTTTAGAAAGTATAATATAACATAAAATAAATCTTACGATTTACAATAAACTTTAGGAATGTAAATATATTACTGTCCATTTTTCCACTATATGTTTGAAAATTAAATGAGAAGGGATGGGACATTTTTCTTGTTAATTTAACTTGTTTATTAATCTGAAATTTCAATTCTTATCATCAAATTTACAATTTTTAAATATGGTAAATGATTCCAGATGCTATTCAGAAAAGTTTCATTAAGTCCTCTAATCTCGACTGTGAAGCATTTCGTCAGCTGATCTTATAAGTCAGGCGTAGCCGACCCAGTGGCGTGGATGGTAGCGGAGGCTGCTCCCACACCGCTGGTCTCTGGTTCAAGTCCAGCTAGCGGCATGGGTGTCTGTGTTGTCCCTGTGAAAATGTATGTACTGGATATTCTGTAATAAAGTGTTCTATATGGTTTCTTGTGATCATTGGAGGTTATGCCGGCGAATAGCTGTAGCGCCTACCTCAAAGCAAATAAATACAAATGCAAAGTCAGGCGTAAACTGTATAATTTCACTGAAGAACACCGAGCCCGACATCATATCACCAAAAAAAAAAAAGCGTAAAATTAATAAGAAGAAAACAAAACCACACTGCGAGCACACACAAACACATTTTGCGGTTAGAAATTGGCGAGTTTTATGTTCGCATTCGGCGCGCTTTATGTTTATGACTTTTCCAGTTCAATTTCAATCAAAGTGTAGGACAGGAATTTTTCCGTCAAATAGGGTTGATCTGCTTATCTCCCGATTCTTTGTTCATTCCCCATAGATCTATTAAAAAGAAACCACAAAAAGGTCCTGCAAAAAGGCATACAACCTTTCTTTCCAAGAATTCAGAGTACCGCGAGAAAGTATGCACATGTCTACTGCTTAAGGCTGTGAGCACACACTACTACTTTTTGCGGTTAGAAGTCGGCGTGTTTGATGTATGATGAATTTTGCAGTTCAACTTCAATCCACCTGCAGAACAGGGAGCCTTTCCTTAAGCGGTGTTGAAATAGTTGTCTCCTGAACCATGGTAATATCTCCGTTTTCTATTGTCAGTAAACCGCAAAAGGACGTAGAAGAAAGGATTTCCTGAAATTCAGTTGAACTTAGCAAAATGCATGTGTGCTCGGAGCCTAAGATTTTTTATCCTATTTCCTAACATTATATCCCCTGGTCAGCGTGGAAGAATACACGGCAATTTTAGTTTGGTTTTCGTTCGCACACTATAGGCAGGAAACGCGGTTTCCTCTTTGCTTGTTATGCTAGTAGTTGAATTTTTTTCTAACTTCTTGTAAGTTTATGGCTATAACATATCATTGTGAGCAGTTGTTCTGCATATGGTTGTAAAAATTGTTGGTATAAAAAGATAAATATACAATTTCTCAGATAAAATGTCCTTTTTTTTCCAGTGGCGCACGCAGGAGGGGGTTAGCATATTTTAGAGGTTTATATTTCCCTGATGAAGCCCGGAATGTTAAACGAGCTCAGCCCATTTTTAGGTAGCTTTCATTACAAAAATTAAAAAGCTACCTATTGTAGCCGTCCGGAGGAAAGCACTTCCAGAACATTTTGGTATATTTTCACCGATCATGACCCCCAGACCCCAAAACCACCCTCCGTTCAAATGTTGACATATATATATATATATATAACCATATATATATATATATATATATATATATATATATATATATATATATATATATATATATATCTGATCTTTGTCATGCGATAACTAACGTATTTATGAACCGATTTGAATGAAACTTGGTATGTACATAGTACATACAAATGTCTCAACCGAGTTCGTCGGCCAGCATCATCCGCCATTTTGTTTCAAAATGGCGGCCATTTTAAATTAAAAAAATTTAAAATTTAAAATTCAATGCGAAAAAATTAAAAGTTGAAAAATATTTTTATTTTACGTCTAAGAACTTAAAACAACGATTCCAGAACACTTTTTATTTTGACTCTATCTTAAAAAATGATTGAGTTATAGCACTTTGAATTTTGAAAAATGGCATACAGATTCTCTAAAGCCATTTATAATAACTGTTATTGCTATAATTTTGCAAGTGAATTTTAAAACTTTTGTGATAAGTAGTATTTAATTATCTTACTGATTACTTTTTAAATTAACATTTTCCTGTTCATAAATTTATCTTTTATTCATGAAAAATGGTAAAATATTCAGTTATTTGCTTCAAATCGGAAACATTGAATATGAAAATATATATGTATCTACAAAAGAAGCAAGTCGGAAATTGCACGTCAAACATAGCAAATGAGATGCGTTTTACTATAACGAAGTTTTAAAAGTATTCAGACCTTAGTGTAATTGTACACAGTAGTTCGGATGAGTGTTTTCGGACTCTGTAAATACTATATGCTTTCTATTATACAGAAAGTAATCTTTAGTAAACCTCACCAACGTATTTCAATTTCATAAAATGTGAAATTATTTAATATAATTAAAATGCACCCCAAACAATGCTTTCCCCTGTACCTGTATATAATGGAATACTTTTGTGTGACATTGCAAATTAATAAAAATTATTTTTTGCACAGCAGATTGTACAAGATGGGTATTTTAGTATATACATCATAGATGGAATATTTCCAATGTAACGACAATATTTGTACAATATTGTGAATTCTTTAAATATATTGCCATGTAATGCCAATATTTGTATAATACTAGAAATAAATAGGAAATATTTCCAATGTAACACCAATATTTATGAAATATAAGGATTTCGTTGAAAATATTTCCAATGTATTGCCAATATTTGTACCATTAGAAATATTTTGAATGTAACGCCAATATTTGCATAAAATTGGTAATTGACTGAAAATATATTTCGTATCTAACGGCAAATAATTGTACAACTTTGGGGTTTCATTAGAAATATTTCCAGTGTAACGCCAAAATTTATACAATATTGGGGTTTCATAGTAAATATTTCGAATCCAATGTCAATATCATTTCAATAGTGGGATTTCGTAAGAAATATTTCCAATGTAACGCCAATAATTGCACAATATTAGAAATTCATTAAAATATTGCCAATGCAACGCCAACAATTGCACAATATTGGGGTTTCATTGGAAATATTTCCAAGGAAAAGCCAATATTTATGCAATATTGGTGTTCCATTTGAAATATTTTCAATGTAACGCCAACATTTGTACAATATTAGTGTTCCATTGCAAATATTTCTTGTGTAACGCTGCCATTTGTGTAATAATGGGTTTCATTAGAAATATTTTCAATGTAACGCCAATATTTGTACAATATTGTCGATTCATTTGAAATACTACCTCTGACAATAAAGTTCAGTGAATGAATTCAGAATGACCGATCTGGAAACAATGGGGGAACAAAACGCTGCACCTGCATAGAGGCAATAGTAAGACCATCTTCCCAAACCGTTGTTCAGTTGAGCGTCGTTTATTTTCTGTGTAAGACGTGCTTTACTAAACGCTTGTTCAGTGTGTTGGTTCTTAACTGAGAACAGGAAAATGAACAAATAAAACATCAGTTTAAAGTTTAGTTTTAAGCTTTGCAAGACACCGAAAGAAATTCATGAGGAATGGTGCAAATCAAACAGCTACCATACTCGCCAGATCTCAATCCTCCAGACTTTTTCCTATTTTCACGACTGAAACTCTCTTTGAAAGAGATTTGACCATATTGCTGACATCCAACGAAATTTGACGAAGCTTTTAAACTTCATCACAAAAGAAGACTTCTTGCGAACTTCCCAGGATATGTATAGCAGATCTCAGCGGTGCATAGTTATAGGAGAAGACTATTTTGAAGGATGGTATGGTAACTATCGTTAATATTTCATTTACATTAATGCTACAGGACTATTCACCGAACTTAATTGTCAGAGGTAGTATTTGCAACGTAATGCCAATATTTGTACGATATTGGGGTTTGATTGGAAATATTTCCAATTTAATGTCAACATTTGTAAAATATAGGAGATTTATTGGAAATATTTCCAATATAACACTAACATTTCTAAAATACTGGAGATTTACTGGAAATATTTCTAATGTTATGCTAACATTTGTACAATATTGGAAATATTTCCAATGTAATACCAACATTTGTACACTATTGGGGATTCATTGGATATACATTCAATGTAACTCCAACATTTCAACAATATTGGGGTTTATTGGAAATATTTTCAATTTAACATCAATATTTGTATAATATTGAAGATTCATTGGAAATATTGCCAATGTAAAGCCAATATTTGAACAATATTCGGGTTACATTGGCAATATTTCCAATTTAACGCCAACATATTTACAATATTGGGGAATTCAATTGTAATATTTCCAATGTAACTCCAACATTTATACAATATTAGGGTTTTCATTGAAATATATCCAGTGTAACACCAACATTTGAAAAATATTGGGGATTCATTGGACATATATCCAATGTAGGGCCAATATTCGTGCAATATTGGGGTTTCATTGGAAATATTTCCAGTGTAACACCAAAATTTGTTAAATATTGGGGATACATTGGAAATATTTCCAATGAAATGCCAATATTTGTACAATATTAGGGATTCACTGGAAATATTTCCAATGTAACGGCAATATATGTACAATATTGGGAATTCATTGGAAATATTTCCAATGAAATGCCAATATTTGTACAATATTGGGAATTCATTGAAAATATTTCCAATGTATTTCCAATATTGTACAAATATTGGCGTTATATTTGAAATATTTCCAATGAAATACCAATATTTGTACAATATTGGGGATTCATTGGAAATATTTCTAATGTAACGCCAACATTTGTACAATATTGGGATTTCATTGGGAATATTTCCAATGTAACGCCAATATTTGTACAATATTGGGAATTCATTGGAAATATTTCCAATGTAAAGCCAACATTTGTACAGTATTGGGGTTTCATTGGAAATATTTCCAATGTAACGAGAACATTTGTGCAATATTGGGTTTTCATTGGAAATATTTCCAATGTAACGCCAATATTTGTATAATATTGGGGTTTCATTGGAAATATTTCCAATGAAACCCCAATATTGTAGATATGTTGGATTTACATTTGAAATATTGCCAATATAACGCCAACATTTGTACAATATTGGGAACTCACTGGAAATATTTCCAATGTAAAGGCAACATTTGTTCAATATTGGGGTTTCATTGGAAATATTTCCAATGTAACGCCAACATTTGTGCAATATTGGGGTTTCATTGGAAATATTTCCAATGTAACGCCAATATTTGATCAATATTGGAGTTTCATTGGAAATATTCCCAATGAAACCCCAATATTGTAGATATGTGGGATTTACATTGGAAATATTGCCAATGTAACGCCAACATATGTACAATATTGGGAATTCATTGGAAATATTTCCAATGTAAAGCCAACATTTGTACAATATTGGGGTTTCATTGGAAATATTTCCAATGTAACGCCAATATTTGTACAATATTGGGTGTAGATATGTTGGATTTACATTGGAAATAGTGCCAATGTAACGCCAACATTTGTACAATATTGGGTATTCATTGGAAATATTTCCAATGCAAAGCCAACATTTGTACAATATTGGGGTTTCATTGGAAATATTTCCAATGTAACGCCAACATTTGTAGAATATTCGGGTTTCATTGGAAATATTTCCAATGTAACGCCAATATTTGTACAATATTGGCATTTCATTGGAAATATTTCCAATGAAATGCCAATATTTAACCAATATTGGCGTTTTCTTTTGGAAATATTTCCAAGAAAACCAATATTGGCGCAACGTTGGGCCAATATTGGTTTGCTTATAGGGTTATGATTTATTAATGAAAGATCACAATGATACAATTTCCAATTCTAAAAGAGTCGCTTAAAATATTTTAATTTAAGGTTCGGTAAAAAAAAATAAAAGTAACTGTTTAAGCACATGATAACGTTTCAACAATGCTTCATATTACAAAGTTTTCTTTCCGAATAGAGATGAAACTTTTTATATCGTAGACTAAAAGTTATAAAGAGATTTAAAAATCTATAAAGTTATTCACCTAATTAACTACTATTGTTTTTAGAGAAGCTTTTCAATGTAAAGATATATGATTGAATAAAAAAATATACTACATTTTTCTTCTAAATCGATGGAAACGTTCAGATTTAACGAACATATTTCAAACTTTTTAAGGACAAAAAAGTCATAAATCATCTAGAAGTGATAATAATGGGTGATATTGCAGTTACAATATGTAATAAATTGCCTTTGTTTATAGAAATAGAATTGTGCTACTGCTACAATTTGTTTGAATACGAATTTCTGCTCTGTAAAAGTATGAAGTGTATCACAAAATATAAACAATTTTATCTTATGGGGAACATATATACTAACTCTATTATGTTAGTTTATTGATTCCCGACGAGGGGTGCATTCCTTACTGGGGTCATTTATTTTTTATTTCAGGTGTGCTGGCTGGTTGGTTGTATGGAATTTAATGGCTCAAAATTACTTTAGGGACATGCTGCGCCAATTTTTTTAAAGGTAGGATATTTAACTTTGTAACACAAACATTTATTCTTAAAAAAAAAAAAGTTGTAGTTCAGGTGTGATTAACTGCGGCACGCTTGATAACGCTAATTTTTTAAAGAAACAATCGACGTTTTGAATCGCAGAAGTTCAATAATCCAGTATGTTGACACCCCTGTTGTAAACTAAAATTAAACGCATGTAAGTTTTCTATATTAAATTTCAAAAATAAGTTATTATTATTATTATTATTATTGTTGTTGTTGTTGTTGATGTTGTTGTTGTTGTTGTTATCATTATAAAGTTTTAGAGGAGTTTAATCAAAAGTGTAAAATAGAACTAAAATCAGAATAATTATTATAACAATATTTCAAATAAATGATTAAATAATATTGGTTTTAATTACTAATGCTATTCTCAAATTCTACTGTGTTCCTAAACCTTGGAAAACCTCGATTATCTCTCCTATACCCAAACCGGAAACTAACCTTCAGGACCCGACTAACTACGGCGCCATTTATCTGCTCCCTGCTATTAGCAAAGTTGTTCAACGCGTCTTAAGGTCCCAGCTAAATGGCATTCTGGATGAAAAGAACATACTTATTCCTGCAATTTGGCTTCAAAGCTAAACATTCTAAACTTCACCAACTCCTACGCGTTGTGGAATTCCTTAGTGAAAACCTCTACAGGAAAACTCCAGCAGCTGCTGTGTTTCTAGACGTCGCAAAGGCTTTTGATAAAGTTTGGCAATAAGGCCTTATATACAAATTAATTAAGCTTGGAATTAATACCTGACTAATACACTTATTACATTCGTACCTTAGCGACCGCACTTTTTGTGTTCAAAATAAGAAAATTCTTTCCAAACTTTATCGTATACTTTCTTGTATACTTCAAGGCTTGGTTCTCGGCCCTACATGATTTAGCCTTTTCTTTAATATACCAAGAACACTGAGGATTTATCTTGCCCTGTGCGCGGACGACACGGCAATGTATGCCTCTGCACACCACCCATTTACCCTATGCAAAATTTTATAAAAGCACATATAGATGATTTTCTTCACTGTTGCAGTCTATGGCTCTTTAAACTAAATGAACAAAAAACTGCTGCTACCTACTTTTCTAGAAAATTAACTTATCCTAGCCGCATCACTATTAATAATACTACCATTCCCTTGACTAACGACACCAAGTACTTGGGAGTTACTCTGGACTGTAGACTTACCTGGAAAAAGCATATTACTAATATCCGAGTCAAAGCCGCCGGTATCTCTAAATATCTTTCTCCTCTACTTAAAAGTAATACTCTGTCTATTAAAAATAAACTCATTTTATATAATGCTTGTATAAGATAAATTCTTACCTATGCCTGTCCTATCTGGGGTTTCGCAAGCAATACTCGTATGAAAGCGCTTTATCGCGCACATAATAAGAATCTTCGCAATAGCCGGAACGGCAATAGATATTTACGTAACACCGCGATCCATAGGAATCTTAACACTATTTCTTTAAAGAAAGCATAAACCAACTCTCAAAAAATTTCAAAAAATTTGTCTATAAACTTCCCACCCAAATTATTGCGGAATTACCAGACTACGAGGTATCCGGCCCCACTAATAGAAAACGCCCTAAATTTACGTTTTTGCTTAGTGATGAAGATTGAGTTTGCCTCAATTCATATATATACTAGTGAAAAATGCTCCAAGGAGCAATGCAAAAGCAGAATATGATTTTAATTGAGCATTAAAAAGTAATGGACAAGTGCTTCTGTTAATTACTGAGCATGAGGAAGGATAAGGGATCCCTTCTTGGCTACAACTCACTTCAATGCCAACTTTGAAAAAATCATATTTGCGCTTTTTCCATACAAAAGAAATTTGCGGTTCTTTAGTAGAATTTTCCACCGTGCTTTAGATGTTAACCAGGGGTGTAGTCATAAAAATAACATAAGATATATGCTCTAAGCAGAGGGATATTCTAGAATGTGTATACTATAAGCTTTCTTGAAAAACAGAGGGTATATGGTGTTCTATTAAAAAGTCCAGAAGGTGTACAGCGTATAGCCTGTACTACATCTCTGATGTTAACTGCACTGTTCACTCTGCATTATACTACAAATCAATTTTCTGTGCAATTATACACTTAGGGTATGCTTGGTGGCAGTGCATGAATGTGATACCTGCAGGAACTAGGTATCTGGCATTATGTCGCCTTCCTTTACATTTATGTCTAATTAAGCTGCATCTTTACTGGTTACGTCTTTACACTATACATTTTTATAGTAACTGCGACTGATTTGTTTTCACGGAAAAAGCGCAAATATGATTTTTTCAAAGTCGGCATTGAAGTGAGTTGTAGCCAAGAAGGGATCCCTTATCCTTCCTCAAGCTCAGTAATTAACAGAAGCACTTGTCCATTAATTGTTAATGCTCAATTAAAATCATATTCTGCTTTTGCACTGCTCCTTGGAGCATTTTTCACTAGTCCTTCTATTTTTCCATATTCCACTGGGATACTGCACAACTTGTTTTGTATTTTATATATAGAAATAAAAAATGTTCCCGGGATAAAAAGTTTGTCTTTTGTTTATAAAAAATTAAGTTTTTATCTTTAGTAGTTTTCGAGAAAAGTGCTTTGACAAAAAATTTTTGTCCGATTTTCAGAATACTCTACAGTACACCTACAGTATGCCATAAAAAAAAATAATTTTTGTGCTATGTTGTGCTTCTTGGTCAGACGAACATTTAAAAAAAAATCATCAAAATTGGATAAGTATTTAGTTAGTTATTGCAAAAAGAAAAATTGAAAAATCCGTGTTTTTGCGGTTTTCTATGCTTAAGCATTATCGCTCAATCATATTATTGTTGCGCGCTGCCGCGTTTACAATGATTCCAACCAATGAGAAAGCGCCATTTCACGGCCAAGTAACCGTTTTCTATACAAGCAGGGGAGTGCGTTGCAGCAAAATGCAGCAGATTTTTAACAGTGTGCATATCCTTGGCGCTATAGTTTACAGGAGCTGTACATTGTTCAAAATTTGAAACTTTTGCTGCATCGCCACTCCATCGCAATGATAGAATATCTCTATTTTGATCGATGAGAATCCTCGATAATGCATTTAAGTAATCGTTTTCTACTTATCTACTATATCGTTTCCGTATATTTATTTTTTCAATCAGCACCAAGGGGCGCACTTTATTAGAAGATGAGCTCTATTAGAGGGCGCATTCTATTAGAATAAATACGGTATATACTTATAGTAAATACACTTTGTTAAAGTACAGGGCCCCAATATTTGACAGGTATGCCAGGCATTTTTGCCATTGATGCCATTGTGCTAAAAACAAAATATAAATAAATGAAAAAAATGGATAAAATATAAATTTGGTATGGTGCAAAAAATTGCCTAATTTAAAATTAAAAATCAAATTTAACAGCCACCAGGGCTAGACACCGTGCATAATTATTCAGTAAATGCTTCATTAAAAAATGACAAAAATCCGCATGTCAAAAATTTCAAAAAAATTCATAATTCGTTAAAAAATTAAGTTAAAAATAAGAGAAAAAAAGCATTCTGTATTTTTTTATGCTTAATCGAATGGTGTAACTGGTTTTTCTCTCCGATGATCACAAGTACCTTAGATTGATGACTGCCATTCTTTTATTTCATCTTGTAAAAAAACTGTTTAACGTAAAGCTATGAATTTTTGCAGGATTAATTAGCATCGCAAAATCTTTAAAATAAACTTTACCGCAACATTCTATCTGCAATAGAACGTTGGATATACCCATTTATGACCAAGTTTGGAAAATACGCAATTTCAAAAAACCGCCCAGCGAAATAACGTTTTCTCGATGACTACCCCGGGATAAAAAGTTTGTCTTTTGTTTAAAAAAAAAATTAAGTTTTTATCTTTAGTAGTTTTCGAGAAAAGTGCTGTGACACAAAATTTTTGTCCGATTTTAGAATACTCTACAGTACACCTACAGTATGCCATAAAAAATAATTTTTGTGCTATGTTGTGCTTCTTGGTCAGACGAACATTAAAAAAAATCATCAAAATTGGATAAGTATTTAGTTAGTTATTGCAAAAAGAAAAATTGAAAAATCCGTGTTTTTGCGCTTTCCTATGCTTAAGCATTACCGCTCAATCATATTATTGTTGCGCGCTGCCGCGCGCACAATGATATATATGTATATATATATATAAAGCAAAAAGTTAATCTGCTAATATTAGCAGTTATTTTTGTTAAATTAAACTTTTTTTTACAATTGGGGCATTCCCCAATAGCTTTTTCGCCTGGCCATGGCCTTATGGGTCTTTTGGAATTTTTCTTTTTCTTTTCTTTTCTTTTTCCTTTAATTTGTTAAACTACAGGTATTTAACATATTCTCATTAATTTTTACTCTCTCAAGCTTTCTTAATTATTATTAATAGTTATTTTTTATTTTGTGGCTATCAGCCTCATTTAAACATTTTTTCAACGGCCCCCTAACGCCTCTGCAAAACAGCTTACCTCTACACTGGATGTAAAGTTTCCACGCAACTAGGTAGTCCATCAAGCTGATTACTTTGTTCCATAATTTCATTGTTTTTAATTCTATTTTAAACAACTATTAAAAGTAATTTTCGTCTAACCTTCTTTCCTTCTAGCTTAAGCCACATACAAAAAAATCTTCAAAAACTTTGTGAAGGTAAGAATAAAAATTATATACACTTTTTTTAAACACAGGTAAATTGGAAAAGAACGAAACTTTTTTTTGCCATCAAGGTTAATATCTAACTTCATTTCATTTATAAAACTAGTGAAAAATGCTCCAAGGAGCAGTGCAAAAGCAGAATATGATTTTAATTGAGCATTAAAAAGTAATGGACAAGTGCTTCTGTTAATTACTGAGCATGAGGAAGGATAAGGGATTTCTTCTTGGCTACAACTCACTTCAATGCCAACTTTAAAAAAATCATATTTGCGCTTTTTCCATAAAAAAGAAATTTGCGGTTCTTTAGTAGAATTTTCCACCGTGCTTTAGATGTTAACCAGGGGTGTAGTCATAAAAATAACATAAGATATATGCTCGAAGCAGAGGGATATTCTAGAATGTGTATACTATAAGCTTTCTTGAAAAACAGAGGGTATATGGTGTTCTATTAAAAAGTCCAGAAGGTGTACAGCGTATAGCCTGTACTACATCTCTGATGTTAACTGCACTGTTCACTCTGCATTATACTACAAATCAATTTTCTGTGCAATTATACACTTAGAGTATGCTTGGTGGCAGTGCATGAATGTGATACCTGCAGGAACTAGGTATCTGGCATTATGTCGCCTTCCTTTACATTTATGTCTAATTAAGCTGCATCTTTACTGGTTACGTCTTTACACTATACATTTTTATAGTAACTGCGACTGATTTGTTGTCACGGAAAAAGCGCAAATATGATTTTTTCAAAGTTGGCATTGAAGTGAGTTGTAGCCAAGAAGGGATCCCTTATCCTTCCTCATGCTCAGTAATTAACAGAAGCACTTGTCCATTACTTTTTAATGCTCAATTAAAATCATATTCTGCTTTTGCACTGCTCCTTGGAGCATTTTTCACTAGTCCTTCTATTTTTCCATATTCCACTGGGATACTGCACAACTTGTTTTGTATTTTATATATAGAAATAAAAAATGTTCCCGGGATAAAAAGTTTGTCTTTTGTTTAAAAAAAATTAAGTTTTTATCTTTAGTAGTTTTCGAGAAAAGTGCTGTGACACAAAATTTTTGTCCGATTTTCACAATACTCTACAGTACATCTACAGTATGCCATAAATAAAATAATTTTTGTGCTATGTTGTACTTCTTGGTCAGACGAACATTTAAAAAAAATCATCAAAATTGGATAAGTATTTAGTTAGTTATTGCAAAAAGAAAAATTGAAAAATCCGTGTTTTTGCGGTTTCCTATGCTTAAGCATTATCGCTCAATCATATTATTGTTGCGCGCTGCCGCGTTTACAATGATTCCAACCAATGAGAAAGCGCCATTTCACGGCCAAGTAACCGTTTTCTATACAAGCAGGGGAGTGCGTTGCAGCAAAATGCAGCAGATTTTTAACAGTGTGCATATCCTTGGCGCTATAGTTTACAGGAGTGGTACATTGTTCAAAATTTGAAACTTTTGCTGCATCGCCACTCCATCGCTTTGATAGAATATCTCCATTTTGATCGATGAGAATCCTCGATAATGCATTTGTTTGTTTGTTTGTTTATTACACAACATACATCTGACTTGTGTGCTCGACATGAAGCCTGCTTATAAGCCATCGTCAATATACAGGGACGAGATAGCACACAAGGAAATATTACAACACAAGAGAAGTACAACCAGGAACTCCACACAAAGTGTGTGTGCAATGGATCCAGTGGGATTCGAACCCACAACCTCACGATTAGCGGCGTGATATTTTAACCACTCAGCCACGGAGGCCCCATAATGCATTTAAGTAATCGTTTTCTACTTATCTACTATATCGTTTCCGTATATTTATTTTTTCAATCAGCACCAAGGTGCGCACTTTATTAGAAGATGCGCTCTATTAGAGGGCGCATTCTATTAGAATAAATACGGTATATACTTATAGTAAATACACTTTGTTAAAGTACAGGGCCCCAATATTTGACAGGTATGCCAGGCATTTTTGCCATTGATGCCATTGTGCTAAAAACAAAATATAAATAAATGAAAAAAATGGATAAAATATAAATTTGGTATGGTGCAAAAAATTGCCTAATTTAAAATTAAAAATCAAATTTAACAGCCACCAGGGCTAGACACCGAGCATAATTATTCAGTAAATGATTCATTAAAAAATGACAAAAATCCGCATGTCAAAAATTTCAAAAAAATTCATAATTCGTTAAAAAATTAAGTTAAAAATAAGAGAAAAAAAAGCATTCTGTATTTTTTTATGCTTAATCGAATGGTGTAACTGGTTTTTCTCTCCGATGATCACAAGTACCTTAGATTGATGACTGCCATTCTTTTATTTCATCTTGTAAAAAAACTGTTTAACGTAAAGCTATGAATTTTTGAAGGATTAATTAGCATCGCAAAATCTTAAAAATAAACTTTACCGCAACATTCTATCTGCAATAGAACGTTAGATATACCCATTTATGACCAAGTTTGGAAAATACGCAATTTCAGAAAAACCGCCCAGCGAAATAACTTTTTCTCGATGACTACCCCGGGATTGTTTGTTACCTTGTTTTGTATTTTATATATAGAAATAAAAAATGTTCCCGGGATAAAAAGTTTGTCTTTTGTTTATAAAAAATTAAGTTTTTATCTTTAGTAGTTTTCGAGAAAAGTGCTGTGACACAAAATTTTTGTCCGATTTTCAGAATATTCTACAGTACACCTACAGTATGCCATAAAAAAAAATAATTTTTGTGCTATGTTGTGCTTCTTGGTCAGACGAACATTTAAAAAAAAATCATCAAAATTGGATAAGTATTTAGTTAGTTATTGCAAAAAGAAAAATTGAAAAATCCGTGTTTTTGCGCTTTCCTATGCTTAAGCATTACCGCTCAATCATATTATTGTTGCGCGCTGCCGCGCGCACAATGATTATTCTAAAGACACATTTGTAACAGAAAATTCACAGTATGATAAGTTAAAAAATATAAATTTAATTATTATTGTGAAGATTATATTAGGGACTTCCTACATGTGAGCACATTTTGCTTTTTAAATAATAAGAGATATTTATTACAGAAAGTGTGCTTGTAGGTGTGCTTGCGGTGTAGGTGCATAGTAATTTTACGGATGTCATTAGGGCTTGACCGATAAATAGTTGATATTATATATATATATTTATATATAAAAATCTTCTGTGCGTATGTATGTAACTGAACTCCTCTTAAACGACTGGACCGATTTTAATGAAATTTTGTGTGTGTGTTCCAGTGGATTCGAGAATGGTTTAGATTCACATTTCATCGAAATTGTTTCAGTACTTTTTTAGTAATTAGGCAAAAACTAATAGTGAGTGATTTTTCGCTAATTAAAAGTGCTATATATATAAAAGAAAGTCTGGATTTCGTAATAATCACAGCACAAAAACATCTACAGAACAAAAAATCTTGAAAATTGGGGTAAAACTGCTTCTTATAACATCGAGTGCTGCTAGGAAGGGATTTTCGAAAATTCCCCCCCCCCCTAAGGATTGTGAAAAAAAAACGAGCTTTTACAAAATTCCTTTAAAATCGGTTTTTGTAGATATTTTTCAACTGATAACATATTTTTGTGTATTTTTTCATTCTGAATCGAATGGTACTAAGCAAATTCGTTTAAATCCAGTAGTTCCTGAGATAATTCACATTTTCCTAATTTGGTGATGTCTTCGGCGCAAAAACCTGAAATTTTTAATGCTCATCTTTATATATAAAAATCTTCTGTGCGTGTGTATGTCACTGAACTCCTTCTGAACGGCTGGACCGATTTCAATGAAATTTTGTGTGTGCGTTCCAGTGGATTCGAGAAAGTTTTAGATTCACATTTCGTCGAAATTGATACAGTATTTTTTTAGTAATTAGGAAAAAACTAATTTTTAGGGATTTTTCGCTAATTAAAAGTGTTGAATATGTTCGATTAATAGAGTGCGGGCGGAATGTACGAGCGGTCTAAGGCGCCAGATTTAAGCTCAACTTCTTGAAGAAAGAGATCACGTGTTCGAACCCCACTCCTGACAAACGTGTATGCTTTACAATAATAATTCCTGTGTTATAATTTTGATTAACCGACTTCAGACAATCGTTAACTTTTAACTAAAAAGAGAAAAATAAACTTTTTTATCACAAACTGAACCGACTTCAAAAAGTACTGAAGAGTGAAAAATAATTTCCTTGCATAATTGTAATAAGAAATTAAGAGCGTAGTGTTTATCGTGCATATTACCATATTTACGTACATTTATTTGATTTTCTGGAGTCGGTGCCAAGAAGGGCAACGTCTGTCGGTGACAGGACAATGTCTGTCGGGTCCTCTAGTGTATATATATATATATATATATATATATAATAAAAATAATTGAGCCATTTTGCTCTCTCTGAGTTTTTAATTCTAAAATTGTGGAACATATTTTTAATCTTAGTTTCGTAATATATTAATCTTTTAACAATTAAAGTCCTCTTTCTTTTTTTATTTAACTTATTAATAATCTATTGCTTGTTTCTCAAAAAGGCGGGAAATTATTTCGTAATCTTTCCTTTTTAGAATATTCTCGAGATTTTTAGTTTTATTTTTTATTGATCACCTGATCTGTGTTAATGCGCGAAGATGTTAGAAGGCTTGTCTATTTGCGAGAAGTGAAGTAATTCCTACCCGTACACCACGCCTCGTGGTGTAATCAGAAGTGAGGATTTTTTACACGTAACTTCGGGATTGATCCTGGTTGGATAGTTAAAATGACTGACGTTGAGAGAGGAGGGGCTTTTTTTTCGATGTGGGTGTGAATTCTCATTTTGGGTTTTTGAGAGCGCAGAATGTATCTTTCTTTTAAACTGCTCGGAAGCCATGTCATTTTTTCCGGGAATGTAGAACGCCGGAATGCTGCAGCTTGGTGAGCGAAGGCTGTAGTGATAGATGTGTGGAACGGTGATGTGTGGAATGACTTAAGTTCGTGTTCTAAATAATAAAGAACTAAAACTGATTTTCTTGCATTGTTATAGGAGAAACTCCTACGAGAACAAATCCATAGTTTATCCACTTACCATAACGACTGCTCAGCTCATCCCGCTATTGATTCTTAGTGAATAGTAGTATTCTACAGCCAACATGGTATTCCACTAGAGCCTATACATTATTATAAAACATCGTCATCCTATCATGACATTGATTAGCCGGTAGGATGAAAAATGAACAGGCGTACGACTTTTGAGAAAAGGAAATTATCGTGGCTTAATAACTAACATCTGAACCTTTGTCTGAGAATTCTTCGGAACGCTGTGTGTGCACGTGTCATTTTCGCCGAGCTTGAAACTAATTGCTGGAACTTCTGTCTTTGTTTATTTCTCAACTTGAACCGACATGAGTCATCGAAGTGGTGCTACTGGTGTTGAGGGGAATGCGGTCGATAGAGAAAAAATTTTCTCAAAAAAGGTAATCTGAGAACAACATCTTCCTGTCCATATAAACGAGAAACCTTTCAGCTGTGAAAAGGATCGTCTTATAAAGTTTTGTTTGTAATTATGTGTGGTATCTACATCTACAAATATTTTAATTGTGAAATATACCTCGCATTCTAGTGAGAAACCTTTTAGCTGTGCGATATGCAACCAAATGTCTTCTGCTTAAATTAACTTGAAACAACATCTCCATGTGCAAACAAATGAGAAACCTTTTCAGCTGTGAGACATGCAAAAAAATTACAAAAGATCACCTGCATGAAATCTATTCAACATTATTTGCTTTTATTTATTTATTTATGTATTTTCTAGATAACAGTGCTGCAATATTTTGATCATCTTTCATTTCATAATAAATGAACACCTGCAGCATGATTGTGAAACTACGATAATTTCCATCGGTAATACAAGATAATTGAAATTTACACCTGTGAGTCGTATCTACGAAGTGCTTTATTTTTGTTTATTTTAATAAAATTTAGGTATTTGAACAAGTCCATATCGAGGTGATTGTAAGTTATTATTTATTATTTATTTTATTTTGTTATTGTTTACGAAATTTTAATAATAATTCCTTATTTAAATTGTTGATTTTATCATGATTTTTACAGATATCAAAAATATAATGTTTGTTCTTAATTTATTAATTGAAATTTTCTGCTCATAGAAATTTTACTTAAGTTTAAAGTGTTCTTAAAAATATTTGTTGTGTATTTCCTATGTATTGAAAATTGTTATATTTATGATTTTATTACTTATTTATTTATTATTTATTATTTCCACATGAATTCAAAGACAGAATTTATTTATTTATTTATTATTTTTATTGTTATTTATCTCAATTGAAGTATAGCATTTAAATATGTTCCCGTATTAATTATCCCGATATTAGCAAGATTAGTAAAGGATTGGTAAAAGAAGAAAAAATGGCATGGCTTCCGAGCAGTTTAAAGGAGAGATGCATTCTGCGCTTTCAAAAACCCAAAATGAGAATTCACACCCACACCGAAAATCCAGCCCCTCCTCTTTCAGCGTCAGTCATTTTAACTGTCCAACCAGGATCAACCCCGAGGTTACGTGTAAAAAATCCTCACTTCTGATTAGCCCACGAGGCGTGGCGTATGGGTAGGAATTACTTCACGTCTCGCAAATAGACAAGCCTTCTAACATCTTCGCGCATTAACACAGATTAGGTGATCAATAAAAAAAAAATTAAAAATCTCGAGAATATTCTAAAAAGGAAAGATTAAGAAATAATTCCCGCCTTTTTGAGAAACAAGCAATAGATTATTAATAAGTTAAATAAAAAAAAGAAAAAGGACTTTAGCTGTTAAAAGATTAATATATTATGAATCTAAGATTAAAAATATGTTCCACAATTTTAGAATTAAAAACTCAAAGAGAGCAAAAAGGCGCAATTTTTTTAATTATTTTTTTACACATATATATGTATGTATGTGTAATTACAACAATAGATACAGTGTAGCAGTATATACATAATTTAAAAAGTTCTTTGTCTGTTCATACATTGCACGGCATGTTAGACTCTTCCTGGGGGTGGCTCCATAGCATGAACTTCCCGGTCTCCTAATATCATTAAACTGGATATTTTTTAACTATTTGGAAATTGGTTGTTGTCTTCGGTAGAGAACTGGGTAATCTGAAGTATATTTGAATCTTTTTATTGGTTGAATTCCGCAACTTTTTTTATTTTATTCGTTTCTCATTGGTCCATGCTTAATATCCAAAAATGGAATACTTTTGTTGCTACGATGACAAATAAAAAGTAATAAAAACTTAAAATAATAATAATAATTTGAAACAAATTGTGTTAAAGATTTCAAAGAAATTTCATTTAAAAGTGTATTTTTTTTTCTCTATGCAACGGTCCAAAAATTTAAAATGTGCGATGTTTAGAAGTTTCAAAATTTGCAGTTCCAAAAATTGTAAGACTTGAAGTTTTATTTAAAATTTGTTTATGATGGGTTCAGGAATATTAATGTTTAATCCGTGTCGTACGTAATATGAGGCGTTTAGAAGTTTGTCTAATTAACGCCATCAAATAAAATTGCACATTTTCAGCAGTTAAAGTTGTATATACAGGGTGATTCCGAATTTTTTTTTACAATAAAAGAGGGGTGATAGCACACATCAAGACAAACAATATTAAATAGGCGACCAAGGGTCCAAAACGTTTTCCTAAGGAAATAGCCGCCATTAAAGTTTAGGGGCCAAAATTTCAAATAAACTTAAAAAACGTAAAAATCGGTCGATTGATTTGCGGTTTTCACTAAAATTATTCTTTATGTCGGCATTTTCTTGAAATTAAATTATAAAGATAAATTTAAAAAAATGCCGATAGAGGGCGCTTTAGACTTTGGAGTAACGAACAACTATTTTTTGCCGGTATTTTTTGCATCTCATTAAATGGTTTCGTAAGCTTAGACTCAAACTTAAATTTTGAGCTCAAAATCTGTAGTTGGGAGTGGTCAAGTAACACAAACCGAGCTGTGTTCAGAGGGTTCAAATTTCAAATGATTATAAAAAACGGAAAAATTGGTCGATTGATTTGCGGTTTTCACTAAAAGTATTCTTTATTTAGGTATTTTCGTGAAAATAAATTATAAATATAAATTTCAAAAAATGCCGATAGAGGGCGCTTTAGACTTTGGAGTAACGAAACATTCTTTTTTGGCGTTATTTTTTGCATCTTATTAAATGCTTTCGTAAGCTTAGACTTGAACTTAAATTTTGAGCTCAAAATTTGAATAGCTGGGAGTGGTTAAGTAGACAAACTTAGCTGTGTTTAGAGGGTTCAAATTTAAAAAAATTGTAAAAAACGAAAAAATTGGTCGATTCGTTTGCGGTTTTTGCTAAAACTAATTTTTAAATCAGCAGTTTTCTTGATCAATCAGTATTTTCTTGAAAATAATTTTTAAAGCTAAATTTCACAAAATGCCGATAGAGGGCGCCTTAGACTTTGGAGTAGCGTACAACTATTTTTAACTGTTATTTTTTTAATCTCATTAAATGCTTTCAAATGCATAGACTTAAATTTTGGGCTGAAATTCTGAATCTTTGGAAGTGTTTAAGTAGCGAAAAATTGAATTGTGCTCGAGGATGAAAGAGGGTTAAATTTTAATTCCTGAACACACTTCAGTTTGCGCTTCTTAACTCCTCATAACAATTCAGGATTTGAGCTCAAAATTTAAGTTTAAATCTAAGCTTCCGAGAACATTTAAAATGCTTTTCCAAGCATTTAATTAGAACATAAAAATAACGGTTAAAATGAATTGTTGGTTACTCTGAAGTTTAAGGCGACCTTTGACGGAATTTTTTGAGATTTATCTTTAAAAATTATTTTCAAGAAGATACTGACTTAAAGAATAGTTTTATTTTAAACCGCAAACGAATCGACCAATTTTTCCATTTTCTATAATTACTTTAAATTCGAACCTCCCCCCCCCCCCCCTGAACACAGTTCAGTTTGTGCTACTTAACCACTCCCTACTATTCAGATTTTCAGCTCATAATTTAAGTTTAAGTCTAACCTTCCTAAATCATTTAAAGGGATGCAAAGAATAACGGCAAAAAATAGTTGTTCGTTACTCCAAAGTCTAAAGCGCCCTCTATCGGCATTTTTTGAAATTTATCTTTATAATTTATTTTCACGAAAATACCTAAATAAAGAATAGTTTTAGTGAAAACCGCAAATTAATCCACCAATTTTTCCGTTTTTTTTTTTAATCATTTGAAATTTGAACCCTCTGAACACAGCTCAGTTTGTGTTACTTAACCACTCCCAACTACAGATTTTGAGCTCAAAATTTAAGTTTGAGTGTAAACTTACGAAAACATTTAATGAGATGCAAAACATACCGGCAGAAAATAGTTGTTTGTTACTCCAAAGTCTAAAGCGCCCTCTATCGGCATTTTTTGAAATTTATCTTTATAATTTAATTTCAAGAAAATGCCGACATAAAGAATAATTTTAGTGAAAACCGCAAATCAATCGACCGATTTTTCCGTTTTTTATATTTATTTGAAATTTTGGTCCCTAAACTTTAATGGCAGCTATCTCCTTAGGAAAACGTTTTGGACCCTTGGTCTCCTATTTAATATTGTTTGTTTTGATGTGTACTATCACCCCTCTTTTATTGTAAAAAAATTTGGAATCACCCTGTATATATAATGCTGTTTTCTTTATCATTGGTCTAGGAATACTAATATTTACTTCATGGCGTACGTAATACATGACTCGTTATGATCATCATAAAAAGTATTTTTGTTATTGCTATTAATTTAAATATACAATTTATTTATAATCCTTTAAAAAAATCATTTTTCAAATAGTAGTGGTAATATGTTAAATAACAATTTTGTTATTTTTTTTAAATATTTTTTGTAAGTTTTGTGAACTTGAAATAACAACAGAACAAAATTTATTCTATTAATAGCTATTTCAATTGAATTATGGAAAGGACTGTTTTTTTTTTTTTTCGCACCAACATTACTTTTCTTATTATAAATGCTTTTATTAGTTTTCAGCACTTAGGGGGAAATATTTGTTTTAGCTGAAAAAAAGCAATTACTCAAGTAAAATGAAGAAAAAATGGAGCCGTATCGACAAATTTTTTTTTTTTTTTGGGGGGGGGGAGGGAGGGGGGTTGTAAACGGCATTGTGTAGCGAACGAAACTGAAGGGCCTCAAAAAATTGAAGCAAAAAACAACAATTGATGCTATCATGCATGAACGAACATAGATGGAATTGGAATATCGAATTGATATTCGTCCTGCAATGAAAGGACCACATGTAGAAGTATACTAAGATAGTACGAAATTTTTTTTAAAGTCACCTGTTTAATTATTTTTGCTGTAGGCCTTTTTTTAATGGATTTTTGAAGTTGTATGGAGATTTTTGGGATATCCTGTATTACTCACTGTAATTTATTTTTTTTAATATACTAAAATTTTGCCATGATGACCTGCCGGCTACTTCAGGTTCGAGAAAATCTGCCGAAAATTTGGAAGTTCTAACACTACGACGTTTAGCTACTTGTCTTCTCAAATTGTAAAATGTAATACACACTTTCTAATAATGATAATGATAATGATAATAATAATAATAATAGCTAAAATGAAACAAAAGAATTCTAATTATATGATAGTTATTCTTAAAGAACGCAGTAATTTAGGGAAATTTTGTGATTTTTGTAAATATTAAATAGTAAATTAACACAATATTTGTTTTCATATCTCAGGAATAAAAATTTCTTCTTAATTTAATTTTAGACTTTAAAAAGCTTCTTCTTAATTTAATTTTACACTTTAAAAAGCTTCTTCTTAATTTAATTTTACACTTTAAAAAGCTTCTTCTTAATTTAATTTTGCACTTTAAAAAGCTTCTTCTTAATTTAATTTTACACTTCTATTATCAATATTAACTCACTGGATTCGAGAAAAAAAATCTTAACACCTATTTGTTTCGTATTATGTTCTAACCAAGTATTTATTTGAAATATTTGTTGATAAATATTTATTCGAAATATATCTTTTTACGTATAAAGAAAAGCATCGCCTGGATGAAGCAATTCAATATTTTATAAGAATGAAGTTTTCTTGTTTTACAAAAGATAACGATGTAATAACTATACAGTATTTCTTTTCATTTATTTTATTAATATTTTTAGTGAGAATTATTTAGCTTTTATTTACTTCATTCATTTTAATGAGACTTCCTCCAAGATTTATTGACATCAATAAAAATCTCATTATCAGAATAAATAAATCATTCTTATACATTTTAACGGGAAGATTTTTTTTTTCATAGAAAAAAATAAAAATAGTGTTGTGGAATATATATATGGAAAATGTTGTAATGAAAAATTTATTTTACTTGAAAGAAATTTTACTTAACAATAATCCATATATTTTGAACGAAACAAAAGTGTAAATGATATTAACTAAAATTATTTATCAGCGCTTAGTTTATTTTTTATTCTTCTTTTTTTATAGGAAAAATAATCGCTAATATATATGCAGGATTCTTGCGGCATCTCTGTCTTATTATAAGAGTGAATAAAAATAAACGATTTACCCAAATTTACAATTATGAAACACATTAATTTGTTTGGTATTTAAAACATATTTAGTGATTAATATAAATGGATATTCATGATACAACCTCCTCAGTACTGAGACAAATATTACGAGGGGACACAAAAACCAGTTTAAAATTACTTGAAAACATCTCTTAAATGTATCGTTTTATTTATCGATGCTTATTATAAACATGCATATATTTACCATTTAAACGCCAATGTTTCCAAGCGGGAACATTGCATTATTTGCGATACAAATCATATATTTTCCAATATAATAACGATGTCCTTATCTTTCCTATAAAGTATAAGGGTGGTTTAAACGTTAGAAGAAAATTATGTTTAAGCATTCATCACAGGTATAAGGAAAATGTAAATTCATTAATTTTTATAAAAATATATATTATTTGCTTTTATCTTTTTCTCTATACTACTTACATTCGACTGCTAGGAATCTAATTTTTTTTTTTGAAATTTGAGAAATTACTCAAGAGAAATATGCAATAGCATATAGCTGAAAATAATTTGTTGTATTTGCATAGGTTGTCAATCAATAATCATGTTCCAAAATGCGAACACTGAAATAAAAACAGCAAAAAAAAAAAAAAAAAAAAAAAAAAAAAAAAAAAAAAACTGAAGAAATATATATTTTTTTTATTTTCTAAATTTGTATGCATAAATTTAAATATTTGAAGGCTGTAATATAAGAAAAACAAAATTATAATTACATTGCGATATTAATTCGGAGTGTAAACGATTTAAAAAGTTTAGAAATAATTTTAACAAATCTAAAAATATTTAAATGAGTTTAAAGTATGTTATTTAACAAAAAAATTAATTCTCTTGAAATGTATATTAATTATGTTGAAATTAATTATATCGTTATAAATAATAAATAATTATATCGTTAATATATATATATATATATATATATATATTGAAATATATAAAAACGATATTCCATATGTTATGAACTAAACGAAAGTGCAGAAAATATTAACTAAAATTATTTATCAACGCATAATTTATTTTTCTTCCAAATTGTCTATAGCAAAAGTAATCGCTAAATATAGAGATGATTTTTTACCTACACTCTCTTTGTATATAAGTAAATAAAAATAAATGTTGCTTCTTATAATTTAACTTTTTACTTATGTTATCAATGTTAATTTAATGCAATTGATGTAAAAATTCTTAACGCCAATATGTATCGCATAATGGCTCAACCATTTCATAAATATTTATTTGAAATATTATTATTAATTATTTAATAAAAAGTAAAACATCTCCCAGATGAAGCAATACAATATATATTTTTTTTAACAATAAAGTTTTCTGGTTTTACAAAAGATAACGTTGTTAATAACTGTGCAGTTATTTCTTTTTATTTCTTTTATTAACATTTTTATTGAGAATTGTTTAGCTCTTATTTACTTTATACTGTTTAATGAAACTTCAAGATTTATTGAAATCAATAAAATCTCATTATCGAATAAACAAATCCTTCATATACACGTTCTTCTTATAGAGAATAAAATAAAAATAATGTTATGGATTTTTTTTTCTTGAAATCGTTGTAATGAAAAGTTTATTTCATTTGAAAGATATTTTCGTGAATGATAACCCAAATGTTTTGGATTAAACAAAAGTTCAGGGAATATTAACTAAAATTATGTATTAAGGCATAATTCATTTTGCTTAAAATTTTTCTGTAGAAAAAGCAATTGATAAATATAGACAGGATTTTGTTGCACTTCTCTCTTAGTACCGAAAGTAAAAAAAAAAAGACCCTTCTTAGTAATTTAATTTTTGCAGTCATGTTATCATTATTAATTCACTGCAATTCAGGTAAAAATTCTTAACACCAATATATTTCGTATAATGGTCCAACCATTGCATAAATAATGATTTGAAATATTATTATTGTTATTTTAAATATAACGTAAAACTTCGCCTAATGAAAGCAATTCAATAGTTTTTTTTAGAATGAAGTTTTCTTGTTTTTACAAAAGATAACGATATTAATAACTATACAGTATTTTTTTCCATTTCTTTTATTGCTATTTTTAGCGAGAATTATTTATCTTTTATTCACTTCATACATTTTAATGAGACTTTCTCCAGGATTTATTCTTATTAATAAAAAATCTCATTATCAAATTAAATAAATCATTCTTATACATGGGACTTTTCTTTATAAAGAAAAGAAAATAAAATTATTGTTATAGAATTTATAAATTATTTATTTATTTTTTTTTTGGCAAATTGTTGTAATGAAAAATTTATTTCACTTGAAAGATATATTTCAGTTAACGGTAATCCGTAGGTTTTGAATAGAACAATAATGCAGGGAATGTTAACTAAAATGATTTATCAACAAGTAATTCAGTTTGCTTCAAATTTTTCTATCGAAAAAGTAATCGTTATATATAGATAGGATTTTTATTGCAACGTCTCTTTGTATATAAATATATAAAATAAATGATTTTTCTTATAAATTTAATTTTTCACTTATGTTATCGATATTAATTTAGTGCAATTGAGGCAAAATTTTTTAACGCCAATATGTTTCGTATAATGGTTTAACCTCTGCATAAATATTTATTTAAAATATTATTATTATTTTTTAATATAAATTACAAAACATCGCTGGATAAAGCAATTCAATATTTTTTTATTGAAGTTTTGTTGTTTTACAAGAGATAAAGATGTTAAACCGTCTGTTCGTATATATTTAAATAAAAAAAATGATTCTTCTTATTAAAGTAACTTTTCACTTATATTATCAATATTAATTCACTGCAATTCAAGTAAAAATTCTTAACGCCAGTAAGTTTCGTATAATGGTCCATTTATTGGAAAAATATTTTTTTGAAATTTTACTGTTATTATTTTCAATATAAAGTAACACATCGCCTGGATGAAGCAAAACAATATTTTTTAAGAATGAAGTTTTCTTGTTTTACAAAAGATAAAGATGTTATAAACTATACAGTATTTCTTTTCATTTCTTTTATTAATATTTTTAGCGAAAATTATTTAGCTTTCATTTACTTCATACATTTTAATGAGACTTCCTCCAAGAATTATTGACATCAATAAAAATCTCATTATCGAAATAAATAAATCGTTCTTATCCATGGGACTTTTCTTTTTTATAGAAATAAAAATAAAAATAGTGATATTGAATTTATAAGATTTTTTCGGAAGAAAAATTTATTTCACTTGAAACATATTTTAGTTAACGATAATCCATACGTTTTGAATGAAACAACAGTGGCGGGAATATTAACTTAAATTATTTATCAACGTATAGTTTATTTTGCTTCTAAATTTTCTACAACAAAAGTAATCGCTAAATAGAGATTTTTTTTTTTTTTTTAATAGAAAATAAAATAAAAATAATTCTATGAAATTTATATATATATATATATATATATATACAAATTTGTTTTTGGAAAATGTTGTAGAGAAAACTTTTATTTCACTTGAAAGATATTTGAGTTAATGTTAATCCGCATGTTTTGAATGAAACAAAAGTACAGGGTATATTAATTAATATTATTTATCAACGCTTAGTTTATTTATCTTGAAACTTTTCGATAGAAAAATTAATTGGTAAATATAGGAAGGATTTGTATTGCACTTTTCTTTTAGTATACGAACAATTAATGATAATAGGTGATTTACCAAAGTTTACAGCTATGAAGTACAGTATTTGTATGGTATTTAAAACATAATTAAATATAAATATAAATGGATATTTATAATAATATTAATCAGTTAATTGGATATTTATAAAATGAGTTTGTTTCAAATCGGACACGTAACAATATATTGAATGTAATTATTTTGATACATTTTCAAACTTTTCAGCACAGTAAAAGAAATTATATTAATGCAACTTAGTTAAATTTTACTATTCTATTATTAATTATATATCACTGGATTTGAGGTAAAAATTCTCAACACCAATATTTTATGTAATTCCTGTAAATAGGTACAACCAATCATAAACATTTATTTGAAAGATTTAGATTTTTTAATATAAAGAAAAACATCTATCGCCTTTCTGAAACAATTCAATATTTATTTACGAATCAAGTTTTCTTGTTTTATAAGAGCTAACGATATTAAAAACTATACAGTATTTCTTTTCATTTATTTATTAATAAGTTTTAGCGAGAATTATTTAACTTTTATTTACTTCATAAATTTTAATGAGACTTCCTCCAAGATTTATTGACATCAATAAAAATCTCATTATCAGAATAAATAAATCATTCTTATACACGGGACTTTTCTTTTTTATAGAAAATAAAATAAAAATAGTGATATTGAATTTATAAGATTTTTTTGAAAGAAAAATTTATTTCACTTGAAATATATTTTAGTTAACGATAATCCACATGTTTTGAATTAAACAATAGTGAAGGGAATATTAACTAAAATTATTTATCAGCACATAATTTATTTTGCTTCAAATTTTTCTATAGAAAAAGTAACAGCTAAATATAATCAGTATTTTTGTTGCACACTTGTCTTTGTATATAAATAAATAAAAATAAATGATTCTTATTATTAATTTAATTTTTCACTTATGTTATCAATATTAATTCCGTGCAATTGAGGTAAATATTCTTAACGCCGATATATTTCGTATAATGGTCCAACAATTAAATAAATATTTATTTGAAATATTATTATTTTTTTAACAAAAAGTAACACATCATCTGGATAAAGCAATTCAATATTTTTTAAAATGAAGTTTTCTGTTTTACAAAAGATAACGATGTAATAACTATACAGTATTACTTTTCATTTCTTTTATTAATATTTTTTACCGAGAATTATTTAGCTTTTAATCACTTCATGTATTTTAATGAGACTTCCTTAAAGATTTTTTGACATCAATAAAAATCTTATTATCGGAATAAATGAATCATTCTTATATATGGCACTTCCCTTTTTATAAAAAATAAAATAAAAATAGTGTTATAGAATTTATAAGTTTTTTTTTTTTTTTTTTTTTGAAAATGCTGTAATGAAAAATTTATTTCACTTGAAAGTTATCTTAATTAACGATAATCGATTGGTTTTGAATGAAACAAAAGTGCAGGCAACATTAGCTAAAATTAATTATCAACGTATAGTTCATTCTGCCTGAAATCTTACTATAAAAAAAATAACCAAAAAATATAATCCGAATTTTTAATGCATCTCTTTCCTTGTATATGAGTAAATAAAAATAAATAATTTCCCTAAATTTACAATGATGAAGTACAATAATTATTAATAAAAATGGATAATATTAATTAAATAATAGTATATTTATTAACTGGCAAGTAGAGGGTCCGAGGTTTGTGTTATGATCGTTTGTGTATCAAAGAATATAGTTAGTTTATAAATATATGACAGCCATAAAGCGTAATACCCAGGGAGTCTGTAAAAAAACCCCCTTAAAGTTCATGCTATAGTTTATAATCGGATAAACTTCCTTCACCAGTCTGAACCTCCGTGCCTTGATCGGTAGAGCACCGGATTCGAGTTTTTTCCACCTGGGATATAACCCCGCTCCGACCTTTTGTTCGGAACGAAAATTTTCAGTGATTATTTTTGAACCGCAATTGAAAAAATATGCATGGCAATTAAAATTTACGAAAAATATAAATTAAATTTACTTTCTTGGAAGATATAAATGCATAATTTAACTGATATTTTATGCAAAAAAAGTACTTTCATTTACTTGCCTGTAGACCATAATTTTGTTATTTAAATAAATTTTTACATTTATTTCTATTAATAATCTACTAATTATTGCAGACAAATAAATTAAATGCGTGAATAATAATATTTTAATTTGTTTCATTAGAGAAATATAATAAAAGTGTATTATATAAATATATTAAACAAGAAAAAATTCTGAAAAAAATAACTACATAGACGCTTATTCTAATTAAAAATCCAGAATCCAAGATTAAGAAAGAATCATTTTAAAATATAAAAATCATATTTCAAATAAACCTGGAAGTATTTCAAGTACTTGCACGGAGAGAAAATTAAAATAACATATTTGTTCATGTATTTTAATTTATTTCTCTGTTAAAATAGCAGCAAATCATAGAAAAAACTAAATAATTTTAAATAACAACAAAAAATAAAATTTCATGTCTATACGTATAAATAAACATGCTTACTTAAAAAAAAAAAAAAAAAAAAAAAAAAAACCATGTGTACACATTTAAATATGCGAGATTTCGCAGTTAAAAATGCAATTTATATCTTACAAAATAAAATTTTCTTCCGAAAAAGAACCGACTTGAAAAACTACTGCAAAGTGAAAAATAATTTTTGTACATAATAGTAATAAGAAATTAAATTAAGAGCGTAGTATTTACCATGCGTATTATTATATTTATGTACATTAATTTGATTTTTTGGAGTCGGTGCCATCAAAGCCAAGTTACACGTAATTTTCCAATCGACACACATCCAAGTATTCACGAGTTTTTACGATTTAATATTTAGTTAAAAATGTTAATTCATTCGTTTACGATTTGCATTGGCTATTTAATTTTAGTTTTGAAATTGGCTTGGCTGGCACCGACTCCAAACAATCAAATTAATGTCCATGAATATAATAATACACATGGTAAATACTACGCTCTTAATTTAATTTCTTATTACTATTATGTAAAAAAAAATATTTTTCACTTTGCAGTAGTTTTTGAAGGTGGTTCAATTTTTGGTAGAAAAGTTTATTTTTCTCTTTTTAGTTAAAAATTTACGAATTTTTGTAGACGTTTAATAAAATGTATAATACAGAAATAAATATTGCAAATTATACACGGATGTAAATTTTGACAGGAGTGGGGTTCGAAGGCACACTCTCTTTCTAGAACCAGAGCTTAAGTGTGGCTAATTAGATCGAACGGTCATACTGATTACGCTCTAGTCGGCGAGCTTATTCAAAGACCATGTTACTCTTAAAAAAATCTTTTCTTGCGTAAAATCACCAATTTTATTAGTTTTTGCCTAATTAATAAAATGTACCGAACCAATTTCAATGAAATGGAAGTGGTACCAATTAGAGAGTAACCTCTTTTATTTTTAACACAAAAACCAAATTAATTGGTTGGATAGTTTCGGAGTAATCAATGAACATACATAGAAAAATATATATACGCGTCGAATTGATAACTTCCTCTTCCTTTTCTGAAGCGGGTATTAATAAAAACTGTAATAGGGAAAATATTATTGTAAATTGTATATCAATATAAATTATGGCAAGAGTGGGGTTCGAATCCACGCTCTCTTTGTCGAGAACCAGAGCTTAAATTCAGCGCCTTAGACCGCTCGGCCTAAGGCAAATCGTTCGGCGAACTTATTCAGCAAGTTTAATTAGCGAAAAATCACAAATTTCCTTAGTTTTTGCCTAATTACTAAAAAAGTACCGAACCAATTTCGATGAAATGGAAGTGGTACCGATTCGAGAGCATCCTCTTTAATTTAAAACAAAAATAACAGAAATCGGTTGCATAGTTTCGGAGTAATCGGTGAACATACATAAAAAAATAAAATACATACGCGTTGAATGTATAACCTCTTCTCCTTTTTGGAAGTCGGTTAATAATTAGCGAAAAATCACTAATTTCATTAGTTTTTTCCTAATTACTATAAAAGTACCGAATCAATTTCGATGAAATGGAAATGGTACCAATTCGAGAGCATTCTCTTTAATTTAAAACACAAAAACCGAATTGATCGGTTGGATAGTTTTGGAGTAACTGGTTAACATACATAGAAAAAAAATACGTACACGTCGAATTTATAACTTCCTCTTCCTTTTCTGAAGTCGGTTAATAATAGAAATTATATTACGGAAATGTATTGCAAATTATACATGGTGTAAATTGCGTCAGGAGTGGGGTTCGAACCCACGCTCTCTTTCGAGAACAAAACTTAAATCTCGCGCCTTAGACCGCTCAGCTATCCTGACGGCGCTCCAGTCGGCGAACTTATTCAAACTCCATGTTACTTTAATTTGCGAAAAATCAAAACGTTTATTAGTTTTTGCCTAATAAAAATGTATTGAACCAATTTCAATGAAATGGAAGTGCTACTAATTCGAGAATAGCCTCTTTTATTTAACACCAAAAACCAAATTAATAGGTTGAATAGATTCGGAGTAATCGATGAACATACATAGAAAAAAATACATATACGTCGAATTGATAACTTCCTCTTTCTTTTATGAAGCGGGTTAATTATAAAAATTGTGATAGGGAAAATATTATTGTAAATTATACATCGATATAAATTATGGCAGGAGTGGGGTTCGAACCCGTGCTCTCTTTGTCGAGAACCAGAGAATAAACCTAGCGCCTTAGACCGCCCGGCCACTCTCTCTTCACTCCCTTCGGTGAACTTATTTAACACTTTTAATTAGCGAAAAATCACTAATTGTATTAGTTTTTGCCTAATTATTAAAAAAGTACCGAACCAATTTCGATGAAACGGAAGTGGTACCAATTCGAGAGCATCCTCTTTAATTTAAAACAAAAATAACAGAAATTGGTTGCACAGTTTCGGAATAATCGGTGAACATACAATAAAAAAATACATACGCGTTGAATTGATAACCTACTCTCCTTTTTGGAAGTCGGTTAAAAAGTAAATTTAATTTATATTTTTCGTAAATTTCATTTGTCAGGCATATATTTTCAGTTCCGATTCAAAAATAATCACTGTAAATTTTCGTACCGAAAAAAATGTCGGAACGGGGTTAGATCCCAGGTGGAAAAAACTCGAGTCTAGCGTTCTACCGATCAAGCCACGGAGGCGCTGGCTGGTGGTGGAAATTTATCCGATTATAAACTATCGCATGAACTTTAAGGGTTATTTTCTTCAAACCCCCTGGATATTGCGCTTTATGGCTGTCATATGTTTATATGCTAACTATACTCTATCGATACACAAACGTTCATCCAATTCGGTGACACAAGCCTCGGACACTCTCCTTGTAAATTTGATGGACTCTTTTATTGTTTTAAGATTAGGGACTCTTTTCTACAATTTTCATCTGAAAAATGGAAGGATACTATCAATTATAAAAACATTAATTATGTAAAAAATTATGGTGGTGATAGATACTGCTGAAAAAAGTGTAAAACTGACAAATAAAAGTTTTATTTAAAAAAATTGGCTTTAAATTAACTTTTAGTAAATTCAATTATAAATACTTAAATATCCCCAAAAGTCAAAGTTCATTGAGCACTGACTTTTATTTGCAGTAGGAGATTAAATCTTTGTCTGAATAATAGTATGGGCAAATGTAAAATAGTGAGGGGATGTCCTGACTTAGTTTATTTTTTCCATAGGTTTGTGAACCATCCTAGTGGTCAGTTGTTATTGAAAGTAAAATTTGAATTCAAAATAGCTAATTTACGACTTTATATAGATGGATATGTCATGTAAATATCACTTAGAATATTTTACACATAACATTATATATATAATAGGAATGCTCAAATAACGACGACACTTACGATGCGAAGTATTTGATTTGGTCAACTGATTTTGTGATATTCTCCAGCTTTGGAAACTGTTTTACAGAGCTGGGATGTGTAATAGTTGTGAAGGTTGAGATTTTATTTATCGTGCAGCAGCGTAAGAGGGAAGATATACTGCCCCAAAAGGAAAAAGAGATCAGGACACAACAACTAATAAGCTGGCAATTTAGATTCCGGCTTACTCCAGCTAACGGGATATCTCGAAAGTCTTAAAGCGAATGTTTTGCAATAAAAGATATTTCATGCACCATTGGCCTGTTGTACGTCCCTTTGCATCGAATTTACCGTACTGTTCGTTTGTAAGTGTGCCAGCCACATATCTGTCGGCTATTTGGTAGCAAACAGTATTCTGGTTTTTTCATCGGTATTTTTTAAGATGATCACTTCCACTGTCATGCAAAATTATTCGTTAATAACGAGCAAGCAACATACTGATCTATTTTTCAATATTATAATTAGTAATAATACTAATGATGATGATAATGATTGTGTTATCAAAAACACAACGATAAAAATCTTTTGAAATAATATAAATCATCCTAAAAAGCAATTTTAATTTAATTTTGGTAAAGTCTCAAAAATATTACATGCGTCAAATTCCCCAAAATAGCAAACGTTTACATTTACAACAAAGCCCTAATATATATATATATATATATATATATATATATAATATAAGCAGAAATGTATTTCCTTTACCTTTTTGTAGAATAAAAATCTTGACGAAACAAAAGGTTTATTTTGCGTACTGGTAAAAAATTTTCTATCCGCAGCATCATTTTAGTTTTGGCGACCATAATATAAATATAGTTAAAAATATTGTCCGTAAAGTACTATATTTAATAAAAACAACAGATGGAAACTAAAATGAAGATATAGAGACATTTAACGAAAATATACGCTGAAACCAACGGAACAGGCAAAAATAAATAAATAAATAAATAAATATATAAATAAATACAAAACTTTCATATGTATTTGCTATAATAAGAAGACAACATTTAAATTTCTAGTTTATAATTAAACTTAATATATATATTTTTTTTAATAGAAACAGCTTTTTTTGTTCTTCCCTAAATAAGTCTTATGCGAAAAAAAAATCTTAGATTTTAGACACGACATTATATTTGTTCCTAATAAAAAACAAGTTGGAAATTGCACGTGAAGCGTAGCAAATTAGGTGCGTTCGTACGATAACGAAGTTTTAAAAATATTACTTTCATATATCAATCTCATAAAATTGTTAACAGTGAATTACAATTAAAACGCTCATCAAACAATGTTCTCCCTATACCATTATGTAATGGAATACTTTTGTGTGGCCTTGTAAATCAATAACAAATGTTCTTTGCACCACAAATTATGTATGATATGTACTTTATAGTTGCATATAAATTTTATTAAGTTCGCATGAGTGTAACACGATTAAAATGCATTTGAAACATTTTTTCCCATTGACCGCAATGTAACGGAATATTTTTGATTGTCCCTGTAATTGATCTATGCATCCGATTTTCATAAAATTTGAAATAACTCGACAAAATTATGTAATAATTATGTATTTTAAATTTCAAACGTATAGAATATATTTGAAACTTTTTCCCCATTGACCATAATGTAATTGAATAATTTTGATTGCCCCTGTAATTGATCTATGCGCACGATTATCAAAATATTTGAAATAACTCGACATAATTATGTAATAATTGCGTATTTTAAATTTCAAACGATTAAAATGCATTTGAAACTTTTGTCCCCTTTGACCGTAATGTAATGGAATACTTTTGATTGCCCCTGTAATTGATCTATGCATCCAATTTTCATAAAATTTGAAATAACTCGACAAAATTATGTAATAATTATGTATTTTAAATTTCAAACGTATAGAATATATTTGAAACTTTTTCCTAATTGACCATAATGTAATTGAATACTTTTGATTGCCCCTGTAATTGATCTATGCACACGATTATCAAAATATTTGAAATAACTCGACATAATTATGTAATAATTGCGTATTTTAAATTTCAAACAATTAAAATGCATTTGAAACTTTTTTCCCCATTGACCGTAATGTAATGGAATACTTTTGATTGCCCCTGTAATTGATCTATGCATCCGAGTTTCATAAAATTTGAAATGACTCGACAAAATTATGCAATAATTATGTATTTTAAATTTCAAACGATTCGGTTGGGTAGTTTTTGCGTTGTTATATGCGGACGGACAGACGAACGGACTGAACGACCACTATAGGTGCTACGTATTATATAATTACGAACGCACCTAAAAAATACACTAACTGGTGCCAAATACTAAAAAAAAAAAAAAAAAAAAAAAAAAAAAAAAAAAACAAGTTGAATGTAGATTCTGCCGTTGCAGAATTCAGTTTCGCCTCCGATTAAAAAAAAAAAAAAAAAAAAAAAAAAAAAAATCGATAGGGTTATTTAGAAGGGCGACCCCATTTAGAATGCAATGAACTAACTTCATTTTTCTTGTGTTTATCAATATAATAGCAAACAGAACGGCGTGAAATACCCAGTTGATTAGCAATTTCTCTCTGAGACTTTGGAATTGCGGAATAATAAAGAGATACAATTTGACGTGCTACTTCTTCAATGACTAGATTCATCAAAAACGGATTTTTTCTTTAGTTTAAACGCTTTTTATAGACTCTGGGAAAAAGGAAATGCATTTTAACAATAAAACGAGTGGAATCCCGTCGAATTCGACGAATGAAATGTTTAAAAGACCCGATTGATTTGGCTTAAAAAAAAAAAGCAAAAGTAATTGTTTTATTGAATCAATATATAATAAATATATTTCCAAACTTAATGTCAAGTTTTCCAGTTACAATTTTGCATGCAAATATTTGCACATCTTCAGTTAAAATTGTAATCTGAGTGCCGGCGAAATCCAGAAATTTTATTTTATATGCACTACAAAAAAAAAAAAAAAAAAAAAAAAAAAAAACTAATCTCATTTTGACTATGATATTATTTTCACTAACTGAAGTCATCTGAAAGTAAAATCTCAATCTCAGTGTCCATAATGAAAAGAAATATTGAAATGTGATATCGTTATGAGTAAAAATGCGATGTTTTAAATAGTGACGTCATTTTCTCTTCAAATGTTTTTTAAAAGTTACTGTTATTAGTAATATGAAAAAGGCGTCCGTAATAATATTGTAAATTCATTTTATCTGGTTTCTGAATGCCATTTTCCTCATTTGAAATATTTCTTATTTTGCTTTAGACATTAATTTTTATCATAAACTAGACGGTTGCCCGCCCTCAGTAGCCCGAAGACTATCTGAATGCCAGTTCTACAACCCCACACATTCACGTTTCTGTGCCATGTCTCGTCAGTTTCCGGCAGATATGTTTGATCGGTGTTCTGGGGTTTCGTTTGCATATCTTTTTTTATTGTTAATGAAGAGGTCTTCCATTTGTTCTTCCATCTGTTCTTCTTTCTGTTCTTCCATCTGTTCTTCCATTTGTTCTTCCATTTGTTCTTCCATTTGTTCTTCCATTTGTTCTTCAATTATATTCGACGATTCACTGTTTGAGAGCCTATCTGTCCTTTTATTTATAGAAGTTCAAAATGAAAAAAGATTTTCTTAGCAGACGATTTTTTGTGATAAATACATTATCTGTTTTATATTTCTTCTGCTTTATTCCTTTTATTTATAGAGTTCAAAATGAAAAAAGATTTTCTTAGCAGACGATTTTTTGTGATAAATACATTATCTGTTTTATATTTCTTCTGCGTTTACCTAAGCTGTGTAAAATCTCTATAAATAAAAGGAATATAGAGGATGAGGGCCTATCTGTGCCTCAAATAATTATTCAATTATTCAATTAATTATCCTCGGAATTCCTTTTATATATATAGATTATTTTCTGTTATTTTATTTACATTATTAATATTATTTCTCAGTAAATATATTTTTTTACCTCAATTAGTGCATAATTATATGCAATCATTTTATTGTGGTTAGATTTTACGAAAACAATTAACTTTTTTCTTTTAAATGCCAGGACATGTTCACTGATGAAATAAAGTTTCTGACTTGTGGAAAGTAATAATGGAAAATAAATTTTTATTACCGAGAGAAAAGCTAAACTAAGTTGCCACCATTTTAGAGAAATATCGTAAAAAAGCATTTAAAATTAAAAATAAAATATAAAAATGGAAATAAATTAAAAAATAACTAAAATGGGCACAACTACAAATAAATAGCTTTCATTTAAAAAAATAATTATCAAAATCGGTTCAGTAGAAAATTCAGGGCTGATGACACGACATTTTTAGCTTGTCTGAAAGAAATAGCATCGGATGCTAATACAGATTAAAAAAAAAAAAAAAAAAAAAAAGAAGCAAAATTTTTATTTTATATTACTAAATAAAAAATTGCCGATTAATTCTTCCTATTAAAAATTCAGCATTTAATTTGAAATTGAGCAAAAAAGTATGAGATTAATTTATAAGAAGACGTGATGTTATTTAAGGTAAAAGAGTATAAGGATGCGCGTTTTTTTAAAACATATTAATGGAAATTTTCTTTTCTTCATGAACGTAGATTGGAACACGTTCTAATTAAATTTTAAATTATTAAAATATCCAATACTTTGTTCAATAAGTATTCTAGGTATTAAAGATTATTAGAGAAAAACTTCGGATACACATTTTTTCCTTGCTTTAAAACTTAACTTCCTTTATAACTTATCTTTATAAAATAAAGGATAAAAACATTTATGGTTATCTGAGTTTAGATAAAAAGTTATTAACTATCAAGGAAATATAACTTTTTTGTCCGTCTTTGTGATTTAATAATATTTTGTCTATTTACGCTATTTAAGGATATTAAATAGCGTCTACTTAAATATTTAAAAATGGGACTGTTTTTAATTAGAGGAGCATTCTTTTTAATTTTTCGAGTGGGACTGGTTTTAAAAATAAGAAAAATCTGTAACCTACCTGTGGTTTACTATGTTCGAAATGTAAAATAATGCATTTAAAGTTAGACAATTTCATGACATAAAAAAAATAAACGCGCCCAAAACATACACTACTGGCCATTAAAATTGCTACACCAGGAAGAAATGTAGATAACAAAATGATATTTATTGGACAAATATATTATGATAGAAATAGCAAGTGATTAAATTTTCAAGAAATTTCGGTGCATAGATACTGAGAAATCAGCATTCAGAACAACCACCTCGGACAGTAATAAAAGCACTTATATCCCTGGGCATTGTGTCAAACAGAGATTAGATGGTATGAACAGGTACAGATTTTCAACACGATGCCACAGTTCATCAACTTTAGTGGCGACCATTGATCAGATGTTTTCTATTGGTGAGAGACCTGGGAAACTTGCTGGCCAGGGAAACAGCGGAACGTTTTCCGTATCAAGAAAGGTTCGCACAGTTCCGGAAACATGCGGTCGGGCATTATCTGCTGAAACGTAGGGTTTCGCAGGTCTTAAATAAAGGGTAGAGCCACGGGTCGTAAAATATCAGAAATGTAACGTGCACTGTTCAAACTGCCGTTAATGCGAACAAGAGATTACCGAGACATGTATCCAATGGCACCACATACCAACACACCAGGTGATGGACCAAAATGATGATGACGAATGTGCGCTGCTAATGTTCGTTCACCACGATGCCGCCAAACACGAATGCAACCATCATGATGTTGTAAATAGAACCTGAATTCATCTGAAAAAAATGACTCCTCGCCATTCGTGCACACAGGTTCGTCCTTGATTACACCATTGAATGCACTCCAGTCTATGATGCAGCGTCAAGGGAAGTCGCAACCATGGTCTCCGAGCTGAGAGTCTATGCTACTGCAGACGTCGTCGAACTGTTTGAGTAGACACTTTTTGTCTTGCAAATGACCTGATTTCTTGACTCAGGGCTCGTGAGTTAGTTGCATGATCCATTAAGGCCATACGGATAACATGCCTGTCTTCTCGGTTCCTAGTGATATGGGACCGTTGAGATCCCGTACGGCGTTCCGTAATACCGTCCTGAATTCATCGATTCTATATTCTGCGAACAGTCATTGGATCTCGACCAACGCGAGGAGCAATACTGTGATACGATAAACCGCAATTCCGGTAGGCTATAATTTCGACCTTTATCAAGGTCAGAAAAATTCTGGTACGCATTTCTCCTTGTTGCACGAGCCATCGCAACAATTGTTCACCAGGCAACAACTCTCAAATGCAATTTTTATGTTAGAAATCGGCTGATCAATTTCCTCATTTAAACACATTGTAGGTGTCGTTACCGGGACCTGCTCTATCGGAATGCGCTGAAAAGCTAATCATTCGCATATCACAGCATCTTCTTCCTTTCGTTTAAATTCCACGTCTGTAGCATGTCACCTTCATGGTGTAGCAATTTTAATGGCCAGTAGTGTAGTTAATTTGACTTTTCTAAATTATGAATTATTGATATTCTTTAACAATGCTAATACATATCACTGTGCTTTAGCAATATGTAATAAAGAAATAGAAGAAACATTTACACTTATTAGCTATATGTAGATACTTTATTATTTACATACTCTTGTGATGACTGGAAAGTTCATATAATGTAAGATGTTTCAGGTTCGATTCTTGGATTAAATTTCGGTATCCGTAGTGCGTCATGTGCCCCATTTAAAATACGCCCTGTTGTAAATATCCCAACTGCGACCTGTAGCAATTGTATGATTCAATATCATACCACTTTATGGATCAGTTCTTTTACGACAGAGTTGGGCAAATTCGTAATCTAATTACTTTGTAACTTAATTACAATGTAACGGCACGCAAGGGATTACATTTTTAGTTACATGTATTTATAATTTGAATTTGAAATTAAATTAAAATTGTAATTGTAACTATAAATGCTATGATTATCTTTATATAATTGTAATTATAATGGAAAAAATTCTAATTACGATAAAATGCAATTATAATTTGAATTTGAAATTAAATTAGAATTGTAATCGTAACTATAAATGCTATGATTATCTTTATATAACTGTAATTATAAAGGAAAACATTCTAATTACGATTAAATGCAATTATAATCTGAACTTGAAATTAAATTAGCATTGTAATCGTAACTATAAATGGTATGATTATCTATGTATAATTGTAATTATAATGGGAAATAATTCTAATTACGATTAAATGCAAATGTAATTTGACTTTGAAATTCAATTAACATTGTAATCATAACTATAAAAGCTATAATTACTAATATACAATTGTAATAATACTTGAGAAAATTATAATTACGATTATGCGTAATTGTATTCTGAGTTTTAAATTCAATTAACGCTGTATTCATAATTATAATTACAATTACGGATAATTCTAATGATATTTTTTTAAGCTATTCTATAGCTTTTATCGCGGGCATTGGGCGCGGTGACCTAATCTAGAAATTCCGTAACGAGAAAAAATTGTTACTTTTGGTGACAGGAGACCCCCCCGTGAGGGTCGAAAAATTTTAAATGCTTATAACTCGCGATCTAATTTTCATAGAGCCGCCAAATTTTGTTTGGTAATTTATTATGAGACAGTGTTGATTTTTGGTGACAGGAGACCCCCCCCCCCCACACACACACACTGTGAGGGTCGAAAAAATAAAATGCTTATAACTCGCGATCTAATTTTCGTAGCCCGGCCAAATTTTGTTTGGTAATTTATTATGAGACAGTGTTACTTTTGGTGACAGGAGACCCCCCCCCCCCCACGGTGAGGGTCGAAAAATTTAAAATGCTTATAACTCGCGATCTAAATTTCGTTGTGCGGCCAAATTTTGTTTGGTAATTTATTATGAGACAGTGTTACATTTGGTGACAGGAGACCCCCGCCCACGGTGAGGGTCGAAAAATTTAAAATGCTTATAACTCGCGATCTAAATTTCGTTGTGCGGAAAAATTTTGTTTGGTAATTTATTATGAGACAGTGTTAATTTCTGGTGACAAGAGACCCCCCACGGTGAGGGTAGAAAAATTTAAAATGCTTATAATTCGCGATCTAATTTTCGTAGCGCGGCCAAATTTTGTTTGGTAATTTATTATGAGACAGTGTTACTTTTGGTGACAGGAGACCCCTCCCCCCCCACGGTGAGGGTAAAAAAATTTAAAATGCATATAACTTGCGATTTAATTTTCGTTGTGCGGCCAAATTTTGTTTGGTAATTTATTATGAGGCAGCGTTAATTTTTGGTGACAGGAGACCCCCCACGGTGAGGTTCGAAAAATTTAAAATGCTTGGAACTCGCGATCTAATTTTCGTAGCGCTTCCAAATTTTCTTTGGTAATTTATTATGCTATTGCATAGCTTTCATTGCGCGCTTTGATCGCGGCGACCGAATCTAGAAGTTCCATTTCTAAAAAAAAAAAAAAAAAAACCTAACACTCCGGCTAACGTCGTTTTATTTCGGCAGACTTGGGCACGGTATCCTTCGGTATACTTCGGCAGACATTGACGCGGTATTTTTCAGATATTTAGAGGATATCAAATCTCAAACTTATGTTTCTTGTTTCAGTTACCATAAACCTATAGTTTCAATGGTAAAAATTGCTGAATAACCTACATGTATTGTAAGATAATACAAATATTTTAAACGATATTAACTTCTCATTTATTCAATAAAAGGAAAAAATTTGTTTTCTTTTCGGTCATCAAGCTCAAAAATTGTAGCTTGAATTAATATCAGAGAAAAAGAAAAAAACTTGAATTAATATCAGAGAAAAAAAAAACTTGAATTAATATCAAAGACAAAAAAAAGTGCATAAATAAAAAATATATAAATAATTATAATTGCATTAGTTGATAAAAAATGCTATGCAATAGCTTTACCGCGGCAGTCCCCGAGTGCCACACCTATTTTTTATCAAGATATGGCTGTAACTGTAATGCAGAAGGTTACGATTTTCATTGTTTTGCGAATGCTGTAACTGTGAAATTTTAATTACAAATACTTTTAATGCGAATGTTATTTTAGATATACATATTTGATTTTAGATGTATTTATGATTATTATTATCGTTACGTTGTTGTAATGGTAACTAGAAATTTTAGTTACAATTAATGTGCAATGGAAACAGAAAATTTTCTAATTAGCTTTTATTCCATTTGTACTTGAGACTTATTTATGATTATGTTATTTTAATAATAACTAAGAAATCTGGGTTAGAACGATGTTATAATGAGGATGATATCTGGTGTTAAATATTACAGTGACTATTTTAATTTTATAACTGAGAATTTTAAACGGGTTAACCCACTAATTTTTTACTGAAACTCTGCCCTCCCCCCGCTCCCGAATATTTTAGTGTATCGTAAATATAAAGATCTGGTAACTTAAAAACTTATAACTAAAATTTTATTTATCGTAAGACACTCATACTTTGTATGATAAAGGCAACATTTTTGAAGAGGGGGGGGGGGTTGCCGAAGAGCTGTAAATTTTAGTATAGAGCAAATAAAAGGTTTTAATAACACCAAAGTGAACTCGGATATAAATTGTCAAACTAGACAAATTTCATACAAATTGAATATTTTCCAGCTGAGCGAAAAATTGCCGAGGACGAAAATCGAGCCCGGATACTTGGCTTACAAGGCCAATGCTTTACCTGTTAAGCTAACCGGGCGATAACCGGCTGGGATTTTTCACTCAGATAACTTTATTGGCCATAATATCTGGTCTGTCATTTCAAGACCTGATAATCAGTTAGATTGTGTTAAAAAATAATAGTATATCTACGTATCCATCGTTCTATGGAGTTCCATTACCTACGGCTTATTCTGCAGAGCTGTCTAAATGATAGACCAGATATTATGGCCAATAAGGTTATCTGAGCGAAAAATCCCAGTCGGTTATCGCCCGGTTAGCTTAACAGGTAAAGCATTACCCTTGTAAGCCAGGTATCCGGGTTCGATTCCCGGCCTGGGCAATTTTTCGCTCAGCTGGAAAATATTCAATTCGTATGATAATTTTACCAATCAGTTAGATTGTGTTAAAAAATAATAGTAGACAAATTTCGTTTAGTAAACGCAATCGTTTAAAGGGAGAGGGGATATCTCAATTTTCTATAGAAGCCCATCATATTTTAGTCTAAACCTATATTATAAAGAGGAAAAGTTTGTTTGTTTGCTTATAAGGGGTAATCTCCGGAACTACCCAATTGGTTTCAAAAGTAATGGTACCAAAATTATGGTGTTCGTTCGGAATCAAAAATAGGCGGTATTTTATGTCGATACCACAAATTCAAAGGGGGTGCAGAAGCAAAAAGCGTTCTAAAAATGCGATTTTTGTGTTGCTGAAGGGACTTTATGTATGAAATTAAGCATTCTAATTACTTATAAGATGTAAATAATATCTAGCATTTCCTTAAAAATTCGAAATTTTAAAGAAGCGGATGCGTGCGTGCTTGGTTTGTTCGTTAGTTGTATGGTTGGTTGTTAATTTGTTTGTTGGATGGTTGGTTGGTTGGTTTGTTTTTTTTGTTGGTTTATTGGTTAATTTGTTCGTTGGTTAGAAGGTTGGTGTTGGTTTGTTGGTTTGTTGGTTGATTGGTTAATTTGTTGGTTAGAAGGTGAGAATTGGCTGGCTGGCTGGTTGGTTGGTTGGTTGGTTGGTTGTTACGGATAATTTCAATGCTTGCAAGGGATAATCTCTGGAACTACCGAACCGATTTCAAAAGTAATGGTACCAGAATTATGATGTTCGTTCGGAATTAAACATAGGCTGTATCTTATGTCGATACCACAAATTCAAAGGGGGTACAGGAGCAAAAAGCGTTCTAAAAATGTGATTTTTGTATTGTTTAAGGGATTTATATGCATGAAATTTAGCATTCTAATTATTTATAAGATTTAAATTATATCTAGCATTTCCTTAAAAATTGGAAATTTTAAAGGGGGGATGCGTGCGTGCTTGGTTTGTTTGTTAGTTGGATGGTTGGTTTGTTGGTTTGTTGCTTGATTGGTTGGTTGGTTAATTTGTTTGTTGGTTGATTGTTTAATTTGTTTGTTGGTTAGAAGGTTGGTGTTGGTTTGTTGGTTGGTTGGTTTAATGGTTGATTGGTTAGTTTGTTGGTTAGAAGGTTGGTGTTGGCTGGTTGGTGGGTTGTTACAAAAAATTCCAATGTTTGTAAGAGATAATCTCTGGAACTACCGAACCGATTTCAAAAGTAATGGTACCAGAATTATGATGTTCGTTCGGAATCAAACATAGGCTGTACCTTATGTCGATACCACAAATTCAAAGGGGGTGCAGGAGCAAAAAGCGTTCTAAAAATGCAATTTTTGTATTGTTTAAGGGATTTATATGCATGAAATTTAGTATTCTAATTACTTATAAGACGTAAATGATATCTAGCATTTCCTTAAAAATTCGAAGTTTTAAAGGGGGATGTGTGCGTGCTCGGTTTGTTTGTTAGTTGGATGGTTTGTTTGTTGGTTTGTTGTTTGATTGGTTAGTTGGTTAATTTGTTTGTTGGATGGTTGGTTGGATGGATGGTTTGTTGGTTGATTGTTTAATTTGTTTGTTGGTTAGAAGGTTGGTGTTGGTTTGTTGGTTGGTTTGTTGGTTGATTGGTTAGTTTCTTGGTTAGAAGGTTGGTGTTGGCTGGTTGGTTGGTTGGTTGGTTGTTATGGATAATTCCAATGTTTGTAAAGATAATCTCTTGAACTACCGAACCGATTTCAAAAGTAATATGGTAACAAAATTATGATGTTCGTTCGGAATCAAACATAGGCTGTATCTTATGTCATATATTAAATTTAAAGGGGGTGCAGAAGCAAAAAGCGTTCTAAAAATGCGATTTTTGCGTTGCTAAAGGGACTATATGCATGAAATTTAGCATTGTAATTACTCATAAGATGCAAATGATATCTAGCATTTCCTTAAAAATTCGAAATTTTAAAATGGGGATGCGTGCTTGGTTTGTTTGTTAGTTGGATGGTTGGTTGGTTTTTTGGTCGTTTGGTTGTTTGGTTAATTTTTTGTTGTTTAGAAGATTGGTGTTGGTTGGTTGGCTAGTTGGTTGGTTGTTACGGATAATTCCAATGTTTGTAAGGGATGAACTCTGGAACTAACAAACCGATTTCAAAAGTAATGGTACCAAAATGTTGGTGTTCTTTCGAAATCAAAGATAGGCTGCATCGTATGTCGATACCATAAATTCAAAGGGGGTGCAAGAGCAAAAAGAGTTCTAAAAGTGCAATTTTTGTGTTGCTGAAGGGACTATATGCATGAAATTTAGTATTCTAATTACTTATAAGATGTAAATGATATCTAGCATTTCCTTAAAAATTCAAAATTTTAAAGTGGGGGATGCGTGCGTGCTTGGTTTGTTTGTTGGTTGGATGGTTGGCTGGTTTGTTGGTTTATTGTTTGGTTGGTTAATTTGTTTGTTGATTTGTTTGTTGGTTAGAATGTTGTTGTTGGTTGATTGGTTGGTTGTTACGGATAATTCCAATGTTTGTAAAGGATAATCTCTGGAACTACTGAACCGATTTCAAAAGTAATGGTACCAAAATCACAGTGTTTGTTCGGAATCAAACATAGGCTATATCTTATATCGATGCCACAAATGAAAAGAAGGTGCAGAGCCAAAAAAGTTTTAAAAATGCTATTTTTGTGCTACTGAAAGAACTACAAGCATGGAATTTAGCATGGTAACTACTTATAAGATATAAACTAGTCGTTGGGGGCCTAATTCTTTGGGGGCATCTTTCCTAATTAGCTGTGGGGTCGTTTTGTTATTTATAAAGGGGTTACGGGCAATTACCACCCTTAAATTATTTAAATGGGATTTTATGAAGAATTATCTGATTTGCTCTGGATTTTGGATATGAATTTTTTATATGATTTCTGACTAGTTTAAGGGATACAATGATTAAGAATAAAAGGCGAAATGAGGGAAGCTATTGTCTTCTTTGATTTGTTTTTTGAACGGCATTAATCCTTGAAAATGTCAAGTTGTTATATAAAATTAGTATGCGAAGCCTTTGAACTCAATGTCATCAGTTTAATTGGACAATATTCTTTTTTATTCACATGTTTGGGCAGTATTTTAAATGTTTTTAATTCCAAATGCTCTATTAACTAGATAATATTATACTATAATACGGGCAAAAATTATGTGTGTGTGTGTATGTATAATATTTATCTTTAAAACGGCTTTAAAGTTTTTGACAAAATTTTGTATTTTACTACTTTCGGGCACAAGAAGACCATTCGGTTCGGTCACATATTCGAGAAAATTCGATTAGTGGGTTAAAAGTACACATTTATCAAAAAATTTACATTTTTTTCTTTTTTGAAAATTTTAACTTTTTTATGCATTTTTAGCTTATGAAACTAAGTGTGTAATTTGTTATCACTTGAAAAGCTCATACAAATGTGTAAACATAGAAAAATGCCTGAGTTTACCCGAATTGCTGTGTTACTGTAATTTAAACGTACACAAAAAAATGCGTAAATTTTCAATATCACACACTTGTTATAAAATTTACACATTTTGTACAAAAAATTACCTGTTTTTATGTGTATTTATTTTATAAAATAAGTCTATAAGATGTTATCGGTTAATAAACACAGACAGATGCGCAAATGAAAAAAAAAATGGTTTTACGCGAACTGAAGACTTACACATGATTGAAAGTGCGTAAATATGAAAGTGTGTAGATGTGAAAAAAGGCACGCGGAGGGGGGGGGGGACTCTATTATAATTCAGGGGTGTACATTTTATTTAGGCAAATCCATTGCATAGTGTAGCACTAAAACAGCATTTTCAATATATATGTATCTATGTATTTTTTTTGGCTTACGGGCTAACAATATTTGAGAGCTAATGTACCCGAAAGTTTTGGGAATTTGTACATACGTATGTACGCACATAACGCAAGAGCTCATGATAAAAATATTTAATTTGCTTCAAATTTTGGATACATGTTTATTCTAATAATAAGGCACTTCCCTGATAGTTTTGAGAGTTCATCGTATAAATATAGCAGGGGGGGACTAATCGCCCTTACTTAATCTACTATAAATGGGTTTTTCATGCAGAATTATCAAATTTTATTCAAATTTTCGATATAGGATCCTTCTGATAGAGCACTTTCAAGATTAGATTTTTTTTTTTTTATTATTATTATTAAGTATAAGAGGGGAATTGAGGGGATAACCCCCTTTAATTTAAGAAAGTGGATTTTTCATGCAGAATTTCCAATTTGTACCAATTTTTGGACATAGGTTCATTTTGATAAGGTGCAACTTTGATTAGTTTTGACGATTGTTTGATAATTATAAAGGAGGAACGGGCGATTAACACCAACTCCCTTAAATTAAATAAATGGGTTTTTATACAGAACTATCCAATTTGCTTCATATTTAAGAGGTAGGTTCTTTTTGGTAAGGTGAATCACTAAGTAGTTTTCGAGGTTTAATTGTTAAATATAAAGGGGAGGATTACTCTCTCTTTAAATTAGTTAAATTGAGTTTTTATGGAGAATTATCCAATTTGCTTCGGATTTTGGATATTGTTTCATTCTGATAAGACAGATCCCTGTGTGATGTAGAATCACATATAGTATTCTTAAATTTTACATTTTTCTAAATTACAGTTAAAACTAATCTTTAATTAAATATCTATTTTATCTTAACGTTTTATTTCGATTCCACAATAACTTTCCGTTCAAAAGAAAAGAAAGAAAAACATTTAGCATCTGCCTTATTACTGAAAAAGGGCTTTCAGATAAAGAGAATTCATTAAGATGCGTATTTCACTCTTGCTGGAAACAAAGAAAAAAAGAATAAAGATATGCTTTGCTTGTGGTCAGTAAAATCGCTTTTCTCTCTGCTTAATTGTGATTCTAGCTTATTCGTTACGTAATAATCTTTCTATGTGCATGCGGCATTATTGTGTCTTTCATATGTTTCCCAAAACAGAGTCCTAACGTACGAATTGGCGCGAATTCTTTTTGGCGTATTTTTTTAGGACTGCCCATTTCTAGTTGCCCTGCATTAAATTCAAAATCATCTTAATTGTTTAAAGAGTAACAGAAAATTTCATGGTTATGATATCTTTCACTTTTCATATGCTCCTTTTCGCCAATTCTATAATGCCAATGTTTGAATTCTGCATGAGAAATTCTATTGCCTCCCTCTCGCTTCATGAACTCAGTCATGTAAAGAAGGTCTCTTAAAGAATGCTTACAGGCACCATCCCTAACTATTTCAGTAAGAAATGATTTAATTTTTATGACTCTACTTCAAATAAACAAAGTTCTCAAAAGGCATTTATTTTATTGATCACAGATTACAACTCTAGCGAATGCATTTTAAAAAGAACCTGGTCACAATACTTTAAATTACAGATCTATACTAAAATTTACTTATGAAAATTGGGAATGACGGAGCTAATAACCCCTTAATTTGTATTTCGAGGGGCATTATTCTTTGAAAAAAAAAAGTAATATAAAATTAGTGTGAATAACCTGTGAGCTCGATGTCATCCGTTTAACTGGGCAGAATTCTTTTTATTTGTTTTTTGGTTAAGATACTCTTTGTCCAACTCCCAAATTTCAGCTAAATTAGGAGCACGTGATTTTTTTTATAAAAGGAATAAAAAACTAAAGCAAAGAAATGACAGAAAATTCTTATTTTTTTTCTGGTAGTATTTGGTTAATCTATACTCATGTAACAAACATGATTTCAAAAACATCACTACATATCACGGTGATCTTCTGACATCTGTGATCAAAACGTAACTACATAGTGACGACATTTTGTGACTAAAATATGAATTTCTTTCAAGACATAAAAAAATATATATACAGGGTGAGTCATAAATATCGAAACAATAGGCTATCACCCTTAAATAGTGCCTCTAGACTCATTCTTCCAACTAGAAAAATTCATAGAAAAGGTGAAATTTCTGATAAGATAAGTTGCAATTCCATGGGGGGGGGGCTATTTGCAAAAATACGAAATTTAAATTTTTATACTGTCCCTGTTGAGCGAAATACCCAATTACAAAATTATTCCTTATCCATTCCTAAATTGAACAAAAAATTTCATATCCGTATCTGAAAACCTGACAGAGATATTAAAATCCAAAATTCTCCAAAATTTGTGACTTACACCACTTTACCATGTCTGTAAACGAAGAGTTTTGGTTTTATTTTCAATGCAAATGAGCCATCATTCCCAAATTGTCCTTTTTAAATGTCGATTTAAGACCGTGCCTCTTATTTGGACATAATAAAGCAGCGCATTGAATTAAATCAAAACTTGTTTTCAAAATATGTTGATCGTTGGATCGAAATATCTAGGTCCGATCTCGAACCGACCCATAGAGAAAAAAGTTTTGCCCGTCATGGAAAAATGTTAAAATCATAATCCGGACCATAAAGGAAAAACGTTTAAATTATAGCCGGTCTCAGCCGTGGATTTCTACATAGTTTTTTACTTCAGTGTAGTTAAAAATTGTTTCGCGTGGAAGAATTCTGACCAAAAATACTTATTATAGCTTTTCGTTTTTTATGTTTATACTTTTTATTATTAAAGAAACGCCGAAGGCTGTGATATATTTATTTTATCAATGAATCTATGTTTATATATAAATGTTTCACTTATATTTTAATATCACTAATCCATATTCCGTGCGTTGGGGACTTTGAAAAATGTTATACAGTAAAACCTTTTAAGACGGAATCAGATAGGAAAGAAAAAATATGTATTAGACAAATGCCCTTCCTAGGAGGGTTAATTAGAGTTTTTTTTTTCTCAGGTATTATTGCATTTATTTTGCATGGATTAACACAGTTTCTGTTTAAGACAGAATTCCCTCATAGGCAGATATTTTTCTCTGGTTTTATTGTGTTTAATTTTTTAGCATTTAAATGTACTATTATATAAAAAAAAAATTAGTTTTTTTTTCTTTTTTTTTAAGTAGATTTCGTATGAAATACTACCTATTGCGGTCGCTCCAATGTTGGAATTTCTGAAACATTTTTGCAGATCTACGCCGATCGTGACCTCTAGACACCAAAACTACCATTAGTAAAAAAGTTTATATATATATATATATATATTTGCTGATATGGGCAAAATCGGTCCAAGGGGGTAGAAATAGAGAGGGTTTTTGTAGAAACCGAAAAAACGCCATAGCTTCTTTATTAAAATAGATATCGAATCGGCTTAAAGTTTATATTACTTCTTAATTCGCCAAAATTTTATGTATGACAGATTTTGGATAAATTCAGAAATGGGCTCAAGGGGCGAAAAAAACATAGTTTTTGGGAGAAAAAAAAATCATAACTTCGTCAATTCTCAAGATATCAAATCCAACAAAATTTTATGTAAATGCTCTCAACATTATCTAAAACTTCTGTATTTACAAGTTTTTTGATAGGACTAGTTCTTACCTATAAAAAATAAAAATAAAAACAAAAAGGGGGGGGGGTGAAAAAAACAAAAATCCATAACTTCGCCAATTCTTAAACTATCAAATCTATTTAAATTTATTTTAAATCTTCTCAATAATATCTACAGCTTTTGTACTGAAAAGTTTTTCATAAGACCACTTCGTATAGCAAAAATAAATTACAAAAAAATAGGAGTTGGAGAAAAAACCTCAAAACCAAACAGCTTATATTCTGACCCATTTTTAAATTCAATTTTGATTTTTAACGCACCCAAATGACAGATCCTTTTATTTAGGAACTGTATAATGTGACGCATTGGTCAGTTTTTTGATAAAGGCAGAATATATTTCAAAAAAGCTTTCAAAAACATTTATTTTGAACAGAATTTCCCAAAATAGTCGTGATGGAAAATTTGTGGAAGTATTCAAATAACAAATTGCGTTTTTTCTGTTTCATTTTTAAATCCCTTTTTGCTCTCAAAGGTTTCCAATTGACAGTTCCTTTTATTTAGAAACTATATAATGTGGCGCATTGGTCCGTTATTTGATGAAGTCAGAATGTATTTCAAAAAAGGCTTCTAAAAAGAATATTTTGAACAAAACTTCCCTAAGTGATTATGATTGAAAATTTGAGGAAGTATTCAAATAACAAATTGCGTTTTTTCTGATTCATTTTTAAATTCAGTTTTACTCTCAAACGCATCCAATTGACAGGTTCTCTTATTTAGGAGCTGTGTAACATGCCGCATTGAAAAAAATTTTGATAAAGGCTGAACATATTTTTAAAAATGCTGTCAAAGTGGGCACTTCGCACAAAATTTCTCGAAGTGATCATGATTAAGAATATAGGTTGCATTCAAATAACAAATTGCGTTTTTAAATCCATTATTGCTTTCAAACGTATTTAATTGACAGTTTTTGTTATTTACGAATTATATAATGTACCGTATTAGTTGTTTTTTTAATAAAGTCAGAATATATTTCAAAATATGCTGTCGAAATGGGCATTTGAGCTGACTTTAGCTTAAGAAGTTTCTTATAAATCAAGTTCTTAGAAAAAAATGAAATTAAAAATTTTTCAAAAGAGGGCAAATAAAGTTGTTAAACTAGGTTTATCTGTAATGAAATTTTATTTTTTGTTGTTGAAATGAGCACTTTTCGAAATCTACCTCCGCCTATAGGCCAAGCCGACAGAGAGCTTCTGTAAAATGAAAGCGATTTTAAAATCTATGTGATTTTAGTAAAATTTTTGATTGAATCAAATTTTCAATTTTTAACTACATTTAAGTCGCTTCGGTTACTGGAAGACGTGAATGGATTTAAATTTTAGAAAATATGTAAACTAATATATATAAAAGACCTAAAGGTAAAAAAAAAAAAAAAAAAAAAAAAAAAAAAAAAAAATACATTTTCATAAGAAAAAATAATTTTTATCTACTTTTGGTGCACTTGGGGTGCGGAAACTATATAAACGGATTTTAATAAAGGAAACTCATGTAAACTATTATGCATAAAAGACAACTTTTGCTACTCGCGCCGATTCGATTATTCACATTTCGCTTTTTCGAACCATCTTAATTTGTATATTCACAATTCAATAAAAGAAATATCCCACGAGAAAAAAAAATAATAAAATTAATAAAAAAACTATTAATCTTGAACTGCTGTTGGCAGTATCTCAGACCACTATGATTTTCAATTTTGACTACTTGATTTATCACTTTCAGTTTAAGTGTAGATACTGGTTAAATTTTGTTTCGTTTGTAGCCCTATTACTGTCGCTTGAGACATTTGAATAGCTGAACTTTAAGTATAATAGTCCTGTAAATAAAGTTTAGAATAGAAAGAGTATTTTGAGAGTCAATATAGCATTTTATTCATCTTTATATTAACCTTTAACTAAAGTGACTGAAATTGTAACATAAATGTGTGAAGGGGTCTGTGAGACAGGAAGATCGAAACATGAATAAAAGGCATGATTAATTCATGGAATGACGTTTTTAATACTAAATTTTATGTACAAGACTGTTTAAAAAAACATTCACTTATTTCAAAGTCTCTGGTGATAGTACTAAAGTTCCAAACGAAAGAAAATTTCAATCTTGCGTTTTTAGTTAAATTGAATATTACAAATTTAACTGCAACAATTGAAAAAAGCAGTGGTTTGTGAGGACCCGGTAACATTAATTAAGAATTATGTGTTATTTATAGACCGCTCACAGTAGTTATACAACAGTTTTTATTACACCAATTAAAAGTTAACTTCAAGAGACAAGGTTAATTTCAGTGAAGTCGAAAATTACACTTGTAGCTACGCTTGGGGTACCGGTAACTATAAACTGATTTTAAAAAAGATACACATGTAAACTAGTATGCATAAAAGACAACTTTTGCTACTCGCGCCGATTCGATTATTCACATTTCACTTTTTCGATCCATCTTAATTTGTATATTCACAATTCAATAAAAGAAATATCCCGCGAGAAAAAAAAATGAATAAAAAAATCTATTAATCTTTAACTGCTGTTGGCAGTATCTCAGACCGCTATGATTTTCAGTTTTGACTACTTAATTTATCACTTTCAGTTTAAGTGTAGATACTGGTTAAATTTTATTTCTTTTGTAGCCTTATTACTATCGCTTGAGACATTTGAATAGCTGAGCTTTAATTATAACAGTCCTGTACATAAAATTTAGCATAGAAAAAGTACTTCGAAGGTTAATATAGCATTTTATTCATCTTTATATTAAGCTTTAACTAAAGTGACTGAAATTGTAACATAAGTGTGTGAAACCGCCTAAAAGTTAGCCCCCCCTTGACGGAAAATGAAAAAGTGAGATATGCATTTCGTTTGATCATCGTTTGATCAGATTTGATCAACAATTTTCATCGTTTGATCAACATTATTTTACGAGTTATGATTAAAAATAACCAGGGGGGGCTAACTTTTAGGATTTTTCAAAATGCTCAAAATTAAAAAAAAATTAGCGATTCTTATCAGAAATCGACCGTAGAGATTTGATCAACTATTTTTAGCGTTTGATCAAACCCGGAAGTGCCCCCAAAGTCGATATTTTTAATTCCAGACACCTAAAAGTTAGCCCCCCCATGACGGAATATCGAGACAAAAATGGTGCCATCTAACGTAAAATTACCTCTAAAGATTTGATCAACCATTTTTAGCGTTTGATCAAACCCGGAAGTGCCCTCAAAATCGATATTTTTAACTCCAGACCCCTAAAAGTTAGCCCCCCCATGACGGAATTTCGAAACAAAAACGGTGCCATCTAACGTAAAATTACCTCTAGAGATTTGATCAACCATTTTTAGCATTTGATCAAACCCGGAAATGCCCCCAAAATCGATATCTTTAGTAATAGACCCCTAAGGGGTTTAGCTTCCCCACCACCTCCATAATGGAATTTCGAGACAAAAATGGTGCCATCTAACGTGAAATCATCTGTAGAGATTTGATCAACCATTTTTAGCATTTGATCAAACCCGGAAGTGCCCCCAAAATCGATATTTTTAGTAATAAACCCCTAAAATTTAGCCCCCTCCCACCTCCATGATGAAATTTCGAAACAAAAATGGTGTCATCTAACGTAATATTACCTCTAGAGATTTGATCAACCATTTTTAGCGTTTGATCAAACCCGGAAGTGCCCCCAAAATCGATATTTTTGACTCCAGACCCCTAAAAGTTAGCTCCCCCCCATGGCGGAATTTCGGGACAAAAACAGTGCCATCTAACGTAAAATTACCTCTAGAAATTTGATCAACAATTTTTAGCATTTGATCAAACCCGGAAATGCCCCCAAAATCGATATTTTTAGTAATAGACCCCTAAAGGGTTTAGCTCCCCCACCACCTCCATGATGGAATTTCGAGACAAAAATGGTGCCATCTAACGTGAAATCATCTGTAGAGATTTGATCAACCATTTTTAGCATTTGATCAAACCCGGAAGTGATATCAAAATAGATATTTTTAACTACAGACCCCTAAAAGTTAATCCCCCCATGACGGAATTTCGAGACAAAAACGGTGTCATCTAACGTAAAATTACCTCTAGAGATTTGATCAACCATTTTTAGCGTTTGATCAAACCCGGAAATGCCCCCAAAATCGATATTTTTAACTCCAGACCCCTAAAAGTTAGCCCCCCCATGACGGAATTTCGAGATAAAAACGGTGTCATCTATCGTAAAGTTATCTCTAGAGATTTGATCAACCATTTTTAGCATTTGATCAAACACGGAAATGCCCCAAAATCGATATGTTTAGTAGTAGACCCTTAAGGAGTTTAGCTACCCCTACCTGCATAACGGAATTTCGAGACAAAAACTGGTTCCGTGTAAAATGAAATCCTCTGTAGAGATTCGATCAACCATTTTTAGCGTTTCACAAACCTGGAAGTGCACTTAAAATCGATACTTTTACGCATGGACCCGTAAAATTTAGTCTCCCCTTCGAAAGAATTTCAAAACAAAATTGGTACCATATAACGAGAAATTATCTGTAGAGATTTAATGAACCATTTTTTTCATTTGATTAAGCACAGAAGTTTCTCTAAAATCGATATTTATACGTACTGATCCTTAAAAATTACTCTCCCCCCCCCCGCATGACGCAATATCGAGAAAAAAAATCGTGCCATCTAAAGGGAAATCATCTGTAGCGATTTGATAAAAAATGTTTAGCGTTTGATCAAACTCGGAAGTGCCCTGAATAGTGCCTTGATATTTTTAGCACAAGATGCACAAATTGTCTTTCCCATTAAGGAATTGCCAAACAAAAACTGTGCCATCTACGTGAAATTATCTGTAAATATATGATATAGATATAGACATACACTAGAGATAGACACTAGACATACACTAGACATACTCTGGTATTTCCGAGGACGAATGAACCTTCAAATAATTTTGTAAGACTTTATACCTTTAACTTCGTTTTCACCAAATTTACAGTTTTAAGTGTAAAAATCGCAAAAAATATATTGAGTTTAAAGTTTTTAATATTTTGCGTTTGATTTTTATAGTTCATGCTTACCGAAAAAAAGCGAAACCGCTATTAAACATGTTTTTTTTTTCCAAATCATTCGATTAGTTAGTTTTTCAAATATTAACAAATTTACGTCCATTTTCTGTTCAGAAAAGCATTTTGTTTCCTTTTAAAAAAATTGATCATTTTATAAAACAAAGTTTTGAATCTTATTTAATTTACATATTCTTAATAAGTGTCCAAATATAAATTTAGTAATTTAAAATACAATATTTTATAAATTTGATACCTTACAAAGGGATGCTAATCTAAAAATAATCTGTTATTTTTTTTATTTTAAAATTAAATGACTATAAATGATCATAAAATTATCTATTTCAAAATTATGGGACATTGCAGTGGGGGGCATTTTTGTTTTGTCATCAAATATATTCATACATTATGACAAACATCCATACATTATCCGCTATTCCGAAAATTTTTTCCAAAGTATGTTAGAAATGATACTTGCGTTTACATTCAAGAAGAGTGAAATAACGTTGTCCAGCTGTTTTGTTGAGAAGAAATTCTGCCTGTGCACACTCTCTTACTCTCTTTTAGTCCCCATCCATCACGGAATTTTGAGTTAAAAAAGGTGCTACAGATTAGAGTTACATGTTATGCTTAAATTTATATACTAAAGTTCTCGAAAATCGACATTTATAAAAACAACAAACGGAATTGTTGTCTTTAGGTGTGACATTATTTTCCTACTATCTAAAAACTAATCATTGCGTAATTTGTATAAGCGATTACGTATAGAAAATGTAGGTTTGTAAATACAACTGAAAATAGAGATCATCAGCTGCTAAATAATTATGATAAAACTGCTGATATATCACAACAGAATTCAAAGTTAAGCGGTTCTGGCACTTTGGCTGGGCAGTGTTTATCAAAATAAAGCATGTGTTCTTCTTTAATATAAACAACCTAGCAGATGTCTTTTGTGCTGCACACGTCAATTTTTTATTCTGTTTAAAAGTAAGATAAAGTACAGATCACTAATGACATTTCATGTTTGTCTAATATATGCATCTGTAAATTAAAATTGCAAGAATAAAGATTTATTTATCATTGTTATTTCTAACTCCTGGGAGGGCAATAAAAGCAGGTTTTCTGTTCCATTGGTATGTGATGTAGAATCACATATAGTATTCTTAAATTTTACATTTTTCTAAATTACAGTTAAAACTAATCTCTAATTAAATAGCTACTTCATCTTAACATTTTATTTCAATCCCACAATAACTTTCCGTTCAAAAGAAAAGAAAGAAAAACATCTAGCATCTGCTTTATTACTGATAAACGGCTGTCAGATAAAGAGAATTCATTAAGATGCGTATTTCTCCCTTGCTAAAAACAAATAAAAAAAAGAGTAAAGATCGAACATGTTTGCGGTCAGTGAAATTTCATTTTCCTCGCTGCGTAATTTTAAGTCTAACTTATTCGTTGCAAGTCTTTTGATGTACATGATAATTGTTGTGTCTTTTGAGAACATTTTCTCAAAATATGCTCATAACGTACGAATTTGGCGCGAATTCTTTTTGGCGTATTTTTTTAGAACTGCCCATTTCTGGTTGCCCTGCATTAAATTCAAAATCATCTTAATTGTTTAAAGCGTAACAGAAAATTTTATGGATATGATATCATTCACTTTTCATATGCTCCTTTTCGCCAATCCTGTAATGCCAATGTGTGAATTGTGAATGAGGAATTAATTGCCTCCCTCTCGCTTCACGAAGCAGTCATGTGAAGACTGTTTTCTTAATAATATGCGTTCAGGCACCATCCCTAACTATTTTCTGTAAGAAATGATTTAATTTTTATAACTCTACTTCAAATAAACAAAGTTATTAAAAAGCATTTATTGTATTATAATAGATCACAGCCTACAACTCTAGCGAATGCATTTGTTTAAAAGAACCTGGCCAACAATATACTTTAAAATACAGATCTACACTACATGGTATTTTATGCATTCGCACCGTACACATTCTTTTTACTTTATAAAAGGAGATGCAACTGTTATATAATATTAAGCATGACAAGGAGTTAGTTTGAGGATGCTAAGTGAAAAAGCTTTTGTTCATATTTCTCCTTTAAGTCATTTTTGGGGGGAGGGGGGAGAGGGGCAGTTTCACGGGGTAGAGTTTGTCTAATGCAATTTTGCAAAAGAAAAATGTGAATATCATTTATGGTTTAAAAAGAAACATTTGCAGGGGCGTGCCAGCAGTATTCGGCGCCTGTGTCCAGAACTGTATTTGGCGCCCTTCCCCCCCCCCTAATCCAATCGCCTGTAAAAATAAAACTTTATCCCCCCCCCAAAAAAAACTATGAATATTTAAAAATGTATAGTTGCCATTCTTTTGGAGTTTTTCAACCAGAAATTTTATTTAATAAAATATATCTTGTTTCTTTACAATTCGTACTTTATTTCATTAAATAAATAAATTTCTGTTTTCAAACATGCTTAAATTACTTGAAAAATAAAGAAGAATGGCAGCTGTGTAAATAAAATTTGTAACACAGTAAAACCTGTGTAAATAAAAGCACTCTCTATCAGAATCCTGCGTTACAGTAAAATTTTATTATCCCGGAGAAAATAATTTAATGCAATAACAATAGATTGCATCTAAAAGAAAGAAGTGTTGGCGATGGCTACGAAAATGTACTGCACATAGAGATCTGAAAATTTGGATAAGGATAGATGATGCACCGTGCACCTGACACTCATTTTTTTATTTTTTGTTAATTACCCGAAATATTAATTAAAAACCCTTAATGATAATCGCAAAATGGCGAACTTTTATTCCTCAACGAGATTATGCTTGTACGCTTCCCCAAGCAGTCCTTCCCACTGACGAAAAGCGTAACGTTTGATTTCTTCTGCATTTTCAAATTGGGATATAGTGAAATCCCGGTAGAATTACAAATAAATAGATAAATAATAATAAAGAAAGAAAGAAATGGTATTTTTAATTACTATTTCATAAAATCATTTTATTTGGCAGCGATTCGCATCGATATTATAAAGTTAAATCAACATGCTGCTGGAGACATTGCTCTCCCCACACCCCATCTCTACATTCGTTTGGAAAAAAATAACATTCAATATTTGACTTTAGGTTATTGTAATTGGCCTAAGGTGATCCAAGGTGGTTGGTTAGTAGGACATAAAGTAAACGGGATTTTAAAACACCTTTTACATAAATCTATATTTTCCCATTCATATTAATAGCCATCATTGTAGTTTCTAATTTATTTATGTCTATTTTTTGCGGGGGGGGGGGGGGCATTTTAGTCTTAGTAACGTCTACGATTATGTGTAATGCTAATAAGGGCTCTTATTTCAAAAATTCAATTTTATGTTCGGAAATTAAATGTACAAATCTTACAATCATTACAATAATTTATGCAGTATTTGAATAGACACAAGTGTATGCAGGGAGTGCAGGGAAAGGCTCCCCCTTCAACCTTCGGAAAAATTAGAAAATTTGGACATCTATGGCCAAATTTAGTCTATCTTCATCAACTCTCCCCCTTTTTTGCTATCATGATAATTCCAGAGTACTAGATAGGTAAAAGATAGATAAAAGGTATTTATTTCGTTCAGAAATCTATGGTGTGAAATAAAAAAATAAAAAAAACTTTTGTTCAATACATAATAGTTTCCACCAGAAATGATCATTAGTAGAAGTGCTGAACAAAATTATTGCTTTGGCCGCTTAAAGTGAGCTTTACTCTTTAAGTGCGAAAACAAGTGTTAAACCACGGAATGCCAACAGCTTCACAAACGGCTGATGCTCCATTTTTACCAGTTAAAATTTGTTACATAGCTGACGCCAGTATCTCTAATCAAAAATCTGTGCATTGAAAAGAACAGAGAACACTAACATACAAAAGGCTATACAAATGTAATGAACGTTATCAACTTTTTGGCAATTTCTGGACCTCCGCTACCCCTTACGATATCATACGTTATCATTCCTCAATAACATTCTCTTTTCCTTATTGGTAAACACAAGTATTATTTCAAATATACTTTACACCTGTTTTCTCAAACGCAGATTATATATATGAATACACATAAGACGGAAGAATAGGAATACCAAACATAGAGATATTCAATATTTTGAAAATAAATAATTTTATAGTGATTTAATTATTTTAATTTTCATAAAAATAGTTAACAAACTATTATATATATATATATATCTTGCAGACTATTTTGATATAACGAACAAGTTATAAATAAAATGAAAAAAAAAAATTATATTAATTGAAACAGAAAGAGAAAATATTGGTTGGATCATTCAAAAATGATAAATATATCAAGACACCCCATCCTTCACTGGAGATATCTTCTGATATCAAATGCTAGATTCCCCCCCCCCTTTTCCTAAAGTAATAACGTTATGTATGCACAGCCAGTGCCATAGCTAGAAGTGAATAATGGGAAAGGGGGGGGGTCATATTTTCTCTTTTTCTCTCTGTGACCCAGAAAGATAAATTAGTACATGTTCACTCTGTAGTTACTATGTTTCTCATTAAACTGTTGTAATAGTTTCATTTTGCGCTCAGAAAACAATAGGGTGATGAAAAATTCGAGTGTAAAACGAGTGAAATCTTAAACAACTTGTTAGCTTCATATGTGTAATTAGGATGAGCAAGTGTTGAAACACTTATTTTAGTTACAATTTAGTAATTTTGCAAAAGCTGTGAAAGATCCTCAAAACTTAATTAGATTTTTAAACAGAATTTTATTTGAATTTTTGGAATAGAAATCAATTTAGTGATTTTGGAATCTTTTTCAGGGAGGCTCAAAATGTTTGAGGGGAAGCTGAGCCGCCCATAGAACCCCCTTAGCTACGGCCCTATGCATAGCCCACAAGTTCTGGTTTTACATTGTTTTTCTATTCAGGATTCTCCAAAGCGTCCTCCGCGGACGCCACGATTGCGTCCTTAGGTTTTCTTGGCACCCATTTGAATGTATCCTCTTATGCTAGCTATTTTTAAGATTAAAAATCCATATTAAAGGATGCGTTTTTAAAAGTAAAAAATATTTAAATAGTTTTCTTGTAATACTTATCGATGACCTTAAATAAGTTTTAATTATTTAATGCTATTAAGTTGTTATTCAGTCATTAAGGTTTCTATAGCTTCTTCATCTACAAAACTTTTGAAGATAGACTGTCCTCTGAAAATCTAATTTTAAATTTATTCTGAATTAAATTATTGTTGCAAATTATTTTAAAATAGTTTCTGAATCATAGGGGACTTATAGCTATCAGCGTGAGATGTACGCGCATCATATAAGACGTTTCTAACATATAAGTCTACTTCTATTCATGGACTGATATTGTAGGAGAAACTTTTACCAGTATTTCCGAATAGTAATTTTCTTCTTATTTATGATAAATTCTGAAGTAAAGTGACAATTGTTTCTTATAAATAATAATAAAAAAACAAGCGAAATTTAGCTCCTACGGTAATAAAACTGATGTATATTATGATTTTCCACCGCAGTGAGATAATAGTGTTGCATATTTTCAGCTATGTGGCGCCTTTTATTATTTATAACTATATGAGGTGCATTAAAATAGCAAATAAAGCCTTTGTGCACAAATGTTTAAGGATAGAAAACCAACGAATATAAATGCACAAATAAAGTATGAGAAGGTAGCAAATAGCTATTTCGAATCTACTAACGAGATTCTTCATCAGTGTAAAACTCAGCGAGCTAAAAGTGTAGTCTCTCAGTTTTGCTACTTTTAGCTCGCTGAGTTTTGCACTGATGAAGAATCTCGTTAGTAGATTCGAAATAGCTATTTGCTACCTTCTCATACTTTATTTGTGCATTTATATTCGTTGGTTGTCTATCCTTAAATATATGAGGTGCATCTCTGTTTATAAAGGTTGGGCATGTTTTGTCTAAATGATTTATTAGAGGACTCATAAGTAGAATAAAATAAAATTTTATAGAAAGAAATGAATACTTATAAATAATTTCTATAAGGTAAATCTACAAAAGATAATTCAGATGCCAAGCAGGGGTGCCCAGAGAGGGGTTTGGTGACGCAAGATGCGTCATACAATTTAGTTTTCGGGGGGAGTTTGAGAAAAAGTACATTTAGAGGGGGGATTTTAAATTCTTAATATTTCCCTTTTTACTGTTAAAAAAAGTATCACTTTTAAATTTTTTCAACTTTTAATTTCCAGAAATGTTTCAGTGTTTCCTTTCTTTAAATTCTAGACAAGGACAAGAAGAACTCATTCCACTATGGAATCTAGGAAAAAAAGTTATCGTAAAAAAGGGGACATGAACTACAAAAGCGGAAAAAAAGTTACCGGGAAAAAAGTGACAAGGAATTGATTTTGGGGATTTATTATTGATTTTGCGGTTTCATTGGTTAAGTATGACAGGGGGATCAAGGGAGGGTTCATAATTTAGGTAAATGGGTTAATGGGTTTTTCATGCTGAATTAACAGTTTTGGTCAATCTTTGGATATACATTCAAACTGAAAAGACGCTTGCCTGATTAGTTTTGGGAAGGGACGATTACCCCTCCCCCCCATCCGTCCTCAATTAGATGAATGGGATGACGGTCCTCCTGATTGTCTAAGTTTTGGAATTATTAATTTGGATCTTCTCTGTGTGAACCTGAATATCGAAATATCGAATCTAGTATCGATTCGAGAACTGAGAAATCGATTCTTATTATGATCGATGTTGTTTTATACGATATCGATTTTAATCGATTCTCAAAATTTCCAGAATTGCCCATCACTACTCTGAATCTGTCTATAAATCTTTTCCTAAAAGGCTAATGTTTAATAATGTAATAATTATTCATTAAGTCAGATTATATTTTTAAAGTGCTGTCAAAGTGGGTATTTTGAGCTGAATTTCGCTAAATATGATTCTGACAAAACCAGCTCCTACGGAAAAATGAAATAAAAAATTCTTCCAAAGTTGCTAAATAAAATTGTTAAAACTGGGTTTATCTCTAACCAATTTTTTTTTTTTTAATGAGCATTTAACCTTGAAATCTACTTTCCCCTATAAGCTAAGCCGAAAGGGATTTTTTATTTAACATGAGATGCATTCTGTAATTTTGGATGTTTTAAACAGAAATGTCCGGTAAATTTATCACTTATCTTATGATGAAACCAGTACCATCTGTGTATCTACATTTTTTTAATTCTAATTTCTTGAATAATTTATACAAAACTACAGAATGTTTTACTTCCTGCAAAAGATTTATCTTATTTAAATTAAAAACATCGAATTAAATGCTTTCTAATATGACAAAATCAATATCGTATGTATGTTTTGACAGAAGCGCGAAGTTCGAGTATATCAGAGCAGATGTTTATTTTATCATTGGAAAACCGAAGCATTGAAAAATCGGCCGTCTGAAATTATCCATACCGTTTACTTTTAGAGACAGAAGTTGAAAAATAAAACATAATAATAGTTAGTAAATTTAGGAGTCATCCGAATTGCCATAGACAAACTTCAGGTGGCAAACTTGCAGGCCCAGATGCAACTTCCGTTCGGAGACAAGGGTATCAAAAGTCTATAACATTTATTTTGAAAACAGGTGATATACACAAAATCCAATTTTTATTTTTATTTTCTTTTTTTAATGAGTGAATATCTACAATTTGGTACAGTGTTCTTTATGTTTTTTTATTTGAAATTTTTCCAGATCTCGTTAAGTTGTGCTAATAAAAGACAAAGATTTATGTTATTTTTAGCATAAAGCAGGATTTCATTTGAAAAGGAAGGGAGGGGTGTTTATAGGAATGATAAAAACAAGTCAGTGATTTAAAGAAAAAAATATTTTAGCTGACGGATATTTTTTAGATAAATTACCGAGTTTTTCCCACCCCCCTCATTACAGTATCATACGTATTTTTTCAACGAAAGACCCAGCTTCCTTAATGATATCGTTTTTAATGTCTATTTCTTTTTTTAAATTCTTTTTACTTACCCATCATACGTAGTATAGGGTAAGTCTTGCAATCGTTTTGAAAATCGAAAATTTTTTTTTGACGGATTTACACATTTTAGATAGTGGAGATTCCGAAAAACATATTTTTAGAAAAAAAAAAAATTTACCGTCCGTCTGTCTGTAAACGCTCTATCTCCCGAACAAATTGAGATAGAGACTTGAAATTTTGTATGTAGTTAGTATGTAAGAATGGGACGAAACCTATTTAATATCAGCAACCTCGATTATCCGGAACTATTTTTTTCGGACTCTCGAAAATTTCATTCTGATGAAAGGTATATAAAAATTTTCGATTTTTTTTGTTCTAAGGAATGGACGTAAAAGGCAATAAAATAACACACATTTTGCATACAGAGCGAAGTCGATCGGATTATTAGTTGCCGAGATATTTGTAATCCTGTTTTCCACATTTTTCGATTTTTCATGACCCTGTATTTCATTCAAATTTCAATTCAGAGGTATATTTTAATTGGAAATGAGACGCTTAATCCGACGCAATAAACTTTTAGATAATAAGATTATTATTTTTGGAGTTATAAGGATGTTTCTTTTTCGCAATTCAGTACTACTTGAGTAGTTAGGCGTGTTGTAAAGTTAATCGAAAGAGATTCATCAGCAACTCGTTAATACAGCATTACTATGCACAATAAAAATATAAATACACGTTTAAATTTTGTTTTGGAATTGCAATCCATTTTATAAATAGTTTTCAAATGTATTATTTTCATATATTATATATGCATATATATGATGGGTAAGTATTACGGTGGCCCCCAACGACTAGTTTTAGTTTGCAATGATATACAGATATGGTTATATATTTATTTGCATAATTTATTGATTCAATTGAAGAAAAGTTAATAAAATATTACAATTTTAAATGAAATAACTTTATATCATATAACACTTAGAAAAAATAACTGCCACTTAAATATAATAAATAATTAGATTTTCTTACATAATACATTCAATAATAATGTATCAAATCTCTACAGATGATTTCACTTTAGACCGCACCATTTTTGTCTCGAAAATCCGTCATGGAGGGGGGGGGGGGGTAACTTTTAGGGGTCTGATACTAAAGATATCGATTTTGGGGGCACTTCCACGTTTGATCAAGCGCTAAAAATGGTTGACCAAACCTCTACCGATGATTTCACGTTAGATGGCACTATTTTTGTCTCGAAATTTTGTCATGGAGGTGAGGGGGGAGCTAAATCCCTTAGGGGTCTATTGCTAAAAATATCGATTTGGGGAAATTTCCGAGTTTGATCAAATGCTAAAAATGGTTGATCAAATCTCTAGAGGTAATTTTACGTTAGATGACACCGTTTTTGTCTCGAAATTCCGTCATGGGGGGGGGGCTAACTTTTAGGGGTCTAGAGTTAAAAATATCGATTTTTGCGCCACTTCCGAGTTTGATCAAATGCTAAAATTAGTTGATCAAATCTCTAGAGGTAATTTTACGTTAAATGACACGATTTTTGTCTCGAAACTCCATGATGGAGGTGGGGGGGGGGCTAAACCCCTTAGGGGAGTATTACTAAAAATATCGATTTTAGGGGCATTTCCGGGTTTGAACAAATGCTAAAAATGGTTGATCAAATCTCTAGAGGTAATTTTACGTTAGATGACACCGTTTTTGTCTCGAAATTCCGTCATGGGGAGGGGGGGGGCTAACTTTTAGGAGTCTATTACTAAAAATATCGATTTTAGGGGCATTTCCGGGTTTGATCAAATGCTAAAAATGGTTGATCAAATCTCTAGAGGTAATTTTACGTTAGATGACACCGTTTTTGTCTCGAAATTCCATCATGGAGGTGGGGGGGAGCTAAACCCCTTAAGGGAGTATTACTAAAAATATCGATTTTAGGGGCATTTCCGGGTTTGATCAAATGCTAAAAATGGTTGATCTAATCTCTAGAGGTAATTTTACGTTAGATGACACCGTTTTTGTCTCGAAATTCCGTCATGGGGGAAGCTAACTTTTAGGGGTCTATTACTAAAAATATCTATTTTAGGGGCATTTCCGGGTTTGATCAAATGCTAAAAATGGTTGATCAAATCTCTAAAAGTGATTTTACGTTAGATGACACCGTTTTTGTCTCGAAATTCCGTCATGGGGGGCCATCTTTTAGGAGTCTATTACTAAAAATATCGATTTTAGGGGCACTTCCGGTTTTGATCAAATGCTAAAAATAGTTGATGAAATCTCTACAGATGATTTTACGTCAAATGGCACCATTTTTGTATCGAAATTCCGTCATGGATGTGGGGGGGGGAGCTAAACCCCTTAGGGGTCTATTACTGAAAATATCGATTTTAGGGGCATTTCAGGGTTTGATCAAATGCTAAAAATGGTTGATCAAATCTCTATAGACAATTTTACGTTATATGGCACCATTTTTGTCTCGAATGTCCGTCATGGAGGTGGGGGGGGGGAGCTAAACCCCTTAGGGGTCTATTACTAAAAATATCGATTTTAGGGGCATTTCCGAGTTTGATCAAATGCTAAAAATGGTTGATCAAATCTCTGGAGGTAATTTTACGTTAGATGACACTGTTTTTGTCTTGAAATTCCGTTGTGGGGGGGGGGGGGCTAACTTTTAGGGGTCTGGTGTTAAAAATATCGATTTTGGAAGCACTCTCGGGTTTGATCAAACGCTTAAAATGGTTGATCAAATCTCTAAAGGTAATTTTACGTTAGTTGGCACCATTTTTGTCTCGAAATTCTGTCATGGAGGTGGTGGGAGAGCTAAACCCCTTAGGGGTCTATTACGAAAGATATCGATTTTGGGGGCATTTCCGGGTTTGATCAAATGCTAAAAATGGTTGATCAAATCTCTAGAGGTAATTTTACGTTAGATGACACCATTTTTGTCTCAAAATTCCATCATGGAGGTGGGGGGGGGGCTAAATTTTAGGGGTTTATTACTAAAAATATCGATTTTGGGGGCACTTCCGGGTTTGATGAAATACTAAAAATGGTTGATCAAATCTCTACAGATGATTTCACGTTAGATGGCACAATTTTTGTCTCGAAATTCCATCATGGAGGTGGTGGGGGAGCTAAACCCCTTAGGAGTCTATGACTAAAGATATCGATTTTGGGGGCATTTCCGGGTTTGATCAAATGCTAAAAATGGTTGATCAAATCTCTAGAGGTAATTTTACGTTAGATGGCACCGTTTTTGTCTCGAAATTCCGTCATGGGGGGGCTAACTTTTAGGGGTCTGGAGTTAAAAATATCGATTTTGGAGGCACTTCCGGGTTTGATCAAACGCTAAAAATGGTTGATCAAATCTCTAGAGGTAATTTTACGTTAGATGACACCATTTTTGTCTCGAAATTCCGTCATGGGGGGGCTAACTTTTAGGTGTCTGGAATTAAAAATATCGATTTTGGGGGCACTTCCGGGTTTGATCAAACGCTAAAAATGGTTGATCAAATCTCTAGAGGTAATTTTACGTTAGATGGCACCATTTTTGTCTCGAAATTCCGTCATGGGGGGGCTAACTTTTAGGTGCCTGGAATTAAAAATAGCGATTTTGGGGGCACTTCCGGTTTTGATCAAATGCTAAAAATAGTTGATGAAATCTCTACAGATGATTTCACGTCAAATGGCACCATTTTTGTATCGAAATTCCGTCATGGATGTGGGGGGGGGAGCTAAACCCCTTAGGGGTCTATTACTGAAAATATCGATTTTAGGGGCATTTCAGGGTTTGATCAAATGCTAAAAATGGTTGATCAAATCTCTATAGACAATTTTACGTTATATGGCACCATTTTTGTCTCGAATGTCCGTCATGGAGGTGGGGGGGGGAGCTAAACCCCTTAGGGGTCTATTACTAAAAATATCGATTTTAGGGGCATTTCCGAGTTTGATCAAATGCTAAAAATGGTTGATCAAATCTCTGGAGGTAATTTTACGTTAGATGACACTGTTTTTGTCTCGAAATTCCGTTGTGGGGGGGGGGCTAACTTTTAGGGGTCTGGTGTTAAAAATATCGATTTTGGAAGCACTTCCGGGTTTGATCAAACGCTTAAAATGGTTGATCAAATCTCTAAAGGTAATTTTACGTTAGATGGCACCATTTTTGTCTCGAAATTCTGTCATGGAGGTGGTGGGAGAGCTAAACCCCTTAGGGGTCTATTACTAAAGATATCGATTTTGGGGGCATTTCCGGGTTTGATCAAATGCTAAAAATGGTTGATCAAATCTCTAGAGGTAATTTTACGTTAGATGACACCATTTTTGTCTCAAAATTCCATCATGGAGGTGGGGGGGGGCTAAATTTTAGGGGTTTATTACTAAAAATATCGATTTTGGGGGCACTTCCGGGTTTGATCAAATACTAAAAATGGTTGATCAAATCTCTACAGATGATTTCACGTTAGATGGCACAATTTTTGTCTCGAAATTCCATCATGGAGGTGGTGGGGGAGCTAAACCCCTTAGGAGTCTATGACTAAAGATATCGATTTTGGGGGCATTTCCGGGTTTGATCAAATGCTAAAAATGGTTGATCAAATCTCTAGAGGTAATTTTACGTTAGATGGCACCGTTTTTGTCTCGAAATTCCGTCATGGGGGGGCTAACTTTTAGGGGTCTGGAGTTAAAAATATCGATTTTGGAGGCACTTCCGGGTTTGATCAAACGCTAAAAATGGTTGATCAAATCTCTAGAGGTAATTTTACGTTAGATGACACCATTTTTGTCTCGAAATTCCGTCATGGGGGGGCTAACTTTTAGGTGCCTGGAATTAAAAATATCGATTTTGGGGGCACTTCCGGGTTTGATCAAACGCTAAAAATGGTTGATCAAATCTCTAGAGGTAATTTTACGTTAGATGGCACCATTTTTGTCTCGAAATTCCGTCATGGGGGGGCTAACTTTTAGGTGCCTGGAATTAAAAATAGCGATTTTGGGGGCACTTCCGGGTTTGATCAAACGCTAAAAATAGTTGATCAAATCTCTACGATCGATTTCTGATAAGAATCACTAATTTTTTTTAATTTTGAGCATTTTGAAAAATCCTAAAAGTTAGCCCCCCCTGGTTTTTTAATCATAACTCGTAAAATAATGTTGATCAAACGATGAAAATTGTTGATCAAATCTGATCAAACAATGATCAAACGAAATGCATATCTCACTTTTTCATTTTCCGTCAAGGGGGGGCTAACTTTTAGGCGGTGTGTGTGAAGGGGTCTGTAAGACCGCAAGATTGAAAGATTAATGAAAGGCATGATTAGCTCTTGAAATGATGTTTTTATACTAAATTTTATGTACAGGACTGTTTAAAAAAATCATTCACTTATTTCAAAGTCTCGGGTGATAGCACTAAAGTTCCAAACGAAAGAAATTTTCAATCTTGTGTTTTTGGTTAAATTGAAAATTACAAATTCGTAGGTTCATACAAATTTAAAGACGTTTAACAGGGTGTAACATCTTTAAAATTCATTTGAAGCAATTTTTCCCTATAGTCCGTAATGTCAGAGAAAACTTTTGACTATACCTGTAAATAAATTAATCATGGTAGAAACTTCATTTTCAAAAGGGTTGGTGTTAGGATCAATGTTAATAACATAAAAATTTTTAATGGCAATCCAAATATATTTACGAGAGTTACAGCGCGGCCAGTTGGCCAAACCGAATGCATAAACACTTTTTAACTTTGCTGGAAAGTGTTAAAAAGGATTTATCAAAGCTGCTAATTTGATAACATTTCTTCTTTTTTTCAATTATACAAATATTGATTATAAAGAAGTTTTATTGTGAGTTTTATTTTGAAATTTAAAACAATTAAACCCATATATTCATTCATTTGTGAATATCTGAAAATGATAACCCCCCCCCCCCCCAAAAAAAAAAAAAAATCACGCAAGCAGTATTGAAAAATATATCTTCATTAACTATTTCTATCAGTATCAAATGATGCCTGTTGTTAGAGTTATTTGTAATTCATCTTTGAAATGTGGCATCACATAAGTGTAACTATAGAAACGCAATTCGTCTGTTTTTGGTTGTTGTTGTTTTGATTTTGCTAAGAGTAAGCAACGCTTTCGCTATATCTTAAAATAAAGGATACAGTCTACTAAAGTATGTGAGTTTATTAATTAAGTTAATACGCATCGCCGCATCATACATCTGGTCACGTCTCCCGGAGTCTATATATATTTTTTTCTTCACTTCGAAAAGAAAAGTTCGAAAATAATGAACTGTTTTCATCCTTGAATTTTATTAGAACATTATTTTACAAGCTGAACTGGTGAAAAAAAAAGAAAGAAAGAAAATCGTCTGCCGCAGCAATCAAGGTAATGAATTATTTATTATTCCTTTTGCTCTTACTATAAGTTTTTGAACATGGAAAACATTGAAAAATTAAAAAAGAAGCGTGCAACATTACGCACTCCAATTACGAAATTAATTAGTAAATTAGAAACATTAATAAAAGATAAAAATAGTGATATTGATAGTTATTTAGAAATTTCGGAACAATTAAATGACAGAGAACAAACTCTAAAAAACCTAAATGAAGAAATAGAATCTGGTATTAGTTTAGAAAAAGAATATGAAATTGACATTAGTGCTAGCGAAGAATACCAGGAAAAAATTATAAAGGCCAAATTTCAAATTAAAAAGCAACTTAAACATTTAGAACAAAGTAAAGTTTCCAATGAAATTCAACCAAATTCTACTCAAATAAACAACGCGATAAATATTAAATTACCCGATATATCTCTTCCGAAATTCTCCGGAAAACCAGAAGAATGGGGTCTATTTAAATTACAATTTAACAACTTAATAACTTCAAATGAGCAACTATCAGATGCGCAAAAGTTGCATTATTTATCAGCGGCATTAATAAGTGATGCAAGAGCTTTGATTAGCACCGAAGACACTTTTTCATCTTTATTTCAAGCATTAAAAGACAGATATGAAAATGATAGAATAGTAACAGAAATACACATCAATTCACTCTTAAACGCAGATAAACTTACACAGCCTTCCGCTAAAGATCTTCGAAATCTAGTCGATAATGTAAAAAAAAGCATTCGCGCCTTGAAGATTTTGAATTATAATAGAAATAATCTTTCAGATGTTTTAATATTGAACATCATTCTCCAAAAGTTAGATAGAGATACTCGAAAAAATTATGAAATGACGATAAGTTCAAAAGAAGTTCCGAAGTTAGATGAATTACTTTTATTTTTAGAAAAACGATCTCAATATTTGGAAAATATTCATACAGTCACGTCTGTTAAACCTTTCAGTAAGGATAAGAAACGTTCATTTAATTCTAAGTCATTGACTTTGTTAGCAGAAAGTTCCCACATTTGTTCAATGTGTAAAGGCAATCACATTTTAATGAGATGTTCCCAATTCTTAAATTTACCTGCAAAAAAAAAGGTTTAATATTGTTAAAATGAAAAAATTATGCTTCAACTGTTTATCATCAGTTCATAACATTAGCCAGTGCAAAAGTTCAAACACGTGCAGAAAATGCAACAAACGGCATCACACATTGATCCACCTGGAACGCGGTGAGGAAAATATTGATACTAATCAGACAATAGCAATTCAAGATGAACATAATATTAGTAGTAATTTATCGCCAACCGCAAACGTATTTACTCCTCATAGTTACACAAATAATCCGATGTCTGTTACCGCTTTGGGTGAAAATACACATTCATTTAATAACACACATTCAAATATTAACAATACTGTAATGAGTATGACATCTTCTTCTAGTAAACAAGTATTGCTTTCAACTGCGATAATATATGTACAAAATGCTAGACGAGAATTAGTTCCTCTTAGAGCATTGTTAGATTCAGGATCGCAAAATAACTTTATAACGAAGGAATGTTCTGAGTTATTGTTCTTGAAAGGAAGGAAAATAAACGCATCAGTTTCAGGGCTAAATGGTTCAGTTATGAATATAAAGGAAAATATTATTACAACCATAGCAAATAAAAACAGGAGTTTTAATGAAACATTGCAATTTTTTGTTGTTCCTAAAATTACGCGCATAACACCAGCTACATATCTAAACATCTTGCCTATTACGCATTTACAAACTTTTCAGTTAGCTGATCCACAATTTGATAAACCAGGTCCAATACATGTTTTATTATCAAACGAAGTATTTTTTAAATTAATTGGACAAAATAAAATAAATATGCAAAATTTGGTTTTTCAAGAAACTGTTTTTGGCTATGTTGCCAGTGGTTCTAAGTCTATGCCACAACAAAATTTTAATAATTATTGTGGTCTTGTTCGATCTGTGGATGATTTATCCAACACTATGCAAAAATTTTGGGAAATTGAAGCGGTTCATGGTAAAAACCCAATAAAAATTAAAGAAGAGCAGTATTGTGAGGAACATTTCTTGCATACACACACTAGAAGAGATAGAAGAGATGATGATGAAGTAATTGTGGAAAATTCTGAAATGGGTAGTTTGTTGTTGCAAACAAATCGTGAAAAGAAAATTGCTCAATCTATAGACCGAAATGGAAAAAGTCTCTATTCATTTGAATCAAATAACAAGAAAACTATCGATACGTTTCAAAATATGAACGTGAATAGTTCATTACCACAAACAAATCCTGAAGCGGAAATCAAATCATCTTTAGAACGAAATGAACAGAATATTTATTCTTTTGTTTTAAATGAAAAGAAAACTATCCAGTATCAAAATACAAATATGGACAGATCATTGTTGATAGCAAATCGTTTAACGGAAAATAAATCACCTTTAAGAAGTAATGAAGCAAGTACTTTTTCACATACATTAAATGAAAAGAAAATTGACCATAAGTATCTGAATTCAAATTCCGGTGAAATACAAAGAGAAGCACCAGTTCAACATCAGGTTGATGATAATAAAATGTTTATTGACGGTAAGGTTGAGCCTTTTGATAATTATACAGTGGGTGATGCAAGTAAACAACATGAATTACATAATCTTCTCAATACAAACATCCTACAAGCAGCAGTTGTATCGAAGATTGATTCTGGAAAGAATACTGAAATTATCACGCCTAAGAAAATGATCGCTCATGGAGAAAAAATTCAACATATTCAAACCAACGATTTTCAAAATAAAGGCAATATTAGTAAAAAATCTCCAGTATGCATTCAAGCCAACAAAATTTCGCATTCGCCTGTGATATCTTCTCCGAAAAATTCTCAACCTGAATTCAAAGTACCGACCCCTCCGAATCCAAAAACACCATCACCAATGGATTCGAATCTCAAGACACCCTTAACAAGACAGTTGCAAAATTCTGGGGAGCCACAGGTTGATATAGAAGGTTCAAATTCTGCTCTTTTCAAAGCTGATTCTGCTTCTCCAGGATTTGCCTATACTACTCAATTAATGTACCCAATGAATGCTGTAAATACCATCAAACACCCAGCAGACCTTGTGTTTCGAGGACTATCCTTTGACAAATTAATTGATTATGAACTTTGGTGGCATGGCCCTCTCTTCTTGAGAGAAAGAGACAGTGAATCCAAACACAGCATTGATTTAGAACAAGTGAAAAACAATATAGACTTTTCATCAGAATTAAAATTGAAAAACAGTACAGCATTATTAAGTTTAAATTCTAGTGAATTTGTAAATGAAATTTTAAGTATCAGCAATAATTATACTAAAATATTACGTGTTTTAAGTTATATTTTCAGGTTCTTAGATAACACATGAAAATTAGATGAAAAAAGAAAGGGACTCGTAAGTATGGAAGAATTATCACGAGTAGAAATATTTTTAATTCGGGAAATCCAAAAACTTGAATTTAAGGCAGAATATACTGCATTGTTAGAAGGTAAGCAAATTTCTAAGAAAAGTAAATTGCGATTGTTAAACCCCTTTTTAGATGCCGATAAGGTGCTAAGAGTAGGAGGGCGTTTAGATAACGCAGACCTAAGGTTTGCTCAAAAACATCAATATATTCTGCCAGCTAAGGGTAAATTGTGTAGCCTAATTGCAATTTACTATCATAAAAAATATCTTCATATAGGTGCACAAGCATTGTTATGCCACTTGAGGCAAAAATACTGGCCTCTACGGGGAAGAAATTTAGCTAGAAAAATAACGCATGAGTGTGTAACTTGTAGTAAAAGCAACCCCATAACCATACAACAAATCATGGGTTCCCTACCCACTGAGAGAGTACGTCCTAGCGCACCATTTAATTACGTGGGAACAGATTTTGGTGGCCCCTTTTTCATAAAATATAAGGGACAGAGAAAGGGAATTCTTAATAAGGTGTATTTGGCAATCTTTGTTTGCTTTGAAACTAAAGCAGTGCATCTCGAACTAGTGTCAGAATTGACTACAGATGCATTCATTGCCACCTTAAAAAGGTTCATTGCTAGGCGCGGAAGGTGCGCAGTAATCTTTTCAGATAATGCAAAAAATTTTGTTGGTGCTAACGCCGAGTTACAGAGACTCCATAATTTACTAAGACATCCTGAGGAGAAGTTAGCGAATTATTTGTCAGACGAGAATATTATTTGGAAATTTATTCCACCCAGAGCACCTAATTTTGGCGGGTGGTGGGAGGCAGGAATAAAATCGGTAAAATATCATCTAAAGCGAACGGTAGGTAATGCAAAACTAACGTTCGAAGAATTATTAACTGTAATTGCTCAAATAGAGTCTATATTAAATTCACGGCCAATCACTCCATTGTCTTCAGACGTGAATGATTTGGAGGCCTTAACACCAGGCCATTTCTTAATCGGAAGGCCTATGACAGCCATCATTGAACCAGAATTAATTAATGTTAACGAAAATAGACTATCTAGATGGCATAGAATTTCAAAATACATTCAATTGATATGGAATCGTTGGAATAAAGAATATTTAAATACGCTCCAACAACGCTCCAAGTGGCAGTTTGAAAAAAATAATGTTAGCATAGGAACCCTAGTGTTGATAAAGGAAGATGACCTCCCTACAAATAAATACTTACTAGGACGCATTATAAATATTTTCCCTGGTGCAGATGGTAAGATTAGGGTCGTCGAAGTTAAAACCGCTAGGGAAATACTTAAAAGAAATATTTCAAAAATTGCGTTATTGCCACAACAAGTCTCGGAAAATTAATTACGAAATGTAAAAAAAAAAAAAAAAAAAAAAAAAAAAAAGGGTTTTGTTATGTATTTTTATTTTTATTTTTTCCTATTATTGTATGTTCATAATTGTATTTTTCATTGTTAAAAAAAATTGTTGTATTGTATCATATTACTTAAGCATTTGTAATGTTAATATTATGTACTGTATAATTTATTGAAGTTGACCCTTCAATGTCGGGGGGTATGTTAGAGTTATTTGTAATTCATCTTTGAAATGTGGCATCACATAAGTGTAACTATAGAAACGCAATTCGTCTGTTTTTGGTTGTTGTTGTTTTGATTTCGCTAAGAGTAAGCAACGCTTTCGCTATATCTTAAAATAAAGGATACAGTCTACTAAAGTATGTGAGTTTATTAATTAAGTTAATACGCATCGCCGCATCATACACCTGTTAAAGATTTAAATTTAACTTTATTCATTTATAATTTTTAGACTGAACATTTATAAGTTATTTTCACATTAAAGACAATTTTTTTCATTACATTCAAAAACTACGAGTAAATTAAAGCGACAAATAAAATGACACTAAAGTAAACATAATTAAAAAAAAGGCTCATTTGTAACAGAAATAATTTTAAAGTAAACATTCTTTCTTTTAAAATGCAACTAAAATAAATTAAAGTTTTTACTCATTCTTAAAAAATTGTATTTTAAAATTTAATAAAAGTAATTATTTTCATGAAAAGATTAAATGTAAAGGACAGTTCTCAATAAGATAGCTAGTTGACTTAGTCCAATGGAATTTACCACCTTGATCCTCCTCCCTTTTTTAAAAAAAAGTCGAGTTATGAGTACATCAATAGGATTACAAATAAAATTAAGATTACTATAATAAAATCACAAAAAATTAAATTCCAGAGACATTAATATATTTGATAATATAATATTTAATCAGTATAATTACAAATTCTTTTTGAAAACAGACTTAATTAAGCCATATAAACAAATATAGAAAGAAATTTACAAAATTATAGAATGAAATAGTGACATACTTTGTCATTTAAAATAAATGAATATCGTTTAAATAAGAAAATCTATTCTGAAAATATATTATTATTATTATTTAACATTGAAGGAAATATTTTGCCTTTTGGTTTTATAATATTTTTTAGATTTTATAAGCATCCTTCCTTATATTTAAGATTGGCTTTTAACACTACTCGTTTTTCAAAAATTTCGTCAGAAAGTCTATTAGCTTTGCAATAATTCGTAATAGTTGCAAAGGAAAAAAGTCTTTCCACAGAAGCCAACGAGGGCAGCGGTGTACTATATTTGATGAACATTTTTTTAATTTCTTTGTGAGAATTCAATACACTTAAATCTTTATTTTCTTCCAAACAGAAATGCGCATATAACAGTTCTGCTTTTCTTTCAGGGTCTTGTATTGCTTTTTCGTCATCGGAATCAATACAGTAAAAATCATCTATTTCATCATTATTCACTGAACTTATTATATCCAGAGACTCACTTAATTTTATTTGTTTGGTCAATGCGGTAATAAAGAGCGCTTTGATTTTTCTATAATCTGAATCGCTATTACAAGACAGCCAGTTAAATTTTAAGAATTTCGGATGACATAAAGCTGCTATTGCGGCTATTTCTGCTTGGGGAGATGAAATGTTAAAGTAATTGCAGAACCTGATTTCTATGCTTTCCAAATAAGCTTCGGCCAAAGGTCGACAGTATATAAAGTCTTCTGTCAATGATCTTTGTAATTTATGTCGCAATGATAACAAGGTAGGAAAAAAAATACCGAAATGCATTTCCTTTTCTCCTTGAAGGATATCTAAAGCTGCGGCAATATGTTTACTGCAGTTAACGTATTCTCGTATGTATGTAAAATGCTGGTCTTTAAATGCAGTTTTTAAATTTAATTCCTTGCTCAAAATAGAAGCTTTTTCCTTTATGGATAGAAATTATTTCATCGCGTGGAATAAACTATTCCAACGCGTTTCGTTCGGTCGACTAAGAGTATGTCCCAAAATCGAGGTAATTTCGGAAGGTTTTGGCCGACATGCTGCTCTCCAAAATATATTACATATATTCATTACTTGTTCGTGTATTTTTGAAATTTCAGTGTCTTGGCCTTCCAAAATTTTATTAGCATCAGCAGTTGCACATAAACTGAGAGTGTGAGATGTACATCTGAAATGCAGAGGTAAATATTCATTTAAATCAAATATCTCTTCATCATCCCCATCTATATCAGACATAGTGTCAGAATCACAGTCCGTACTCGATGAGTTGTATTCCGTTTCTACTTCGGCACCATCTTGTAAAATACATTTTTCTTCAATACCGAAGATTTTAAATGCCTTAACAAAATTACCCGCATTATCAGTAATTGCAGCTATTACTTTAGTCAAATTCAGATCAACTTTTTTGCAGATGTTCATAAGATTTTCATAAATTTTGTCGAAACTATGCGTTCCTTTGAATCTTTGACATGCTATGGCTCTTGAAATCCGCTTTAATGTTTCTGGATGATTCCAGTGAGCTGTTACACCTAAGAAACTTCTTCGTCTCCCTGACCATATGTCTGTAGTTATACAAACAAACTCGGTATCTTCCATCTCACGTTTGATATTTTCTACTTGTTCATCGAAACATGTTTCAATTTTCCGGCTAAGTGACCTACGACTCATAATTTTAAAAGATTTTGAACAAGAATTAAGGTTTTGAATTATCTTTCGGAAATAAACATTGTCTATATTTCTTAAAGAAATCATCGAATCAATAAAATAGTTTACTACATCTTGGTCAAAATGTTCTTGTAAATATATATTTTTACTTGATTCATCAGAAACACTTAATGATTTTCTTTGTTTTTTTTACTCCTTCAAATAAGCACGGTATTCTTAGTAATCAAATAAGTAGTCCCATGTTTTCTTTTGAGATGTGTTACGAGATTGGAGATGCAATTATTTGAGGCTTTTACCTCGCTATTGCACTTTGTGCATTTTGAAACTATTTTATTACCGGATGATTTATTTTCTATTTTTTCAAAAAAACAGCCATCGAGTATAGTATGCTTAATTTTACATGTAGAGTCTGAAGTAGCTGAATAAAGAGTAGTTTGTAAATCACTACTGCAGGAAGGAGATGAATTATCTTGCATAATATTTTGCGAAGAAATAAACTGTTCTTCAATATTTAAAGTTGCACACTCATTTAAAAAAAAACTATAACGTTATTCATCAAAGAATTCACGAAACTACCATTCGACAGGAATAGTTTTTATAATCTCAGCAGTAAATCGCATGTGAATTGGTTGGTTGTTGGTTGGTTGGCAAATACTGAGATGTATGCTACTATCCGTTAGGGAGGCTTTTGTCTCGAAACTCCAGGATCGCATGTGAATCACGTGACTTTAAGTAGCGGTTTATTTACATAAGGTGAAAGTTACAAAGTTTGCTCTACAGCTTTTGCATCTTTTTTATTTAATTTCAATTATACAGAAAATTTTACTTAGTTCCGTTTCGCATATTGTTTGCTGATAGAATTAATTAAAGCAATTACATTGATTTTGGTTGATATTATATTTTTTTTATTTTTAAAAGACGAAAGTAAAAAAAAAATAGCTTTGAGGTAGTTTCAATTGACGTCATAAATCAAGCATTGGAAGTAAAACACTGTTGGAGAGCAGTTGTGATTAGTAGCTGTGAGGATCGTTGTTGATATGGAGGTCAATTGCGTAGTTGTGTTTGGCGGATTAGAAGGGTATCAGTTTAATACAACATATATATTATTGTTTCATTAATATTTAATTTCTTTTATGGTGTTTAAAGAAGTTTTTTTTAGCTTCAACATATACAGGGTGTCCGAAAGTCTGGAAACGGTCGAATAACTCGAGAAATATAATGAGATTGAAAAACGAAAATATACGTGTTAAATATTTTTAAATAAGCTACTCAGTGATACAAAATTCGACCTTTGCAACCGACCCCCTGGGGTTCAGAGGGAATCCAACTTTGAAATCTTAAATTACAACCCCCCGTTTTTATTGCGGATTCGGATTCTACGGACAAAAATACGTAACTTTTGTATTTGATATTTATTTCGAATCCTCGTTTATCACGGTGTAATCGAGCCTATTAAATCGACAAATATTTCGGTTTTCCCAATCAGGTTATGCCTGATTGGCCAGAATTTTTGACGCCATATTCCTCGCCTTTTGCAGGAATAGCGTTTCTTGAAAATCACCCGTGGCGATTATTTCGATAATACTACACTGTTAAGAATTTGACCCATTTTCTGCAGCGTCACTCCACAGCTTTTATAAAATATCTCTTTTATGACCAATGAGAATGCACCATAACAAAGTAAAGTAACCGTTTTCAATAAAAGCGGTGGAGTGACGCTGTAGCAAATGAGTCAATTTTTTACAGTGCATAAGGGTTTTTTATGTTTTCTCTACGAAAAATGTGAAATTGTTGTTGTCAGCAGCAATTTGTATCCGAATTATCAATGTTTGAAGTTGCAGATCCCTTAAAATGTAGCACTTTTGAAATTTAGCGCATTTCAGTAAAAAGAACCGCTAATGCCTTGCTTCTTTATAAATATTACGTTTACTATGCATAATTTTTACTATAATTATTGTTCGAGTTACAACTATTTTATTATTTTTATCAATAAGGTACCCTGGGGTAATAACGCCAAGTGCTTATATTTTGCATAATTATGAAATAATCAGGTAAATGACACCCATGTGCTCTGCGCAGAAGAGTTTTGAGTCATATAAATCGCAAAAAAACAGCTTCAAGTTAATTTGTTTCATTTTTAGTTCTTGTTGTTTTTACAAGCAACTAAACACTTGATCTAAAATTTGCGAAATAAGGTTTTATAAGGTTTTTGATGTGAAGACTATATTTTTTATCCGGAAATACTTTGTTTATTACATAAATTTGTAGTGTATTTCATGTACTTTCAAATTGTTGTAGAAGATTTTGGATATCTTCTCGAGATAATTTGTAGTTTAGGATTTACTGCGCAATAAGTATCCCGGGGTAATAACTCCAGGGATTGGCGTTATTACCCCGGTTGATTTCCAACAGTGGTCGAACTATATCCGAAGGGGGTTTATATATTAATATGAAGCAGCATTATCATCATTGTTGAAATGGTAAGATTAAGGGGAGGGTGCCCAATACTTAAAAATAATCTCTCTATTTTATTTTTTATTATATTATTTTTTTTTACTAATGTAAAAAATAATTTTTAACTCTTGTAAATAAAACTATATCAAAATGTTTTCGAGATTCAAATTCGAACATCTTCAAAATCAGGTTTCTATTAAATTTCCAATGGATTGTTCAATTGAGTTCGAAATTTTAACTGTCCGCTTTCTCAGCGTTCGGTTTTTCAAAACTTTATAAATTTAACAATTAACTGATGTGACAGAAATTGTCACGTATGAATGTGATGCGGTTTGTGAGACAGCAAAATTTAAAGATGAATAAAAGGCGGGAATAACTCATAGGATTGTGTTTTTGTACTAAACTTTTTATACTAGAGTATTATACTTAATATTCACCTGTTTAGTCTCTGGTGATAGTACTAAAATTCCAAATGAAACAAAATTTCGGTAGTGTTTGCAGTTAAACTGAAAATTACAAGTTAAACAAAAAAATTAAAAGAAAAATAGTGGTCTACGAGACCGGTAACATTAGTTAAAGGTTAATAGGCGATCCATGATTAAAAATCATAGAATACTGTTCCTGCGCTAAACTTTTTGTACAGAATTACTTCTAATTAAATTTAATCTATTCAAATATTTCTAACAATATTACGAGAACTCCAAACGAAAGGGAATTTCAGTTGTAACTATAGTTAAACTGGAAAATACAAGTTAAACGCTATTTTTATGGGGGGGGAGGGGGTTCAGTGTTCAGTCAGATTGCTAACAGCAGTTAAAGGTTAGGTTTGTTGTTAATATAGAGATAATGATATATAACCATATGAATTATGTATAAAATTGAATAAGAGATCTCTTTGGAATAATATTTTTTAATCAAAAATTTCATTCAGTTTATTAAAAATTTATCAAAGCATGTTTTTTAAAACGTTGACAATTTAACTGTAGGTTTGGAGAATCCGCATTAGTGTGGAGTTATGGGTTAAAAACTATTTACTAGATTACTATAATAATATTAACCCTTAACTGCTGTGACAAAAATTGTCGCATAACTTACTGTGAGCAGCCTGTCAGACCGCTTAATCTAACTATGAATAAAATGTTAAATTAACTTTTAGAATATTATTTTTGTATTGAACCTTATATACAGGACTATTATAAATAAAATTCAGCTATTCAAAAGTCTCTAGAGATTGTAATTGGACTCCAAATGAAACAAAATTTTCCCGGTATCTATAGTTAAACTAAAAATTGCAAGTTAAACTCTGAAATTTGAAAAACACAGCGGTATGTGAGACGCTAACAGCAGTTTAGGTTTAACAAAAATATTTATTACATATAACTCTAGTTATTATAAAACTTCATATTATTAAAATATTACATTATGAATGGTTAAAACCATGCAATGTTTCTTATAATCATATTTAAGCGGGACTTTTTAAGCAAAGAGAGACACAGGGTATTGTATTCTGTTGAAGCTCCCCCTTACTCCTTTTTCTTTCACTTTCACCAAAAATCAATATTTTCTATCGCATAGAATGCATACATGGGAATATAAATACTGATTCAAATAATCCGTGCAATGTTTCAATAATTCTATTTAAATGGTCATTTTTAAGCAAAACCTAGCTTAGAATCTGATATTCTTTTGCCTCCTCACCCCGCCACCACCACACCTTTCTTTTTCTTTCAGAGTCACAAAAAAAAAATTGTACATTTTCAATAGCTTGGATTGCAATTTGTCAATTTCTAGAGCTGTAGAGTTTGTATTTTTAGAATTGGGCAATCTACATGCCATTATTCCATCTTATTTTATAGTTTTGTTTGCACGGCGTTATTATCCATATAAGTGGGTATTAACGCCAAATGGCATTGGTCAAGAAAAAACGCCATTGCATTTTATGAATACATATCTGTTAAATTATTTTATTTTATATAGATAGCCAATGAGTTGCTGTATCCGATCCTATATTTGTTTGAAAAAAAAATCTAAAACTAAGCCGTGAAAATTGGTAAAACTTTAACGTGGCGTTATTACCCCCAGGTTACCTTAGTTATACTATAATTCACGAAATTTCGGCGGCTTTTATTTTAAAAAATTTGCACACCATCTCCCATTTAAACGTTCCTTTTAAACTTTTCCCTCGTTGCATTTGTCATACGAAATTTGTGTAGTCTGCAACAGGTTATATCCGAGTTTTAAATATTTTTGTTTTTCAGTCCTTTATCTTAAATTGTACTAAAACTTGAGATCTTCTGTTAAAATCACCGACAATGTCCATCTTTAATAAATTACGTTTACTATACAATATATAAATGCTCTATCATAGTTAAATCTCGAGTTATAAGTTTTTTAAGCTTTTAGCAACTTATATTTATGATCAGGGCTGAACAATGTCGAAAATTCTGAAATCTAGACTTATGATGAAACTAAAGTTGCGATTTAGTATAAAAATGTAAACAAATTCGATAAATTTGCATTACAAATATAAAAGTTCAATTTTTGTAACCATATGTAATGATTCTTTTTAGGTGCGTTCGTAATTATGCGAATACGTAGCACCTATAGTCGTCGTTCAGTCCGTCCGTCTGTCTGTCCGTCTGTCTGTCCGTCCGCATATAACAACGCAAAAACTATCTAACCGAATCGTTTGAAATTTAAAATATATAATTATTACATAATTTTGTCGAGTCATTTCAAATTTTATGAAAATCGGATGCGTAGATCAATTACAGGGACACTTAAAAGTATTTCATTACAATACGTTCAACGAGAAAAAATGGTTTCAATCGCATTTTTTTAGGTGCGTTCGTAATTATGCGAATACATACCACCTATAGTCGTCGTTCAGTCCGTCCGTCTGTCTGTCTGTCCGTCTGTCCGTCCGTCCGCATATAACAACGCAAAAACTATCCAACCGAATCGTTTGAAATTTAAAATATATAATTATTACATGATTTTCACGAGTCATTTCAAATTTTATGAAAATCGGATGCATCGATCAATTACAGGGACACTCAAAAGTATTTCATTACATTACGTTCCACAAGAAAAAATGGTTTCAATCGCATTTTTAGGTGCGTTCGTAATTATGTAAATACGTAGCACCTATAGTTGTCGTTCAGTCCGTCCGTCTGTCCGTCTGTCTGTCCGTCTGTCTGTCTGTTCGTCCGCATATAACAACGCAAAAACTACCAAACCGAATCTTTTGAAATTTAAAATATATAATTATTACATAATTGTGTCGAGTCATTTCAAATTTTACGAGAATCGGATGGATAGATCAATTACAGGGACGATCAAAGGTATTCCGTTACATTATGGTCAATGGGGAAAAATGTTTCAAATACATTTTAATAGTTTGAAATTTAAAATACATACTTATTACATGATTTTGTGAAGTCATCTCAATTTTTTTGAAAATAGGATGCATAGATCAAATACTAGGGACTATCAAAAGTACTCCGTTACATTACAGTGAATGGAAAAAAAAGTTCTCAAATGCATTTTAATTGTATTACACTCATTCGAACATAACAATATCGATATGCATCATAAAGTACATATTATAATATATATTTTGCATAATCTGTGGTGGAAAGACTATTTGTTAATGATTTACAAGGCCACACAAAATATTCCAATATATAATATGTATAGGGAGAAAATTGTTTGGTGAGCATTTTAATTGTAATTAACTATTTACAGTTTTATGAGATTGATATATGAGAGTGATATTTTTAAAACTTCATTATCGTATGAACGTACCTCATTTGCTACGCTTCACGTGCAATTTCCAACTTGTTTAGGAATGCATTTTTAATAGCAAAAATTTGAATTAAAAATGCTCTGAAGAATTAAGTTACTGTGGACAGTATTGTAAGCAGAAGGTCAATTTGACTACTCGATGCTTGATCCAACTTTAAAGATTTTTTAATAGCAAATTAAAAAAAAAGGATACATCCCAATATTATTCAAATATAGGGCAAAATAATTTTCTATCAAAAGAATGTGTGATAATTCAGAATTATCACAAGTTTTTAAAGCAAAATAGCAGAAATAGGCATTTATTTCTGAAAGAGGTTTCACCATGAAACTGCAAACTCAAAGTGACCCTTATTCTCAAAGTGATACTGACAGCGATATTATAAAGGATCGCTACATCATTATCGATCAACGGAACCCACAGTCGGATGACAGTAGCATGAATGGGTCGACGACCGGCGTCGCGCATTTGATGACACTCCGACACGAAGCGAAAGTACCAGACGACCGGAAATCCAGACAGCCGAGTGCCGTGGGAGTAAAAACTCAGGTGCCAATGGGAGCACGTTTTAACTATTCATTTAATGAGAAAAGATCAATTAATGTTCATGATTGGTTTGTGACTTCTAAGGGGAGGTGTAGAGGAGCACCTGGATTGGAAGAAAAAGGAGAAGCCAGGGGAGAGAGAGGGAGTGTTCTCGCAGAGCAGAGCAGATGAGAGCAGAGCGATGAGCTCGGAGTGTTGTCTCGGACAAGTGAAGCAGCTCGGATTGAGAGCTGGAAAAAGACAGATCCCGCCAGAGGACCTAAGAGGGTGATCTGATCGCAGAGACCGGTGCAGAATCGCGGAGTGTACTATCGCCGGGAGAGACAGCGATAACTCTCGTCTTGAGGGGTTTGATAACGCAGTTATCTGTGAACTTTTCTACTTCTACGTTGTGTGTAATTTAACGAGACTTTGCGTTAATCACGAACTTTGTATTTACGGAAGCCAAACTGAACTTTAGTTGAAGCTGGTTGGTCAAAGAGCCTATGTGTTTATTAATAATTTTAATGCTGTAAATATTTATCTAGATGATCTTTTGTGTTCTACGAATAATAAATAGATTTTCCATTAAATATTCTTGCCTGGACTATTCGCCGAGCGGCACACACGCTACCTACCTCACAGCTTATAATCTATTGAGGGCTAAGTTATTACAAATGTATAAAAGCGTAAAACAAAATTCAATGAATTTGGATTTTAAATATAGAACTTTCCAATTACAACTATAAATACTGAATCAGTTTTATGTCTCCCTCCCTACAATAAAGATTAATTTTACCATGTAAAATATAAGTGTTCTACGATCACTATAGCGTGCATTATAATTTTTTTTTCAGTTATTGCCCTAATATTGTTTGTCAACATAGTGGACTGAGTCTTCAATGCTTTTAAAACTTTTATTTTTACTTGGACAAAATAACACACGCAACACACAAAACATGAATGATGATTTAATTTGAAGTGATTATACTTAAAATAAATTTTCATAGCATATTGTGCAAGGCTGATTATAATTCGTGTTGATGCTAGGACGATCAACAGCTTAATGAATACCTTTTTACAAGTGCTCGCTAGATAGAGCCAAAGTCACTTCCGGAACGGAACATTGCTCAAACATTAAAATATGGAAATCTTTTATAAAAAAAATCAATAAAGCCTTCTCCCTCCCTTTAATTCAATTATATTTATCATATGAAAGTTGTGTGTGTGTTTACAATTTGGATTTCATTTATATGTGATTATACTTCTCAGGCCCGTATATTTGCGCTGTATTAAAATTTATGTGACTTTCGTTTTTAAAAAGTTCAATATTAACCCAGTAGCAGAAAGTTATGGTTGTGTCTGCGACAGCAATGCAGCAGGATGAAAATTGTCTGCAGGAGGGCGTGTTATAATTGTCTTATATACATTATAGATATAGTTCTTACTGATTACTATTATAAAAAGACAACTATATTCCAATTATAATATAACTTGAATAAGTAAATAGTAAAATTAATATTTTTTGAAGAATTAGATTAATAATGAATACTTAAAGTGGTTCTTTAAGTTTGAAATTAAGACTAAATCTATTTAAAATCACATTGAAATATAGTGTACATCTATTGAAAACAATGAATAGTTTCTTAACTTGCCTAAGTATTCAAATCTACAGAAGAAATAAATACAATGATACTAAAGAAAAAAAAATCATTTATATTGTCACATATTAAATAATGATAAAATGAAGAAAACAATTCCAATTCCATTGAAAACTAGATGCCATACTGCCTCGTTAAATTCTCAAAACATTTGTTTACTTGTTGAATCATAATAAAATGTTATAATAAAATATGTTGAAATAAAATATCGAAATGTGCTAAATTTTTTTTTTCAAAAAAAGGGGACAAAAATCACTTAAAATATCAAAACCTTAAATTTTATTCAAAAAGGCTGCACATTAAAAATTTAAAGGCACTATTTCTTTACCATAAAGTATATATGTTATAGTTTTATAGCAGTGATACCTTGAAAAACCAAGTAAATATTATGAAAAAGAAATATAAAATTCCGAATGATAATTTTTATAAATATACTGGATGTGTATCAAATTTTATTAAAATTTGCAGTGCTAAGTTATAGCTAAAAAACGAATTCTGATGCAAAAAAGTCCGTTTTTGGAACAAAAAAAAAAAAAAAAAAAAAAGTGGGGGGGCAGCAAAATCAGTTTTTGGAGAAAGAAAGAGAAAAACAATTTTGTAGCAGCAAAAACTAGAATTCTGTAACAGAAAATATGCAACTTTTTTTTTTTTTTGTGCCCCTTTAAAGAAATTTCATTTTATTGTTGATTGTTTGACGAAATATGCAGCTTTTCCGCTATATTTTTACGAAATTTACCATTTTTTTAACGTAATTAGCCTTTTTTTCACCATTTTTTTAAACGAAATTTACGATTTTTTCAAGAAATCTGTCTGTTTTTCGCGAACTTTTGACAAAATCTGCCGTTGTTTGTTATTTTTGATGAATTATATCGTTTTTTCGCGATCTTTTGATGAAATTTAGCATTTTTTCAATTTTTTAAACGAAATTTATTGTTTTTCATAACTTATTGATGAAATCTTTCCTTTTTTTCGCGATCTTTTGACGAAATCTGTCGTTTTTTCGCGACCTTCTAACGAAATCTGCAGTTTTTTTCAATATTTTTTTTACGAAATATTCCATTTTTGCGCGATTTTTTGACGAAATTAGCATTTTTAAACGAAATTTACCATAGTTTCGCGATTTTTTAACGAAAACTGCCTTTGTTTCGCGATCTTTTATTGTAATCTACCATTTTTTGCAATCTTTTTTTTACGAAATCTATCATTTTTTAGCGATCTTTTGATGAAATTTACAGTTTTTTCGCGATTTTTTAAACGAAATTTGATTTTTCATAATTTATTGATGAAATCTCTCGTTTTTTCGCGATGTTTTGACGAAATCTGTCGTTTTTTACGATCTTTAGACAAGAGATACCGTTTTTTCAAGATTTTTGACGAAATTAGACGTTTTTCACGATTTTTTAACAGAATTTACTATTTTTTCCTGATCTTTTGGCGAAATCTGTCGTTTTTCCTGATCTTTTGGCGAAATCTGTTGTTTTTTCGCGCTCTTTTTATGACATCTGTCGTTTTTCCTGATCTTTTGGCGAAATCTGTCGTTTTTCCTGATCTTTTGGCGAAATCTGTTGTTTTTTCGCGCTCTTTTTATGACATCTGTCGTTTTTCCTGATCTTTTGGCGAAATCTGTCGTTTTTTCGCGCTCTTTTTATGATATCTGTCGTTTTTCCTGATCTTTTGGCGAAATCTGTCGTTTTTTCGCGCTCTTTTTATGAAATCTGTCGTTTTTCGCGCTCTTTTTATAAAATCTGTCGTTTTTCGCGATCTTGTAACGAAATCTGCCGTTTTTTCAATATTTTTTGACGAAATATTCCATTTTTACGCGATTTTTTGTCGAAATTAGCCTTTTTTTACGATTTTTTGTCAAAATCTGCCGTTTTTCTGCGATATTTTGATTAAAGCCATCTTTTTTCATGATCTTTTGTTGAAATCTACCTTTTTTTTGACGAAATCTATTATTTTTTCGCGATCTTTTGATGAAATTTACGTTTTTTTCGTGATTTTTTAAACGAAATTTTTTTTTCATGACTTATTGATGAAATCTCTCATTTTTTCGCGATCTTTTGACGAAATCTGTCGTTTTTTTACGATCTTTTGACAAAAGATGCTGTTTTTTCAAGATTTTTTGACGAAAGATACCATTTCTTACTCGATTTTTTTAAGAAATTAAAAGTTTTTCACGATTTTTTTTAACAAAATTTACTATTTTTCCGTGATTTTTTGACGAAATCTGCCATTTTCTCGCGATTTTTTGTCGGAATCTGCAGTTTTGCGCGGTCTTTTGACGTAAATATGTCTGTTTCTCGCGATCTTTGGATGGAATTCGCCGTTTTTTTCGCGTCCTGTCCAATTTTTTCCCATTTTTTTTTCTTTTCCAAGTTGGCAAATTTGTCTGCAAGGATAAAAATAAATCTGCGACGCACGTCGCGCGTCACGCACTTTCTGCTACCGGGAATATTAACTGTAAAAGTATTGTACTCTGTGGAACTGAAACGATTTATGTAATTACTTAAATCACAAAGATATTTAAGAACAATAGATTAAGAATAACGTGAATTAGGTGGGATTCGAGAGCAATAAATATTTTTTTTACATTTCATAGTACGTCAAACATTACATGTTTTTTTTATTTTTCTAGCTATAAAAGATACCACACAAACTTTGAAAATGACAATGCATGCGCAACAACGGGCAGATTAAAATCGGTGTATCAGACTCTGAGATCTACTAGATGAGATCTACTATTGCACAGTGTTTCGACCCGATTTTCATCAGCGGCATTCGGACCGGGTCAAAGCTTAAATTTTTTCTAAAGATTCAGGCCGGGCTGGTCCTAATCACTATTCATTCCGGACCGGGCTCGGGCCTTACTTTTTCCCTAAACGATCAGGCCGGGCAGGGCCTAACACATTTTTTCTCTACGATGCCGGGGCTCATTTCATTTTTCCTAGTCTTCAGAGATCAAAATATTCAGTCCCGATTGAATCATCCCGTATAAAAATCATTTTTTCGATGTGATTAAGTCTGTTGGAAAATCAGTAAAATTTGTTTTGGTCGAAAAATTTTTGCAAAGCATACATGTATTTTTCAATCGCAATTAGTCTACAATTAAACATTGAAAACTATTCTTTTTAAAGAATCGCAGATTTCTAGGCTTATTAAAGTAGAATTAAACTCATGGAAAAAGAACATGTTTATGACGGAATCTTCTTTTAAATTGAAAAAAAATACGTTTGGCACTCGGGGACTGCTGCGATTAAGCTATTGCATAGCATTTTTTATCAACTTATGCAATTATAATTATTTATTTATTTTTTATTTATGCAGTTTTTTTGTCTTTGATATTAATTCAAATTTTTTCCTTTTCTTTGATACTAATTAAAGTTACACTTTTTGAGCGTGATGACTGATAAGAAAACACATTTTTTTCTTTTATTGAATAAATGAGAAGTCTGCCGAAGTCTGCCAAACTGAAACGCCGTTAGCCGGAGTGTTAGGTTTTCTTCTCGTTACGGAATTTCTAGATTCTGTCGCCGCGCTGAAAGCCCGCGATAAAAATTGTGCAAAAGCTTAAATGTGCCACCCCCTGGGGGTAACACACAAGACATGCATAATATGAATAAGCAGTTGCAGACCTTTCAAATGATGTGTCACACGACTGGTGTTGTAAAGAAATTAAAAATGTGCCCCCAATGGGCAGTGACACACAAGACATCCATAATATGAATAAGCAGTTGCAGACCTTTCAAATGATGTGTCACACGACTGGTGTTGTAAAGAAATTAAAAATGTACCCCCCTAGGGGGGCAGAGTGGGGGGTGACACAAAAGAAATCTATAATATGAATAAGCAGTTGCAGGTATTTCAAATGATGTGTCATACGACTGGTGTTGTAAAGAAATTAAAAATGTGCCCCTCTTGGGTGGCAGAGTGGGGGGTGACACTCAAGACATTAATAATATGAATAAGCAATTGCAGATCTTTCAAATGATGTGCCACACGACTGGTGTTGTAAAGAAATAAAAAATGTGCCCCCCTCTGGGGGCAGAGTGGGGGGTGACACACAAGATATCCATAATTTGAATAAGCAGTTGCAGACCTTTCAAATGATGTATCACACGACTGGTGTTGTAAAGAAATTAAAAATGTGCCCCCCTGGGAGGGGCAGAGTGGGGGTGACACACAAGACATCTATAATATGAATAAGCAGTTGCAGATCTTTCAAATGATGTGTCACACGACTGGTGTTGTAAAGAAATTAAAAATGTGCCCCCCTGGGAGGGGCAGAGTGGGGGTGACACACAAGACATCTATAATATGAATAAGCAGTTGCAGATCTTTCAAATGATGTGTCACACGACTGGTGTTGTAAAGAAATTAAAAATGTGCCCCCCTGGGAGGGGCAGAGTGGGGGTGACACACAAGACATCTATAATATGAATAAGCAGTTGCAGATCTTTCAAATGATGTGTCACACGACTGGTGTTGTAAAGAAATTAAAAATGTGCCCCCCTGGGAGGGGCAGAGTGGGGGTGACACACAAGACATCTATAATATGAATAAGCAGTTGCAGATCTTTCAAATGATGTGTCACACGACTGGTGTTGTAAAGAAATTAAAAATGTGCCCCCCTTGAGGGGCAGAGTGGGGGGGGTGACACACAAGACATCCATAATATGAATAAGCAGTTGTAGATCTTTCCAATGATATGTCACACGACTGGTGTTGTAAAGAAATTAAAAATGTGCACCCCCTGGGGGGCAGAGCGGAGGAGGACACACAAGACATACATAATAGGAAAAGGAAGTTTCAGACCTTCCTAAAGATATGCAGCACGAGGGATGTGGATAAAAATTTAGAAAGTTCCCTTTTAAGAGGGGGGGGGCAAAGTGGGGTGCAGAGCCGAAACATGCATAATTGGAATGAGTAGTTACAGTTCCTTTAAACGATATGCCACACGATGGGTGTATATACAAATTTAGAAAATGCTCCCTGTGGGGGCAGAGAGGGGAGATGGCGCACCGGACGTGCAAAATACGAATAAGCAGTTTAAGGCCTTTCCAAGGATATGGCTCATGACGGGTGTTTACGAAATTTAGAAAAGTACCCCCCTGGGGGGTTGGAGGGCGCACCGAATGCGTAAAAACTTATAAATGGTCAATTTTTTCTAACAGTATAGCACAAGATGGGTGTCATCAACATTTAAAATAATTCACCTCAGGCAAAATTTTGAAAAATATGCCGGCGTGGGGAGGGGGCGCATTTACATGAATAGTCACAGGGCTTTAGAACGATGTATTAGTGTAGTAGAAATAGCGTTAGAGGTGGAACTAATTGGAACACAAATAATTCCTGTTGCAAGTGGCAGATAACATGCTCCTAATGAACATACTAAAAATATACATTCGTACTGTTGCGCAAAATGCGTTTTTTGGCGGCCATCTTGAAAAAAATGCGCAAAATTTTTAAAAATCGAAAACAGCCATGTGGGGTATCATATTAAAGGAAATTTTGAGCTGATAAAGAATATGATATTTGTTTTTAAAAGTAGAAGTAAATAAAAAAATATGGCAAAAAAATTAAGGGTTTCGGATTTTTGAAAATCGTGATTTGAAGTGTTTAAATAATCATGTGGGGTATCAAATTACAGGAAATTTAATGCTTAAAAAAGATTGCTATTGGTTTTTGAAAAAAAAAAGTTTGTAAGGATTAACTAGCGGGAAATTTTAGAAAAATGATACCTACATGACTCCATAGTTAAATGTACCTTAAATGTAACTTTGTTGCATTGCATTACAGAAAACATCTGATACTGTCATATGACAACTCCTACTGCAACACTAACTGTTATTACAAAATTAAAATATAAATATTGATCAGCTTTTATTTTTACTAAATAATTTATACAATATGAAATATAAGATACAAAATTTTCTTATCTCCAAATTTCCAAAGGATCGGGATCGTTTATACCATATTAATTTAAAATTTATAATTCTAATGTCATACTATAAAATTGTCTCTATTAAAATAAGAATACACTTTAATCTTTACACTAAATGTTAATTTTACAAAAAGTAAAAAGGCTCATGTGTAAATAAATTTTTAGAACAGCAAACTGCTCTAAAATTTTCTGTTTCTATTTGTCCAAAAACAACAACAACAAAAAAAAAAAACTAATACTGAAAATTTTGTTCTTAACCTGAGCAAATATTCAACCCTTCTACAAGAGCGCATGCACCATTCTTTTAGGCGCAGGATAAAAAAGTACGTTTAAAAGATTATGTAATATTCTCTTTATATTGCATGGGGAAAAAATCTCACGCATAAATAGTTTTCTGTGTTGCAATAATAAAATGCAGGTGGTGAGATGAGGAAATATTATTACGAGTTACGACACTGTAAGACTTATATATCACACGAGTTCAATTTATTCAAAAGAATTACAATTAACTCGTTATTGATTGCAAATTAATTTAATTACATTTCGTATAATTTAATTTAGATTTAATTGTATTAAATTACGCATTTGCCAAATTGTATTCTAGACAAACATAATTGACGTTGATTTGTAACACATTCGGATTCATTCTAAAATATATTTTCATGGGTGTAATTAGAATTGTGTATAATGAATTACACATTCAGTAGAATAAACAATTAAAAATGTAATCGGAATTATCTTGTAACCAAATACAGTTTAATTGCATAATAAAATTAAAAATTCAGTTCTATTCATTTTCTAATCCATTATACGTTAATTTAATTATATAATTAAGAATGTAATCTGAATCGTCTTGTAATCTAAATACAAATTAATCTAATTACATTTTAAATGATAAAACGAGAATTGAATTGTAATTCCATTACACGATAATCAAATTATGTATTTTAAAAGCGTATTTGAAATTACTTTGTATTTTTTCCCTGTTAATTAATTTCACTGCAAGGAGATTATAATATACAGGGTGATTATAATTAAAGTCAGAGTTTCAAAACGCTCTAAAAAGCGAACCACTCGTTAGAATGGCGTCAAAATTTAACAGCGTATTATTAAAGAAGGGGAAAAGAACATGAACCAAAAAAGTTCTAAATTTTAGCGACAGATGGCGCTGTAAGCGTCAGAATTTCGACTACAAAGGACAAATCGTAAAACAACGGCTAAGGCTTAAGTTACACGATATAAATCAACTGTATTGTTCAGTGTGCATGACTGTACGCGTGTGATACTGTTAGTTACGTAAGCCCGTCCACCACGGCAAGGTCGTACCACATCGGATGTGAAAAATCGGTTTTTAATTGTCCTGAGGCCAAAAAACGCATAAAAAGCATCCATCGAACCTATTTTTAATTGTCCTGAGGCCAAAAACCGCATAAAAAGCATCCATCCAATTGGTTTTTAAATTTGGCGAGACTGGCGCAAAACATGTTCAATATGCTGTCCACCGCCGTGTGCAACAAGATTAAATCGGGAAACAGCATGTTCCACAACCGATCGAAGTGTATCCGGGGTCAAGTTCAGAATGTGTTGCGCAATGCGTGTCTTTAATTTAGCTACGTTGGCAATCGGAGTACTGAACACAATATCTTTCAGATAACCCCACAGCCAGAAATCACCCGGATTAAGATCAGGTGATCGGGCCGGCCAGGCTGTAGGGAAATGACGACTGATAATTCTAGCATTTCCGAAATGCCGCCTCAACAACTGCTTCACTCAGTGTGCGCCATCTTGCATAAAAATGATACTATCCAGACATTCACGCTGTTGCAGAGCTGGAATGACGTCATTACGCAAAAGAGACTCATAGCGCTGACCATTGACGGTAACGGTAACAGAATCTAAAGCACCCGTCTCCTCGAAAAAATACGGCCCTATGATAAATGATGCTGTAAATCCGCACCACACAGTGATCTTTGCAGGATGAAGTAGTACTGGGTTCGTTGCGAGTGGATTTTCTGTTGCCCATATTCGGCAATTCTGTGTATTGACATACCCCGTCAGGTGGAAATGGGATTCGTCTGTCCACAGAATTTTCCACGGCCAATCATTGTCCACTTCCATGCGAGCGAGAAATTCCAAAGCAAAACCCTCTCTTGCTGGCAGGTCAGAAGGGAACAACTCCTGCACATGGCAAATTTTATATGGATAGCATTGCAGGATGTTTCGTAGAATGTTATGTACCGTGCTCACAGGCCTGTTCAATGTTCGGGCAATTCTCCGTACACTGCATGGTTGCTCACCACCGCTAGACTCTTCCTGAACTTCTGTGGCCACTTCTTCAACAACCGCCGAATCACATCTTTTCCTTCCTCTACCAGACTGCACATCAAACGAACCTGTATTTTCGAATTTTTGCACCATTTTCACCAGACCTCTGACAGTCATCGTTCCAGCGCCTTTTTTCATACCCTTGAGAGCCCTGAACTTCTAAAGAGCCACTGGTGCGGAATCACCGTTCTTGTAATAAAGCTTTACAAGCAGAGCACGATCCTTCATAGAGACAGTCATGACCAACGTCTGAGAAGCTAAATGAGGAAACGCCGTTTACCCAACGCTTTTATAACACCTAAAATTTTTGTGCGCATGCCAGGTATTTTAATTTACATATACTGACGCTTACAACGCCATCTGTCGCGCAAATTTGGAACTTTTTTTGGTTCATGTTCTTTCCCCTTCTTCAATAATACGCTGTTAAATTTTGACGCCATACTAACGAGTGGTTCGCTTTTTAGAGCGTTTTGAAACTCGGACTTTTAATCACTATTATAATCATCCTGTATTTTAATCTGTAATTTCATTACTTTGTAATTAGATTCTGCGTAACACTGAAATAAACACTGTCACATAATAAATTACCAAACAAAATTTGGCCGCACTACGAAAACTAGATCGCGAGTTATATGCATTTTAATTTTTTTGGCCCTCACCGTTGGGGGTCTCCTGTCACCATAGTAACACTGTCTCATAATAAATTACCAAACAAAATTTGGCCGCTCTACGGAAATTAGATCGTGAGTTATACGCATTTTAAATTTTTCGACCCTCACCATGGGGGGGTCTCTTGTCACCAAAAATTAACAATGTCTCATAATAAATTACCAAACAAAATTTGGCCGCGCTAGGAAAACTAGATCGCAAATTAAAAGCATTTTAAAATTTTCGACCCCACCGTGGGTTTTTCCCTTTCCCCAAAAATGAACTCTGTCTCATAATAAATTACCAAGCAAAATTTGGCCTCGCTACGAAAATTAGATCGCGAGTCATAAGCATTTTAAATTTTTCGACCCTCACCGTGGGGAATCTCTTGTCACCAAAAATTAACACTGTTTCGTAATAAATTACCAAACGAAATTTGGCCCTGCTACGAAAATTAGATCGCGAGTTATAAGCATTTTAACTTTATCGACCCTCACCGTGGGGGTCTCCTGTCACCAAAAATTAACACTGTATCATACTAAATTACCAAACAAAATTTCGCCGCGCTACGAAAATTAGATCGCGAATTATAAGTATTTTAAATTTTTCGACCCTCACCGTAGGTGGTCTCCTGTCTCCAAAAATTAACACTGTCTCAGAATAAATTACCAAACAAAATTTTCCAAAGCTACGAAAATTAGATCGCGAGTTATAAGCATTTTAAATTTTTCGACCCTCACCGTGGGGGAGTCTCCTCTCACCTAAAATTAACAATGTCTAATAATAAATTACCAAACAAAATTTCGCCGCGCTACGAAAATTAGATCGCGAGTTATAAGCATGTTAAATTTTTCGACCCTCACCATGGGGGGGAGTCTCCTGTCACCAAAAATTAACACTGTCTCATAATAAATTATTAAACAAAATTTGGCCGCGCTAAGAATATTAGATCGCGAGTTATAAGCATTTTAAATTTTGCGCGTCAATATCTGCCGAAGTCTACTGAAGAATACCGTGCCGAAGTCTGCCGAACTGAAACGGAGTTAGCCGGAGTGTTAGGTTTTTTTCTCGTTATGGAATTTCTAGATTCATTCGCCGCGCTCAAAGCCTGCGATAAAAGCTATGCAATAGCTTAAAAATGGTTTTCAGAGCACCCCTCCCCGTTGACTTTACTCCTATATCAGCCTCAAAATTGAAAATTGTTAAAGTTCCTTGCTGTATTTCTAAAATACTTGTAAAAATAATCTAATATTCTTTCCGCCTGAAACTGAGAAAATATTTTATCCCATTGTCCTAGCATCACACAAAGTTTTCAAAATTTGCAACATATTTTTAACCGTCACATTTGTCACTAATAACAATAAGAAATTGTATATTATATCTATAAATTACTAAGCTGAGATTTACATCTATACACTAACACATACATAACACCAAAATTTCCCCAAAATCCCTCCCGTCCAGCCAGATAAATCGTAAATATACAATTCCATTAAAAAAATTCCTTTACGTTTTAATATCTTTATAAATCAATACTTGCTAAAATATAATCAGTAAGACGTAATTCGGTTAAACTTGCAACGAATTGTAACTTTTACATCAATTTAAAAAATGCAGTTACAATGAACTCGTAATTAATTACAATTTAATTTAAATACATTTCATAGAATTTAATTTAGATTTACTTGTATTAAATTACGCTTGTAAAAATTGTATTGTGTACAAACGTAATTTACATTTATTTGTAATACATTAGAATTTAATCTAAGTTATATTTTTAAAGCTGTAATTAGAATTTATAATAATCAATTACACGTTAAACGCACAACACATTTAAAAATATAATCGGAATTGTCGGAATGTAATTATACTCATGAAATATATCTATTTTATAAAATAACTTGTTTGGAAATTATTAATGTTTAATACAAATAATATTCTTAAAATTGAATATTATGACTATTAATTATAAAATATTGAAATTTAAATTTGGCGGAAGAAGTAAAAAAAAAAAAATCAAAATAAATAAATAAATAAACAAATAAATCACCCTATTGTACAATTTCCTTAGAGGAATTCGGTTGTCAACATTTTGAAAATATAGACTTTCATTTGAAATAACTAATTACGCGCACGAATGCTTTAACATTTCCAATATAACGTAAAACGTGCGGTGTAACATACTTTGTCACGTTACAGACATAATTTTGTACATAACTTTTTTCATTCTTAAATACGGGTCTCTAAAAATACAGTCGTATCAACCTAATGATTCGCTTCAACATCAATGTGATTTCAAATACATCCGAGAAGTATTGTGAGGGTAAACACGTAAGAAATAGGGCTACAAGGTTACCCCGGATTTGTGGTAACGTTGTCACTTAGTTACAAATTTTCTTTAAATGTTCTCAATACGAAATTTATGACTAAGCTACCTCAGATATTGATGTAAAATAAAAAGTACACGTACACCCGTTAGACCACTTAAAGATATTTAACGAATAAAGTTTACGACTTATTGCGAGAAGCATGATTTTCAATTTTTTTTCCTGTGTGAAATTATTCATTATATTATCACATTTAAATGCTGTTGGTCAATATAAGAATGTTGATTCTCTGAAGGTATTTTTTAATTATCATCTTTACATCCTGCTTGGTTCAGGGAAAACCCTAATAAACCACGAATCCCATGGTCATGAAAGTCAACTGCTCTTCTTTATGATTAAGGATTGTCAGACGACCTACAAAAACGGCTTGTCTTCCAATGCACTTATTGACATTAATAATACATGGTATTTGAAATATTACGGAAGTTAGGTTTTTACTAATTTCATTCTTGTCAGTTGCCACTGCATTTGCCCCATTCTCTTTAGTGTAATTGCAATAATGTCAAAACTGCGAGTATTTTTTCGTAGGTTCTCACTTTTAACTTACTGTCTAAAACGTATATAAAAGAGAGAATTAATTGCAATAATAAAACACATGAATAAGTATGTGTAAAACTATAATAAACCCGCCAGTCTACTGGGTATAAAGTCATCTCGGGGTTGTCCACGTACCCCGTTTTACGATACTGCATCAACATGAATTTGGGAAACCTTGCATGAACGCGGATTAGTCTTCTTAGAAAGACCTCCACGGAAGGCCCCTGTGACCTACATTTCTCGTGCAGATAATAATAAATAACACCTAAACCAGAAACATCTACTTGAAAACATCAACATTTCACTTTACATTTTTGTAGAAAAATCCATGTTAATAAATAAATCCCATTCATTATTTTGAGAATAACTTTTAGTTTAATGACCATACAAAAATATACTACAAAACATCATATTTAAAAAAAATCGCATAAATAAATAAATAAATAATATGCAGTGAAAAAACCTTCGACAAGTTTCGTTTCAGTTGAAATTGCTGAAACACATGTTTAATTACTTTGTAATGTATTTATTTTATGCAATTTCAGATTCCTACTTAAAATGGTTACTGAGATGTGCAAAATGCTTAAAAATTTCAACTCTCATTTAATTCACCCCCATACTTGTTGAATTTGTGAATTTGTTAAAATACATGTTTAATTTTTTAGTAGATCTCTGTTCTGGAGATTCACACTTCTACTCAAAACGGCTGCTGAGATATAGCAAGATGATTTATAATTTTCGACCCCCGCCCCACATTTAACTCCCTTAGGTTTGAATTTTCACAAATCCTATCTTTGTGCAAACTTAGACCATAAGAAGTGTATTTTTTCCATTCTACATTCTTCTAGGTTCAGTAGTTTGGGCTGTACGTTGAATATCACACTGTCAAAACAAAATATTTTATGTATGTAGAAATAGATGTAGGATCAAAGAGTGTCACAATTGGTTCGTGACCATTATTTTTGTAATCGGTGTATTACTTCCTGAACTTGCATAGAAATTGTAATATCAGAATATTTTTAAATCACTTTTTGCTACTATCTTTCGCTTCACAACATTTAAATTTCGAATTTAAGTCCAGCTGTTCTTGGAGCAAGCTAACTGCATTCATATTTTATAAGTATCCACCATGCCACATTTAAAGTTTATAGACCTTTTAGTACAATAGAAATCGCCTTTATGAATGTAATTGGCTCCTTTTGCACTTTGGATAGTGTCACCGACATAAAATATAACTTATGTTTGTTTGATTATAACAGGATCTATCACCACCAATTTACTTTGGAAATCGGTTTGATACTTACTGAGATTCTTTTCCAATCGTCATTTAGAAAGTTTTTAGGACGTTTTTCGTGCATTTTCAGCACTTTGAAGTTTTGATTTTTGAGATAATGTTATTATAGATCACTAATATCTTATAAGTAATTACCATGCTAAATTTCCTGTTTCTAGGCCCTTCAATAACACAAAAATCGCATTTTTAGAGCATTTTTTGCTTCTGCATCTCATTTGGGATAGTGACACAGATATAAAATACATCCTATGTTGGAGCAAAAACTGTCAGAATCATTTTGACATAATTAATTTATGTTTGTTACTTCTCGAGACTGTTTAAAACTTTAGAACACATTTAGATCGCTTTTCACGCATTTTCACCTTTTTTAAATTTCATATTTTTTAGGTAATGTTCTTTGAAATCATTTATATCTTATCAGTAATTAACATGTCAGATTTTATGTTTCTGGGTCCTTCGGTAACACAAAAATCGAATTTTTAGAACGCATTTTACTCCTGCAGTCCCCTTATGTCAATGGCATCGACATAAAGTATAGCCTATATTTGATTCGGGGTAAACACCATAAATTTTGTACCATTACTTTTGAAATCGGTTTGGTGCAGTTCTAGAGATTAGCCCGTATAAAAAAAGCCTTTACATCTTTATAATATAGATATAGATAAGCTCTAAAAAAGATAATTGAATATTCATAGTGATCTTGAATCTAAAAAATCAGACACAATTATTCGATGAAAAAAAAATATTTTCATATGCATTTCTGTTTTAAATATGGGTGGATAGTTAAATTTCTATAATTTGATTAATTTTTTAAAGATAGAAATAAATTTTTCTATAACTTCCAACAGAAGAAATTAACTTCTTTAATTCTGTAGCGGCGCTGACTTGAAGAAATCTTACTCATCTGACTTTTCGTTGTTATACACGTTTCCATATTATTGAATTTATTCCATTGATTTTACTGGCTATATTTTTTCTTATAACGAACTAAAAAGAATACAACGTGATTTCTAGCGAAAATTTATACGTATGTATTTTTTCCAAGTAATAAAAAAAAAAAAAAAAAAAAAATCTGCCTTGAGGAAGTTTTACTTTAAAAGTTGAAATTTCGTTATTTTAACTGCCATAACGAAGCCAATAACTCTACGCGATTATTTTTCTCGTTATTTTTAAAAAGCAAATGTTCGGTATAAATAAAATATGTAACTTTTCTATTCAATCAAAATATTCCAGTTTAATAACGAATTCAGATCTATAAATTACATCAATAAAGGTCTCGTTACTGGAATAAATATATAACTTTATACTTTTTTTAAGATATAAAGAAAAATCTGAACAAATGTTTGTACATTATATCATACGAAATAGAAATGCTTATTATATATAAGTTAAATAGTAAGCAGTTTGTTTGTTTGAAATATATTTCACAATTACTTTAATGCTTTCATAATAAAATAAGGAAAAGACATAAATTGATCTTAAGGGTATTTAAGCGTAATTTTTTTTAAGTATTTACATTAAATGAGACTTAAAAAATAATAAAAAAAAATGAATGTACGGAATAAATAATGTATAAATGATAGTACCAATATTTGTAATATTTACAATTATATGGACATTAAAACTTCATTTTCAACATGCTTTGCAACATAGCTAGAAAAACAAGACTTATATGGGAAGTATATAAATATTTATAGCTGGAGAATATTAATTATTGCTTTTTTCTGTCTTCGTAAAATTGACAGCCAAGTGCAAAAACTAAAACAAAACATAAATAAAAAAATACATAAAAATAAAAATATATTTAAAGAAAAATATTATAATGATAATATCGTTACCGTTTGATAAAATTCTTTAATAGAAAGATCCCTATTATTATTATTATTTTAAACATTAAAACTAAAGAAAGTGTTGTGATGAAAATACACTTTAAAATATGGAAAGTTCATTGCATTGTTTTGTATTTTCATGCATAACGATTGATTATTCCTATAAAGTTTATAAACTATCTCTATAACGAGTCGCCTATTATTCACTATCATAAGTAAAATTTAAAATATATTTATGAAAACAGAAACAAAGGATCTTGATTTTTTTTGTATTTTTTCCAAAGAATGAATAAGTTAATACTGGGAGCCCCCAAAATAACTGATGCATTGTAAAATTCAATAACTTGCAAACGGTGAAAGGTGTTTTAAATATCATGTAAGTGGGTTATTCATGATGTCAGGAGTTATTTTATGAACTTGGTTCTTAATTTTAGTTCCAATCTCAAGCAACAGATGGCGCTAAGAGCAATAAATACTCAGTTCATACCCGATTTTTCGTATTTCGGGATCTATTGAATAAATTTTAATATCTTTTTTTCGCATAGGAGAAAAGAAAGGCCGATTAACTCTGGCCGAGCCTGGATTTGTTTCTTGCAGTGCCATTTATCGTTTCAATTGTAACTACAAAGATGAATGACAGCATAAAAAAGCCTGATATCTTACTTAATAATCCTGCATGAACTGTTTTTAGCTCACAGGCTATCATAGCCTGAGAGCTTATGTGCACGTCCGTTCTGTATGTATGTTTGTACGTTCGTACGTACATTCGTGCGTAACGCGATAACTCATGATAAAAATATCGGATCCACTTGAAATTTTGTATATATATATTTCCTGATAAGGCGCTTCCCTGATTAGTTTTTGGAGTTCATTCGATATGTATAAGAGGGGCAACGGGGGGCTCATGCCCCTCCCCTTAATTTATAGAAACGGGGTTTTCATGCAGAATTAACAGTTTTCGTTCAAAATTTAGATATAGGATCATTCTGATGAGGCGAGTCCGTGGCTGTTATTAGGTGTTCATTGAATAAGTATAAACAGGGGGAACGGGGGCTCTAATGCCCCTGCCCTTAACTTGTATAAATGGATTTTTCAAGCAGAATTGTCAGATTTCGTTCAAATCTCTGAATAGTTTTGGAAGTTTAATGGTTAAGTATAAAAGAGGGGAATAACTCCTCTTAAATTATATAAATGCTAAATGGGTTTTTATTAAGAATTATCCGATTTGCTCTGAATTTTGGATATAGATTTTTATATGATAAAGCAAGTCCTTAATAATTTAGGAGGTTCAATGATTAAGTATAAAAAAGGGGAAAGCTGTTTCCCTTTCTTAATGTTTTTTTCGAACGGAATTAACGAAAATACAAGTCTGTAATGTACAATTAGCATGCGTAGCCTGTGAGCTCAATGCCATCAGTTTAACTGGGCAATATTCTTTTTATTAATATCTAACACCGTTTCCATTTCATTGAGTTTTAAGTTCCATGTGTGTTTTTTGGGACATCCGGTAGTTGCGCTGGGATTTGCATAGTGTAATTTAACATGTTTCAATGTTTTTATCGTCTTTCAAGTAGTATAGCACATTTTGTGTAATTTTAAATTTTAGTCACCTTTATCAAATAAAATCTAGTTTTTTTCGTATTTTATCAATTTCAAGAAGACAGTTCTGTATTTGAAGATATTAATTTTCAAACCTGTGGAAAACAAGTTGTAAATTTGTTTTGCCCATAAATAGCAATAATTCGCTATTCTTCTTCCTCTTTCGTAATTATTTATTACATCGGGGTTTTTCAAATAAATTGCTATATGATCCTACGCATAATATTATACAACATTCAATTAAGAGAAATTATTTTCTTAAATTTAATCCTTCACTGCACCGTGTGCAATATCTGGCACATACATAAACGCAGTATAATTCTCATTATGTGCTATGAATTTGGCTTATATGATCGCTTTAAATGATGGAAAACAATACAAAGAATGGAATAACACATTTTTGTCCATTTTAGATGGCTGCATTTGACAGAAACTTGGAACTTGTTCTTAAAAAATGAACAAGTCATTAATACAAAATTTACTTTCATTACTTTTACTGACTACTTAAAAATATTAACATAAAGAAAATGTGCCGAGTGTTAAGCCGATAAATGTAATCCATATAAACCCATTTAATAAAAAAAATATAGCAATCCATAAATTAAAACGCTAATTATAAATACAGGGTATATAACGATTATTTCGTTATATATTGGTTATTTTCTTAAATTATTCCTTCCCCCCTGTCTCTTTTCAATTCAAAATCAGTTTTAAGTGTCCTTCATTCACTTTCCATTTTTTTCCCCTCGCCTAGTTTTTCTCTAACCGAAAAATCGGCAGCTGCTTAACTTTGTCTGTGAGAAATACACTCACATATTAATCAACCGTTTAAAGCTATTTCCAGATGTCTGCTATTTCCGATCGAGGCAATTCTGCATTACCTTATATGGACATCATCTCTGTTTCACAGTTAAAATTTATGCTTACGCTTCTTTTCCTTTCTCGACAAAACCCTAAAAAGAATTTAACATCTGCGCAGTAAAATCTGATGTCCCTTCGGTGTGCCTCTGTGTTTAGACAAAACAACACGTGTAACATTTTATCGTTTGGCAACCTTTCCTTTCCCATCCCAGCTTGGAAACCATATTGAATTCTTATCTTGCCGGCTGCATTTTAACTGTATTTGGCGTATACTATCCATTGTGCATGGGCGAACTTGTGTATGTTGGCGATTTTCTATGACGCCAAAGGTGGCAGTTTGTTGCTATGTACGAGGTCACTTGACTCCCTGCTCTTGCCTAGTAAAGTTGCTAAAAAAACGGTTCGGAGATTTCCTCCGAGTACTGTATGTGTGCCCCCCTAGTAATAGATGTCTAAATAAAGAATAACTTAGCAATCATTGTGGGGTTTTTTCGAGCATCCGAACCTGGACTGATTCTATACTGATCATACCTCTTCTAAACCTCCTAACAAATATATGCAACTACCAAAATTCCTCAAGAGACTCTTCTTTATATAAATAACTGGTGCCTGACGGTTTCGTTTTTCCCCATATAAAAAAAAAATATATGGAGGGGGGTACAATCAACTGCGATTTTCCCGTGGATGTGATGCATTTCGGTTCTTCTTTTTCTTCTCTGCATCCCCCGGTAGAAAATGCTATTAGTCTGGCCTGCTAAGTGTCAAGTACAGAGCTGTTCCCGTCCTGAAATTCCTTTGCTGGACACCCCCTTTTCCTCCCCTGTGTGCTCCATCTCAACTGCTTCGGAGGGTCTCCCCTTGAAATTCCATCTTCAAAAGAAATCTGCGGCTGAGTGTCACCTGAGCGCTGGGTGCCCCTTTTGTCATCTCCATCGTCTGTGTGATTGACGTGTTCATCGCAGCCAGATATCATCGAGGGCTGCATGTCCTCATTGTGTGCTTCTATACCAGTGTGTTTTGTGTCTTTAGTGAACGTAATCTACAGAAAGTTCATATAGCCTCATAGAAAATTTAGTGAATAACAGTATTCCTGTGGTGTGATGCATCGTAAAATCGTTCATCGTGCAAAAAAATAGTGATTGTCTTCAATTCTGAGAAAATCCATCAGAAATAATTCATCGTTTATATCAGTTAACATTGCACAAAATAAATAAATAAATAAATAAGAGAATTACAAAAATTCTCTAAATGAGGTGTCACCACCTTTGATAAGTGCATATTCAATTACATGATTACAATATAAAATTTCTGCTAGTCTCCAGTGATAAAAAAAAAAGAAAAAAAAAGTGCACAACAACGAAAATGCAACCTCAAAAAAATCTACATTTTGAATGTGGGAGCAGATCGTGCCCCAGTTCCCTAAGCTTTGTCTTATTAAATTAGTAATCATTTAATTATTTAAAAAAAAAACTCAATCTGTAAGTTACCCCAAGTATTTTGTTTATTTTATGTTCTGCTTCCACAGTCAGTACACCATAGTCGATATTGCAGTTTGGTGTTTTTAAATCATATTTAATTCAATAACTATTATAATCCTGTTATTGTGTTTTTGCAAAATTTTTTTAAATTGCGAAAGCACGGTAACTGTTGTCATTTCTAGTTATTATTTTTATGACATTTTATGCAGTTTTTACCAGTTATTACATTTATGTGCTAGTGTTTCATATTTTACGTCCAACACCCCTTCGTTTTTTTAATTTTGTATTTGGATTCTCTAATATGCTTAAATAAGTTTTTAGACAGTTTTGAACTTTAATGACAAAGTTAAAATAAGATTTTTCTTTTTCATCTAAAAAAAAAATATATTTTAAGTTACAAAAAGGGAACTTTTCCCTTGTGTAAAAAAAAAAGTTAAAAGAAGATTTAATTTCATTTTTGCTTACTTATTAACAGTTTTTGGTGTTTTCTTGATAGTTTGCTTTACTTTATTATCTAAAGTAAGTACTTTGTTAAAGTGAAGGAATATATAGATATATGTTTCAAAGTGTAATTATTTTGCCATTTTATTTAATTTATTTTCTAAATGTGTTAATTTTGTATGTGCTTCCTTGCGTTACTGTCATAAAAGGTTCAAATAAGATATCTTTAAAGTGAGGTATATTTTAAAATCTATTTATTTTGCTAGTTTAGATATTTTTACTAGCTAGGAAATTTACTTGTTTTCAATGTGCTTTAGAGTATAAGTCAGGTCTGTGTAACAATTTCTCTAAAACTTGTGAGCGTAAACAAACAAAAAAAAAAACTAATCATGGCGGCAAAACAAATTCCGATAAATATCATTCAATTTGATGGAGATCCAGATTTACTTAAATTTTTCTTTGATCAAATTCGCGTCTGTGCAGAAATTAATAAATATAACCCACAAACAACAATTGCAATCTTAAAGGGAAAGTTAGTTGGGCCTGCACAAAAATTTCTAGCCCAAAATCCTGACCTGCAAAAGATAACAGACCTCGATTTGCTGGAAAAGGAATTTGCGTCATTTTTCGCCCCCCCTAGTAAATGTGTTGCTTCTGTTGAATTGTCCAGTTTAGCACTTATGCCTTCTGAGACGATAAAAAAATTAGCCCATAGACTAAATGTTCTTGCGGCTACAGTATATGCAGATATCAACGACGAAAATGCACGCAACACTATCAAACTCATGAAATTTCTAGAAGCCCTTCCTTCAAATATTAGAATAAAATTACAGGAAGAAGGCATTAATGATTATAAAACAGCAGTTGAAAGAGCGCAAACCCTTCATGAAATTTTAAGGAATGAGAAAATCTTACATTCCTTACCTTCGGTACACAGACCAGAAAATCTTATTGAATCGCAACTGAAAGAAATCTCTGAGAAAATAAATGCATTATCTTTTGTCCCTCCTGATACTAAAACCGAAACTGAGCAAAAAAATTTCCAGACTAGACCAAAACATTCCGCAGGTGTTTCACGCTTCAAAAAGAATTACAAAAATCGAAACTACACTAGACGTTATTCCCCACACAAGTTTTCACAAAAAAACCAGTTGTTTGTCAGTTATGTGGACGAAACAATCATGACGCTCTCTCTTGTTTTAAATGGAAAAGAGCAAATACTCAAAGGAAAAACAATTACACAAACTCCACGCCACAATTTCAGGAAAACTGAAACAGAGATACAATTTTTATGCTGATGGTGTTGTGTCTCAGTCTAATACTTCTACATCAGCAACTTTTGCTTTTGACCCTGTTTTACCTAAAATTTCAAGTTCGAGACTAGTTAATTCAGTAGGTTCCCAAACTTTTGACTCCATTAAAATAGCAAATAACATCAGTACACAAACAGAAAGTGATAATGTTCAAATAATTTGTAGTGTAAACACTATGTCACCATCCCTCCCTCTTGTTGAAGCCACTATAGCAAACCATGATATTACTTTGTTGGCTGATTCTGGTAGTAGTATATCTTTACTTTCACAAAAATTATTTAATCAACTTAAACCTGTCTTAAAATATAAAAGACTGTCCACTGACGTCAATATTAAAACTGTCAATTCTGATGTCTCATTTTCTGCCTGCATCAGAACATCCATTAAGCTAAAACAAAAAGCGTTTTCACACCACTTTTATATTGTTGACATACCCGAGTCTTCCAGTTTTGAAGGCATTTTGGGTTTTGATTTCATAACTAGATACAATGTTGTCATTGATACTTTTAACAAGTGTCTCCATGTCAACAATAATTTCTCTGTTCCTTTAAAAACCAGTAAAGAATCTTCTGAAGAGAAACAATCAAAATCATGCAATTCTTTGAGTGATGTTGTAATGAATCAAGCGGTGTTCTTAACTCGAAAAATTATAGTAGAACCTCAACAACAAATATGGTGCTCTGTTTACACCTCCAATAACATCAACAATGACAGAAATTATCTATTTGAATATTTGGCACAAACAAAAGAATTAATAGGAAATGATGCCATTATTCAAATGAATAAATTATCCAATAAAAGAAAGAAAACTTCACAAATACATCATTTCTTCTCAATAACACTTAAAAACACTTCTGAAAAAACCATTCATCTCCCTAAACACACAAAAATAGGTCAATTATCTGAGATTGAGGAAATTCGCGACTATACTTCTGAAATGTCTGACAAGCAAAATAACTCAGAACAGCACTTTGTAAATTTTATTCAGGCGTCTAATGAAATCTTACAAAAAAGAAAGCAGGAGTTATCGGCTAATGATTTTAAACTTTCTCACTTAAAATCTGACGAAGCAAAGAACCTAACTAAATTGTTACTTAATTATTATCCTGCCTTTTCCAAATCATTAGACACACTTGGTCATACTGATAAAATTGTACCTGATTTGAAATTCATTAATGATTACCCCATAAAGACTCTCCCTTTCCCTCTTCCCCAAGCTGTGCAGAAGGATGTTTTAAATCAAATCAAACAGTTACTTGATGCCAAAATCATTGAACGTCATTGTTCCGAATGGGCCTGCCCCATGCTTCTTGTTAAAAAGAAACCAGACGGTACAGGTATACAGAAATATAGGCTCGCATTAGATCTCAGAATGGTTAATACTATAATTCAAGGTTCGTCCTATCCACTTCCAAAAATTCAAACTATTATTTCAAATCTTTCACAATATCGTTTTTTCTCTTCTCTCGACTTTCATCAGGCATATCATCAGATTGATTTGCCTGCAAAATTTCAAAATCAGCTCACATTTACTACAATGTTCGGTTCTTTTCGGTATAAGAGATTAGTATTCGGCTTAAAAACAAGCGCCTCAATTTATCAAGCTTTAATGGACTCGTTACTTGATGAATTACAGTTAGAAGGTGTCTATACCTACCAAGATGATCTCATTGTTGGTGCCAATTCATATCAAGAAATGTGTGATAAGTTGGATAAAATTCTTGCAATACTAGTAAAATATAATTTAACGCTGTCCCCTAACAAATGCACTTTTCACAAAACCAGTTTAGATTATCTTGGATTTCACATAGAAAATCAAACTATTTCTCCTGTTCAGTCGAACATTGTAAAAATAACATCTTTTCCAACACCTACAACTAAACGTCAATTAAAAGCACTCATAGGCGTCATTACATTTTACAAATCTCTGGTTCCATCCTTTTCTGAACTTGTACAACCTCTCATAAACTTAACTACTCCAAAAGCCAAATTTAAGTGGACAAGCAAACATCAAAAAATTATGGACACCATACAGAAGATATTCTTTAATCCACCCATGGTTAGATTACCTGACTGGAACAAAAAGTTCTATTTAAATACTGATGCGTCAAATATTGCTATTTCTGGTGTCTTACTACAAGAACATGATAAACAACTATTACCTGTTGCATACTTTTCAAAATCTTTAAAAGCATCAGAAAAAAAATATCCTGCACTTAAATTAGAACTCATGGCGATTCATAAATCAGTTACTGCTTTCAAATATTATTTATACAACAGAGAATTTGTAATCCTTTCAGATAGTAAACCATTAGAAAAGTACAACAAAACTACAAACCCGGCTGATATTATCTCTCGTTGGCTCATGGATCTCTCAGAATACACATACAAATTTCAACATATTCCAGGTAAAAAGAATGTACTCGCTGACTACTTATCTCGCTGTAACTTTGAAAATAATCAACAGACTTTAGCTACAAATCCTGAACTGATTCATGATACTCAACCCTTACCTATTGTAGAATGTGATACTCCACACTCAAGCTCGACTGATTCTAATATGCATGTTAACTGCCTTATTTCTGGTACACAAACAAATCCTGACCCTTTATTAGAAATTTCGAATGAAACATTTGCTACTGAACAACAAAATGACCCTACTTTGTCTGTTGTTTATAAAGAAATCTTAAGGAAAGGATCTTCTCAAAAATTTCCTAACTACTTCATTCATCCTGATTCGAAATTATTAATGTTAAAGAAGGAAAATATTTTTAATAACACTTTTTCGTATCACATTATTGTTCCAAATTCACTTAAAAGCAAAGTCTTAACAATTTCACATTTATCTCATTTTGGCTTTAATAAAACTTATGAATTCTTGTCAGGTAGATATTTTTGGAAGGGTATGTATGTAGACACTTTAAACTTTGTTGCATCCTGTATCAAATGTCTTCAAACTAAACATCACCAAACTCCACCCGCACCTTTGCAGCCCACATACACTCCCAGGTACCCTGGTCACACTATTAGTACAGATCTCCTTGGACCGTTTGCTAATGGAAAATATGTTTTAACTATCACTGATCATTTTTCGAGACATATTGAACTCTTTCCACTTAATGACATATCGGCGAGTAAGGTTGTTAAATGCTTATTCTCTTACATAACCACCTTTGGGAGACCTTCGGTTGTCTTATCAGACTTAGGACCCCAGTACACGTCTCAGGTATATAACATTTTTAATGATACAATGGGCATTAAGGTATAACACAGTTCGGCCTCGAGACCACAATCAAATGCGATTGCAGAGCGAATCAATAAGTCAATCAAATATTCAGTTAATATTCTTTTACAAGAAGGTCATTCATTCGAAAATGCAGTATTTATACACAAATCACTTTATAATGGTTCGAAACATGCAACTACATTATATTCTCCTAATTTTCTTCATTTTGGACGTGAACTTTCTCTAATTTTTGACACTTTTGATCAGTCGTGCAACCAACCCTTTCTTGATAAACATATTGAAGTACACAAATTACTTGATGATTTGAGTAAGATATATCACAAAGCCTATAACAACATTAAATCTGCTCAAGATAAAAGATATAAATATTACGGTCAGAAAGCTAAATTAAGATCCATTTTCTTAAAAGACATTGTATATCTAAAATCAAATGACAAGTTTAAAACAAAGTATACTGGTCCATATATTGTCACTTGTAAACATTCCCCTGTGTCATTCTCAATTAAAAGGTTGTATACTCCTGATAACACAGCATTTAGGGTACATATTGATAGACTTTTATTAGCACCTCCTCGTTATGGACATTTATTTGATGCATCAAGTCATATAAACAACACTAACTTTAATACGTTTTATCAACCTCACACATACAATCTAAGAAACAGAAGCTAATGTAAAAACACTATTTATTATTTTTTTTAAGTCATGTTTATGATACCACATATCCAACCAAAGAGCTCATGGTTGTGTGTATGTTGTTTTTGACTGATCTTTAACAATATCATGGCTGGTCCATCACTGTTGCTCTGAAGATCTCTTAGAAACAATATTAGGTATCATTGTTATCCTCTAACACTTAGATAGGCTTTCATACTCACTAAAATTTTATTTACTTTTATTTTGTTTTCTTTTTGCAGTACACTTAAAATTTCTTTGACAATACTCATTAATTCAGTATTTTTCCACTAACCTCCCACTTAACATTTCTTGTACTGTAAGTCAAACATATTATAGTTAGATAAACAGGTACTGTACTTTAGAAAAGTAAACAAAAGATTCATGTAATTAAATAAAACACAGTTTTTATATATGACTTGTTCATCACCCCACTCGGTTGTGACATATTTTTCGTCTCTCTTCACTCTAGGATTGTCTGCCCATATTAGTTATTATATGATATACATTTTTTTTGTTTTTTTCTTTTTGAATTCTTCCCTTTGAAGTCTTGTTCCCGTTCAAAATTAAGGCCCTAAGGGTTCAAGCTTCATTGTGTTGAGAGACAAAGTTTTGCAATTGGAGTTTCGATTCAAATTTTTGAATTGTGATTCCAATTCACAACAATTCAAGTTTTTTCATGTAATTCGACGTGGGCTCCTTCAGAGGACCGCTAGTGTCTTCGGGGGAGCATCACAATTCCCTCCTCATCTAAGGCTAGGCCCTAAGCCGATGCCATAATACTTGTGTTGTACACAAGATTCAGGGTGACGCATATTTTTATGGGCGTGCTTGGAGCACCTCTTTTTTTTTGTCATCCTATGCTTCGGCATGAAACACTTTTTTACAAAAACATTTTTATTTTTTAATATACATCATATTACTCTTTTTTTAATTTTTGAAAAATATAGTGCTATTATGTTATTTTTGTGTATTGCCATTTTATATTCATTTAATATTAGTTTCATGTTTTGTGTATATGTTTCAAAATTTTACTTATGTCATGATAACAATCAAAGCTGCAGTAAGATTTTTGTATTGTCTGAGTCGACTCAACTTATACATATAAAATACAGTACTACCTTGGATCCATGAAATACAAATATAAAAAAATATAGAGACTTTAGAACTGCTGACTGTTTTTGAATACAAAAGTCTCCATTATCATGACGTTAAATTTCTACATATATATATATAAAAAAAAAAAAACTTTTGCATTTATGTATGTTTTTATGTTATAATATTTTATGCTAGCCTATGCACATTGGACAGCAAAAGTTTTTTTGTGGTGCACCGGGTGATATATATAACGATTATTTCGTTATATATTGGTTATTTTCTTAAATTATTCCTTCCCCCCTGTCTCTTTTCAATTCAAAATCAGTTTTAAGTGTCCTTCATTCACTTTCCATTTTTTTCCCCTCGCCTATTTTTTCTCTAACCGAAAAATCGGCAGCTGTTTAACTTTGTCTGTGAGAAATACACTCACATATTAATCAACCGTTTAAAGCTATTTCCAGATGTCTGCTATTTCCGATCGAGGCAATTCTGCATTACCTTATATGGACATCATCTCTGTTTCACAGTTAAAATTTATGCTTACGCTTCTTTTCCTTTCTCGACAAAACCCTAAAAAGAATTTAACATCTGCGCAGTAAAATCTGATGTCCCTTCGGTGTGCCTCTGTGTTTAGACAAAACAACACGTGTAACATTTTATCGTTTGGCAACCTTTCCTTTCCCATCCCAGCTTGGAAACCATATTGAATTCTTATCTTGCCGGCTGCATTTTAACTGTATTTGACGTATACTATCCATTGTGCATGGGCGAACTTGTGTATGTTGGCGATTTTCTATGATGCCAAAGGTGGCAGTTTGTTGCTATGTACGAGGTCACTTGACTCCCTGCTCTTGCCTAGTAAAGTTGCTAAAAAAACGGTTCGGAGATTTCCTCCGAGTACTGTATGTGTGCCCCCCTAGTAATAGATGTCTAAATAAAGAATAACTTAGCAATCATTGTGGGGTTTTTTCGAGCATCCGAACCTGGACTGATTCTATACTGATCATACCTCTTCTAAACCTCCTAACAAATATATGCAACTACCAAAATTCCTCAAGAGACTCTTCTTTATAGGGTATACGCCATAAAATATAAAATTTTAATTGAAAATTTGGAATTTAATTTTACTTAATATTTTTCCCATTATTACACCGATACATAGATTTTAAATATTTGTTTTTTTTTTTTTTCATAAAAGTAGATAAAATTGTGCAGTGAAGGATTAAGATTTCACTCATTCTTTTGCATTACCCTTGCTCACGACTTTTAAGAATTTAGTAAAATAACAGCTTTATATTCGATTTTAGATCTGGATTAAAAATATAAAATAATAATAACAAAAGTTCTTATACGTAAACGAAGCTCTTTTTTATATACTAATGCAAAAATAATGTGAAGTTTTAGAAGAAAATAACAAATAAAAGCAGGTTTTGTTTTTGAGTGCTGAAAATACACTCAAATAAAATAAAAAATAAAAATTGTTTTTTGAAGGTAGAATTTGTAGTTTGAATTTTCTTATCTGTGTAATCATGATATTAAGCTTTTTATCTACACATAAGTATTTTTAAATTTAAACAGGGCAAACTGATAAAGAAATTAAGTAAAGCTTTTACAGTATTTTATTTTTTCTCTATCAGTTTTATTATATTCGAGCTCAGTTTTGAAACAGGCTAATAGAAATACTAATACTTCATCTCACCACATTAATATATATATAGTAGCACTTAAAATATAATATTTAACTAATAAAGATTTATTCGAATATATTTTATAAAAAATGCAAGCAACACTTTTATGGTTAAAAAGAACGAAATAGTTTATTTTCGCTATTTTTTTTGTGTGTGATTATACAAATAAATTACTTTTTAATTCTAGCAAAAAAATTCATCGTACATTTGGATTCCACTGTTGAGCAAAAGAAAAACCATTAATTCGACATTTAGCCTCAGACTTGGAAGCTTTATTTGTAATTTAACTTTTCAATTCTCCATTATCAATGTTTATGGTTAAACGAGAGGCGAAGAATAAGAAGAGTTTGTTGCTACTTTAGATTGAAATAGAATCTTGGAATGAATTAGTTTTCATTTTAAAGGGATATAATGTATGGATGATCTGATAAATTTTGAATGTATGTACTAAAGATTTAAAAAGAAAAAATATGTTTCAATAAATACTAATTAAATCATATTTGAATTTTTATGTTTAGAAATACATTTAATGTTTGATTTAGTTAGTGATTTAGTATTTTAAGGACCAGTCTTAATTATTTTCATGAAAAAATCGATATGAAATTTTTATACGAGAGCTATAGAAATGAGATATAAATTGCCAATTGATTTATTTTTAAATGCATTTTATCTCATGACATATATAAAAATAGTAATTCTACTTTTTCATTTATTTGTCCTATTTTTATAAATAAAAGTACATATTTTTAATTTCTTATTTACACTTAAGTGCTATTACAAATAAGTAGGACAAACAGACAAAGAAATCAAGTAAATCTTTTACAGTATTTTAATTTTTCTTTATAAATTTTATTATATTCACACTCAGTTTTTCAAACAAACATATTGAAATGATTATTTCTAATCCCCTCACATAAATGTATATAGTTGCACTTAGAATATAAAATGTAACTAACAATGATTTATTCGGATACATTTTATAAAAAATGCGTGTTGTACTGCAACTACAAAATAACAGTTAAAATAACGAAATAATTTATTTTCACAAATTTCTTTTGTGTGATTATAAAAATAAATTACACTGTTAAAAATAAATCTGTGAATTCCAGGTGAAACTACCGGCAGCAATGTAGCCGAACTTTTGCCGTTCCGTTAGTAGATTTTCCGTTGTGTGAAATACAAGAAAGGAAAACTCCGTTTGAAGAAGCAGTAACTTTCCGTTACAAAGTTTGATTTTTAATAATAATAATTTAATATAATTTTTAAAAACAAGGAATCGATTAATCGTCAAAGGATTTGAAATTTCCGTGTGATTTTAAGCTGCTAAGCTATTTTACTTAATTATTATTATTTTGTATAATATAGTTCAGGCCGTCCTGAGGATCGAACTGGGCACCTTTGGACAGCGGAACAAACCCTTACGAACTGAGATAAAGCTGCTGACACCGGAGTGTATAAAATATGTCTTTTTTGAGTTAGTGTAAAAATCTGTCTTGCTTTTTAAAGATTTCCTTTCAAATATATTCCTTAGAATATTTGTAAACAGTTTATTTTATTTTATTTTAGACTGATTCATAATCCTTATTATTTTTCTAAGTCAATTTTAATTTTTTTAATACTTTAAATAAAAAAAAATTAACTGTTTAAAACCACTGTTTTTTTGAAGGAATGAATGAATGAAAAAAATTTTTATTAAAAATTTTTGTGAAAAAAATGTTTAGACAATTTTTTGAAATTGTCGTACATTATTTTATGTTATTTTACTTTTTGGTTATTTAATTAAAAGACTTTTTAATAAGAGAAAAATAAACAGAAAAAAATGTAATTTAAAAGGGATGTTTTATGTTTTCATCAATTCTTGGCACCAGTGGAACCTGAACCCACAATCTGCGATCACGGGTGATTAGCGGTGTGGTGCCTTGACCACTCGGCCATGGAGCTCGCCATGCAGCGCAGTGTCTCCGTTTTTTGTTTCTATTTCCATTCGTTTCGTTATTTTCAGGAAATATGGTGGAGTTTTGTAATTTGTAACGGAAAATGCCCTTTTGTTGTGAAAAGGGACCTTTTCTGTGAAATTCAGGAAAAAAATTTTCGTGAATTTCAGAATTTTTCTAACAGTGTACTTTTTAATTTTGGTAAAAGAATTCATCGTACATCTGGATTCTACTGTTGAGAAAAGAAAAACCATTAATTCAACATTTAGCCTCAGACTTGGAAACTTTATTTGTAATTTAACTTTACAATTCTCTTTTACCAATGTTTATGGTTATACGAGAGGCGGAGAACAAGAAGAGTGTGTTGCTACTTTAGATTGAAATAAAATTCTGGAATGATAAGTTTTTCCTTTTAAAGGGAAATAATTTACGAATGAGCTGATACATTTTAAATATATGTGAAAAACCTTTTAAAACGAAAATTACGCTTTCTTGAATTTTAGTTATAACATTCTTCAATTTTCCTATTTAAAATGAAAGGGAAATTAAAATTTAAAGGGAAATAATTTAAGAAAGTTCTGAAAATTTTTAAATGTATGTGCAGAAGATTCTAAAAGAAAAATTATGTTTAATTAAATTTTAGTTAAAGCATGCTTCAATTTTAATATTTAAAAAAGAATATTAATGTTTGATTTTAATTCGTAATTAGTTTTAGCAGAATTAATGTAAATTGTCATCATAAAACAAATTGATTCGAAATTTTCAATTGAAAGCTACAAAAATGGAATATTAAATATGCATTGATTTATTTTTAATGCATTTTATTTTTAATTTACATATAAGAAATTAGTAACTATATTTTATTTATTGGTGCTAATAAAGTATGAATTAATTGAAAAAGTAACAAATAAAATTAAAAAATTAACACGTAAAATAACTACAAATTTGGCTTTATGTACTAAAAATACATTAAAATGAAAGTTCGAACTGATTTTTTTTTCTTTTTGAAAGTTGAGTTTGTAGCTTGAATTTTAAACTTTACATTGAACCTGACATTTTAGTCCTTATCTACTAATGGGTATTATTATGCCTATGTAGGACAGGCAGGCAAATAAATAAAACAAATCTTTTACGGTATTTTAATTTTATCTATCAGTTTTATTATATTCGCAATCAGATTTAAAAATAGGCATTTTGAAATACCGATACTTAATCTCCTCACATAATTATATATAGTTGCACTTAATATAAAAATTTAAACTAATAACGACTGCTTCGCATATATTTTATAAAAAATTCCTCTTATGCTACAACAACGTTTCGGTTAAAAAGAACGACAAAATTTCTTTCCGCTAATTTTGTTTCTGTGATTATAAGAATAAATTACTTTTTAATTCTGGTAAAATAATTCATCGTACATTTGGATTCCACTGTGGAACAAAAGAAAAACCATTAATTCCACATTTAGCCTCAGACTAGGAAACTTTATTTGTAACTAACTTTTCAATTCTCCATTACCAATGTTTATGGTTATACGAGAGGCGGAAAATAAGAAGAGTTTGTTGCTACTTTAGATTGAAAAAGAATCCCGGAAGGAATTATTGTTTCTTTTAAAGGGAAGTAATTTACGAATGAGCTGATACATTTTAAATATATGTGCAAAACATTTTAAAACGAAAATTACGCATTCTTGAATTTTAGTTATAACATTCTTCAATTTTCCTATTTAAAATGAACATTAATGTTTAATTTTATGTGTAAATAGTGTTAGAAGAATTAATGTAAATTATACTCATAACAAACATCAATTTGAAATTTTCAATTGAGGGAGCTATAGAAATGGGTTCAGGGTTAAAAATTGACTCCATTTTAATGCCTTATGTATCATTTTATTAACATATACATAAAAAAATTAAACTTTTTCCATTTATTAGGATTTTTACACTATATGACCAAAGGTGACCGAACACTTACTATAAATTTTGCTAACACAATATGCAAATGGAATTTTGGTAGCGTTTACGATGCACAATGAAAAAGTATTTAATAAACCTGCGCATTTTTCGTAAAATGTTTATTATTTTTTAGTTTTGAAAATAAGGTATTGTGGACTATGTTGTTTGTCAAATTTTCGGAACAGAATATTATTTCATATTAAGAATTCTGTAAATTTTAAGAAAAAAAACTTGGAAAAATTTTGGACTGTTAAAAAGAACCTCAATTTCTCTTCCAGTATATATGCTGTCTGCATAAAAATGAACAAGGTTTATTACAATTAACCACTTAATGATAATCTACAGATTGAATGCTGTTTCGCATTAGTTTTGACAGGGTTATACAAAAGATATCCGTTCTTTTTTAAATTTGTTGATGGTCCCCAATGGAAAAATATCTTCACGGAAATGTATAACTTGTACTGTTATATTTATACACTTAAAGTTTCAGGATAAGTCCTCATGAAGTTTTCTAGATATTTAACAAAATGACTGAAATTGAAAGTGTCCGTTCATCTTAGGAATGGATTCATTTAATTTCTGATAGTAGACAGACTAAACATTTAATTTGAGATCTATAATATGTCTATCAGTTTTATTAATTACACAGTCTAAATATATGATAGTACATGGACAAGAAGAATGGTGAAAAGTAACTATTATTTTATTTTGAACATTTATTCAAAAAGTAAGTATCATATATAATAAACGAGCAAGTGTTTTTCCTATTATGAATGTTATCGTAACCTAATGGGCCGATTTTGACGAAACGTGGTTCTTATACTAAATTGAGCACGAGAAAAAGATTATTTTTCACGAGAGAGATTATTTTTCATAGTATACTATTTAAAAAAGTTTTGCATCTTTACAGATGTAAATTTACATAAATCTGTATGCTTAAAAAAAATTATTTGTACATTGTTTAAAAAATGTGAATCGACAAAAATAGCTTTCTTAAAGCTACATAAATCTGTAGCTTTACAAAAGTATTACAAAAATTGCTGTAATCTTTTTGATATTTTATTTGTAACTCGGGTTGCATTTACACAAAAAGTACCGGACATCCCAGTCTTATAAAAACACTTAGTAACATTACATATTTTTTTTAATTTATATTATAAATTCGTTTCTGTTGCGTTTGTTGTTACATAATATATTGTTGTTACATAAAAAGCTCCAGGAATTTAAGCCTCGCACGAAAATTGCAGTAACTTTCGAAAGGAAATTTCGACTACTTTTCAGACCTTAACATTATATTACATGTATTTTATTTTTATCCTAATAAATAATAAATATTAAAAAACAAAAACTGGAAATTGTACTTGAAGTGTAGCAAATGTCGTGCGTTTGTACTAAAAGGAAGTTTTAAAAATATTCAGATCTTAGTGTAATAGTACAGTACTTAGAAACTTTATAAGAAGCCGAAATGTTTTGTGTTTCGCTTTAAATACTAATTGCTTTCTATTATATAGAAAGTAACTCGTAGAAAACCTCAGCAACATATGTCAATTTCATAAAATGAGATTTAGTTTAATATTATTGATACGCGCCGCAATTCACCCGCTCCCTGTATCATTATGTAATGTAATACTTTATGTAGCCCTGTAAATTAATAATAAATGTTCTTTGGACCAGGCATTGTACAGAATGCAAATATAAGTATATATTTCATGATGCATATCATATTAATTATGTTTGGAAGAGTAGGAGTTTGAACGCAATTAAAATTCACTTGAAACTTTTTTTTTCTTTAGCCGTAATACATTTTGATTGTCCTTGTAATTAAACTATGGATCCGATTACCATAAAATTTGAAATGACATGGCAAAACTATCTAACAATTGTATATTTTAAATTTCAAATGATTTGGTTGGGTAGTCTTGCTTTGTTATATGCGGACAGACGGACAAAGTGAACGACGGCTGTAGGTTCTACGTACTTACATAATTACGATCGCACCTAATAAAAAGACAACTTTAACTCTTTCTTGTGTGGTGTGCTATTAATAATGTATGTCTTTAATTTGGGTATTAATGTATTTTAACAAATGGTTTTGTTACTGTTTACATTTAGGAATGTTAGCATGTGCCCATGTATTCATTATATGATTTCATTAACGTTTTGCCTATTAGTAATAATAATAATAATAATAAACATTTGCTTTATTCACTTTTCACCTTTTGCGATTCTTTTATTTTAAACATATATTTCACTTTTTAAATTTAAAATTGAGGTAACTTGCCTAAAAGAATCATGCGTAATAAAACACCAAAAGTATTCGAGAGTTGTGATACCAGTTAAATCTTGTTTTTATACAATATTTCCTAATCATCTCCAAAAACTTTTCATTAATCTATTGTCGTATAGATATGAAATAAATAGTATGGAAAAAGACAACATTCGTTATGTTTAAAACAATGAAATATTTTTTTTAAAAAAACGAATTAATTTATTTGGATAGCTAGTGTTAATGTTATGACCCTAAAAGTAATTTTTTCTAAAAATCGAAAAACAAATCGGAAATTAGAAATGTAATATTTAAAGGGGACCAGTAAAAGTATTTTACTGTTCCATAATTGATTTCATTTTGAAGGTGACATTATTGAGATTTAAGCTTCCATATTTGATTTTATTCAAAATAAAAATATGTAATGTAACACGCGCATTCGAAAAAAAAAAAAGACTGTCACGCGTCACGTGACCTGAGTTTTGATAAATTAAAAATGAAGTTGTGATATTTTTCGTCTTAAAAAAATCTGGAAACACTAGTTCTATTAAAAATGTTCTATTCTTAGTGATGTTCGAAAATTCGAAAATTGGTTGTAAATTGGGAATTCCTGTCTTGTGTTGGTGGCGTGCGCCAGGAGAATTATGTAAAAAGTTTTATTTGTAAATAATGTGTGTGTGATAGTGTTTCAAATGTAAGTGCTGTCTTTCAAGAAATAAAAAGGATTTAAAGAAGACTGTAGCCCCCAAGATATCCATATTAAGATAAGTAATGATCTTTCTTCTTGTAAATTTGCAAAACGAATTCTTACAGTAAAATTTTTTTTTTGAAAAAATTTAAAATATGAAATATACTGCGATTATATATTTAATAGAAAATTAAAATAAAGAATACATTATTTTCAAGTTCGTAAATAAATACTGCAAATAAGGCGTTAATGCTCACTTAAGTTTAGAAGTAACTTATTGTCCAAAATAGTTACGAAATTAATTGCATTTTTTTCTTAAATCACGGTATTCAGTTATAAATGAGGATGCTTAAAACTTCAAGTTTTTGAAATAAATATATTTTAACATTTAAAAACTGCCTTTAAGAAACTGCCTTTAATTTTATAAAGTAAAGATTAAATTAATTTATGTGTTTAAGATGTGGAGAAAAAATATTTTTAAAAGAATTTCCCAAGTGAAAATTCACCAGAATAAATAGCTGTACACTAATCAGAATCAAAATTTTCAGAGATACACATGAATAATTTTCAATTTTTCTGTGAATTTAATTTCATATTTTTATCCTTAATCTTAAATTCTTAAATTTGAGTTATATTTCCTGAGTTCGAATATTTTTCATATAATGGTGTAACAACCGTGAATCTTCAAATTTTATGTGAAAGATTTTTTAAAAATAAAGACGATAAACCTAAGTGAAGAAAAATATATTTCCGGAATTCACCCTTAAGGTTAAAACTTCGTTATTATAAGAATGATAACGAAGCCAATAACCATGAGATATTTCGTCAATTTTTTTTGCAGTTTCAACGTAACTGAAAAATGTAATATCTTTGTTCTTTCAAGATAGGCGGTTTTAATGATGTAGCTGCTGTGAATTATTGATAATGATAAAAGTATCTTTTTTAGAATGAATAAAATAACTTAGAAATATTGATACAGAAAAGTTTTTCTAGAAATGGAAAAAAAAATATATGTACATAAAATGATTATTAATTTACTGAAAGGAAAATAAATATTTAATTAATAATACGTGGATCGATATTAAAAAAACTGATTGTCATAAGTACTTTTTTACAATAACATTTAAAGTTTACTAATTTTGTTATACGGGGTTTGTAGTATTTGCAAAAATAATGTACAGTTAAAGACAGATTTTTTACATATAGAGCAATTCTTTTTAGAAAATTTACACGTATGTACATTAATCCCTAAGACTAATGATAACATTCTGCTACCATTCAGTGCGTGTAAATAATGTAAGCACCGAAAAAAAATATAAAGATATTAACGAGTTTAAAAAGCAATAAATGATACATTTTTATAATTGATCATAAAATGGAAATACTAATATAAAAGACAACAAAATATATCTGTGAAATGCTTTTTGTCAATAAATCATAACTATGCAAATAGACACTATTTTTGCTTGTGTAAAATAACTATTTTTTAAATAGAAATTTTTCCTATATTTCTTATCCCATTGCGCAGTAAAATATATACTATAGAATGATTCTTTTGTTAAGAGTTTTGTTAATTTTACAAAAATTTTAACAGCAAGTAAGCTGACTAAATTTTTAAAAAAATGCTTTAGCATCTATTGCATTAACAGGAATCAGTTTAAGGTTTATAAAAAACAAAACAAAACAAATCAAATATATATTTAAGATCTAAGACGGTCATTAACAACATTGGTTAAAAGAAGAGTATGGGAAAAATCGCTGTAAGACAGATCACAATTCTTTGCACTTACACATGTGTTTAAAGGGGGACATCCCCACAGGAGCAATGAAATGTTCTCCCACGGAAATTTTGAAATTTTGTACTTTCAATGGTGAAATAAGTGCATTCCCAGCTGAACTCTATAATCCTCCCTTACCCCGCCCAGAGCCACAAAATTCCCTCCAAGGGAAAAGTGTCTGAATTGAACAATAAATGAAAGTAGAGTCGTAACGTTATCATCAACTAGAAAATATTCAAATAAAGAAATTTTTCGAATGTTTAAGGTTAAAGTTTGCAAAAAAAATAATCTGCAACACAGTAATTGATCTGAGAATTTACCCCAAATATACACCAAAACTGTGGAAACTCTCTTTTACTTCCAACTTACAAAATTCATTGTATACAGTTTGCAAGACCACTGATGATTTATAAGAACGATAACATGCCTCTTATCCACACAATCAGTGACTCAAAAGTCTGGTTCCAGGAGAAAATATTGAAACTTTAAAATGACCATCCAGATGTCCTAATCTTAATTCTATCGAGAAGCACGAGATCTATTAAGTTACTAAAAAATAAATTCATTTTCCCCGAATTTCGAAAGTTAGATGTATAGTTGAAGATGAATGGTACAAAATGTTGTCCTGAACTGCACCAATAATTAATAATGTCTATGAAATATAGAATATTTGCAGTAATTAAACACATTGTTTGTGTGTACAAAGTATTTGTTCCTTTGTTTCTGCATTTTTTTCTGTCCTTTATAGTTTTTACACAGGCAAAGATAGTATTTTCCAAAAATTTACTTTATTTTCATAATAAAATGCTTATAGATGGATTTTGCTGATTTTTTATTGGATTTTAAATTTTATGATATGCATTATAGTAAACTGTCTTTAATCTCAATTGAAATTTATCAGAATTTCTTATGTTCTTTGCACTTCTTAAAGCTTTTTACACACATTATACACAACCTTTAGCATGAAATTTCATAAATCATCTTTAGTTTAAGTTATTTGAGCAAATAATTGCTTTTTTAGGTTACATTAGTTACCATTTTTGAATGTAGATGAATCTCTAATTAGAAATAATAATTTGATGCAAAATGTTTAGCAAACTGAACAAAATGGCTTATACATTGGTATTTTTTCGCTGAAATGTTCAAATATTTTATTGGAATGAAATTTAGTACAGATGATATACACTGTAAAAAAAAAAATTCTGTAAGGTTACTAAGAATTTTCTTGGAAACTGGGATGCCTAGAACTTTTTATGTAACCGCAACCAAAGAAAATCACGTAAAAGTACTAAAGTTTCTTTAGTAACTGATACTAAATATTGTTTAGTAAACGTACTAACGATTTGTTAGGGAGGTTTCCAAAGAAACTTCTGTAAGTTTTCTAAATATTGTTTAGTAAACTTACTAACGATCGTTTAGGGAGTTTAGTAAATAATGTTTAGTAAATTTACCAATGATTATGTTGTAAACGTAGTAAAGATTTTTTAGGGAGCTTTCCAAAAAACTCTTTGTAAACTTACTACGGATTGTTTAGTAGATTTACTTAAGATTTTTAAAGGTGTTTCTTAAATTAGTTTTTGTAAAGGTACTAAATATTGTTTAGTATACTTACTAGTGATTTTTTAGAGAGTTTACTAAATAATTTTTTGTAAATTGCCGTAAGTATTTGTATGTTAGGCATCAGAAAACTCACTGAAGTTTCACTGTAGATATTTAAATAGATACAAATTCATTTTTTATATTAAATGAGCATTGTAATAACATTAAATGAGCAGATAATCTGAAGGATATCTTACGATTTTCAGTTAAACTAAAAAAAGTCAATAAAAACAATGTAAATAAAATATAAGTAGTAAGTTTATAAAATATGCCTCAATTAAAAAATATATATACTGATGTAGTTGAGACAAATTAAATTTACAATTTTTAAAGACAATATTCTATTTGTATAAGTAAGCACTGTGCATCATCTAATCCAATTCATGATTTGAAAACCTGTATATTATCAGAAACAGCAACGGTTTTTATTTTATTTTTTAATGTAAATGTGCTTTTAAACTAGAAATGGAAACACAGTAGTCTTGTTCAATTTTGTTAAATTATTTTGTTCAATTCCAAGGTCATGAGAATTTCATTAATGAGTGTCTTATGGTACATATATTTTAAACACTATAAAATAACTGGTTCAATAGCTAAAAAAATGCAAAATCTGTAAAAAAAAAAGAAATGTCTTTACCTGAATGCCAAATTTAAGAAAATATCTTTTTTTAACTTATTATTCTATTTTTTGCTGAATATTCCGTATAGTTGTTACTAATCACTAGGAACTTTCTTCCTTTTATTTTTTTTTTATTGTCTTTTTCCTCGATTTTCTTCTTACAAATTTCTTGAATTCTCTACACTTAATACACTAGACATTTTCTAATATTTTTTTTTGCTTGAAAGTTATGTTTCATATTGAAATAGTGAAAAGGAAAATTTAATTATCAATAGGACCATAATTTTAAAACTCTCAACTGGCTTAAAGATCCGGAAGAATGGATCTAAATGCATGAATTTAGTAGGATTCAACTGTGGTTAATTCAGCTCTGGAATTAGAATTTCTAACTCAAAAAATTGCATATAACAGAGATGATGTACACACATTAACATATGTGCGCAAACATCCATATTAAGCATATCAACAGTCATTATGGGCAGGTTTCACATTTTTTTAGTTCTTATCAGTATGCTATAAGCACTAGAGATGGCTAAGAAGACTTTCTAAAAGCAGAAAATGTATGGAAATAAGAATTACAACAAATAGAAATGTATATAATGCTTTGGAAAATATTATGAATAGTCATTTTTGTTATAAATGTGATATGCATACATGTGCATCCAATAAATGCGATGTGATTAAATGACATAATACAATGAAATATGAATAAAATTCATTGCCAAATAACGATTTATTACATTCTACACAATAAAAATGATTTACATATACATTTTTAATATGACTCATATTTTACAAATATTTCATAACTAGAGTTTATACAAATACCTATGAAAATCATACTTATTGATAGTATTTTTGGAAACATATTTTCTTCAAATATCAATAATCAAACTTCTATGCTTGTTAAGATAGTGTTAGAAAATGATTGATAAACTGATATTATTTTTAAATATTTGAAAATTTCAGGGCTGTAGAACATATTAGAAGGTCCGAGTGAGGTATGGGGAGGAATTTTTCTCATAGACAATGGTTTCTTTTCCTCATCTGACTTTATCAATTTTTCACCGCCAGGGAAGCTCGCGCTGTTTTTAAATTGAACTTCAGTTTTCTCATTCATCTATAGAAGAAAGTTAACATGAAAAGTAAAGAAACATTTAATAAAATTTATAATGAATTTGATATTATAAAAAAATCTACATTCACCGTCATATTGAATAAATGAATTTTACAAATACTTCAAAATTATAAAAAAGGTACATGCAAATAATGTGCTGAAACACAAACATTAAATACAATAAACCCAACTAGAGTGAAAAATTAGCCAGAGCCAGGAATCGAACCCGATACCAAGCATTCCAGGTTGTTGCTCTATCCACTAAGCTACTTCAACCGATGGCCGAGTCTGCAGTTTCTCACTAATAAACGAAGTTGGATAAAGTAATCTTCCATAATTTAGACAGCCTAGGATGACGGGACAACTTGTAGACTCGGGCATTGGCCGGAAAGTGGATAGAGCAACAGCTTGAATGTTGTGATCTTGGGATCGAATCTTGGCCCGGGTTAATTTTTCACTTCAGTTGGTTTATTGTATTTAATGTTTGTATGTCAGTATATTATTTGTATGTACCTTTATCCATTATTGTACATCCTTCAAAATCAATAGGCGGCACTAGCTGTATAAAAGAATATTTTTCATTAGATTTAATTTTCACAAAACAGAATTTAACATGAAATAATTGTTATAATTTACAATAAACCCTAGAAACGACAATATCACACTGTATCTGCCATTTTTTCTACCACATTATTGAAAATAAAATATGAATTTTCATTATAAAAAAATTTCCCATTTCTCCCTTAGTGAGGGAGGGATGGGACTTTCTTATTAAATTAATTTATTTATTAGTCTAAAATTTTATTTAGAATCAACAAATTTATAATTTTAAAGTGTGTTAAAATGTTTAAAAATATTATTCTGAAATTTTCCACTTTATATTTGCAAGACATAATCGGTAAAAAATATTTTTGTAAAACTTGTCCCATCTTTCCTACCCCCCTACACTTAATTTTATACACTATAGTTTTGAAATTTTAATATTATATGTTAACTTTTTTAGCCAACAATTTAGTATTTGTTTGGTTCAAGTATAAGCGGATTTAAGGGAGAAAAACTATTTCGAAAAGCAAAATAAATAACTCGAGATTTTGATGTAAAAACAAATCTATATTATCAAGGACAAACATCTGTGCATAACACTGACATCCTCTTGCGAATGGTAACAATTTGAAATGAAATACTGGATTTGCAATTTTTGCTACTGCTAATTTTTAAACGTCTAAACATCGCACACCTTCAATTTTTAGAACGTCATATGGAAACAATCCATTTTAAAATTATATTTGATTATAAACTATTTTAAATGGCCGGTATATTATATTTTTTAAAATAATTTTCAAGTACGATTCTTCGTAATTTATCTTATCACGTGCCGGCTTCAGTATATAAACATTTTGTACATAAAACAACAAAATTTCTTCAATATTTATTTCTGACTAATTTACCATAAGGAAATTAATATTTCCTGTATGAATAATTCAATTAATAATATTAAAAACACACATATTTAACACATTTGTAACCAAACAATTTAATTTTTTTAGGCAGCATAATAGCAAAAAAATTATTCAAATGGAATTCGTTTGAAGACTTCATTTGAGTTCACTGATTATACATGATTTTAAAAACAAACTTGAAAAGATAAATTGAAAAAATATATTCCATGCTATCTGTTGCTCTTAAAACTAAGTTTTCATCATCATTTTCTTACGTCTAATATTCCCTAAAAAAAAAAAAAGAAAACTTTCTCTAAAATTAAGTAAAAAATATAAATAAATCAAAATTTAATAGACATATAATTGAGCTTCGCGTTAAATCTATGAAATTTTCAGAATATAAAACATGTACCAAGCAGTGTTGAATTCGGACACTTTTCTCCGAGAGGGACTTCTGTGGCTCTGGGGGGGCATTATAGAGTCCTAGGGGGGGGGAATTGCACTTTTTGACCAATGAAAACTTAAAATCTCAAATTTTACGGGCGGGGGTTTCATTGCTCTGGGGGGGGAATGTCTCCCCCGGACCAGCCCCTGAATACAACACTGGTACCAAGTATAAAAATCTTGGGTTGAGGGAAGATTTCTAGTGGTTAACTGCTGTTATAATAAAGTATTAAATAAAGGAGTAAAAAGATGAAGGCATTTAAAAAAAATGAAATTTTGCGATTACGAATAGAAGACAAAGATAACCATATTTTATTTACTATTGAAAGTAAGGGGAGGGGGTTACCAAACGATTGATAATCTACAATATTAAAGATTTACAAATAGTGCAAAAATGAAAAGTAAACAAGTTAAGAGTTCTTCATCGATTATTTTTTGTTACAATAAAGTAACAGATAAAGCAAGAAAATATTTTTAAAAAGCCATGGATTATTAAGATATTAAAGGGCAAAAAAAATAAGGGTTTTTTTTAGAAGAGGAAAGGTTTATTAGATAACTTATTTACATTACTATAAATTTACAAATATACGTAAAATACTAATAACCCAGTGGTTAGTTGGTACAATTCGTTATTAACACGTTCGCTGCCGCTTACATGAAGATGGGATGATAGTTAATGCTGCGCTGAAGAAGTGGGTTTTTCCCAGAAGACGATTTCTTTTTTACAACAAAGAATCAGTGAATGATTTTCCCGCGCAAGCGCGTGACTGGCTATTGGACAACACCCCACATCACGGGCTGGCGCGTGAGTGGCTCCGAAACGTTGGCGCCATATCACACGCTTTCGCGTGAGTGGCAGCGAACGTGTTAAGGGGAAACAGGAAATTGGTTTAATCATTTCATTTTATGTCTACAATAAATATATTTCTTTTTCTCTTAATAGGCGAGCATTAGAAAATACATATAGATTTAAATTAAAAAAATAATTTAAATAAAACTCTTTTATTTAAAATAAAAAATTAAAATAAAACTATTTTATTTAAAATAAAAAATTAAAATAAAACCCTTTTATTTAAAATAAAAAATTAAAATAAAACTCTTATTTAAAATAAAAAATTAAAATAAAACTTTTTTAATACCATAATAATACCTCAAAAACATCTAACTATCAAAAACATTAAAATAAATGTTGTAGAGCTTTTTCCTTAACTGCTATTAAGAATCTTACAGACCGCTGAGTTTTTCAAGTTTCAGAATTTAATTCGTAATTTTCAGCGTAATTATACATACTGATCAAATTTTGTTTCGTTTGGAATCCTATTACTATGCTAGAGAGTTTTAAATAGCTAAATTTTATTTATAACAGTCCTGTATATAAAGTTTTATATGTATAAAAAAATAGTATTCTGAGAGTTACTTTAATATTTATCTCTAGATTAATCTGCCTGACAGACTACTCACAGTAGTTTTGTCACAACAGTTAAGGGTTAAAGTTCTGAAAAAAATGAGCGCCTACAATTAAAATTTTTGTTGGACATTAAATCGCAATGTTCTGTTTAAAATTTTTAGCTTAGTAGTCAGAGGTAAAACTCAAAATTATTTAGGAGAAAACTAAGTTGTTTTAATCCCTTCAGTTTAAGTCTAGAATTACCCCTCCTCCTTCGAGGTCAAGGTTTTAGAAAATAGGTACACATTGTTGTATTTACTTTGTGGGTGAGGAGAAGAGATGGGAGTAGAAAAACACTTTTTATTTGTTTCTACCCACAACTAGGCCAAAAAAAAATGATCGTGATAGTGACCGGTACATTACGAAGAATGGAGGCCAGCAAACGACCCAAAAGTGACCATCCTTACTTCACTTAAAATAATAAAAATATTCTTTTAACCTTGAGGATGATAAACTAAATACAAAATTATAAAATATAAATTTGAAGAAAAAGTAAAGTTACCTGTGAGGTCCTTGGCAGATGATGAGTAGTAAATCCAGACACATGCACAGGAATTAATACACAAAATTGGTTGAAGATTAATATTTATTTATTCATGAAATACTTGTATTTCTTTCATGAAAAATCGACTATCTTCTTTATAGAAACATTTTTGTTTCTCATAGAAATTAACCATTTGTTTTATAGTAAAAACTTTACAAATGAAGATATTTTTTTTAAATTGATATACTCCAAACAAAACCAACATTCTTCATCATAACACATTTTTTGATATATCTATCTTGACAGTATGAACTTGAAAATTTCTCGTAACACACAAAAGGAAAATAACATTATTTTCTTCAAAAAAAAAGAATCATCACTTAAATATATGTATCCTTTAAACATATATATATTTTCAGACGAGAATTTTATATAGATATGCACCAATATTTTCCATGGAACGCCCCGTGAATATTCAAATTTATTTATATGAAGATGGGCCAAATAGCAAATTAAAATGACGAAAGAATTATAAGTCAATATGTTATGTAAAATGTATGATCACATCTTGAAAGAACATTCTTCACCTCACGAAAGAAAAATCTTCACCTCTGCTTGTTTCTCAGAGGACGGAGATCAAAATAAAAAATTATTGAAGAAAATTTGAGCACAAAAGGTAGTTGAAGAAAAATTATTGACGATGAGATGATGAAAAATATAAAAAAAAATATTTAGAAGACACATGACGACATTCTACAACAAGTTGTGAAGCCAACACGAGAGCAACAAACGGAAGATCTATGGTGTGACCTTATTTAACTTGTACAAGTCCGAAAAAGAGAGGGCACAAAACACAATAATTTTCGGGAAGCCTTTGAAGGAGCTTTGCTCCTCGCAGCCTTAAAAAATCAACCTTTCCTGAAACCATGGCGTGATCATAGCAGCATGAAATGGTGCCCGTATGCAACGGTCTCGAGGGGCGCACACATGCCCCGAAATTCCACCAAAACCTCCACTCATTCGGCAGCATCCATTACAGCAGGTGTCTAACCGCGCAACTGTCGCAGGTGGCCGAGAGCCCAGGGGAAAAAGAGAAAAGGTTACTGGAATCCCAAAATACGCCAATTTGGCAGCGAGCGAAAGAGGGGGGGGGGTGACAAAATAAGCCAAGTTACGATGCAAAGTATGGAGAAATATGAATTTAATAAAAACAGAATTGATAAACACGTAAAGAAGGGAGGCCAAAGCAGGCGGCCCAGCGCTGAATGACTTAAAATACGTCACCTGCGGAAACTAATTTGATAGGTTAAGGGGGGTGTCCGAATAAACGGAAGTTCCACCCATAGAACAAGCGAGAATGTTCTCGAAGGATCTCTAAACCGGAAGGAATGATTTCGAACAGGATTTTACCGGCTTGGAACATTCGAAAGCTAAGTAAGAAAGAAAACATTACAGGCGACGATAAGAAAAGAAACGAAAATCGAAATAAAATTTAAATTGAGAACACTAATAAAAAGGAGGTAATAAGAAATAAAATGGCTAATAAAAATGAATTAAACTAAACATATGGGGGGGTTATCGAGTAACCACCACATATTACCCAGGGTCCCCCAAAAGAAAATATTGGTGAGATGACAAAAAAAAGCACAATTTTTTTCATCGAGACAATATTTTCTAACACATGTACAAATATACTAAATAATTACACAAAATAAATGTATCAGAAATAGCTATAGGAATATAAATAACTGTTTTACATGCTGTTCAAATAATAAAAAAAAATACTTTTTATTATAATAGTAATCCTTATATCTTAACATGGAAGGTATACAAAATTTTCTTCCAGAAGTATCTATCATATATAAAAAAAATTTAAAGTCTATGTCTATGTGCAAAACAACAGTCCTTAAGTTTGACGAGTCTCTTGTTAGGCTGTGCAAAATGCACTTATAATAGTAGAATGCTTTAACATATGTCAAAATATTTGATTATACAATAATATGTATATTATATTCTTAGTTGTCAACAAAATGAAACATACTGTAACTGTATATGAATCATACAATAACTATATATAAAATATATGGTTTCAAATAACACATGTTAAATTGAATGAATTTGTAAGTTGACAATTGAACAAAAAAAATATATATATATAAATGGTGCAGAGAGATTAGTTAGGCTCTCATAAAAAAATTTACTTATATCACCACATAGCCTTTTAAACTTTCAATAAGTCATAAATGAATAACCTTAGCATTATTCAATAACACATTTTTACAGAAAATAAAATAATAAGTTGCAAAAGAATGGCATATGTTAGATTGGTAGCAAAAGTATAATGTTATATTTCAATAAAAATATCTTCCAAATGAATATAACAAATTTTCACAGAGAGAAATCTTTACACTCTCATAAAGGAATATTCTTGAACACTTTCAATATAGATTGACAATAATTGCATAAATACTTTTAATACTATACTTCATTCAAAAATAAACATAAAACATAAGATGTTTAATATTCTGAAAAAGGAAGAAATTTATTTGAATATGAGAATCTTGTATATGACTTGATAATGTCAATTTTCAAACAACAGAAAAATCAATTATGTCAAAAATTTTATATATAGAAGATATCTGGAACATATTTACTTGTAATTTTCAAACACTTTTAAAAAAAAAATTAAGTAAGTGATCACTTTTGCATTTGTCATATATCAAGTATTTGCTTTATATAATGACTCATTCAACATCTTTGGATCCAAAATATAAACACTCAAAAGTATACAAAAAAATATTATATACTACTTATGGTGAGTCATTCACTTTCTATATTTCACCAAGAAGAGAAGAAATATTAGTACATATAAGTTTATCATGCACTTTCTTTTCCTTTTTTTTTTTTATCAAAAGAGGTTAAATGTTAAAGCATGCATGCATTGTAAAGAGACGTCACAATAGAGAAAATAATTTGATGAGTACTCATCTTTATGTTTACCTTATATTAATTATAATTTCAGCTTTCATATTAGAATACACATTTGTCAAAAATAACTTTAAATAATGACATAATATTATAACGAGAATATAAAAAGGACAAATTCTCTCTCAATTTCAGCACCAACTATTGTAATTAAAGACTTTATAAGATTTAAAAGTATGGCATACATGAGATTATATATCTATTGTAATAATTATGAGTTAGAGATAAATGCATTAAATAATAAAACTATTGAAAACCATACATACATCAAGAGGATGACTGCTGAATTGTATCAGGGAGAAGAAGACTTAAATAATGAAGAACAAAAATAAAAAACAGCTGCCTGCAGCTTGGAGAAAAGAAAAAAAAATTACATTGTAATTCTTCTTACTGAAATATCAGTCTGGCTAGCATCGACCGATTATACTACAAAGCAATAGTCATCCTGAAAAAGGAAAAAGAAAGTTAGTCTATTTCTTATACAGTTTATGATTGCGAGGGCGAAGATCATAATTTTTATATTGAGTGGACTTGTTTTTAACACCAGTATGAGTGCTATCAGGAGGAGCTTGTGACAAAACCGATTTACTGGAACATGAAGATGTTTGTTGTGACTTAGAAGAAGAAAGAATTTGAGGAGAAGTGTTAGATGCAGCATCATGATTTGAAACCTGAGTAGAAGAGTGTTGTCTCACAGGAGTGGAAGATGCATTATCAACAGCTGATTGATCATGTGATGCATTTTTAGAAGAAACTGAAGGATGTTGCAGTGCTTCACTTCTCTTTTGAAGCTTCAAGATTCGATTAGTGTGAATCAACATAGGGGAAGCATGACTATTATTGGAATCTTGAATTTGAATGAGCACAGGAGAAATTATTTTCTTCACCACATATGGGCCTTGTATTTTCTTGTTAAACACATTGGGAAATTTTACGTAAACAATGTCATTAACATTGATGTTGGAAAACTTTAATTTTTCTCTGGATTTTTGGTACACCTTTTGTCTAGACGATTCATTATTCTTGTAAGCTTGATAGTATATTTTTTTCAATAACATCCATTAATTTATGAATTTCATATGCAGTATTGAGAATTTTCCATGAAACTTGAGTTTTATAATTGGAATAGATGTCGTTTATTTCTCTTCCAAAATGAAGAAGATTTGGAGTGAATTTTGTGGCTGGATGAGGTGTAGCATTATATATGGATTGGTGAATTTTTAGAGCAGTTGGTATATCACATCCTTGTGAAGCCATTGTATTCACAGACGATTTTATTTGAGAATTGACTCGTTCACTTAATCCGTTGGCCTGGGGATGGGCTACCGAACTGTGTTCTAATTTAATGCCAAGCTTTTTATTAAAGAAAGAAAACATGTCACTAGTAAATTGAGAGCCATGATCAGTGAGCGTTAATTCAGGTTTTCCATGAGTGGAAATGTAATGAAATAAAGCTTTTGTAACAGACTCAGCGCTGATATTATTCAAGGCATATAATTCTAAGTGACGAGAAAAATGGTCTATCATGGTCAACACATATTGACGATTTCTCAATGGGCCGAGTAAATCCATAGAGACTTTTTGATTGGGAGCTGTTGGGAGTGGTGCAGGTAAGTATGGAGCAGTGTTTTTTTTATGATTCTTATTTACTAAACAAATTTCACAAGAGTTGACATAATTAATGGTATCTGAAACAAGGGTTTTCCAGGTAAATCTTTTCTTTAAATTAACAATGGTTTTATGAATTCCAGTATGAGTAATATGAGCAATTCTTAAGGCTTTTGCTCTAAGTGACACAGGTAAAACAGCTTTGTGTAGCTCGATATCTTCTGAAGAGAAATGACCATTATAGCAAAGTAACTCATTACTTGGATTAATATAGTAGCCATTTAAACTTTTAGATTTCTTATTATTTTTAAGATCTTCATAAATTTGTTTGATTTTTGGGTCCTTTTGTTGTTCAGAGAAGATGGTGTGATCAAGAATTTCTAATAATGGATCTTGGTTATTATCATTATTAGGAGGTGAAGAATCACTCTGAAGATGACATGTGTGGTGTATTTTGTCAACTAAACCACATGGAAAATGAGGAATGTCATTAAGTAAATCATTTTGATTATGAACAATAGGTAAAGGTTCTTGTGAAGTAATAAGATCTGGATTATTATTGAGATCTTCAGTAGGAATGTGAGGTGTTCTACTCAGAAAATCTGCTAACACATTCTCTTTGCCTGGTACATGCTGGAATGTGTACGAATATTCTGACAGTTCTAACATCCAACGAGTAGTAATATCAGCAGGTGATGTAGCTTTTTTATAATTATTAAGTGGCTTTGCATCAGACAATAGAATAAAGGGTCGACCAAAAATATAGTATTTAAAAGCAGTTATGCCTTTGTAAATGGCATAAAGTTCCAGTTTGATGGCAGGGTAGTGTCTTTCTGATTGAGATAGAGTTTTGGAATAATAGGAGATGGGTTTAAGTTCACCATCAAATTTTTGCATAAGAACAGCTGAAATTGCTGTCTTTGATGCATCTGTATTAACATAGAACGTTTCATTCAAGTTTGGGAGATTGAGCATAGGTTTATGGAAGAAAATGTCCTGTAACTTTTTAAATGCATTTTCCTGCTCAGCTTTCCAAGAAAACTTATTTTTAGGTTTGGTGACTTCAATGAGAGGAGTAATCAATTTAGAAAAATTAGGTATAATTGATCTATAAAATGAACACAAACCGATAAAACTTTTTGTTTGCCTCTTGGTTTTAGGCGTAGGAAAAGAAGGGATTTTTAAAATATTACTTGTAATAGGAAGAATTTTATGATCTGTGAGTTGGAATCCTAAAAAGTTAATGCTTGTTTGCATGAATGCACATTTTTCAGGAGACAGAGTAATGTTATTAGCAATGAGAGTGTCTAATAGCTTTGTGAGCTTCATGGACATTTCTTCAAATGAATTAGCACCCACTACAATATCGTCTTGATATGCATAACAGGAAACAATTTGAGATAATTGAATAACAGAGTCGATTAATTGTTGGAAAGTGCTGGCGGCCGTCTTCAGGCCAAATACTAAACGTAAATAGGTAAAAATTCCCCATGGAGTAGTAAAACTGAGTTTATCTTGCATATCTTTAGGTACAGCAATCTGCCAATATGCAGAGGGTAAGTCAAGAGTGGTATAATATTTAAATTTTGACAACTGCACCAATAGATTTTGAATTCTAGGAAGAGGATATGATGATGGGATTATAATCGAATTTAACAATCTTAAATCAAGAGCCAAACGATACTTTTGAGGCTTAGACATATCAGTTCTCTTCTTTTTAACAAGAAGCATGGGACAGGCCCAAGATGAATTTGATCTCTCAATAATACCAGCGTTTAACATTTGATTAATTTGGTCAAGAGCTTCTTGTTCAAGTGCTTGTGGCACGGGAAAAGGTAAGGTTTTTACTGGATGAGAATTTAACATAGTAAACTGAGGATTGACCAGGTCAGTATGACCTAAAGTGTCAAGAGATTTTGAAAAAGCTAAAGCTTTACTACATAATAATTTGGTCAAAGATTCCTTTTCATGAGGAGGTAAATGTTTAAGATCAAAGTCATTTGGAGATAATTCTTGAATACGTTTTCTTTTAATCTCTTCAGATGGTAAAATTAAATTACAATAATCGTTCTCAAAATCCAAATCAAAAGAGTATTCCTCAATATCCTTCTCATCTACATTGATACATTCGCCAATAATTGAATTTTTATTTAAATGAATATCCAGCTTTGATATATTCTGACATACAACCAAAAATAAATCATTTTGAATTGAAGATTTTGAGTGCAATGATTCATGTAATACAAGACCTTTATTTTTTAAATTGGGTTTGAAAACAAAATATTCAGATGGAGGATTGAGATACTTCACATGTAAATAAACAAATGAATTAGGAGGTATTAATTCTCTATTGAGTAATTGTACCATGTTGGATTTCACCAAGACTTTATTACCATAATTTAGATGAGTTTGCTTTTCACTAAAATAGTTACCATCATTAGTATTCTCAGATGAGAAATTCTTGCTAGGAATATTATTATCATTAGTAGACACATAATTCACCATATTAGCATAATCAGTTGGAAAATAATTAGGAAAATAAGTAAAATTACCATCAATATAAGGATTATGAAAATTCATAGCAGAATGAGCCATATTATTTGTAAACAAACCATTATTTTGAAAACTATAATTGTAAGGATAGGTTGTATAATTGTTGACTAATTGTAAATTTGTGTCATCATAATTTGCACATATATTATGAGAATAAATACCATTACCTAGATTATTTAACATAGAATCTTCATAACAAGGCATTTTGTGTGCATCGAGAGAATATGGTGCAATTGAATTCACATAATTATATTCAGAATTCATAAAATAGCAAGTAGGAGATTCATTATAACTTTGAAAAGGAATATGTTTATCTTTAATTAGGATAGACTTAAAACTGGGTGAAATGGTAATAGAATGTTTGTTGATAAACTCAAATCCAAGTATGGCTTGAAAATGAACATTTTGTATCTTTGTAAGGTAAAAAACATGATGAAAGAAAAATTTATCAACTTTAAAGGCAACCTCTATGCATCCCTTGAAAAAAACTTTGGAATTTATGGTAGACACAGACACATTACGGGATAAGAATTTATAGTGAAGCCTGGATTTAATGCTATTAAAGCATTCCTGATCCAAGAGAGATAAACTTGATCCCGTATCAATTAACGTTGAAATTTCATTATGTTGAATGTTTATGAGTATGCATGGAAGAACATATGAATTATTAAATGAGCTGCAGATGACATGTCTTTCTTGTACATCATCAACAATTTCAAGATTTTGTTTAGATGTCAAAGAATTATGTGAACAGGAAGATTTGTTAAGTTTAGCTGTCATAGGAGAAGTTTGGACAGCTGTGGATCACACTAAGGTAATTGAAGAGCGTTTGTCAAATTGTTGATGTTTGTTGTTGTTGTCAAAGAGTACTGACCCTGAATGAGAATTACGGGAGAAAAGGCGGTCAGTAGAACCATTCTCCCTTATGTGTTTAAATGGTAAACATTGTTGTTATTTTCAGAAGAAGAGGTGTGGCTTTTCCTTCTGTGAGGGTGAGACGAAATTTGAGTTGAAGAGTTTTGGTTAGAATTACTAATAATATTTTTAAATTTGTAGCATGAGTCCATACGATGATTAAATTTCCCACAGAACGCACACTGTACAACATCTCGTCTGTGATAAAAGGATGTAGAATTTTTTTTGTGAGAAAACTTATCAAAGGTGGGTTGATAAGGACGTTTCCGGTAAAAATTACGTTGATGAAAATTATTGTTACGTTTATTTGTAGCCTCTTGTCTCGGTGGAGAAGGCGAAAATGTCCTAGAATTTCTTCGAAAATTACGAGAAGCATGAGATTTGTCCTTTTGAGTTTGTAAAGGAGAGTAGTTGGTTTGAGAATTGTGAAAAACATTATCCTTCGTATGCTTTATAGGGGTTTTATGAAGCACATTATTAGAAGCAATAGAATTATCATGGACTTTTTCAGTATCGATACAATAGGCTTGATTAAAATTCTCATAAGATTTTTTAGGGGGAGAGTCATATATATTTTGAAGAAAGGTTGCTCGTTCAAGAGCTAATTCGAAAGATGTAATATTTTCTTCTAAGATTTTGCGTTTGATTTGTTTAGGCAAAGCCTCAAGAAAATGAGTAAACTTTAATGAATTAAGAGCAGAAAGATCCAGTTTTGGGTAAGCAAGTCTAAGTTGTTTATCTAGGCGAAAAGCAAAATTTTTAACTGATTCATTTGAATCTAAGGTCAAGGTCTGTAAAGATTTTAGAGAAACAGATTTTTTTGTGGGTAAGAAATAGTCTATAAATGCTTTTCGAATTTCATTAAAGTTAGAGTTCTTGAGCTGTGACTGAGTTTCAAGAAAGAAGAGTAAGGCAGTGCCTTCAAGTTTTGATTTAAAGAGAACAAAAAGTTCCTTGTCTGTAAAGTTATTTAATTCCTGTAAGTCAGATAATTGATCGAAGAAAAATTCTACAGTCTGAGGGTTACCGTCGAAGGGTTGGATTGCAATATTTAATTTGGCTTTTGGTGGCATGATGAAAAATTTAATATAAGAGCTCAATATATGACATGATAAATTTGGTTATTGACTGGTCTTGTGATGAATAATATATATATATGAATTGACCCGTTATTTAAAATATTGATGACTTTCATATACGTCATAAACCATTTTTATATATTAAAAAAAAGAAGAAAACGTATACTAACATATTAGTATCATATGAAGAAAATAAGACCCAAATATTTTATGTACAAATCTATATATATAATATGGCTCAAAACATATATTATAAGATGTATGACAAGAAAAATAATTTATCTTAGCATGAAGAATAATTTTTACTAGCACCTCCGTTAAATAATGTATATATATTAGTTGCAAATTATACCAAGGCAAGAAAAACATATGGATAAATTATGTTATATATATGATGCACTGCTCCAGAAAACAAAAATATTATTTCAGTATAGAATCAATATATATTACAATTAATTACTGCACCACTCTCAATAACATATAATTATAAAATATTAATCATTGCATGAAGAAATAATTTTAATAATGAAGATATAACTGAAGATAATGACGTCAATATATATATATATAAGGAAAATACGATGGTAGCAAAGGAAAAACGGATGGTCATGGAATGTTGGACACGCTTTGGTCACTGCGCCAAAGAAAATAAGAAATGTTGTATTTACTTTGTGGGTGAGGAGAAGAGATGGGAGTAGAAAAACACTTTTTATTTGTTTCTACCCACAACTAGGCCAAAAAAAAATGATCGTGATAGTGACCGGTACATTACGAAGAATGGAGGCCAGCAAACGACCCAAAAATGACCATCCTTACTTCACTTAAAATAATAAAAATATTCTTTTAACCTTGAGGATGATAAACTAAATACAAAATTATAAAATATAAATTTGAAGAAAAAGTAAAGTTACCTGTGAGGTCCTTGGCAGATGATGAGTAGTAAATCCAGACACATGCACAGGAATTAATACACAAAATTGGTTGAAGATTAATATTTATTTATTCATGAAATACTTGTATTTCTTTCATGAAAAATCGACTATCTTCTTTATAGAAACATTTTTGTTTCTCATAGAAATTAACCATTTGTTTTATAGTAAAAACTTTACAAATGAAGATATTTTTTTTAAATTGATATACTCCAAACAAAACCAACATTCTTCATCATAACACATTTTTTGATATATCTATCTTGACAGTATGAACTTGAAAATTTCTCGTAACACACAAAAGGAAAATAACATTATTTTCTTCAAAAAAAAGAATCATCACTTAAATATATGTATCCTTTAAACATATATATATTTTCAGACGAGAATTTTATATAGATATGCACCAATATTTTCCATGGAACGCCCCGTGAATATTCAAATTTATTTATATGAAGATGGGCCAAATAGCAAATTAAAATGACGAAAGAATTATAAGTCAATATGTTATGTAAAATGTATGATCACATCTTGAAAGAACATTCTTCACCTCACGAAAGAAAAATCTTCACTTCTGCTTGTTTCTCAGAGGACGGAGATCAAAATAAAAAATTATTGAAGAAAATTTGAGCACAAAAGGTAGTTGAAGAAAAATTATTGACGATGAGATGATGAAAAATATAAAAAAAAATATTTAGAAGACACATGACGACATTCTACAACAAGTTGTGAAGCCAACACGAGAGCAACAAACGGAAGATCTATGGTGTGACCTTATTTAACTTGTACAATTCCGAAAAAGAGAGGGCACAAAACACAATAATTTTCGGGAAGCCTTTGAAGGAGCTTTGCTCCTCGCAGCCTTAAAAAATCAACCTTTCCTGAAACCATGGCGTGATCATAGCAGCATGAAATGGTGCCCGTATGCAACGGTCTCGAGGGGCGCACACATGCTCCGAAATTCCACCAAAACCTCCACTCATTCGGCAGCATCCATTACAGCAGGTGTCTAACCGCGCAACTGTCGCAGGTGGCCGAGAGCCCAGGGGAAAAAGAGAAAAGGTTACTGGAATCCCAAAATACGCCAATTTGGCAGCGAGCGAAAGAGGGGGGGGGGTGACAAAATAAGCCAAGTTACGATGCAAAGTATGGAGAAATATGAATTTAATAAAAACAGAATTGATAAACACGTAAAGAAGGGAGGCCAAAGCAGGCGGCCCAGCGCTGAATGACTTAAAATACGTCACCTGCGGAAACTAATTTGATAGGTTAAGGGGGGTGTCCGAATAAACGGAAGTTCCACCCATAGAACAAGCGAGAATGTTCTCGAAGGGTCTCTAAACCGGAAGGAATGATTTCGAACAGGATTTTACCGGCTTGGAACATTCGAAAGCTAAGTAAGAAAGAAAACATTACAGGCGACGATAAGAAAAGAAACGAAAATCGAAATAAAATTTAAATTGAGAACACTAATAAAAAGGAGGTAATAAGAAATAAAATGGCTAATAAAAATGAATTAAACTAAACATATGGGGGGTTATCGAGTAACCACCACACACATTTATAGCCGAAAAACTACTTTTAAAAATATGTTAGGAATATCCCAAAAGAACTGATTCTATCAAAAACAAACATTGTCAAGACATTGTCTTAGAATTTGAAATTATAAATAAAACGAGTACCCATATTCATATTTGTGTCGAATTCTATTTCAAAATTTTGCCTTAATTGCTAACAAAATAGTGATGGAAGGAAAGACCAAATTATCAATTCGCCCAGCCTCTATTTGTTTTACATGTTTTGAGTTGTTAAAGCCTTTACGTTGTTGTAATTATGCTAGGGCTTTATGTTGTATATTTTGAGGATTATAATTTAGTAATTATCGATAAAGAGGTGCATGAATGATAGCTGTTTTACATGTCCAACTGATATCACCAATCTTAAACCATCGTTTTAGTTTTACGTCAATACTGCAATACTTTATTTCAATATTCCGAAGATTTTAAAACTTTATAAATTTAACATGACAGAAATTGTCATAACTACTGTGAAGCGGTCTCCATCGATTGATGACAAAAATGCTCCATAAGCTTATAGGATGGAATTTTTGTACTAAACATCTTGTGCTCTTATAATAAAAATTCACCTATTCAAAAGTCTCTGATGATAGTATAAAAGTTTCAAATGAAAGAAAACTTCGGCAGTGTTTGTAGTTAGACTGTGAAAATTGGGGGAGGGGTGGAGTCATCGGTGTGTGAGATAAGTAACGTCAGTTAAAGGTTAACTTAAAATGTGGTCGTATACTAATTGAAAATCTTTTAAAAAAATCTTTGTCCTTTAAGGAAAATATCGAAGGTTAGAATCGTGCTACTAATTGACTTTGAATTTCCTCTAGCGAAAAGGCTTTTGCACGCTCATTTGTTTGCTCCCCCCCCTTCCCCCCAAAAAAAAAATCTCGCACTTTTTTTTAATTTCCTTACTTATAATAGATATGCACTGTTATTCACGCAGTATACATACATTTCATATATCGGATATAATAAACAATGTTTACCTTCACTTACGAATCATTTTTGAAATATTTTAAAAATAATGAAAAAGACAAATTTTAAGATATTGTTAAGTTTGTAGAAGCAAAAGCTCTTCTGGCAGTAGGAGGAAACTTACTTCATTGCAAATTTATCTCGAATAGATTAAAGATCTCGATAATAGATCTCGAATAGATTTTAGCTTTTTCATAATTAGTTGCGACATTGTACTTTTTTTTTCATAGCCCACTATCTATAGCCCCACGGGCTATAACCCGTAATCATGAAATTAACACATAAAAAATTCTTAATACATCCACACTAAGTAATAACTCAATATCTTTAAAAAAATACTTGTACATAAAAATCAGAAGCACTTTGAACTGATAACTTCGTCTGTTGGGGTTTAAATTATTTGCTTAGTAATTTAGCTAAAACTTTGAAGTAGTATTGTAAAAATTCAACAAAAATATTGACTATTGGTACTCATTTTATTCAGAATTTTAATCTCTATAACATTTGAATTGAGAATGCTTTTGATAAATATAGTTTTTTTTTAGATATATTTATGATAATTTATAAAGGCGTTTTTTTTTCGATTATTAATATATTCATTCTAGACCTACAGGGATATAAACAATTTTCAACTTTCCCCTAATTGATTCAAATTTCGACCTCCCACCCCTCCACCACTGGGCTCTAAAGAGTTTTATACACTTTAAAATTCTATGCGTTTTTTATGAGGAGCGCTTAGAATATGTTGCATAGAGCGCAATATGAAGGGGTGAGGGAGAAATGGGGAAATGGAAATTTCGAGTGGTGAGAAAAATCTTATTTGACAATTTATTATGAAAATAAAATAACACATTGAGCAGATTTTATTTATTTTAAATTAAAAAGTTTTACAGAGTTTTTAAACTTTAAGTTCTGTTACCGTATGGGATGGAGAAAATTCAAAAACAAAATTTTGAGGGTGAAATTCAGACGAAATTTTTAATGAAATGAAAGTGATGTAATCAATTGCTAATGAAATTTAGGATTGATTATTCACTATAAAGTAACAAATAGAGTAGAAAATAAATTTTAAACACTTTAATCTCTTGTATTTTGGAGAAGGAGGCAAAAAGGGTAAGGGAAATTTCAGAAAAAGAGAAGGAAGTTTGATTTGTTACATTAAACATTAGAAATTTCGCACTATTAATAAACGCCCACGTATAAAATAGTTATCTGACAATGATATATATGTAATTAACAGAAAATAATTGAAAGATTTACTTGCTAGATCATGCTACATTACAACAAAAAATCAAACAATCTTATCAGAGTTTTCTATTTTTAGTTATTATGAATCAAGTAGAATGGAAATATACTCCTCAGCCCTGAGACTAATATTACGAAAGACCACAAAAATCATTTTAATTTTTTTATAAAAATCTCCAAAAATATATCAGTCAATATATCGATGCTTATAATGTGCACGCATTCATTAAAAGAAGTCTAAAAGTAATCTTAACAATTCTAGAAGCATTTTAATTAATTTAAAGAGTGTTCATTAGTGTCTCCTGAGGGCGAAATCAGGACTGAAGAGGTTAAAACAAAATTTAACACATTAAGAATAAATATTTACTTACTTCCTAACTAGAAATCCTTCTCAATAAGGGATTCAAGATGGAAGTCTTTTACGCTCCTGTGGTCGCGTAAACAATGATCACGTCACTACTGAAGTCCATTCTGATTGGCTGACAGGTGAAACTAAGCGATTTCATGTATTTGTACTATGCGCTGGTAAATAAAATACCCCGGTTACAGATAAAATTTTAGTAAACTTGCAGATTTCTGAAACTTTACAAAAACTATTTTTGTAGGTTTACAGATTTTTTTTTACAGTGTACGGGTATAAAAAAGATTTACGTCTATCATGTGCAAAAAATGTTCAATGAAAGTTTTTTTATTAATGATAAAATGAGTAATTAGAATCAACGTAGCAGGTATGCTATAAAGATCATTAGTGATCAAAAGACCATGATAACATTTTTGCCACAATATTATTTTCTAAGTAAATTTGTACTTATCAGGAATTTTTAAAGTTAGAGACTTGTAATTAAGATACTTCTTTAATTTTTTATTCAAATGTTTACATTATTAAATAATCTGAAATAAATTGCTTGAAATATATAATTTCCATATAATATAAAATAGAATTATTGTTATTATTATTATTTTTTTTACATTTTTGAAGAAAATATCGAAATTCCTTTTTAATGCAATTTAAGTGGTACATGTATCTTTTCAATTCCACTTATGGTTTTTCAAAAAGCTGATGAATTTGTTCTGAAACAAAATGAGTGTTTCCACTCTTTTTTTTTTATATTCTAACAGTTACCGTGAGAACGCAATTGTTTAAAATCATCACTATCTCGATAGTATATCTTCAAATAAGTAAATCTCAAACTTTCTTTTCTATTGGTTGAGGGTTTATGACGGTAAGGCTACATATATCGAGAAAGCTTTTTTTTTTTTTTTGTGACCATCGTGTAGGTTTCAGATTAATCTTATGTGGCGTTTTCTATGAATTTTACTCATAACATTCAATGAACTTTTAATTAAAAAAAACTCTTATTGTAGATTCCATTAATAGCCTGATCAGCATTACTAGTACATAATTATTTTGTAAAAAAAAAAAAAAAATGTGAATAGTAAAAAAAATTGAGTAAAATAACATACCGTAGAATAAAACTTTCTCAATATTTCTGATTTATGTATTTCTTTATTTCTGTTACAGACCAAAATTATATTTACATTTATAAGAAATGGCACATTTATGTATATATTTGTACGCGAAATATAGAATTTAGAAATTATAGATATAGATATGAATATATATAGATATGTATGGATATATATAGATATGAATATAGAAATTAGTTTTTGCCTGCCGAATTCAACCTGAATACAAATTTGAGTTATTCTATATTTAAAATTCAGTGAACACGACTTACATTGTGTTCAGGTAGATTATTATTTAATCACCATATTTTAAAGAATAAGTGATTTTTGGAAAATAGAGTTAAAATAATGATATGAAAACAAATTATCAATTAGAGGAACACTGTTTCTAGAAACTCTGAAATTGTTATCGTTTATTTTAAGTATTTAGTATGCATCTGACAGCAAAAGGAAAATTTTAATTTTAATCATAATCATAGCACATTTATTACTATTTGCCATTTGCCGCTTTTACACATTTAATTTCAGTTAGATAACTTACTGTCAGAAGGAAACGACAATTTGTATTTTGGAATTTACGAATGCTGATAAAAATATAAATGTTTTTATTACGATTTTCATGGTTGTATCATTAAAATAATAATTATCTCTTCAGTAGTCACGTACCTGTTTCTTTTGAAGTCAATAACATAGATCGATATCACTGGCTTCTTCGTACATACAAAATAGAATAGTGAGATTTCATGTAGTTGACATTATTTTTTTTTCCTTTTTTACTATTAGCTATTTGTACGGCATTTTACCTCTTTTCTAAATATGTATTGCAAAGAGAAATTAAAAGTACCAGGTGCCATGTCATGCAATAGAAAAATATTTTTTTTTTGGTTTGTTTTTTATTTTTTATGTAGAAGGAAATTTTAAAACAGCAAACTGTTGATTACAATGAATATAGTATCGAAAGAAAACACAAATACGAACTAAAAAGCGGAAATTCGTAAAAAATGTTCAATTAATGTATGAAAATTTTTCCTTTTCACGTAAAAAAAAGTAAAATGAAAAACATTAGAATGAGATTTTAAAAACGGGGTTATATTACATAATAGTGAAATACTGGTTAGATTTAGCTCAAGTGACGACATTAAAAAAAAGAAAAGCATTATATGCGGAAAGCGTTAAATCGAGGAACCATTGTATATTAAGTTTAATATATTGTTTTGGTTCAATAAAACTATAATCATTATTTATACGGTGTAAATAATGTAAAAATATTATTGATCAGAATTAGTTAACATCCTGTAACACTCCTTATCAAACCAATTCATATAAAATGCACAGTAAGTCATGAGTTTTAAATTAATTAAATATTTTAATATGTTTAAATATTTGTTATTAAACAGATATTTTCACATTTTTACGTTTTCGAATGCAATTCTGATTAAATGGACTTACTTGAGTGTAATAAAATCTATATTTTAATAAACATTATTCTCTTGATTTTAGATTTTTTTGGAAGAATACTGAAAAATATCCAGATACCATAAATTCTAAATGTTTAGTCATTGTTATTACTACACTAATATACTAGTAGAAATTGCGGTATGGACATTTCAAGTTTAAGAATGTTTTGAAATTTTGTCTATTTTAACAAAATAATGAATAATTTAATATGTATTATTTTATCCATCAAAAAAGCAAAATGTTTTAATACGAAAATAAAAATAAATTGAGTAAATTCTTAATACTTTTTAAAAGTTTTTTTTTTTCTCAGTATTTCGTGCATTACATAAACAATATTAGGCAAGACTTTTATTAGAATCTATACAGCAATGAAACACAAATTTTAAAGATATTTAAAATAAAAAAAAATATAAGAGATTTATACTAAAATTTTATGGAAATACATTTAAAATCTGTTTTATACATCTCGTAGCAAATTTAGTGGCATCATATATTCCAGCTTAATTTGCTTTCATATACATGAATGCGTAAAAGAAAATATTTTTTTATTTTAAAAAATACTGGTGTAGAATAACGACGACAGATTTTGTCCAACTTACACAATACCGAAATGAGAAGCCTAAAACTAATTTGAAATCGAAATAAAAATGCATAGTTCATAAATACAACATTTTTCGTTTTTTAATTGTTAACTTTTGATATCTGTATTTTTCTCTTTTGCCTATTAATCAAAAATTCTTTTCCATAATTGAAACATACATACCCATTAATGTGACTTTTATTTAGTACCATATTTTAATTTATATATGCATGTACGATCACGTTCAAACACTTACACACTTTTGTACATACATATAGAGACATGCAAATTTATACACACGTACGCACTAATATAAAATTTTAACGATAAATCTATTCATTTAAAAAATAATTTTAAATTAATTCACTTAAATATTTACATTCAAATTCTATAAGATTACGAATACGAATTTAAATTATCATTAAATTATCGACTTCACAAATTTTATTTAGTATTTAAGAAAAATATAGCTTTTCTTTTACAACTAATGGCCTGGATTTAAAAATTATAGAACATAACAAACACTACGATTTTAATCGTTTCTTGCGATAAACAAAGAATAAAATATGTGAACAAAATAATGTTAAAACAGTTTGATTTTAACAAGGCTTAGTATAAAATGCCTTAAAATCTATAAAAAAGTACTGCTATCACTGAACTGTTGAAAACTATAATCATGAGTACACTGTAAAAAAATTGGGAAAGTTACAAAAATTTTTCTAGTAGAATTGTATTCCAAGAACTTTTTATGTAACGGCAACAATAAAAATTCATGTAACAGATACAGATTTGCACTTTGAATCAAACAAATTTTAAGGTTACTAAGAATTTTTTGGGGAAATCATATTCCAAGAACTTTTTAAGTGACGATAACGAGCATTATAGATAAAATTTTAGTAAAGTTACCAAAATTTTAGTAAATTCTTTTGTAAAGTTACAGATGGTTTTAGTTTTGCTTACAAGTTTTGTAGATTGACATCATTTTCTTGTACAGTGTACACATAAAATTTTAGTAAGCATAAGAGATTTCGGTTAATTTAGATTACTAAGGTTACAGATTTTTTTTACAGTGTGATATTAGCCTTGGAAATATTAAAATGTATCAAATTACCCATATAAAGCTTTATAGTACATTTTAAAGAACTTTTATCATAAGTACTTTTTTTCTGGAGATAAAGTATAAAGAGTGTTTTAGAAAAAAGAAAAATGATAATGAAAGCATACTTCAAGTGCCTAATTCACTTTTAATGACATTTTAAGTTTTCATCCTTTTATGTTTACATTTAAAGCTGCATTAAACTACAAATAAGTTGAAGATATAATTATATTTCTTGAAATACCAGTAGGAATTTATGCACGATTCATGTACACAGATTTTTTTTTATGTTTTATAAGCCTGTACTTATAAATGTCTTCAGTTTTAGGTGTCGTACATGCATAATTGCATAAAAAAGCAGATTTAGAAGAAAGTAAAAAGTAAAAAGGTTCCAAATTCTTTGAAAATTTATCTCGAATGAAAATTTAAAGATTAACTTATTAAAGTTCTAAGCATATAATCCCACAAAAATATTTATGCATGACATAAAGCACAAGATATGTCAGAAGTAATCTTTATACAATTTATTAATGTTCTTAATATATGTAGTGTTATTTATATTTATTTCTTATATAATTTTAAAATGTCATACACATACGTAATGTATTTAGAGACAAAGATTTTATTTGTAGAAATTTTTAGATATTGTGAATGTTTATTCTTTATAAAAACGGTATTTCTTATTTGTTGTTTTAAAATTATGTTTGTATTTTTTAGATAAAAATCAGTCTTCAATTAAATACATCAATAAAAATATAAAAAGATACAGAAATAATATTATTTAATAAAAAATATTTAACAATTTGCCTAAAACAGTAACTAATTCAATGTCCTACGATTAAGTATGGAAGTTGACTACGGAATTGCTGGTGGTACTGTGGCGATGTACAAATCGTCATGGAATTGAATAGTGATTAATACAAAGTTTCACAACATTTTTTGATTGACGGCCGACTAAATGTATCAGGAATTATTTGCGGCATATATGAATATAAAAAATAAATTATATGAAATTTATTCAGTTAGTGAATTCACCGTATATATATGTTTTCTTTCTAAAACGATCTAATTTTTAATCTAATTTTAAAACTGCCTTGCATGGTTGCATTACATTAGTCAATCTTTAAAGCCTTACTTGGTTTTTGAACTTGATTTCTGTCAGTGCTGCAAAATTAAATTTACAGATTTATGAAGATGCAAAAGGCGGAAGATTTTTAATAGTTTTCAAGATAATTGAATTATATGAATTTTTGACAGAAAACCAAAACACATCCTATTTTTTCTCAAAGATTGTTGAACGGTAGAACTCATCGTTTCTCAAATCAATGAGCTATAATTTCTCTTTTGTTGTCAAATTCTCGTTTGCCAAAAACAAAAGTTTATAGGTAACTAATTACTATCGTCAACAAAAAGAAATGGAACGAAATTTTTAAGTGTTAAGCACATGACAAAGAGAAAATGTTATAACGTCGGCACGGAATTGTACGATTTTAATTATTTTTCAGAAAAACCTAGCTGCGCATTTTATCAAATGTGCAGCTAGGTTTTGTGGCACACATGTTTAGAAATTCTGGATGATTCGGTTTACAGGAAGGTTTTCAGTTCGGGAATAGAATCGTAGGCGAGAGATTATTTTTTTCTCAGTTGGATCAAAACTGATCTCAGTTGACAAATTCCAACAGAATATTGCCTTGGGTTGATTTTTGGGATTCTAAACAGTAATCTGTGACTCCAAAATTTTTATCCAAACACAATTTTCCACAAAACATTAAAAAAAATCATTAAGATGCCTTTTTTTTTGGGGGGGGGGGTTCTAGAACCATTTTTCGAGGAAAATATCATTATAATTTTCTGGACAACATAACAAAAAATACTAAGTTTGGATGCAGATTAAACCTTCTGCGTAAAGTATAATTCCATTATTCGTGAGATTCATATCTGCCAGCTAAATATGCAATGTTACTAATCTTTATTTGAATTGTAATACTGCAATTGATATTTCGCAATCAATTAAGTTACAAAATTGCCCCAATAATATACGACCGCAATTCCTTTTTAAAATATGTACTTTGTTTTAAGTATATGTTAAAAGAACTGAAAATTTAAAATTCATTCATGTCAATTTTTTCCCTTATTTCATTAAAAATCAATTATTCAATGAAATACAAAGCATATTAAAAAAATTTTGCATATTTAATCAAACTTTATTTAACCTTAACATGTCACTTTCAACAGAACCAAGTGTTTTACAGTGAACTATATTTGTACCTTTATTTATGAATTATAATTAATTAAATATCACAAACTTATTTTACTCATTTAAATAAAAGAAAATTTAAAAGAAGAAACAATCAATTTTCAGATACTGTAAAGAACACACAATTCTTTACTAACCAAATTCGTTATTGTCAGCATTTGTAGTACCAGCATTTTTTTCTTTTGATGCAAACTAAATTTTAACAAAATGAATTAAAAAAAAAATTCCAACTTATTGAAGTTATAAAAACAACTTATTGAAGATATTAAGTGAAAATCACAGATATTGATAATACTTTAATAGAAAATTTTTCCTTTTAACATAAAAAATTACACTGTAATAAAAAAACGCTAAATTTACGACAAAAACTGCTGGCAGCAATGTTTCCAGCAGTTTTTGCCGTAAAAATTACGGTAAAATTAGATATCTAATTTTACTGAAATTTTTACGGCCAAAACTGCTGGCAAAATTGCTGCCAGCAGCTTTTACCATAAATTTAACGACTTCTTTTCAGTGTACTTTGTTAGTTGCAATTTTATTAGAAAAAAAAATTGTTATTAACATTCGTAAATTTCAAACTAGGTAAAAAAAAATCCAGGCGGAAGCCACCAAGTTCTCTTCTAAATGACGCATCTCGAACGATTATGGGCTGACGATTTCACCTAACCAAACTTTAATGATGACAGAATCTGGTCTGATATCCAAATCAGCACAGCAGAATATGTCCAAGCCTCCAAGTTTGTTTTTTGGAACTGCAGTAAACACATCATACATTTTGTTACCGTTAAAAGTTGTTTGGTTAAATTGGTAATCCAGTATTCGTCCGGTATGCTTAGTTAAAACTGAGTTTCAACTGAGCACACACTGTTCAACACATCCCTGATTCGAATCCTTATCCAGACTTTTTTCACTCACTCGGAAATTTACGACTGCTGTGTTTCGCGTGATTACCTGTAGGATAATTGTCTTTAACCCTTTATGTCCCAAATTATCATATTTTCAGAAAACTTGTAAGATATATTTTTTTTATGCTTGATTTAACTATAAAAAGACGCAAAAAAATTGAGATTCATTTACAATAATTTTTTTTTTATTGTAATGACATATAATATTACATGGGACTTTAAAGTCCCGTCGGGATTTATGATCATTATGTTGCCATGATATGTGTTGATATGAAGAGCAAAAAATATCAGTTATAAATTAAAAGTAATGCATTTTTAAACAATTAGTCATGGTATTGATAAAAACAGTTCTTTTTTTCATTTACACAAAGGAATACTTTGCATAATGTGCACTGAGAATGTGGTCGTGACTCAATTTTTTTTGAAGCACAAAATTCACAGCGTCCTCTGTTTTTTACAAATATTGGCCAATGTGCACCTTTGTTTTGTTTTCTTATATCATCAGAAACAGAAAAATTTGCTGTCTTGCGTTTTTTTGGGAGTGGTAATTCATTTATCTCTCCACCATCTGATCTTGGTCTTCCTCTTTTCTTAGAAGGCACTTTTGACATTGTTAGAAGCCCTTGTGTTACTCTTCGTTTGTATTCTAGAAGAGGTATTTTATCCTGTATTTCACAGTAGCAAACATACGAGTTTATCATTGCAATTTCTATAATACCAAAAAAAAAGACGATGCCACCACTTTTTTGCTTTTCTGTCTCGATCGTACAGTGATTTTAGCATGTCGCTTTTATCTACGCCTCCCATATGACTGTTATAATCTCCTACTATTGTAGGAGCTGGTATATCCATAATTGAACCATCTTTTTGTTTTCTTTGAACGTTACAAATTTCAGTTCCATGATAATTGGACAAGAAAAAGACACTTCGGTTATCTTTCCATTTGAAATACGAAATTCCTTGGTCTGAAACTCTACTGTCAAAATCACCCCTTTTCAATGTTTTGTCTGCTGCAAGAGCTGGTAAACCTTTGCGATTACTTCTTATTGTTCCACAAGCATATATACCAACAGATTTTAAATATTCATACAATTCCACAGAGGAGAAATAGTTGTCCATCATTATAATATGATTTTTATTTACAAGAGATTTGGTTAATTTTTGTACTATACTCCCCCCTAGACCAAATCTTTTGAATTCCGAATCATCTTTTCCCTGATATACTTCAAATTCATACATATAACCTGACATGTCTGATCGACACCATAGTTTATAGCCTCTTTTTATCGGTTTTAGAGGATTGTATTGCTTGATTGCAGAACGTCCTTTGAATAGTATCATGCTTTCATCTATACTTTGTACTTGATTAGGCATTCTCAATGACTGAAAATTTTTATTTAGTTTATCTATGAGTGGTCTAATTTTATACAGTCTGTCAGTATTTTGTTTTGGTATTGCTTCATTGTCATTTATATGCAAATTACCTAATATTTGGAAATATCTATTTCGTGTAAGAGTATCAGGAACAACAGAAACAGAATAATCAATATCACTGCTCCAATAATTTCGTATGCGAGGTAAGCGATGGTAACTAAATAACATATTTAGTCCCAAAAATCCATAAAATTCCTCTTTAGAAATAGGTTTTATATTTCTTTGTTTTTGGTTTGAATAAAGGTTTGTTTGAAATACAATGTTACTGATTATATCATCATCTAAAAATGTTAAAAAAAAATCAGTAGGCAATGTTTTACTTCCGAAAGATAATGCACATGTTCCATGAGATAAGGTAAATATGGGGATAGTTGATGCACAATCTCTTTTCCTCCATATTCTTTTCGGTGTAACTTCTTCATCCCCAGAATCATCCCTTGGTTCGCTTTCCGAGTCTGAAATTTCATGAATGGCTCTCCCATTCGAATTTAGATTATTTGTTTTATTTTGTTCTGGTGAAAATGATTCATCAGAACTACTGTCTTCCTCTGACGTTTCAATATCAGATGGTAATTCATCCCAGATAATTTTTATTTCTTCTGGCGACAAGCCTTTCCTTCGGCTATACATAATACTGAAAAAAAAAAAAAAAAAATAGAAATCAAAATTAGAGCTTTCTAAAAGGGAAAAACAGAACTAAATATTTGAAAATACGCAATGACAAAAAAAAAAAAAAACTCTTAAAATCTGCAATATTTCAGTATAATTGAATATATTATATGTGAAAAATAAATTATAACAAAAAGAAATAACTGTAGAATCCATTTCAAAAAATGTTTATTGGATTTTCACTAGGACCTTGATGGCCCGACGGGACTTCAAAGTCCCAGAAGAAAAACAATGCATAGCATAAGAAAAATTTCACTTAATTGGTTGTATTTTGAATGAAAATTACGATAAATTCTATAAGGAACAGGTAAAAAAAAATATAAAGTACTTACCGATCAATAACTTGTTTGAAGACTGGAAATAAAAGTCAGTAATTTTTCCAACAAAATGGCCATTCAAATTCTGCACACGAGGTTGTTGATTACCTATATTCCTGCGAAACATACAGTTTGTATGGTACTGCCATCTAGTGATCATTAGAAGAAGGTTTAAATAAAGGAACTTAGCAGTCCCGTTGGAAATCTCGGGAGATTTTTCATTCCATTTGACTTTATATTAGGCGGGACTTACAAGTCCCGTCGGGGCATAAAGGGTTAAACTTAATTCAACATTTTATGTATATACATTTTTGCTTTGTTTTTAAAATTTTATTTTTAGTAAAACGATGGTTTTTTATGACATTTTATTATTTCGGTTCTTCGGTATTCTTTGTTGCCATCACGATATACACGCATAAGGCATTGCTGTATTAATTAATTGTTGAAAATGACGTTATATTTATTCTCTTAAAAATCCGGTTCTCTTACCCCGATTCTTATAGGGCAGAAGAAGCTTGAGTAATATATACTTATAAAATCCCTGACAGCTCGGCCTCCAGGATGAGGTAGATTTCGAAGTTAGGTACAAATTTTACCAACAAAAACTAAATCAAGATTAGAGATAAACCCAGTTTCATAACTAAGAATGAGTTTAAGGGACCTAAACCTTTTGTGATAATTCTGATATTTACGCATATATATATATGAATTAATTTGGCAAAAACATGGCGGAAACAAAATCAGAGAACTTCAAAATGTTAATGTATGCCAAGGCCAGGTCACCTGGCCTTCAATCGCCGCACAGTGGGGTATTTGTGAAATCTGGGCGGCCAAAATTATTTTTTTGTTTTAAACTAATTTAAATGGTTCAGAAACGTTTATGTAATAAATATTGTTTGCTATTTAAAAAATCATTGATGTTTTACAACTCTGTACTGGTTTTATTGAACAAAATTAGTATTATAGAATAAATTATAATTATGATAAATAGCATTATTAGTGTGGTAAGGAGATGTATTATTGGAGTATTATTGACGGTGTAGTAGTAGTGAGGCATATAATAGATTTTGCCAGATAGTTTTGTTGTTTATGTTGCAAATTAATTGAATTGGAACAAATAAGCTCTGAAATATAGAAAGAGGAAGAGGTATCACTCTCAAATTTGCGATCCATCACTGCCCCATTTACATATAAGAATTAATGCTCATTTTTACTCTTAATTTAAATTTCCCAAAAATTCTTTCAAATAAATGAATAATCGTGTCACTGTTAAATTAAGTTATTCTTAAGTATTGATTTATGGGCAAGTTTCGGCAATTTTAAGACTGGTTTTCTGGATAACAATGAATTTCAGCTTGTTGTAGAAAACTGTAGCTCGAGTATACATTTTTTTTTTAAATATCGTCTTATAATTTCATATTGGTTTTTGGAAAGATTAGTTTCGACAAATAATGATAATGTTTAAAAAAAGGAGATATTTGTGTTTTCTTTTCTGTTTGCTGAGTTCTCAAATATGCTTTTTTATATTTGGATGATTGCTTTGGTGATTATGTTAATTCTTTTGACACATGGACAACATCTATCTTATCTGAAATTTCTAATTTTAATTGAACGGCATGTGTAAGTACTTCCATATCTGTTGATATCCTCAAACTTTCAAAGATTCTCCGTTTTGTCCTATAATTGGATTCAGTGAAAGTTTTTGCTGTCGCCCCTGATCCATTTATTTTACTTGAAATTTCTACTGTACCTTCAAGCCAGTCCTTAATTATTTTTCATAAAAATATCTAATTTGTGAAGGGCTGCGATCCATTTGCTCTTGAATTTACTCTTAAATTGGGAAAAATTGTGCTTGAAATTTTTAAATTCATCATCATCAAAAGTATCATTATTAAGAATGTAATTTTCAAGAAAATTCAGTCTATCATTTACATTTGATGGTTTTGCTTTTGCATAATATTAAAAAAATTCATTTCTAGTCATTACTTTGACATTCGAAGCTTCCAAATAAAAATAAATACGAAATGTAGAAAAGGGAATGCATAATAAATATATACAATTTTGATAGATAACATTATTTTATCTCTTATATTTTTTTAAAATCTTGCAATCTTTAACTAATTTTTAACAAAAACTTATGTAAAATTGATGCGACTTATTTTTTAGACAAAAAAAAAAGTCAACAACAAGCAATAATTTCCTTTCATTTTCTGAAAAGTGCTTTAAAAAGATAAAAGCGAATGAATACATTATTTTAAAGCAATTTTTTTGCAAATTAATATAAATTCATTTCAATAAGATTGGCTGAAAAGTAAACAAATATGATCACTTTCTAATAAATAATAACAATATTTTTCATTTTAAAATTTATATCATAAATATGAGTTAAATAACTGTACATAGTAATTTCGGATGCTTACTCAGAAATTTGAAAGTGCATATTTGTATTGCCTTCATTTTCAAAAGCAGACGAATGCAGAACTAATTTAAACGAAAACACAAAATAAAGGGTGTATACTTATTGGTATAACAAGTAACTTTGCTTGGAAAAGCTTGGAAATATAACTAAACCATTCGTGAAGTCAGAAATAAGGGACAAAAATAATAGAAAAATATACGTTATTTTAAATTAATTTTACGAATACGAAAACTATCTTTCTCTTAATTCAAAAATTAAAAAAATAATAATAGATACCTGCCTCGCCACTATCCATAACGATTAGATTTTAAATACTTTCAAAAATAAAGTTATTCAATTTCCAAAATAGAAAGTAATAATGCACAACGATCTGACGTCGATGCGTTTAACGGAATACTCTAATTTCAACTGATAACAGGACGTCATCGTTTGCTTAAACAAGATAAAAATGGTATCACAGGATTCCCCAAAGACTCAGCTTCAACCTGTATCCCTCCATTCGATCGTGCGTTGTACTTTATGAAATCGACTTTTGTCCAGCCAGATTCTTCAAATACCCCACAGTGCGCCGTCATTGTTGAAATGACGCCTATTGCCTGAAATTCGAACTAAAATAAAAAATTACGGTAAAAAAAAACTCCTGACATTATACATAACCCTCCTGCAAAAATTTTCTAAATAGATGTCACCGTTTGCAAGTTATTGAAATTTAAAATCCATCAGTCCTTTTTGGGACACCCGGTATATATATATATATATAAACTTTTTAGATGGGTTGGTTTTGGGTTCCTGGGGTCATATAATGAAAAGTTATGAAGACATTTTTCAAAAGTCGTTCCATGGTAATGACTACATTATGTACTCTTTCTTACGAAATATACTTAATATATACAGGGTGTATCTAAACTACTGGGCAAAACTTTGAGGGGTGATAGTACACTTCAAGACAAATAATATTAAATGGGAATCAAAGGGTCCAAAATTTTAGATGATTATAAAAAACGGAAAAATTGGTCGATTCGTTTGCGGTTTTCATGAAAACTATTCTTTATGTCAATATTGTCTTGAAAATAAATTATAGAGATAAATTTCCAAAAATGTCGATAGAGGGCCCTTTAGACTTTGGAGTAACGGACAACTATTTTTTACCGTTATTTTTTGCATCTCATTAATTTTTTTTAGAAGTTTAGACATAAACTTAAATTTTGAGCTCAAAATCTGTGGTTAAGTAGCGAAAACTAAACTGTGTTCAATGGGAGTGGGTAGGTTCAAATTTGAAATGATTATAAAAAACAGAAAAATTGATCAATTGATTTGCAGTTTTCAGTAAAACTATTCTTTATATCAGTATTGTCTTGAAAATAAGTTATAAACATAAATTTCAGAAATTGTCGATAGAGGGCGCTTTAGACTTTGGAGCAACGTACAACTATTGTTTACCATTATTTTTTGCACCTCATTAAATTTTTTCCAAGCTTAAATATAAACTTAAATGTTGTGCTGAAAATCTGAATCTTTCAGAATGGTTTAAGTAGCGCTAACTGAACTGTGTTCAATGGGGGTGGGAAGGTTTAAATTTCAAATGATTATACAATACGGAAAAGTTGGTCGATTCGTTTGTGGTTTTCTCTAAAATTATTCTTTATGTCAGTATTTCCTTGATAATAAATTTTAAAGATAAATTTCAAAAAATTCCGTTAGAGGGCGCCTTAAACTTTAGAGTAACCAACAGCAATTTTTGTTATTTTTTGTATCTAATTAAATGCTTGCAAAAGCTTAGACTTAAATTTTGAGCTCAAAATATGAATCGTTGGGAGGGGTTTAGAAGCGCACTGAACTGTGTTCAGTAGTTGAAATGTTACTCTGCACACCCTACGAACACAGCTCAATTTTTCGCTACTTAATTATTCACAATGATTCAGATCTTGAGCTCAAAATTTAAGGCTAAGTTTTTAAAACATTTATAAAGATAAAAAAAAAAAAAAATTACGGTTAAAATAGTTGTTGGTTACTCTAAAGTTTAAGGCTCCCTCTAACGGAATTTTTTGAAATTTATCTTTAAAATTTTTTTTTCAAGGACATTCTGACATAAAGAATGGTTTTAGTGAAAACAGAAAACGAATCGACCAATTTTTCCGTTTTTTATAATCCTTTGAAATTAGAACATCCCCACCCCCAGTGAACACAGTTCAGTTTGCGCTACTTAACCAATCTCAACGATTCAGATTTTCAGCTTAAAATTTAAGTTTATGTCTAAGCTTCTAAAAAAAAATAATGAGATACAAAAAATAACGGTATAAAATAGTTGTACATTACTCCAAAATCTAAAGCGCCCTCTATCGACATTTTTTGAAATTTATCTGTATAATTTATTTTCAAGACAATACTGACATAAAGAATAATTTTAGTGAAAGCCGCAAACCAATTGGCCAATTTTTCTGTTTTTTATAATCATTTGAAATTTGAACGTACCCACTCTCATTGAACACAGTTCAGTTTGCGCTACTTAACCACAGATTTGTAGCTCAAAATTTAAGTTTATGTCTAAACTTCTAAAAAAAATAATGAGATGCAAAAAATAACAGTAAAAAATAGTTGGCCGTTACTCCAAAGTCTAAAGCGCCCTCTATCGGCATTTTTTGAAATTTATCTTTATAATTTATTTTCAAGACATAGTGACATAAAGAATAGTTTTCCTGAAAACCGCAAACAAATCGACCAATTTTTCCGTTTTTTATAATCATTTCAAATTTTTGACCCTAAACTTTGATGCCGCCTATCTCCTTCGGTATACGTTTGAGATCCTTAGTTTCCCATTTAATATTATTTGTCTTGATGTGTACTATCACCCCTTAAAGTTTTGCCCAGTAGTTTAGATACACCCTGTATGTAGTCGGGAATGCCTTCCTGTTCAAGTAATGGATAATCGTTTTAAGAATCATTTTACCTATAGATTCAGGTAAAAGTGAAATAATTGACTCATATCAATATTGACGAAAAATTTTTCCGAAAGTAAAAACTTTACAATTTTTTAATTTTACAATTCCATTATGAAAGCAAATTTTTGTTAAAATATTCTAGGTATCGTTTAGAAGTTTGATATTAAAGTTAGGTTCTCACACCATTGGATCACTGCGCATGAAAGGATCAATACTTTCTCGAGAAATGTTGAGCCGGTAACACTGCCTGACTCACCTGTAGTCACTAATCATGCAACCTTAGTGCTGTCAGTTGGCTCCTTTTTTATTTAATTCAAAGTTTTTGTTTGGTACCACTTTTCGCTTATTTTCAAGACAATTTAATCAAGGCGAAAATGAGAGAAATTTTATCATTTAAAAAAATTGTTGCCAATGAAAGATCTCAGTTAAAAAAGTTATCCACTGGCAATTCTGCCAGGAACAAAGATAAGCTTTGTGTAGTCAAACCTTTCCAACGACTTTACTGAATCAGGAAGGCGTTAGCTAAGCTAAAACGTCTTAGATGAAACACACTGTATAAATATCAGGTTTACACTATGCCGCATTGTCACAAATGCAATGGTTATATGCACATATATGTACTGAATTCGGTTTAACTAATGCGAAAATGCCCATACGCTTATCCCAAGAATTGATTTTTCAGGAGAATATTCACACAATAAAATTAAACATTAGAATAAAAAAAGAAGAAAAGCCTGTTACTTTACAATGAAGGTAGAGTAAATATGTTACTTACCATACCACTCTTGAAATAATAAAATTCCTAAGTGTTCCTCTTTGCATATTTTTTCACAAAATTGACTAACTTTTAATTTATATAATCGGTACTCAAACAATGGATTTATCAATGTAGCAAACGTAAATCCAAAAAGTTCTTACGAAATTTTTTTTTTAATGAAAAGAATTAAAACAGCCAAGGATTTTTTTTAAACAAAGCTTGTTACTTTACAATGAGGGAAGTGTGAATAAGTAAGTTATCTTACCTCTCTTGAAAAAAAAATCTTAAGAATAACATTCTGCATTTTTTCTCTTTATACAAAGTTATCTAATTTTTAGTTTGTATAATCAATATTCAAATAACAGATTTAACAATGCATAAATCCAAAAAAAAAAAAAATTCTTACGATGTGTTCTTTTTAATAAGAATAATTAAAATAGCCACAGATTAAAAAAAAAAGCATCACACTTAACTATGTGGGAAGAGTGAATATGCAAGATACCATACCTCTCTTTAACAACAACCGCAACAAAACAAATCTTAAGAGTTACATTCTGCATTTCTTTTTTACAAAATTCACTAATTTTTAATTTATATAATCAGTATTCAAATAATGGATTTAACAATGCAGCAAACGTAAATCCAAAAAATTCTTGCATAATGTTCTTTTAAATGAGAAGAATTAAAATAGACAAAGATTTAAAATAAAAAGTCAATAATTTAGCTATAATGTAGAAATGTTGACCTACAAGTTTATCTGAACGAAAAATGCCCACAGGTTGTCGTACCCAGTTAACTTAAGTGGTAAAGCATTGTAATCCAAGTATGGGTTCGGTTCACGGACTGGGCAATTTTCGCTCAGTTTGAAATATTTAATTCGTATGATATTTTTATCAATCAGTTTGATTTTGTTAAAAATGCAATAGAAATTTTATTGTTTTACGAAAGATAACGAAGAAAAGAATTCAACATTAGTCATTGTTTTGTGTGTTATTGCATTTTTTTTTGTTCTAAAACGTACAAAAGGTCTTTTCTTTATAGATTGTAATAGTTTTCGATATAGATTATAAAATTTTTATAACCTGTTACTTTAAAATGTTGGAAGAGTGATTATGTAAGTTACCATACCTTTCTTGAAGAAAAAATTCTTAAGAGTTACATTCTGCATTTTTTTTTTTCACAAAATTAACTAATTTCTAATTTATGTAATCAGAATCCAAATAATGGAATTAAAATGTAGCAAACGTAAATCCAAAAATTCTTACAAAATACTTTTTTTAATAAGAAGAATTAAAACAGCTAATAATAATAATAATAATAAACAATTTAGCTACAATGTAGAAATTTTATCGTTTTACGAAAGATAAGGAAGAAAACACCTTAATTGTGCTGTTCTGTGTGTTTTTACCATTTATTTTCTTTAATATGTACAACATAAAAAAGTTATTTTCTTTATAGATTTTAATGAGGTAGTATCTTTGATTTACCATTAATAAAATTGCATTGTTCTAAGAAATAATTCATAATTATACTATTTTTTTATTTATATCATTTCGAAAAAGATAATTACAATTATGATATACATTTATAAGTGCCTTTTGTTACGAGTTCAAATGAATTATTTATTTCCCATTAAGTTATATCGTGATAAATTTAATGTACAGAATATATTCGCAATAAATGAAATCTAATTAAACGAAAATTGAAAATGTAAATATTTGTGTGGGCTTTCTCAATCTTTTGTGGGTTTTTTATTTTCTTTGTTTGGGTCCATGAATAAAAAAATATTAAACCGAGATACGTAAATTAATGTTTTTCTGATCGATTTCTCTTTAAGAATATATATATACATTTTTTTTTCATTTTAAATGGATTTTTAATTACTAACGTATAAGTATTTTTAATCAGAGTAAAATGATTTTAAACTTATGAATCTATAAGTTAATTGGGTATTTATTATATGCATTTAATTGAAAGCGGATATACATGTATTCACTAAATAGTTTTGTATTATTTTTAAGCAATTTTACAAATAACACGAATAGAATAGGACTTCGCAGAAGATATATTTTTCTCTAAGTATGAGGCATGTTTGAGTTTTATACCTTGTAGTTATATTTTTTTCGGTTAGATCGATAATATTCTGATCCTTAATATTTCGCACAAAAACTGAAACATGAGTATATTGTTACATATCCAATGGATATTTTTCCCCTGTCGTAAGTACTGTCTAAATAATAAATTGAAGAAAAAAATGGAAAAATGTATAAACTCGAAATTATATGCATTTAATAAACGATTTACCACATTGCTAAATAAGGGCAGAACTACCAGTGTGGAATATGTCGAAGTGTCAAATCCCGAACTCTTGCTAGTGATGTTTTCGCGGTTCCTAGCCGATATATCCAAAATCACAAACTGCGCACGCGTATGGACATTAATTGAAATTCCCCACTAAAAAAAATGTCCAGAATTACCGAGGTTTGTATAGGGTAACATTCCCAGTAATCGGCACTTTAAGAATTTGTCTTTAATCTTACTTCAATTTTCATTACAAAAAAATGAGATATTTACTTGGAAATATTTTTAAATCAAAGAATGCATATCTGTGCATCTATTTTGCCCACTAAAAGCAAAAATATTTGAAAAAGTATTTTTATAAAAATATATTTATAAAAAGTTGCTGAAATCACCAGTAATTGGCACCTTGAGCACCAATGTATGACACCTTGTGATCCAGTAATTGGCACAAGTTTATATTTAAAAAAAAAAAAAAACTTTACATTTTGCATTGGGTTTAATCGCTTTAAATGAATTTACTATAGATGAAGGTGCCATATTTCAGTTTTTTGAGAGTAAGAAATCAGCATATTAGTCTGAAATGTGAACACTTTAAAACAATACAATATACTTACATTAATACCCAGTAATTGTCATGTTATGACCAGTAATTGTCATATGAAGCTTTAATGGATTCCAATTACTGATAACATTTCATATTTTAAAATAAAAACAAACGATAAACAAAATTAGTCTATAACTTTAAAAGTATTTCCAAAATAAGTGGTTTTATCTCAAATTCCTTGTAATTGGAATAGGTGCCAATTACTTGGAACTAGAAAAATTGAAGCATCATTAATTGGCATCTATCATTAATTCAGAAATACAAATATTTGTGTCGAAAATACTTTTACGCAATTAAAGTAATCCTTTTAACTAAACAAAACTGTTGTCAATTAAAATTTAAAATATATTATAAATCAGATAATAATGAATTGAAAAGCATGCCTTCCTTCAACGAAAGAAGAAGCATTTGCAACAAAAATGGCTAATTTCATACAAGCCTTAATTGTTTCTCTTTCCCAGGCACTATTGTCATCTAGTAGCATAAATCAAAGTTCTAATCTTTAACGTTAATGAGCATATAACTGGTATATGGTTTTGCATTTTTAAAAGACTGGATATAAATATTATTTTAGGACATGCTTGTAGGATGTGTCAATCACTGGTGCATGCCAATTACTGGGGGCATGTCATTACCCTATGTCATCATGATAAAATGACAATTATTTTTTGGCAATCGAAAATATTTTGATTTCTTGTTAATGTGAAAAACGTTAATGAGTAGAGCATACAGCTTCTGCTGTAAATGATTTTGATATTTATAAAGGATATTATATGACGACCTCAGAAGCCAAGGAATACAAGTGACAAAATGTCGATTTGGAGTAAATTGAGTTTAAAAATAATTGATGTTAAATTGGAACATCAATAACAATTGACTAAATTGAAATAGGAAACATCTGCTTGTTGCATTCTAATCTTTGAACTCTCATTTCAATAACTGTTTAAAAAATAGAGTACAATTTTCTTTAAATGTATAATTAATCAATATTATTTGTTTTTCGAAAAAAGTGGTTTATCTCTATAACTCAACAAATAATAAGAAAATGACCTATATTTCTTTACCTGAAATGAAAAAAGCATATTTCCAGATACCCTGTGCACTTAACTCATTTTTTCAATTTTGTCACTTATACCCCTTGACTTCTGGGGTCCTCATATTTGATATTTATTATTTGTAAACTGTTTTGATAATGCATTCACCTGAACAATATACGTGTATGACCGTCAAGAAGGATGAAAGTAATATAGTTTATCGAGTTAAAGAACTTACAAGTGGATCTGAAGCCGATGTAAGTTTCTTAAAATTAGATATTGTTAATTTTCTACTATTAATTAAAAATAAAATTAACAGAATAATGATAATGCAATATGGGATGAAAATGTCACGCCTGATATGATAATATCTCCAATATGGTAACCTTGTACGTACAACTTTTCTAGTACAGAATACTTCAATCAGAGTCTAAACGCATGCGCAGTTTCTTATTTTGTATATCGGTTAGGAACGGTGAAAATGCTTACTAGTGTTCCAAGTTCTCTATCAAATAAGTTACGAGGACGGTGTCCAGCTTGGTATCTGTTTCTCTCATATGTTAGTTACGCTGCAACTGCAGCTCAAGATGGAAATATCTACATGTGTACACAAACCTGTGGCGTAACAGGAGACACAAATTAACCAGGTTTTTCCATTCTGTTGGTCCAGTGCTTAGATGGTAATGTGAGAAGTCACTTATTAAACATTCAATAATTTCAAACGCAATTTCATTTTTGAAAATTAAATAATTACCTATCAAAATTATGTATTCTTAAAATATTAAGAAAGATGAATGTGTGCTCATCAGCAGAATACTAATTAATATCATTGGAAACATTTCAATTTTAATGACGTGTGTATTTGAAGATTCATTTTGAAGTAAGGTGTTCTGGTGTAAAAACGCCAGGAGGGATAATAACGCCAAGTGCTAATATTCCGCATATTTATGAAATAATCCTGAAAATGGCACATCTGGGCTCTGCACAGAAGGGCTCTCTGTCATATAAAACACAAACAACAGCTTAAAGTTAATTTGTTCCATTTGTAGGTCTTATTGCTTTTAGAAACAACTAAAATATTAGCTTGATCTAAGATTACCGAGGTAAGTTCTGTGATGTGAAGACTATATATTTACGATATATTACTATATGTTTTATGTTTGTATGTATAACAGATATAGCAAGGTTTATTTTCAAGCTATAATAATATTCCGTGACTTTATTCAAGAAAGTAAAATTTATTTTATTAAAATGCTAAAAAACTGGCTGGTGCCGAAAAAATGTGAACATTGTGAACGAAGAAAAGAAACGGAGTCGATAAACAAAATTTTTCAGTCCCTCATCACTGAAATTCCTGATTTTTCAACGCCCGTGTTTATGTCAACTGCCAAAAGTTGCAGTTTTCATATCTGAAAATTACAATCCAAATTCCGGCTTTCTAATAAAGCGATCGACAAAATTCGCAATTTTCAACAAACTGATCGAGGAAAATCGATCTTTCCGTGTCTGATCAACAAAATTTGCGATTCTTACGACACTTGTCGAGAAAATTCGTGATTTGTATGAAACCGATTGACAAAATTCACAAATTTTACAAAGCCGGTCGACGAAATTCGCGATTTTTATGAAGTCGATCGACGAAGTATGAGATTTTTGCAAAGCTGATTGGAGAAATTATCGATTTTTACGAAGCCGATCGATGAAATTGACAATTTTTACGAAATTGATCGGCGAAACTCGTGATTTTTACAAAGCTGATCAGCGAAATTCACGATTTTTCTTCGCAAATTCGCGATTTTTCTGCAAATAATCGATTTTTACAAAGCCGAGCGACAAAATTCGCGATGTTTACGAAGCCGATCAGCGAAATTCATCATTTTTATGAAGCCGTTCGAAAAAATTCACAATTTTTCTACACCTGATCAATAAATTCACAATTTTTCCGCGCATGATCATCAAGATTAGCGATTTTTACAAAGACGATCGACGAAATTCGCGATTTTTATTTAGCCGATTAAAGAAATTCGCTTTTTTCTCACATGATTGATAAAATTCGTGATTTTTCGCGTCTGATCAACAAAATTTTCTTGTGAAGCCGAAGGATAAAATTTGTGCTTTTTACGAAGCCGATCGATAAAATTTGCGATTTTTACAAAGCTAATTGGCTTAATTTACGATTTTCTTTGCAGGATCGAAAAAATTTGCGACTTTTACCAATCGGATTGATGAAATTCGCGATTTTGTTCGAGCCTCATCAGAAAAATTCGCGAATTTTACGATGCCGATTGCCAAAATTCGGAATATTTACGAAGCTGCTCGACGAAGTTTGCAATTTTTGATCGCATGATTGAAAAAATTCACGATTCTTCCACACCACATCGACGGTTTCCGCGATTTTTACGAATTTTATCTTCGAAATTCGCGATTTTTATAAAACCGATTGACGGAATTAGTCAGTTTTATGAAACTGATGACAAAATTTGCGATTTTTGCAAATCTGATCGACGAAGTTCGCAATTTTTCTTTACTTGATCGACATAATTCTTGATTTTTCCCCACCGGATAGACGAAATTCGCGATTTTATTTGAGCCTGATCGGCGAAATTTGTAATTTTATCGCATGAAATCGGCAAAATTTGCGACATCCTTATGTCCGACCAACGAAATTTGCGATTTTTCCGCCTTTAGCTGGCAAAATCTGCATTTTCCCGCGCCCAATTAACAAAATTCGCGATTTTTTTTAAATTATCGCTGAAATCTGCATTTTTTTAGGTGACAAGATGAAATTCGTGATTTTTTTTTCGCTTGATAAATTTCCAAAACTATCGATTGTTTCGCAGCCGATTAATGAAATTTTCAATTTTTCCGCGCATCATTTCAAAATCTGGTTTTTCCGTGCCTTATCAACGAACTTTGAGATTTTTTCGTTTCCGATCAACAAAATTCGCGTTTTTTTCACGTCATAAAACAAAAAAACATGGGATTTTTTTGGTAGCGGATGAGTTTAATTTGCAATTTTTCGTGTATCATCAGCAAATCTGGCAATTCTTTCTTGCTCTATCAACGAAATGTGCGATTTTTCGTGTCCGACAACAAAATTTGTGATTTTTCCGTTCCTAATCGACAAAATTCGCGATTTCTCTGTGCATGATCGACAAAACTCAAAATTTTTTTGTGTCCGATCTGCTAAATTTGCCATTTTTTCAGCCTCATGGGCAGAATACGCGATTTTTTTCATTATCTGATGAACGAAATCTGCGATTTTTCCACGTTGATCAATAAAATTCGCGATTTTTCCGTGCCCGAGCTACGATACTGAAGTGACTGACGAAATTTTATATTTTTCCGCGGTAAATTAATGAAATTTACGATTTTTTTTGACGACTAGAGAACAAAAATTGTAATTTTTTCTAGTTGTAAATTGACGAAGTTTGCGGGCCACACGTTTACTCATCGCGGACCACTTTTGGCCCGCGGTCTACAGGTTGTGTATCCCTACTATACTGAATATACAGGGCTACACAAAAGAGCACGCAAACGTTACTGAATATGAGCATAAATTTTTAAAAGGTGATTATTAAGAAAATTATGCATTTTTACGCTGACGTGCATTAAATTTATTACGAAATATTTCCAGAATATAGATAAAATGATATATATGACTTCGCAAAGAATTGGGTAGATGGAGCCTATGAATGATAATTTATGAGAAATTTATGAGAAATTAAGTGATTTTCAGTTGTTTTACGAGTGTTTTAGTTTACAATAAGTTTTATCTCAACACTGATGTGTAATAAAGGTACCAGGCAAACCTTAACGGTGAACAAAGTATTCAAGTATGTTTTCATCGATTAGTATAAACTGCTCAAGGAGAAATTTCAAGCTACTAGGTATTTTTTTGCTAAACAAAATTTTCCCATTATAGTATGTATATTAGCTGACAGATCAAAAACAGGGATGTTCAACAGTACTGGAATACAAACTTGACTACATTTGTCTTTATATCCTTATTTACCTAAATAACGAAGTTTTGTTAAAGATTTCATGAAGCGTTGGAAAGTGCCTCATTTTGTATCTTAACTCATGATCTTTCTTACTTGTTGGATTTGATTTCCGTCAATGTTGAAAGTTTAAATTTACAGATTTTTGAAGATGAAATAGGTGGAAGATTTTCTGTAGCTTTGAAGATAATTGAATTGTATGTATTTTTGACAGAAAACCAAAACACGTCCAAATTTTTCTCAAATATTGTTGAACGGTAGAACTCATCGTTTTTTACATTAATGAGCTTTTCTATTTCTGTTGTTATCAATTCCTCGCCTTGCATAAAAAAAAAGTTTATTCACCATTTATATTAGTCAACTAAAAGAAATGAAAAGAAATTTTTTAGAACTTTTATTATTTTTAAAAAATACCTAGTTGCACATTTGACAATTTGTTGTGCGCACAGGTTGAGGAACTCCGGATGAATGCTTTATTATAAGAAGGTTTTCAGTTCGGGGATAGAATCATAGGCGAGACATTATTTTTCTCAGTTGTATCAAAAACTGATTCTAAATGACAGATGCCCCCACACCCAAGAAAAAAAAATGCCTTGGGTTGATGTTCGAGATTTTAACCAGTACTATGATTCCAAAATTTTGTCTAAACACATTTTTTCACTAAATATTTTTTTTAAAGGATCTTTAAGAAGCAAAATTTATCTTGGTATTCTAGAATCCTTCTTTAAGGAAAGCATAATTCTTATTTTCCGAACTACATTACAAAAAGTACTATGTTTGGATACAGATTAAATTTTCTGCGTAAAATGTAATTCAATTACTCGCGATTTGTACGCGCTTGAACAACTTGATTTCGACTTTATTTTATGCTTTAGATTTATTGGATCTCAAAATTTGCAAGAGATTTTACAAAATAAATAAATAAATAAATAAATAAATAATAAAAATAATAAGACGTCATTAAAAATTACCCCATCGTTTTCCTAAGAGTAAAATTATATATATATTTAATATGTTGAAGTATTTTTTACGACAGTTATCCCATTGGTAAATGAATCTCAACGGTCGTAAATTTCCGAATGTGCGAAAAAAGTCTGGATCAGAATTCGACTCAAAGGTGTGTCGGCTGAAGCATTCACTGCACTTTCAACTAAGCATCCCCGACGAATACTTGATTACCAATTTAATCAAAAAATTTTAACTGTCACAAAATATGGTCTGATATCCGAATCAGCCAAACAGAATAAATCTTAAATGATTTTTTTGGAGTTGAAATAAACATGCATGTTATGTATGCTGTGTTTACTGCAGTTCCAAAAAAACAAAGTTGGATGTATTTTGCTGTGCTGATTTGGATATCAGAGCAGATTCTGTGATCGCTAAAGTTTGGTTGTGTAAAATCGTCATCCCACAATCGTGCGAGATGCGTTATTTAAAGGAGAATTGGTGGTTCCAGCCTAGATTTTTTCAACCAGTTGGAAATTTACAAATGTTAATAAAAGTTATTTTTTTTCTCCTAATAAAATTGCAACTATCAAAGTACTATTTCATCTTAAAGGGAAATTTTTCTATTAACCTCGTTACGACTGTGAAGATACAGACTTTCACTGATCTGCAGGCTTTATTGCAATAAAATGATTATTCAAATTAACATAATTCCAAAGATATAATCAAGTTATGAGAAACTAAGTTATGATTAGTAGGCATAAGGCTTATATGCGTATACGTAATTAAAAAAAATTTTTAATCAAGTTGTAAAAAAAAAAAAAAAAAAAAAAAAAAAAAAAAAAAAAAGGCATTTAAAAAAGATAATGAGAAAACAACATTTTTCTTTTTTTCTTTTTTGCTCGGCGTTCAAGGGCTCGAAGTATTATCTATACCTGCGAGTTTAACTTATCTGCTTCATTAAGTTTGAATTTTTTTATCCATTTTGTTAAAATTTTGTTTGCATCAAAGGAAAAGAACTGTTGTTACTACAAATGGCTGAATATAAAGAACTTGTTTAGTAAAGAATTGTGTGTACTTTATGGTATCTGCAAATTGAATGTTTCTTTAAAAAAATTTCTCTTGTGTAAATGAGTAAAATAAGTTTGTAATATTTAGTTAATTATAATTTTTTCCATCTTGGTATAGATATAGTTTACTTTAAAACACTTAGTCATATTGAAACTGAAATACTAATATTAAATAATGTTTGATTAAGTATGTAAACATTTTATTAAATATGCATTTTTATTTCATTGACCAATTGATATTCAATGAAAAAAGGGAAACAAAAACATGTGAATCTAATTTAAACTTTTAATTATTTTAATGCATACTCAGAAGAAAAACACATATTTTAAAAAGGAAGTGTGAACGCTAACTACGGATGATTTAAATACAACGTAGATAAATTATTTGGTCATTTTTTGCAAATTAATTAATTACGAAATATTAATTGAAATATTCCGATTCAAACGCAGATTAGTGACATTATATATTTAGCTGTCAAATAAGGATATTACAGTAATTTTTGTTGCCATCACGATATCCACACGTATAAGTCATAGCTGTATTAATGAATTGTTAAAAATGACATTATCGTTATGTTAACAATGTTTATTCTGTTAAAAATCCGATTATCTTAACCCGATGCTTATAGGGCAGAAGATAGCTTTATATATATATATATATATATATATATATATATATATAATCCTTGCCGGCTCGGACTACGGGTGGAAGTAGATTTCGAAGTTAGGTACACATTTCACAAACAAAAACTAAACCAAGATTAGAAATAAACCAAGTTTCTTTACTAACAATGAGCTCTAGGGATCTAAACCTTTTGTCTTAATTCTAATATGCACGCATATATATATAATAAAATGATTGGCAAAAACATGACGAAAAATGGCGAAAACAAAATCAGAGAACTGTAAATTGTTAAAATATGCGTTAGAATATTTCGTTCACCACTTCACCGTCTAATCCGAGATAAGTCGAGGTTGATGCGCACCAGGCAAAAAGGGTTACCAGATTTCTGCGGTTACCACAAATTTAAGCTACAAGTGGAGATAAAAGTGCCTAGCAACAGAAGAAAAAGAACGTTCACATCCTCAAAATTGATATCGTTATGTCTATATAAGGGGCTCAAAACAAAGAGCTGCTAATAGATAGATACGCAGATGTTACAATTTTTTAACATGTTCTCATGAGAAGAAAGAAACATTAATTACTATTTTTAGTCGTGTTACAGTGCCTATCACCAAAAAAGGGCCAAGAAAAAGTACATTACATCTGTATTAACTGATAGCTGGAAATTGTGTCAAACGGTTCATTATCTGCCGGAAAATTTCTCAAGATAACATTGTGACACTGAAAGTTGCGTGCATGTTAAAGTATAATAGCCGGTGGACATGAAATAAGGGAAATGAAACACAATTTTAAGAGAATCTTTGAATTAAAAAGGGAATGGTGGCACATGAAAAAACATATATAACAAAATAACCGTTATATCTCTCATAAAGCTTAAGATACATTTATTCTCCATCGCAGTCTTTAAATATTAATAATACATTCCTTCCTTTCGTTACTTCTTTAACCGCGGTCGAATTTAGATTAAATGCGGAATGCTATTTTTCTTGCATAATAATTATAGAGCATATACTTTTACGCATTTAGTTTTGTTGCTAGGCGATATCTTTTCCCAGCTTTCTCAACGTATATATTATCCTCATACTTTGTCTGCAATCTTTTATTATTATTATTATTTTATTCCCATATGACGTTATTTTGCCGATGTTCCTTTTTAATATTCTAGCAATCCCGCTACATTTACCGAATCTGTGGTTTCGGCATTCTAGATTGTTGCTTTGGCAGTTTCGCGTTAAAAATTCGAATAACAATTCTTCTCTCTCCTCACTGACAAACAATTAACGGATAACATCTCGTGTCTAGTCTCAACCCAAATATCGCCAAAAAACAACTGGCCCAGATATTTTTGTGATTGTTTTGTTCGACAATTCATCAGCTCTCTGAGATCTGTAACCATACACTCAGATCGCTGACAATCGACATGTGACACATTAAATTGATGGCAATGCTTCGCTCTCTCAGAAACCCGGTAGCTTCTTACCGGGAGCTCTCGTAGTGTACGGACTTGGAAGTAAAACAGTAAAATCGGAGTTATTTCAACATCCTGTGTACTTGTGATGAATAATTTACCTTGATTTTCAGGACGGTTTTTTATCTATCGTAGAATAACCATCCAAAGTGTTACGCAATCTCCTGCTAGCTTTGAAAACTTGATTACAGATACCACTTTTGAAAAGTAAAATTCGCTTATTTTAAAGACACTTTAATGAAAGCGAAAATAAGAGAAATTTTATCATTTAAAAAAAGTGGTGCCAATGAAGAAATCTCAGTTAAAAGGATGGTTTACTGGCAATTCTGACAGGGACAAAAATAAGCTCTGTCTGGTCAAACCTTTTTAATTACTTTACTATGTCTGGAAGGCGTTAGCTGAGCTAAAACCTCTTAGTTGAAACACAGTGTACAGATATCAGGTTTATACTATGTCGCATCTGACAGTACTACAAGGGTTATATACACATATATGAACTGAATTCTGTTTAACTAATGCGAAAATGCCCATAAGCATATCCGAGGACTGATTTATCAGGAAAATATTTCCACAATAACATCAAACGTTTGTAAAATAATGATAATAATAATAATAATAATAATAAAATAAACCCTGTTATTATACAATGAGTGAAGAATGAATATGTAAGTTACCACACCTATCTTGAACAACAGCAAAAAAAAAAAACAAAAAAAAAAAAAAAAAAAAATCTTAAAAATTACATTCTGCTTTTCCCCTCCCCACAAAATTGACAATTTTTTTATTTATATAATCAGTATTCAAATAATGGATTTAACAATGTAGCAAAAGTAAATCCAAAAAGTTCTTACGAAATGTTATTTTTAATGAAAAAAAATTAAAACAGTCAAAGAAAAAAAAGAAAAAAAAATCAACAATTTAGCTACAATTAAGAAATTTTATTATTTTACGAAAGATAACGAAGAAAACAGCTTAATACTGGTAGTCGCTGTATTTTGTGTTATTACCTTTTTTTGTTCTAAAATGTACAACACCAATTTAAAAAACGCTCTTTTCTTCATAGGTTTTAGTGAGGCAGCATCTTTGATTTACAATTAATAAAGTTGGATTATTCTAATATATAAATCATAATTATATATATTTTTTTTATTTATATCTTTTCGAAAAAGATAAATGCGATTATGATATACATTTATAAGTGCTTTTTGCTACGAGTAGAAATGAAATATTTATTTCACATTAAGATATATCGTGATTAATTTAATGTACAGAATATTTACTCGCAATAAATGAAAACTAATTAAACGGAAATTGAAAATGTAAATATTTGTCTGGGCTTTCTCAAATTTTTGTGTTTTTTTTTATTTGCAGTATTTGTGTCACGAATTTAAAAGAAAATAATTAAACTGGGATGCGTAATTTAATGTTTTTCTCATCGGTTTCTCTTTCAGAATATGTATAAACAAAGTTTTTTAGTTTAAATGAATTTTTAATTATTAACGTATATGTTTTTTATGAGATTAAATTGATTTTAAACTTATAAATATATAAGTTAATTGGGTATTTAATATATGCGTTTAATTGAAAGCAGATATACATGTATTCATCAGATTTTTTTGTATAATTTTTAAGCAACTTTACTAATAATTCTAATAGAGTAGGATTTCACAGAAAATACATTTTTGTCAAAATATGAGGCATTTTTGAGTTTATAGAAGACGATCTTTTATACCTTGTAGTTATATATATTTTTTGGTTAGATCAATAATATTTTTTCCCATAATATTACACACAAAAACTGAAACATGATTATCTAATTAAATATCCGCTGGATATTATTTTCCTCCCAGGCGTCTATGTATTAAATTGAAGAAAAAAACCCCGAAAATTCTGTGTATTTAATAAGTGATTTATCACATTGCTAAATAAGGGCAGAACAAACAGAGTGGAAAATGTCGAAGTCGGGCTGAAATTCTGAACTCTTGCTAATATCATATTTGCGGTTCCTAACCGATCTATCGAAAATGATAAACTGCACATGCGTATGGATATTTATTGAAATTCTCTCTTCTAGAAAATTTGTACAGAGTTACCGAGGTTGGTATATGTCATCATGCTAAAATGGCAATTAATTTTTGGTGATCAAAAATATTTTAATTTCTAGTTACTGTGAAAGACGTGTTAATGAGTCGAGCATATAGCTTCTATTGTAAACTATTTTGATATTTATAAATGATATTATATTTTATATTTATTATTTGTAAACTATTTTGATAATGAATTTCCCTCAACAATATACATATATGAACGTCAAGAAGGATGAAAGTAATTCAATTTATTGAGTTAAAGAACTTACAATTGGTTATGAAGCCGATGTAAGTTTCTTAAAATTAGATATTGTTAATTTTTTTTTATTAATTAAAAATAAAATTAACAAAATCATAATAATGAAATATGCGATTATTTCAATCTGAGTCCAAAAGCAAGCGCAGTCTGTTTTTTTATATATCCGTTAGGAACCGCGAAAATGCTTGCTAGTGTTCCAAGTTCTCTATCAATTAAGTTACGAGGACTATTCCCAGCTTGGTATCTCTCTCTCACATTAATTACTTAAGCTGCAACTGCAGCATAAGATGGAAATGTCTACATGAGTACACAAGACTGTGGCGTAACAGGCGACACAAATAAACCCAGCTTCTTCTACTCTGTTGTCCCAATGCTTAACAGGTAATGTGAGAAATCCTTTATTGAGTATTCAATAATTTCAAATGTAATTTAACTTTTAAAAATTAATTAATTACCTATCAAAATTATGAAGCAAGATGAAAGTGTGCTCATCAGCAGAATATTAATTGATAACATTGGAAACATTTCAATTTAATGACGTGCGTATTTGAAGATACATTTTGAAGTAATACAAAAATATCTGATTTGAATAAAAGAGTTTAGCTGTTTTAATACAATAAATTCTGTCTAATTGTAACAGGACCCCTTAAATTAACATACCTGTAAAATGTAAAATAAAGAAAATTATGTAAATACTACATATTACACATATACATGCACACATGCATCTGTTTGTGTATGTAAGATTCTTTAAAGATAAATATGCATATTTAATAAAATTTGTATATATATCTACAGTAGGGCGGAGTGTAAAAAACATTTTCGAAATTCTTTTCTCCCTATCGTGTAAAAGTTGTGGAGTGTTATTACTAACATACATACGAAATTTCACAACAATCAATAAATATCTTCCGGTTCCACATTTGGATCAAAATATGCGATTTTAGCCAAAAATTTTGTAAATTTTCACATTTCAGCAATGTTTTTAGTTTCCGATTATTTCTTCATCATGGAGCGGAAAAAATGATAAATAACATAAGGAATATAAGTCCAAAATATTAAAGTAAATGAAAGATTTGGAGTTTAAATAGAGGAAATGTATCGAAGCTGTTCCAATTTTTCACATCTTAGTGTTTTTTTTTTTTTTTTTTTTTTTTTTTTTTTTTTTTTTTTTTTTTTTAGTTTTAGATTTTCTATTCCCGCAGGCTCGGAAAAGTTGAAAAATATAATATAAACATAGGGGAAAAATTTAGAATAATCAATAAATATCTTTCGGTTTCCCTTTCGGCATCTAAAAATGTGAAAGTCGCCAAAGATTATGTAAATTTTCTCTTCTTAAGGATTTTTCTCTAATCAATTTTCTCTTCTCGCTGGCACGGAAAATTCGGAAAATCATATGACAAACATAATTGTAAACATTTAAAGTAATTAATAAATATCTCCTTATTTGACTTTTATTGCTTAAACTGGCAAATACATGGTATTAATGCACACACAAATCATGGAATAATCGGATTAGGAGCGATCTGAGGGAAATTCCTCTAATAAGTTCAGCTTTCTGTTCGTTTACTGTAGTGTTACTATTGGTTTAATGCTCTGCTCGTGATAGTTTTGTAATGAGGATATTCAATTTTAGCTTCTACATTTTACTAAAAAATAATACATCTGAAAGTGTTTACAAAACTTAAATTTTTAATATTGTGTTGAACTAATTGTGTGCAAGGAAAATATTACACAGAAATATAATTAAGGAGCAGTATACGGGATTTGTCTCATCCTATTTTTGGAATCCTACAGAATTTAGAACTGGCGTTCTACCAACTTATAAAGGTTATAATGTACCTTTTTGTTTGTGAGAAATGAATCGAAATATAATTAACAATCGTACCCACCTTTAGTCTGATAGCGTATTACGGGCTAAAATGCTTGAAGCAATTTGGAAAATTGCCTCAGTTCCAACGGTTTATAGGCAAAGAATAGTCGAAATAATTGATTTTAATAATAATAAATACCGGAGTATAAAATAGTTTGACGCAAAGTAACAGACGAAGCCAAAACCGAAAAATTTTCTTACAAGTTTACTTCTCTAGAAGGATGTAAATGCCTACGTGATATAAAAAATCCAGAATTGAAGACAGTTTCTTGAGGATCAAATAACTTCAAGGAAATTGTCGATAGACCCAATTGATACACTCGGAAACAGTGTCCACAACACGGAAACTTAGTAAATGAACGACCAGGCTCGAAAAAAGAATATGGAAGTTTCAGAAAATGGTATAAAATGAAAAAATAAATCATTATTGCTTCATCGAAGTTATAGAGTTATTTAAATCGTTTAGTCTTGTTGATGAACAACTGTGTCATGATCTTAGTGATAAACCTTTAGTGTCATTGCAATCGAACATAAATACTATAAGTATATCACGAATAGCCCGTCGTCCTGCCCTAGCCAGAACTTGAGACACAGTTGGAGTGTCCCATCTAGTTGCAGTATCAGTAACAAACGCACTTCTTGAAGAATTAGGAGTTGTGACACATGACGACATGTCCAATGTTATAGATAAGCATAAATGAAAGAAAGAAAGCAAGAAGAGAAAGAAATAAATGCCAAGTCCAAGATTAGAGTTTTGTGAGAATTTGTCTTACAAATTTACAAGAAGAAAGAAGATCAACACTTACCTTAATATGTATATCTCGGGGCAACGGTCTTATTTAAAAACTTTTTATTTCTTGAAAGATAGCACTTACATTCGGGACACTAACACACATACACTATTTACAAATAAAGCTTTTTTTTCCATAATTCATCTTGCGCACGCCACCAGCAAAGAAAATGAACTCACAGTTCACAACCACTTTCGAATTTTCGGACATCACTAAGAAAAGAATGTTTTTGAAATAGAAAAAAAAAGTGTTGCCAAATTTTTTAAGACGAAAAATATTACAACTACATTTTTAATTTAGCAAATCTCAGTTTACGTAACGACTGCCAATCAATTTTTTTTCTTTGGAATGCGTGCCTTACAGTTTTATATCCACCAATACCTTGAAAAGAATGCATTTTGACTGTAGAAAAGATAAACATTAATTCAGAGGAATATTGCGGGAACTCTCCATCAACAAAGAGTGATTGAAGAACTTATAGAAGAACCTGACTGCGATTGCATAGGGCGAGTGTCAACAATAACTTCTTCTGCTATTTTCTCATATGATTTTCCATGAGAAGAGAAATTTGATAAGAAAAAAACCCTGAGAAATGCAATTTACATACTTTTTCGCTACTATGACATTTTTAGACCCGGAAAGAGAAGCCGGAAGATATTTATTTAGTATTCTAAAGTTTTTTACTTATGTTTCTTGCATAATTTTCGAACATTTCCATGCCATCGCTAATAGACAATCGGAAAAAAATGACTAAAATGTGAAAATTTGTATCCTTTTCGACAAATTTCCCACATTTAGAACCCAATGTGGAACCGGAATATATTTTTTAATTACTCTAATATTTTGGACTTGTGTTCCTTATGTATTCTTTCAGTTTTTCAGCACAAGGGAGAAGAAAAAATTTAAAATGAAAAATATTATTGAAATGTGAAAAATTACAATATTTTTGGCTAAAATTGCATATTTTAACCCAAAAGTGGAACCGGAAGATATTTATCGATTATTTTGAATTTTTGTGTGTATGCTAGTGATACCACTCTACAACTTTTCCGCGCTAGGGCGAAAAGAATTTAAAAAAGTTTTTTTACGCTACGTCCTAATATACAGGGTGTCAAGTAAATGACGGACCCATTTTGAATGTAAATAACTAAGAAGGTGAGTGATGACCGCTATTTTTCACCTCTATGAAATCTAATGAATTTAACACAAGCTTGTCGCTGTTTTTTTTTAAATCGGATATTATTGAGGCTTGTGAAGTTTCATTAAATCGGATCCTATTAAATCGATTTAATATCAACTTGCCGTATTTTCCTTAAATCAACTTTTTCTTGTATCGCCTTTTTCTTAAAGGAATCGTGACTTAAGGCAATGGCTAAATCCGATTTAAGGCATTGGCTAAATCGCAATTTAAGACATTTTCTAAATCACGATTTCTGATGTATCGATTTAAGACCAATGGTTAATCGGATTTTCAATCTACGTTTTAAATCGATTTAAGATTTAAATGGATTTTTGGACCAGGAATATTTAGTATATGTTTACCTGGAGACCCCATAAATTCTAGTCTACCGTTTCTAATTGAGAAAGATAAATATTACATTTATTTGTTAAACCAAATCCACATCTACATTTTGAGGATACATTTTGAGGATTCAGCTGTTTCGAAAAGAATACAGCATTGCACAGTAAAAATTTCAAAACATAATTTTATGAAAATTAATTAAAAATATATTTATTTTTAAATTACTTATATTAAAATATTTGTGATTAATTTGTAAACAAGTTCGAAAAAAATACAAGAAAATTATTTCAAAAGCTGAGATTAATAGCGTACTTGAATGTTTCAGAATCGATTTAAAGGTTGCATACTTTCTAAAAAGAAATTAATCATTAAAAATATGTTATGCCATTAACAAAACAAAACTTTACACATTGCATTCAGATTTTATAATTTTATGCTAAATACCACCTCATTAGATTTATTCAGTTGATTCCGTTAGTTATTTCTTTTTTGAAATGGCTTAAAAAATATATGTATCTCACATTATTAAGAGAAGTTTTTTTAAATAATAGAGAAAATAAAACCTTCGGAAATTTCGCTTTCAATATTAATTTTCATTTATTAAACTTATTAGCCCATTCTTTTTTTCTTTTCATTAATGCACGTACACTGTAAAAAAAATTCTGTGATGTAACTAAACATTTTCTAGGAAACTGGGATTCCAAGAACTTTTCATGTAACGATAACAGGAAAAACAAATGTAACCTATTCGAAAACTTGAATTTTTGCTGTTACCGTTACAGGAAAAGTTCTTGGAATCTCAGTTTCCAAGAAAAAGTTTAGTACTTTTACAGAATTTTTTTACAGTGTAGGAATGTGGAGCATAAAAAATATAACTATTCTTTAATTTTAATTTTAATAAAATTACTAATTTATTTATTTTGTAATAAACAATAAATAAATCTTTTTTGGATGTCTAAGATAAATATATAATGCTTTTTATTAAAGAAAATTATAACCATCCAATATTTAATTATAGATTTAACTGCCAAATTATTGACAAATACACATTATTTACTCCGAAGTCTAGTGTTTAATATTTTGCCACAAGCATTAAATTAACTTATTTGTTCCAGATTTTAAAAAGCAAGATAGTTTAAAAACAATTACTTTGAATCAATAATTAGGGAAAAATTGTCAAGAGATCTATATTTAGATGACTATCTTAAGAAAATTGTTGAATAACTTAAAAAAATATCTCTTAAGAATTCAATTTTATAATACTGTTCAGTCTTTTTTTTTATAAATCCGAATTATCCATACTGTCCTCGAATATTTTTCCTTATAATGATCTTACAAGCGTGAATCAACAAACTTTGTACGAAAGACTTTTTAATAATTGGGCTGAAAAAACACAATCTTTATTAAAATATATCGGAAGTGTTTCGACTTAAAGTTTTCTTGTTTCAAGAGCGATAACGAAGCCAATAACCATGAATTATTTTAGTTTTTAGTGGAACGCAGTAAAAAAGAAAAAAAGAGTTAAATCTTTCGATGGTCCAAAACATTTAGTTTTAATGAGATAGTTGCAGCGAAATATTGACATAAAAAATATATCATTACTGAAATAACAATAGCAATAAAAATATTCAAATTTACATCACTGAATTCTATTGGGAAATAAAGATAAGACATATAAAAAATTAATACGATTATTTATCGCAATTGTTAATAAAAAGTGACTTAAATGAAGTGCATTTGAATGATTAGAAAAAAAAAAATGTTGATAAAATATAAATACACATCAGAAACAGCAGCAACAACAAAAAACGTTTTTATTTTAGAAAATAAAAGTTAAAGTTTACTATCGTTGTAGTGAAACATCAAGAAATTTCATCATCAACTGCTGCAACTGATAATGGACAAATATTGGTTATTATTTCGTTGCTACACTGTAAAAAAAATCTGTGAAGGTACTAAACATTTTCTAGGAAACTGGGATTCCAAGAACTTTTCAAGTAACGATAACAGGAAAAAAATCATGTAATCGATTCTGAAATTTGAATTTTTGCTGTTACCGTTACAGGAAAAGTTCTTGGAATCCCAGTTTCCTAGAAAAGGTTTAGTACCTTTGCAGATTTTTTTTACAGTGTAGGAAAAGTTTACTCACTGAACCTAATGTGATAAAGGGCTATTAAAACCGCATATACAACATTAAGGATATACCAAAATATAGAGCACAAAAGAGGAACTTTTTTTGAGATTTCTGTCATAAAATTTAACAAACCCAAATGTACAAAGCGGCATATATTACATTACTTACCCATCATACGTAATATAGGGTAAGTCTTGCAATTGTTTTGAAAATAGATTTTTTGACAGATTTACACAATTCAGATACTGGCGATTCCGAAAAGCACGTTTTTAGAAAAAAAATTGCCGTCAGTCTGTCTGTGTGTCTGTAAAAGTTCTATCTCGCGAACAAATTGAGATAGAAACTTGAAATTTGCTGTGCACCTATTATGTGATAATAGAAAGAAACTTATTTAACATCAAAAACTTCGATTATCCGGAACTAGTTTTTTTCGGACTCTCGAAATATTTGTTCTGATTAAAGGTGTATAAAATTTTTCGATTCTTTTTATTTTATGAAGTGAATGTAAACGAAAAAAGAACACAAATTTTTCATAAAGAACGAAGCCGGCCGGTTAATTTGTTGTCGAAATATTTGTAATTCTATTTTCCACACTCTTTGATTTTTCATGACCCTGTATTTCATTCAAACTTCAATTCAATAATATATTATAAGTGGATAAAAGGCGCTTAATTCGACGCAACAATTCCGATTTTTCATGACCCTGTATTTCATTCAAATTTCAACGGTATATTATAATTGGATAAGAGATTAACTCGACGCAGTAAACTGTTAGTTAATAATATTATTATTTTTGGAGTTATAAGAATGTTTATTTTAATCTATTCGGTACTACTGGAGTAGTTTTTCAATTTATATAATTTGTTGAAATTGATTCATCATCAATGCGGTGACCCCCAACGGCTAGTTTTTGATTTCTTTCTATAAGCTGCGACATATGGTGCCATTTAATAACCAATTTTACTAATTAATTTTTTTTCTAACCGTTCTTACTGTGGAATAATGATTTACACTTGTGAATTTAACCCATGGCCATTTCAAAATAGTATAGGATAAATTTTAAAGACTGCCCCATCCTTTTACATGTCGAAAGATAACAGCTACAATAATAAGAGAAGTGTCCAAATATAAATAAAGAATAGATATATTTTTTCATATATAAGGTAAATATATAATGATTTTGTCTGGCGATCAATTTTGTTATGACACACGTTGAATTAATTTATTTTATCGAGATTTAAAAATGATGTTTAAAACAAGTACTTTAAATCAATATTCAGTGAAAACTTTTCATCAGATCTATATTTAACTCACTATCTTAAGAAAATTGCTGAATGACTCAGAAAAACAAATTCTCTCAAAAATTCAATTCTTTAATACTTTACTGTCTTTTTTTTTACTTTTCGTCATAATGATCTAACAAGCGTGAATAGACAAACATTGTACAATAGAATTTTTAATAATAAGGGTGAAAATACACAATCTTTATAAAAATATAAGGGAAGAATTTCGACTTAAAGTTGAAGTTTTCTTTATTCAATAGCTATAACGAAGGCAATAACTATGAATTATTTCAGATTTTTTAGCGGAAAGAAGCAAAAAAAAAAAAAAAAATGTTAAATGTCTTTCAATGTTCCAAAATACTTAGTTTTAATGAGACAGCATCCATGAAATATTGACATTAAAAATATATCATTATTGGAATAATAAAAAATAATAAAAATATTCAAATTTACGTTAACGAACATTATTGGGAATAAAATAATATGTAAAAAGAAGATTGATACACATTTTTATCGCAATTATTCATAAAAGTACGTTAAATTAAATACATTTGAAAAATTGGAAAATAAAAGTTGTTTGATAAAACATAGAAACATGTCAGAAAAAAAATATCTCTTTATTACAAAATAAAAGTTTAAATTAAAAATCGTTGTAGTAAAACATCACGAAATCACATCATCAGCTATTGAAATTGATAATAGACAAAAAATTGTTATTATTTTGTTGCTAAAAGTAAGTGTATCTACTGTACTTATTGTAAAAAAGGGTTATTGAAATCGTAAATACCATGTTTACAACATGCAACAATATGGAATAGAAACGAGGCATTATTTTAAAAAATTTTTAATAAAATTCCAAAATCCCATACATTTAAAGCTGCATACATTATATTTTTTATTTCTTTCGATAAGCTGCGACATATGGGAGTCATTTAATTAAGAATTTTTTACTAAACTAAGTTTTTCCTAATCGTTCTTATCGTGGACTGATAATTTATTGCTTTGAATTTAAAACATGTTCATTTCAAAATAGTACAGGGCACCTTTTAAGAAAACGTCCATCTTCTTACGTGCTGAGAGGATACAGTTATAATAAGAGAGGTGTCGAAATATAAATAAACTGGAAATAAATCATTTTTTGTGTATAAGATTAATATATAATGATTTTCACTAAAAAAAAAAAAATACTTGTACAACCATTTAGTACTTGACTTTGTATTTCGTTGCCCAATTATTGTCATTCACATTTTATCCTTCTAACTAGGGAACTGCAAGAAGTGTATGTCACCGATTTTGACGAAAGTCATATTGTTGGAAAGATCTCATCGATAGCAGCAAAAAAGTCAATGGAACTACCCGTCACAAATGTGCGGTTTTCGAGATATCCAACAATTTATGTCATGTAATTAGTGCATACTTAATGGGAGAGCGCAGAAAAAGTTTGTATCTATTTTAAAGAAAGTGGTATCATTAAAAAGATATCATCGTGAGTATTAAAAAACTCAATGGAATCACCCGTTGGAAATTAGGCGTTTTCGAGCTATTCGACAATTTGTGTCACATTGCTAATGCACACTGCTTTGAAACTGCATTAAGTGACATAAATTGTCGGATATCTCGGAAACGGCTCATTTCCGACGGGTAGTTCTATTGAGTTTTTTATCCCTCATGATAATATACTTTAATAATACCGCTTTCGTTAAAATCGAGACAAAAATTTTTTGCTGTCTGCCATGAAGTATGCACTAGTTACGTGACATAAATTGTCGTATATCTCGGCTCATTTGCGACGAGTAGTTTCATTGAGTTTTTTGCTGCTGTCCATGAGATCTCTCCAACGATACCACTTTCGTCGAAATCAGTGACTTACACTTCTTGCAGTTCCCTAGTAAGTCTAGTGTTCAATATTTTATCACAAACATTAAATTAATTTATTTGCTCGAGATTTTTAAAGAAAGTTTGTTTTAAAGAAGGTATTTTAAATCAATAATTAGTGAAAACTTTTTAACATATCAATATTTAGATCACTATCTTAAGAAAATTGTTGAATGACTCAGAAAAACAAGCTCTCACAACAATTCAATTTTATAATACTTTTCAAAGCCTCTTTTAATAAATCTGAATTATGCACATTGTTCTCGAATATTTTCCTCATAATGATCTAATAATGGTGAATAGACAAACTTTGTACGAAAGAATATTTAATAATAAGGGTGGAAAACACAATCTTTATAAAAATATAACAGAAGAGTTTCGACTTGAAGTTTTCTTATTTCAAGAGCGATAACGAAGCCAATAACCATGATTTTTTTTCCGATTTTTTAGCTGAACGAAGGAAAAAAAAAACCAGTTACGTTTTTTGATGTTACAAAATATCCAGTTTTAATGAGATAGTTGCCGTGAAATAATGACATTAAAATGAATTATTAATGGAATAATAATAATTTAAAAAAATATTCAATCTTATGTCAAAGAATATTATCATATGTATTAAAACAGTAAGCCAATTCTGTAAGATCAACTCAAAAACAGGAATTGGCGCATGCGTGAAGTTGATTTTATTAGCCCTTCCAGTTAGAGGCAAGTCGAAGCAAGTCTGGTTAGCTCAGTGGTTTAAGGCAGATGATGGAGAGATTTTTACATACCTAAAAATAATTTGTAATAATTATATTAATTCCTTATCACCTTTGATTTTTCTCCGAGATTTCTCTCCCCCAAAATTGTGTGCATCAATTTGATCAACCAATTTTTTTTTTATTTTATAATAATTATAATTAAATCCGTTAGTGATCGTATTATGTTTCTAGGATCTGATCAGGGAAAAGAATATTTTCTGCGGCATAAGGAAAAATAATAAAAATACTAATAAAAATGATAACATTCCTCACAAAATACTCCCAATTAAAATTTCACACAAAAAAAAATATTCTCATCCAAAAAATTTAGATTAATTTATACGTTGTGTTATTTCGATGCTATCAGATCCTTATGAAACGTTAATCAGCATGCACCTATAGTAATTTCGACACATACTCCATAAATCATTACCATGCTTTGTCATTTATAAAACAAAAAACAATCATCAATTGTGATCAATTGTGATCAATTGTGATCAATATTTTATCACAAACATTAATTTTATTTATTTGTTCGTGATTTTTAAAGAAATTATGTTTTAAAAATGTGTTTTAAATCAATAATTAGTGAAAATGTCTCAAAAGATCAATATTTAGATCACTATCTTAAGAAAATTGTTGAATGACTCAGCAAAACAAATTCTCACAAGAATTCAATTTTATAATACTTTTCAGCCTCTTTTAATAAATCTGAATTATACATACTGTCCTCGAATATTTTTCCATATAATGATCTAACAAGCGTGAATCGAGAAACTTTGTAATAAAGAATTTTTAATAATAAGGCAATATTTATAAAAAATATAACCAAAGAGTTTCGATTTATAGTTGAAGTTTCCTTATTTCAAGAGCGATAATGAAGGCAATAACCATGAATATTTTCAGTTTTTTTAGCGGAACGAAGCAAAAAATAAAAATAAAAAAATTAAGTCTTTCACCCAAAAGTATTCCGTTTTAATGAGAAATTTGCTATGAAATATTAACATTTAAAATATATTATTTATGGAATAACCACAATAAAAAGAATATGCCTTTTTATGTCAATGAATTGTATTGGGAAAACTTAAAACAGATGGTGAGAATTTTAATACGCTTTTTCATCGCAGTTATTCATAAAAAGTGTTTTAAATGAAGTGCATTTGAATATTTGTAAAATGAAAATTATATATATATAAATGACTACTTTTTATTTTAATTTTAATAAAATTACTAATAAAATTATTTTGTAATAAACAAAAAAAAATCGTTTTTTCCAGGTGTAAGATAAATTTGTAATTCTTTTTAATAAAAAAAATTAACCATTCATTATTTCATTATACATTTATTTGCCAAATTATTGACAAATGCCCACTTGGTACTCTTAAATCTAGCATTGGATACATTAAATTAATTTATTTGTTCGGGATTTTAAAAAAAACTATGTTTTAAAACATTACTTTAAATTAATAATTAGTAAAAAAAACTTTTCTAGAGATCTACATTTAAATCATTATTTAATGAAAATTGTTGAATGACTCAGAAAAAAAATCTCTCAAGATTTCAATTTTGTAATAATTGTTAGTCTTTTTGAATAAATATGAATTATAAGTATTGTCATCGAATATTTTTCCTTATAATAATCTAACAAGCGTGAATCGGCAAACTTTGTACGAAATAATTTTTAATAATAAGGTTGAAAAATACAATTTGTATAAAAATATAACCGAAGAGTTTCAATTTAAAACTGAAGTTTCTTACTTTCAAGAGTGATAACGAAGCTAATAAACATGAAATATTTTAGATTTTTAGGCAGAATGAAGCAAAAAATTAAAACGTTAAGTGTTACGCTGGCACAAAATATTCAGTTTTGATGAGATTGTTGCCGTAAAAAAAGACATTAAAAAAATATTATTTTTAAAATAATAATAGTAAAAAAAAACATTCAATTTTACGTCAAAGAAATTTATTGGGAAATTAAAGAAATAAATGACGTGAAAATTAATTTTCTTGTTTATCGCAATTATTAATAAAAAGATTTAAATGAAGATAATTTGGATGAGTGGGAAATACAAATTTGATTGATAAAACATAGATACATATCAGAAAGAAAAAAAAAATACGAAACAAAAGTTTAAGTTAACTATCGTTGTATTAAAATATCATGGTATCGCCTCATCAGCTGTTCAAAGTAATAATGGAAAAAAAAGTAGTATTTCGTTGCTAAGATAAGTTTATTCACTATACATATTTTAATAAAGTGCTATTCAAATCGCATATACAACAATTACAACACGTCAAAAAAATGTAACAGAAACGAGGTATAGTTTTAAATATTTCTGTAGTAAAATTCCACAATCCCATGCATTTAAAGCTGAGTATATTATATTTTTCATTTTTTTCTATAAGCTGCGATATATGATGCCATTTTATTAAGAATTTTATTAACCTTAATTTTTCCTAACCTTTCTTATCGTAGAATAACGATTTATTTTTTCGAATTTAACCTAGGTCTATTTAAAAATAATACAGGATACCTTTTAAAGACTGCCCAATCCTCTTACGTGCCGAGCGGCATCAGCTATAATTATAAGAGAGGTATACAGACATAAATAATCAGTTAATAAATCTTTTCATGTATAAGACACATATATAATTATTTTCATTAACAAAAATATATAACCATTTAGTATTTGACTGTATATTTATTTGCCTAAATATTGACCAAATGTACGTTTTATACTTCTCAGTCTAGGAATCGATATTTTATCACAAATATTAAATTAATTTATTTGCTTGAGATTTTTTTAAAAACTTTGTTTTAAAACAAGTATTTTAGATAAAAAATCAGTGAAAACTTTTTAAAAAATCTGTATTTAGGTAAATATATTAACAAAATTGTTGAATGACTCGGAAAAGCAAATTCACTTAAGAAATCAATTTTATAATTTTTTTTTTCAGATTTTTTTAAAAATAAATCTGAGTTTTACATATTGTCCTCGATTATTTTCTCTTATAATGATCTAACGAGCGTGAATCAACAAACTTTGTATGAAAGAATTTTAATAATATGTGTGAAAAACACAGTCTTATTAAAAATATAACCGAAAAATTTCGACTTAAAATTGAAGTTTCCTTACTTCAAGAGCGATAATGAAACAAATAACCATGAATTATTTCGATTTTTTAGCGGAAAGAAGCAAAAAATATAAGAGCATAGTCTTTACATGGTCCAAAATATTTAGCTTGAATGCGATTTTTGCCGCAAAATGTTGGTATTAAAAATATCACTATTGGAATAGTAATAATAAAAATATTCAATTTTACGTCAAAGAATGTTATTGGGAAATAGAAGAAAAAATGATGAGAAGTTTAATACGCTTATGTATCACAATTATTATTAAAAAGCGATTTGAATGAAGTGCATTTGAATGACAAGAATAAAAATTGTTTGATAAAACTAGATACATATTAGAAAGTAAAAAATTTTTTCTTTATTGCAAAATAAAAGTTCAAGTTTACTATCGTTGATAACTATCAAGATAACTATTTTAATAAAATTGTTGAATGACTCAGATAAATAAGTTCTTTCAAGAATTCAATTTTATAATAATTTTCAGTTTTTTAAATAGATCTGAGTTATACATATTGTCCTCGAATTTTTTTCTTTATAATGATCTAACCAGCGTGAATCGACAAACTTTGTACGAAAGAATTTTTAATAATAAGGCTGAAAAACACAGTCTTTATAAAAATATAACCGAAGAGTTTCGACTTAAAGTTGAAGCTTTCTTGTTTCAAGAGCGACAACGAAGGCAATAATTATGAATTATTTCAGATTTTTTAGTGGAACAAAGGAAAAAATAAAAGAGTTAAGTATTTTGTTGGCACAAAATATTCACTTTTAATGAGATTGTTGCCGTAAAATATTGCCATTAAAAATGTATCATTATGGAAATAATAATAATAATAATAATATTAAATTTTACGGAAAAGAATTTATTTTCAAAAGATGTGATGAGAAGTTTAATACGCTTTTTCATCGCAATAATAATTAAAAAGTACGTTAAATGAAGTTCATTTGGATGATTGGAAAATAAAAATTTGATTGATAAAACTTAAATGCATAAAATTGTTTCTTTTTAATGAGAGAATAAAAATTCGAGTTCACAATCCTTGTAGTAAAATATATATTGTTCGCGATAATGGGGAAAAAAACATCATTATTTCGTTTCTAAGGGCAAGTTTATTCACTGCACTTGGTGTAATATAGGGGCTTTTAAAATTGCATCAACAAAATTAAAAATATTCGAAAATAGGAACAGTAAAAATGCATTATTTTAGGGATTCCTGCAGCAAAATTCCACAATTCCCTATAATTATTGCTGTTTACATATATTTTTGTTTTCTTTCTAAATGTCGCAGCATATGGGTACTATTTAATTGAGAAATTTATTAAACTGTTTTTTTTCTAACTATTCTTATCGTGGAATAAACATTTATTGCTGTGAATTTAACACATTTTCATTTCAAAATAGTACAGTGTATCCTTTAAAGCTTGTCCCATTCTCTTAAGCGGTAAACGGCAACAGCTATAACCATAAGGGTAAGTGTTTAAATATAGTACATTGGATATGCACTACTAGATGAGGTCACATACAGCGGTACCTGATGTGAAATCTCGGAGTTAAATTTCCTAATTTGAAACTATTCGACAAACGAGGATTAATGAATTACAAAGTTCTAGAGATTTAGTACGAAAATATACTTTGTGCACATGTGTGCTAAATGCTGAACTCTTTAAACTAGTATTTATTTGTTCGTAATTTCTTACCCAGAGATGTCACAGAAATTGAACAAACGGAAAAAAGATTATCTTTTGTACAAAAAATATACCCACATCATGGCACAGTGGCATAGCGTGAAACTATTAATAAAGAAAACTGTGGTTCAAAATTTGCGGAGTGCATTATTGCGCTGATTTTCTGTTGTGTATTAACTCTATGGACTTACGGACTTCTACTGTGCTGTATTGCCTCCATGGTTCAAATGTAAAAACTCTCCTGGTTCGAGAGTATCTTTTGTTAAAAGTTTCAGTTTTGATTCGTATTCTGCAATGTGATTGTTGTTGTTTTGTCCGTGCAACTTAGATGTCAATTAAAATAATGTTGCAATGATTATCTCGGCCTTTTTCTTCAATTAATTATGCAAGGATCTAATATTTTCTTTACAATCAATATACAATATTCCAATTGGGAAACACCCGTCGCAAAAGATATTAAAAGATAAATTAATAATAAGTAATACTTAAAACTATTATTATGATATTAAATTATATCAACTCAACGCAAACGTTGGCGAAATATGTGCATAATGTAAATGTATATGAATTTTCACACCTTTTCACCTGATAAACCTACAGAAGGGATATCTCCTAGTGGTTCTATGAAGATTATGACGCAATTTTCAAAAAATGGATTATGTCAGACTATTCTTCTATATGAATGGCAGATCGGTTCCATTGACAATGCTTCCCTGCAAACCCGAATCCTTCTCACAAACCTATCCTAAAAATTTTGAAACGATTAGAGAAAGTCAGTCTGTGTGACCAGCCTGCAACGATACAGCAAAAGTAATACTAGTTAAAGTAAGGTGGCAAGAAAAACTGGTAGATGTATTATCAAATTGCATTTTTTAACACGATTAAACTTATTGGTAAAGTTATCATATGATTTAAATATTTCCAATTGAGCGAAAAATTGCCTAGGCCGAGATTCGAACCCAGCTATTTGGCCAACGCTTTACCGTTTAAGATAACTGGGCACGACAACCGGTGAGCATTATTCGCCCAGATACCTTTACGTTATAAATGACCCACCAAATGTTATGACCTACAAGGTTATCTGGGCGAAAAATGCTCACCAGTTGTCGTGTCCAGTTATCTTAAACGGTAAAGCGTTGGCCTTGTTAGCGAAGTATCTGGGTTCGATTCCCGGCCTGGGCAATTTTTCGCTCAGTTGGAAATATTTCATTCGTATGCATTATCAAATGTTCTTATATAGGATAACATCCCCAGTAATTGGCAACCACCAGTGATTGGCACATCTTACAAAAATGTCCTAAAATAAGATTTATACCCATTCTTTTAAAAATGCAAGACCATATACCAGTTATATGCTCATTTACTTTACAGATTATAACTTTGATTTATGCAACAAGATGACAATAGTGCCTAGGAAAGAGAAACAACTATGGTTTGTACCAAATTAGCCATTTTTGTTGCAAGTGCTTCTTCTCTGACTTAAGAAAGGCATGCATTTCAATTCATTATTATCTGATTTATAGTATATTTTAAATTTTAATTGACAACAGTTTTGTTTAGTTAAAAAGGGTTACTTTAATCTTGTAGAAGTCTAAGTGCCAATTACTTGTGATTACAGCAACTTTTTATAAATATATTTTTTATAAAAATACCTTTTCAAATATTTTTGCTTTTATTGGGCAAAATAGATGCACAGATATGCACTGCTTGATTTAAAAATATTTCAAGTAAATATTTTATTTCTTGGTAATGAAAATAGAAGTAAGTTTAAAGACAAATCCTTAAAGTGCCAATTACTGGGGATGTTACCCTATATGAAAAGTAGCACAAACAAGAATAGTGACAACGGTAAACTATCTAAAAAGTATCACTTGGAAAATCCTAATAATGCTCTAAACGTCTTCATGCAAGACCAATACCTTATCAGGCATTATTGGAGGAAGTTGTCGAGTGACATTATACATTGTGCAACACTGTTGCTATACAAGAAATGTGTTCTTCGGACATGTGGCGTGGGTGGATGAGAGATAATAAAGCTTAAGTACCCAATGCGGAGCGCTTGGAAATCCAAAATGTTCTGATGACATTCGACATCAGATGCGAATTTCGATTATTCTTTGTTGTGGAATTTATAAGAAAAATCTGAAAGGCTCAATATTTTATAAAGACACGTTAACGGACGCGCGAAATTTGGAACTTCTGCAGAAAGGAATAGCTGAGTTTGATGAAAATATGATGTTGTTTGTTCCGCAATATATGATTCTATCATGACAACAAATCTGGGCACAAGACAGCTTCAGTGAAGCAGTACCTGAGAGATAAATTCGGGGAAAATGATATCGGTCATGCTGGTTTAATAGAGTGGCATCCGCATTCAAATGGTCTGACATCAATTCACTTTTTAATATGGGGATACATGAAATAGCAGCCCTATGTGACGTCTATGCCAATATTGCACGACCTCCAAGGACGCATTACAGATTCATGAGCCAACGTAACGTGGCACTCGTTATGTTACAACGTTAATTTCAGACAAGGATTCCAGTGCGAACTATAATTGACAGAGAACGTTTGAATTTCCAAAATAAAGCTTATGTAATGTAAATTTATGAAATATAAATGTGATAATTAGTTTTTATATTTCCTAAGATTACTTTGTCGCATCAGAGTATAGAAAATGGTTGACAAACAAATTCGCATTTTTAGCTTTATTTATTTATTTATTTATTTATTTTTGCATTCATGTTCACAAGGTACATTTATGATGGTGTATAGAATTGTAGCTCATATTTTTCCATATCCCGTATCATTTACGCGTTAGGAACAATGACTACTACTTTTCATCAGGTGGCGCTATAATCAATCCATTCTAGCAGTGCTTTATATGATACTTTCTACCAGAATAAAAAATGAATCGAATAATATAACTTTATTTACTATTGAATCGTATGGCATTCACAATTCTGTGGTCTTTTTTTGTGCCAAATACTTTCAACGACATACAAATGTTCTAAAAAACATTTTTAAAACTTTCAGGGACAAGGTCCTTTTCGTAAAATGCTGAAGTGATTGATTGTTGACATAATTTAAAAACAAAATTGTTTCAGAACAAGCAAAGCTTTTGTTTGATAGTATAGGAAAAGGGAAATTTCTATCCCAATATTTTGGTGTGAATATGGCGATTATGAATTAAAATTAAGTGATATATATATATATATATATATATATATATATATATATATATATATATATATATATATATATATATATATATATGTACATATGTATTTTCATATAATGAGCTACTCGGTGTAAAAACTGTCATGAATATATAAATTTAATTTTCACAATTTTAGTAAGAAATAACAGTTTGTCATCTCAAGTCTCTAAATGTTATTCTGTCCATTTTTGATATTGCATTACCATGCAATGTCCATGCTTTCCCCCTTTTTCAGTGTACTATTTTCATATTTCACACTGATTGGCAAAGCATTTTCATTAGAAAAAAATGAAAGAAAAGTCATGCGTCTAGCATAACTTGTGAAACACATTCAGAACGCTGTAACAATTTTGCACTTATTAATAACGTGAAAGATAATATTAAATTAATAACTTGGAAAACACACTGTATATTTGAAAAACAATTTTTAGCAATTACCTGTTATATTTGTAAAAGTATAAGAATACTATTCTTTTGCACAGTAAATGATCTATGTGCTAAATATACTAAGTTTGTGAACGAATGGGGCCATTTTCACCATTCGCTTACATTTCAAAATTTTAATTTTTCAAACTTAATAGTTTCTTTAAAAAATGGAGATAGTCGTTAAAGTAAATGTTTAAGGTACATAAAAAAATTGGTTGTACACTATGCCCTATAATATAATATGTAAATGCTATTTAAATTTGACTAGTAAGGCAAATTGTCAAGTTCCTTACCACAAAAATTACTGAAAATAGCTTTAAATTTATTAAATTTCCTACAATCAACTTACTTTGAAATGATTTATGTCCCTAAATGTGAAAACATGATATTTATGAATTATAATTAAATTTAATTGAAGAGAGAGAGACAGTTTTAGCCACAAGATTTTGATCACATAGAAATTATACAAGAGCTTTTTCTAATAAGTACAGTATATATTCATGTAAATTATTAATTTTTAAGAATATTCCGTATTTGTTTCTTAGTTGAATAAAAAATAAAAGTAGAATGGTGAAAAAATGATAATCATTAAAAACCGTGCTGTAACAAACTTGATATTTGGTGACGGACTTGTACACTATATTGAAAATAGCCGAAAAAATAATATAATTAATAAAATTATAACACAGTTGAAACAATTCTTTCTGCAATTTCCGCCAATAATCAAATATAATACTTGAATTCTTTTGTGATGACCTGTCTATATATTTTAGAATTCATACACACAAATTAAAAATGAAAGACCTTACATAAATTTACAAAACTATTACTACAATGCACTTATAATAATTATTTATAATTCAGAACTACTGTAACTGGATCATAGAGAGCAGTGTAAACGGATTTTTTGTATGCACTTATCACAGAGCAATAAATGTTATGCAATCAAAGTAGTACAACAAGCATCTTGAAGTATACATCAGTGATGTGTGTAAATTTTAATAATTTTGTCATAGTAAAAATAATTAAATTGTTTGCAAAAAAATATTTCTAGTATAGACTATAATGTAATGGAAATATTTTAGTACCATGTAAATGAACAATAAATGTTGCACTTCATTATCAATAATTAAAATGACACAGTAAACCAAAATTACACACATAATTTTCAAGATATCAAACATATATTTTCACAAATTTGTTCCAGGAGAGTCAGATGATTAGAAAATCTGAATTCACAAAATCATTTTACGATATTAGGAAGTATTAAAACGATTGTAAACTTTCTTAGAACGTGCTAAAAAAACTTATGCAACAAATAATCACAAAAAAGTGTTAAAAACCTCACACGAATTCGCTAGTAAAATATATAATATTTTCTAGTTTTTTATCTGTTCTTATTAAGTCAGTTAAAAGAAGAAATCTCATAATAAAATGTCTTTATCGATCATAAAAATGGAAGAATATCAATTTTATATTCTGAGAACTAAAAAAAACCTCGCATGAAAAGTATTGATCAGGTTAAGTGTATTAGTCAATAAATTTTATTATTTTCAGAGCTTTCTTTTCCTTATTTTGTAATCCTTAAGAAATGAAAATCTTTAGAAAGAATAATAATAATGTAATAATTTTGTATAATGATAATAATAATGTAATATAATAATAATAATATAGTAAAAAATAATGTAATATAACATATAATATTTAAGGTAATATAATGTATAATGTAATAGTATAAACAATTACTTATTTGTAAGTATGGAATAAAATTTGTGAAAATTATGTTTATTAAAATGCGTTAATATAAGTTGAATAGAATAATATAATATAAGGATGAAAAAAAGTAATAAACGTACTTGTAAAATTATATGAAAATTCCGTTTCTAATATTGTAACCGTTTTAATACGTAAATAGAAATACCATTCTATAACATAAACAAAGAAAGCTACAATTTTGAATAAATAAAAAACAAAAGTCCTAAAATGAAGTTAGTTGCCTTGACTTAGTATTATGTTTATAATTGATGGTTTGTATTTAGCAGCTGTTTTAAAATGGAAAACAATATTAATTGGTGACGGCAGCTGTTTGTCTGGCTAAAGTAGAAACTGATCCAACCAATATTTGTTTGAAGTTTTTACAAAAACTATTTAGCGGTTGCTATTGAATTTTTGTAATCCCATTATTAAAAGAAATGATAAAATAAACTACAAATACACTACACTACGCGTGTTATAAAACAAAAACTTAAAAAAATTAACATTATCTCTTTTAATATAAAAATGATTGATGCAACTGACATTTTTTGTTTCTGAAAAGAAGCGATAAAGGATGTAAAAAAAAAAAATATTAAAAAAATAATAAACTAAAAAAAAGAAGGAAAAAACAATTATTGAAATATGTAGCTATACTAGCTACTTAAATTTTCAAATCAAATTGCGTGTGATTTTTAAAGCTCTATATTTCTATTACATACAGCTGAAAAAACAAGTAAAATGAAATAAATAATAAAAATTTAAAAATCTTTTATGCTTAAATTTGAATTTCAAATTTTAGGTTTATTAGTTTCGAGACACTTTGTGATGTAAAATCGAATGAAATTTCACAGAAACTAAAGGGTATTAAATAAAATCCTTTTTGACATGATTTACCCAAGTAAAACACATCTTGTCAGAATTGCGATTTATTCACCAGGACATTTCTATTTGACTTGTGAAGTCTGTGAATGAAAACAGGACTAGTTGTAATGAAATTTACCATGTCTTAAACAAACTTGGAGTGACTTAAATATTATAAAATATTACTTAAAATTGCCTTCTCGCATTATTTCAACAAAGTTGATGTATATACAGCATTTATTAACAGTTGTATAAAATCTGTCGAAATAATATTAACCAACACATTTTCAGGCATTCAGATAATAAAATACTAAAATGCGATGCGCATAATGACCTGAGTTTCAAATGAAACATTGTCAAAAATATAATTTTTGTAATATCTAAAATGAATGGATTTTTCATTAATATTAAGATAGCAACTTTTTTTTCAGAATATGTAAAATACATCCCTTCTAAAAGTGAAATTTAAGAAAATATTTTTATGTACTAAAAAACTATTTAAATTAAATTAATTTCTAAATAAAAAAAAATTAAAATGGATCAAAATTTGAGTAAAATATATTATACCAACTGATGCCTATCACAAAACATTGTTTTACCACTAAATTTAATTATTCTGTAAGTGTCCTCACAAAACAATAATTTACTATGTTTTTTGCAGGGAGGAAAAGGGTGTAAAATATAGGAGATATTAACTTAGAGATTGGAAAAATAAAATTTTATTGAAGAGTTTACCATTTATCATGGAATTTTTTTTTCGAAATGGAATGTCTCCTTCGGCCAATAAATACGATTTTTTTGCAGAATTAGGGCAGGTTTTAATACAACAAATTCGAAAGTTGCACTTCAATGAAGGTAAAACGGTACTTTACAACAATACTTTATGATCATTTAGGAAAATTTTATAATTCTCTCTTTTAGCGCTAAAAATCAATATTCGATGTGCCCCTGAAAAGAATACTTGTTTTAGCGTGTTTTAGGGACAAAAGGATGACTTAAAATTTTTAAATTGGTCAAAGGGAAATCGTTTATTACTTACTTTTTAATTCCAAATAGAATGGCATTCTTCCAGAAATAAATACAGCGAGTTACGCCAGGTCGTATGAATTCAGATTCAAAATTTTATTTTGTAGAATACCTTTTTTATATTTATTTTACATTCAAAACATGCTTTTTTTGTCACATTAAAAATATTAAATTTATTAAATGGTCTTAAAATAGAAATATTAGAAATAAAAACCATCCGCGTCTTCTTCAAGGCCATGAACTTAGACAAAATACGTGTATTAATAAAGGCAATAATTATTTATTATTAATAAAATCTGCATTATCTCCGTAACGAATGTGCTAATGGACTTGTGCAAATCTCATTTGATTTTAAATTAAAATTTACATAATGAACGACACCCTAATTTAGCTTTCAAAATAAAATATTTTTATCCCTTCAAACATAAAATGTCACACTTATGTCTCCTCTATAGAAAGAAAAAAAATCGAATCACTATTTCTAGTGACAGAATAAAGCATTTCCGAAAATTTTTGTCAATGGCCATAAGTTTTTGCTTTAAAAAACCTATTTTTTTTTTTGCAATGAAATCTAATTTTCAGGTTGTATTCATAAAACCAGCCGTGATTTTATTACAAACTAGCAGTGTCTCCCGCTTGCTGGTCGGGTTCTATAAAGCAATTTTGAATCAAACGAAGTAAATCTAGTAAAGATTAAAGACAAAAAATATAATATCTAATCAAGCATCTATAATTTTTGTCTTATTCATATAATCTTATATTATCCAGTTCAAAGTCGATGTTGACTACATAATAGACAAAATAGCTTTAAAATGAGAACTTATGTTTAAAAATTTTTTTAGTAGGTGCGATAGTAGTTGTGTAGGTCTGTGTGTTTAATACGTTTGCTTCTGCTTAAACCTGCTACTGAGATATGTTGACATATCTAAGAGGCGCTAGAGGTGTATAATATGAAATAATGATGAGAGAGCTTTCCAATGATGTATCACATAAGGGATGTAGGCTAAATAAAAAAAATTCCCCCGTCCCCAGAATCCCAACTATCACATCTATCCGGTCTTAAACCTTCCCCTCTCTTTGAAATTTTCAAATATAATGACTAATATTAATCAGAGTGCTGAGTAAGAAATACGATCTATAATGATAAAACGCTACAATAATATTAATAATAATAATAAAAATCGAAAACGGACCCTGGGATAGGGGCAAAATTGGGTGCGGAAAGATATGTCCGAGGGCTTTCCGATGATATTTGACATGATGGTCCAAAAATAATTTTGAATTTTGACCACCACTTTAATCCACGAAGATAAGAATTAAAAAATCGCTCAAACACATGTTTATTTTTTTTCTATCATTTCACGCTTTTACTTAAAACGACTGCTGAAATTGTAACGGTTGGATGCTCGTGCTGGGAGTTAAATGCAGACATACTCATGAATTATAATAAAAAACACAGTTTATTAAAAACTATACGGGCTCAAGGGAAGTGGAGCAAGTCTAATTTTCACAACTGAGAATACTACGAAAAGACTAAACGCATACTCACAGGCTCCAGAAACGAGCTGATTCAGGGCAAATCTGATTACTTTTCACTATCTCTCGGCTAAGCTGCTAGATAAAAGTTAATTAGACAGCCCGTGGCTGTAGATATCCTTTATTTACTTTGAGATAATCAAATGCAATTACTATTAAATTTCTTACCACGGCCAACTTCTCTATTCGAATACCGAAACTCCTTCACAACTCACTGGAGGCTCCATGCTATTTTCAATCTGCTAGATACTAGCGGAAAACACACTTCGCTGACTAATATCTCCAGAACACTCGGCTGGGTATCGCCAGTGATTCACTTCGCTATCTAATGTCGCTAGTCACACTCAGTCTTGGCTGGCTAATGCCAGAGACAGATGATCGCCGAAATTCCAGATGCCAGAATGCCAGAATGATGATGCCAGAATGATCGATCTTCAACTTCTCACACAAAGACTTAAAAATGTTAGATATAAAATCATAACGAAATGGTTTACTAGCAACGAGTGCGTCAAAACCAATATGAATTTCATTAGTTAAACTCGGTTTATCTGAAAACACTTCACCAAAATCGACCAAAGACTTATTAAACTCCTCCTTCTCGATTTCACTTAACCCCGACTCCTCCAAATCAACTGACACTGAAACAGGCAAGAAATTATTCAAGATCAACGACTTTTTAAAGAAATCCAGACTAATTCCTCTATCCTTCATATAATCCACACCAACTATACAATGCACTGTCAATCCATCTAACACACAAAACTCCCAACACGTCTTAACCGAACGAATTTCAACTTCCAACTTTATTGAACCTTTATAATCACAAGCTACTCCCTGTGCCGACTGAACTACCAGACTTGACCTCTTCAACTTCTTATACGAAAAATATTTCCGATAACAATCAAAAGAAATGAATGACTTATCTGCCCCTGTATCGAAGACACTTTTAACAACAATACCATCTAACACAATTAATACTTCAGGCAACTCAACCGGATTAATAGTAACTTTATTTAAACTCACAGAAGACTTTTCCAACCTCTGAACACATCACTTTTGCATTAATCTACCTTCAAAGTTCTCATCCGAAGTTAATCTCTTTACTTGCGAAGAAACATTCTTGTCCCGTACCCCCCCTCTCCGATCATAACCACTATTCTGCCTATTTCCATACATATATCTATCACCACTTCTAAAATTATTACCACCACCACAATTCCTATTACCATTACCAGTATTCGACATATTACGACCAAATCCATCATTTCTATTACGCAAATTATTATCTAGAAATCGCTGTCCCCCTCTCAAAAAATTACGTTCCCCCTCATTTCTCAAATTACTATCCGTGACAGGTCTCTGACGAGGGCTACGCTAATCCCGTTGATCCGAGCTATGCCGAGTCTCATACTTCGATAATATCTGGTGCATTTCTGAAAAATTCTTCGGTGCTCTAACTGCAATATAATCCTGTATATTCGGATTAAAAAGAGGAAAACAATGTCCAACAATTCCTCAAATGTGATATCTAAATCCAATTTATTTTTTAGTTCAAGCTTTCGTAGGTAAAACTTTGATGCTGACTCATAAATATTCTGCTTATTGCAATAGAATTCTTTCCTTAAAATACTTTTATCTTTAACGGGAGGAAATGCCTTCTTTAACTCAATCACAGTCTGTTCAAATCTTTTACCTTCATCAATAATCAGAAATTTTCCTATATTCTCTAACCACAAAAGTGCTTCGCCCTTCAATGAGCACTTAAGCACTACGTATCTATTTTTCTCAGGTATATTATTGAACAAAATATAATCATCTAGTTTGACTAAAAATTCACTAATGTCACCTTCACCGGTAAAATAAACACGTGGCACAATCTCACAATGTCCGACATTTCGTTGGGCGCCATTTGTAACGGTTGGATGCTCGTGCTAGGAGTTAAATTCAGACATACTCATGAATTATAATAAAAAACACAGTTTATTAAAAACTATACGGGCTCAAGGGAAGTGGAGCAAGTCTGATTTTCACAACTGAGAATACTACGAAAAGACTAAACGCATACTCACAGGCTCCGGGAACTAGCTCAATCGGGGCAACTCTGATTACTTCTCACTATCTCTCGGCTAAGCTGCTAGATAAAAGTTAATTAGACAGCCCGTGGCTGTAGATATCCTTTATTTACTTTGAGATAATCAAATGTAATTACTATTAAATTTCTTACCACGGCCAACTTCTCTATTCGAATACCGAAACTCCTTCACAACACACTGGAGTCTCCATGCTATTTTCAATCTGCTAGGTACTAGCGGAAAACACACTTCGCTGACTAATATCTCCAGAACACTCGGCTGGCTATCGCCAGTGATTCACTTCGCTATCTAATGTCGCTAGTCACACTCAGTCTTGGCTGGCTAATGCCAGAGACACCCTCACACCACACACTCAAACTCCAAGCTTTTATATGCTGCAAACTGAGGTATTTCACATTTACATATTACCACTAACCGCGAGCCTAACTGCAGAATCCGAAAGAGACAGACACACTCTAGAAAGTTAAAGTAAAAGAGAGGAGAGATGTCGCTTTTACGCTTACACATGTTAAATTATTGACGTCACGATCTCAGAAATACTAAAATGCCTTTATGCAAAGTTCACTCTTTCACAAAATGTGCTAAATGCTCTAAATTATCTTATCTCTCTTTTAACCCCTTCAGGGGGCAATTTCTAAAATCGCTGAAATAAGTTTTTAATTACTTTTTTAGTAGATTTGTTTTCTCGAATTTCACGATCTTACATTAAACGGCTCCTGAGATTTAGGAAGATGTTCCAGAATTTTCGTCCCCCGTGCCATCCCCCTTTAGAGGAGGAATTTTCAAAAATCCCACCTTAGTGCAATTTTAAATCATCAGAAGTATATTTTCCCATATTTTCACTAGTCTACATTAAGCAGTTTGGGCTGTGTAATGATCAACAGTCAGTCAGGACAAACTATTTTATATCTGTATAGCAGATCGTATCGACCTATTGCTGATTTCATTAAATTCAGAATGAAACATTACAGAACAAAGTATTAAGCACTTATTATACTTAATTATTTTTCGACTTTTCGACTTTTTGGAGAATATTTCCCTTTTCTAATCCTGAAAACATGATAAAACAACTTTATTTTTCGGGACTCTATGGAACTTCATTTCTGGTGCCAAAATGAAATTCTTACCAAATTGTGAAGAATAGCTATTAGTTATCACTGAAAAAAAGTATTTTAACTTCATTGAAAAGGGAAGAAACAAACTATGATCCACCATGTGATTTCAGAATTTTTGCAAAATAAATAAAAATACATAAATAAACAAACAAATAAATAAATAAATAAATAAAATAAAAATAAAAAATAGATAAGTAAGTAAAATAAAATAAAAATTGTTTCTCAAATGGTATCAAGAATTGGTAATTCAAAAAAAATTGTTTAATACATCACTTTGTAAAATAATTTGCATAAATTTTTGAAAAGAATATCTAGAAAATACAAATACATTATATTTAAGTAATGTTCAAATCATTTCAGTTAGTTTACGATTTCTATATATATCTATACATTATCATTAAACTAGATTTTAAGAAAATTTTGCAAATATTTTAATTCAGTATTATTTATCACTGTAATTATCGATGTGAAAAATCGTATCTTGTATTACGTAAATTAAAACATAAAAAAGTAACATTATCTGTCACAAAATATTGATTATGAGTGTAAATGAACAAGTTTATAATTGACATATATAATTGATGTAGGAGAGACAAAAATAGCAAATAATTTTCTAAAACCCATCCAAATGTAGACGAAAAAAAATCCAATGACAGAAAAATTTGTTGCAAACGAAATTGGGCTTTTTATACGACAAACTTGGATCACATTAAAATTTTACGATTCTTATGATTTTGACTTTAATTCTAAACTTTTCAGATTACCAATCATATCTTTTTACGTTTAACTTAAAATAAAAAAAGATAAATCATTCCCTCTATTTTCGGTATTGCACATTTCAAATTCAATCAGGTTTCACGTCATTTTAAACTCAGTTATTTGGAAATGAAAAATGATATACTCCAAAATAAGGAATGTGGGTTCCTTTGATATTTGACAGTGACGGATTGGATTTTAAACTGCAATAGATTTTTCTTGTGTTAGACAATGTAGTACATTCCGTTCTTAGATTAAAATGCATGAAGAAGTTCACGTACTATCCTTTATGAGTCAGATACTGTGGTCATTTCATTTAATTGTATTTTTATTAAATTTTTTTTAATTATAAATTTCTTTAAAATTTATGTTCAAAATTTCCAAGCTATAGGTATAATATGCATATTAGTGCTTTTAATTACAATTAATTTTCGTAAAAATTTTAGGCAAAATAATAGTTTACATTTTATTGCGCAACGAAATATGGGAAGTGCGGAGAAGATCGCATTGGTTTTAAATGAAAAAATGCAAACAAAGAGAAGAAAAAGTACTTGTGATAATTTTGAGGTAACATTCACAGAAAATTCATTCTCATTTTTATGTAATTTCATTTGAGGGGTCAAATTTTAGTAGAGATAAAAAATGACTTATTTGCAACATGAGCCCAAAGCGAATACGGAGTTGCAATGATAATAGACATCTGCGCTTTATTTATTTATTTATTTATTTATTTATTTATTTTTGAGAAAGCATTTTGTTATCTTCAAAAAAATTGAATATTAAAAGTAATGATTTTAAGTCTTCAGAAAGGGAAAAATGAAGTAGATAATAATCCATGTGTTTTAAGTATTTAAATAAGCTATGGCTTAAATTTCACGCGAGGAGAAAAAAAAGATATATTTTTTAATAATACAGTTATGTTTAAATGTGATTTTGAGAGAACAGGTGGGAGGAGATAAGACGATATATAGCAGTAAACAGGAAAAATTGTCAACATTGATTTTCAGAGAAGGGAAAGTTGGAGATAAGCTGATATACAAGAGTAAACAGAAAAACATTTATAGCTTTAGTGGATCAGAGAAGGCGCGACCCGCTGATACAGTGATTCAGGACGACTCCGACAAGAAAGATGTTCGAGCAGTCAAATTTACAATAATAATGTTAGTATTATCTATTCAACAGCATTTTCTTGTTGATATAGATGCAGCTTTATCAAGGCATATCATCTATAGATAAGATGCCGACATATCAACAAAGATTGTTTGATAAAGTGCTATTTAAATTTATGCTGGCCTGTTTCGCCTAGAAACAGACATACCAAAGTGTAAGAAATTTTGTATTTGCATACGATAAACAGTGAGTGAAAGACATTATTCTTTTATTTCTGCAGATCTTTCTAGGCTGCGTGAAAAAATATCATCTTTGTTTTTTGTTGTTGTGAATTGAATTGTTTTTTTAGAATGTGCGTTAAAAAGTTACGGTTTATAAATGAGTTGCTTTGATAACACAGGCCTGCAAATTGAGAGTCATAACTTCCTCTCTAGAATTTGTGAGCTGATTCTAGGGTATTTTGGCCCGCTGATTACGAATATGTGCTTAGTTTGTTCACATCACCTTCAGATTTTTAACAAAAGTAACAGATAGAAAATAGAAAAAAAACACAAGTTTTCCCATAAAAAATATATATTTAAAAAAGTACATTACTTTTAACATAAAAAACAACTAAAATATAATAATAACTTATTACTGATCTAAATTACATATAAATTTTATTTGTGGAACCTGATCCTTTTTTCCTGGAAGCTTCGATTGTACGATTTTCGCTTAAATTTCCGGTTTGGATCGTCGCGTTTCAACAACCAGCAGTAGTCCGCCATCATGCTAGTATTCCATCTTCCTTGATACCGGACTTCTAGCTCTTTGTGACCTTTGTGAAATCTTTCGCCTTGTTCTTCGCTAACGGCTCCTAGATTTTCTGGGAAGTAACAATCTCCACTCATTAGGATCGTATTCAATGTCGTACATTTTCGTCAAGCCTGGAATATCTTTACAGTGCACTAAATCTTGATCTTCAGCGAAAAATGGAAGAAAATCTTTTTCTATGTGACGGTACCATGAAAATGAAGTACCAGGTGCAGGCATATTTATTTCTTTTAATCGTGATCCGAGAAGTTCCGCTGCATCTTTGGGGAGATTCAAATCTCTTGTCAAGTCGTTTAAATGTGACTGGGAAAAGAGCTAACACTCGTTAGAATCTACTTGAAATTCAGGATCAGATTGGTATACATCCTGTTCATCTGTATCACAGTCAGAATCTTCAGTTCGTATAGTCGGAAACGGAGGCTGCACCATTTTTGAATCGCCGAAAATTGCAGGCGTAACTGATGAGAAGTTTGGATACTTTATGTCCCTTTTATTTTTAGAATTGTATTCAGTTATGTCACAACAACAAAAGTAGCAATCTTTAACATGGTCTTTAGGCTCTCTCCATAGCATAGGCGAAACCATTTTGAGGCTATTTTTCTGTCCTTTTGACCACTTTCGAAGTTCTAATAAACAAGTCATGCAAATTTTATGAGGTATCCAAGTTTTGTCTTGGTTACTTAAAACGTATCCAAAATAACTTTTGTAAATACTTTTTACAAAGTCTGTAATGCTGTTTCGTTGTTTTTTCACCATAAATTTCCCGCAAATATAACAAAAACAATTCGGAGAATTTAAACAGCTTCGCGATGACATTTTAAAGGTTATGTTGCAAGATGCGCACTTCAACTGTTAATTTTTTAAATCAGTGCGGGTACTTATACAAAAACCCTTTGGTTTATCTTTATTACATCCATTTCGACTAATATTTACAACAATTAGATTATATTACCTAATCATTATGTATTAATGAGCTCATTACTAAATTAAGCCAAAATGACCCATTTTCAACATGGTTAATGTGAATTACTTATACCTATTATGTAGTAATTAACAAATTACTGTTTTGAAGTAATTTCTATGTCACCTTACACTAATTTAATGCAATAAAAATTAAGCTGAAGTAATTTAATGACGTTTTATAAATTTTAAAATGTAGACGCTCAGACATTTTTCAGCAAAATCTTAAATATTCAATATCAAAAAATCCTGACGTGATGGAATTTTTTTATTATTTTTCTCGTAATCAGCACATCAGAAAATATAAAAAACGTTACTCAGATTTCAAAGAGGAAAACCATTGCAGACCTGTGTAATTTATCTGTGTTCGAAAAGAACTGAGATGTCATATTGGGTATAAATAAACTGTTTAAAACGAGAGATGAGTATTTAATTTAGAGTTGAGTAAAAATTGATAATAATTTCGAACATTCAATAAAGACAGGCGGTGTCGCCTGGATGAATATCGACTTCGAGTTTGCTGTGCATGTGCAGTGCCCTGATCTGAGAAATGTAGATTTAATGACTAATCCTACTTTCCTTCCAGTGCTAGTGACTACAGCATGGTTGTGGAAGCAGAGAGTTTACCAGTCCAATGCATTTGTTAATGAACTGCATGTTACTAGAGTACCTGCAGTGACGTTCTGGGGACCTATCTCCTGGGACAGCCGATAACTTTTTTTCCTGCCGCGAGATGCTATAAAGACTCACAAGTACATATACAACATTTTTCAGCCGGAGCGTGGGGTGCGAAAATCCAGCCACCAGCAAAAAGACTCCCAGCACTAAAGTTTATAAGCTATTTTTCGTCTAAATTATTTTCATGAGTGCTGAAAACATTTTACGTTACAAAACTAGTAAAATTTACTGGTAGGAGACTGGCCGTTGGTGCCTAGATTTTAGCACCTCTGGCCGGTAGTACAATCTATTCTACCTAATCGACCAGGAGTTATTTATCATAAAGAAAATTCCCGGTCATATACAGCTGAATCACGATTATCTCAACAATGACTACAATGATAAAATGTCTTGTTTAATATCCTATCAGGTCACCAGATGTTGAGTAATAGAGAATTTTTGAGACATGTTCAAGAGCGATATCAGCCGTGTCGGTATACCACCGAGCTAGTTTATTAATTCCTTTTGTTGTGGCTGAATCTACCACATAGGTACGTCGATAACATTGTAGAATAGTTACTACTCTGTTATCCCGTCGACCAATTTCGCTAAATCACACAAATCCCCAAACTAATAGCCAAATTATACATACTGACATATTTTTTATTTTAAATAACGAAAAAACAAATAATTAGTAGAATATTAATAAAAATATTAATAAAAAGTGGAAATAAAAATCACTTAATGACATTTTAAACAGGTGAATCGCATTTAATGTCATTGAATGTGAAATTCACGATCATCCATTATTGGCATTTATTCTTATAGTTTGGCGATAATTTTTTGGTCGACGGGATAACCTAGTAGTACCGTATAATCTATCCCTCACAGAGTATCAACATTCATAACTAACAAAAATGAATCCGCATCTTACTATAATTTATATTACTTTTGCTACTACAAGCAGTTATTATTATTTTTAAAACTTAAAATTATCTTTTCATCTAATCAAACACTATTCAAATTCCAGATTCCATGGTTGTTGTTTCGTTTTTTCTGAGCACATATATTATTTTGCAACAGAGTGTACATTTAAAAGATGCACTAAATTTTTTAAAGTTAATAATACCAAATCCATATTTATATTATTTATCTTAATTAAGTGTGCATGATGATTTTAATTAATATGTTTTAATATAAATCTTAGTTTAAAGTATTATAAGTTAGTACATGCCTTCAAGAAGAAAAGTACAATTATTATTATTAATCGCAAGCATTAGGATGCCATAAACAATTTGCCGGAAAGACTATTTCGCTTTTCACATACTAAGCGTCCAGTTTTAATCAAAAATATTTTTTTGCACAAAACTTCGTAAAGGTTACACTTTTATAGATATCGATTGTAAAAAATTATATTTGAGAGATGAGTTGCTAAGAAGTATATGTATACTTTGAGATTTCTTCAGTAAAAATACTATAAACAATCCACCAATCCATCTCTCTCCACCAAAGTAATCAAAGGGATTCATTATTCAACGAGTGAAAAAAAGAAACTAACTTATGGATGTAATAATTCACATAGGAAGGTCACCAACCATAAACTTTTCCGTACAAAAATAATTCGAGCATGTAACTCAATTTAACTTTACTGTCATTCTGCTTTACAAATCGAAATATAAATAAACCTAAGTCATGTAGTATTTAATGTATCAAATTTTACATCAAATCGTCGGTATCTATCCGTTATTTACGTAGATCAACTCAAATCATTGTTAATCGCCAATTATATTTAAAATTGTAAAAGACCAATCGCATTCATAACAATATTTTAATATACACTTATTGAATACAAAACATGGGAAGAGTTCTATATCCTGTTTTTTAGCGAGATATTTTCGAGTGATAAATGTTTCGATATCTTGCGGTAATCAACAAAGGTTAAACTTTCATAACTCACCATATAATATTTTTATTTTTTTATCGTGAGATATCAAAGTAATCCTTTCATGTTTCAACTAAATTTCATGGTTTATGGTATTTAATACTATATTTTAAGTAAATGTAGTGAATTTTAAAAGATTCAGTTTTAAATAAAAGTTGTGCATTTTAAATAAAATTGCTTGATTATCCAATTAACCTAAAAACTATCAGCAAATTATAGGATTAAATGTCAATAATACATAATCGTAAATGTCACATTTACTTGAAGTTAAACACGATATATGTGTTTCTTATGTCAGAAAGTGATTTTTTATTAATCTTTTCCGGAACAAGGATGTTCTGTACTTAAAATGAGAATGTTTTGTCTTACACCCGAATTTACAAACGACTTTTTTTTAATTACGAACTCTTTCATTTAAGCTTTCATTGTAAAAGCAAAATTTTATTAAAATATTATTGGTGTCGTTTGCAAGTTTGGAATGACAATTAGTTGTGCCAGGAGTGGGATCACTGTGCCAGAAAAGATTAAATTTTTATTTGTACTTTTATTGATGTTTTACTAATTTATTTATTCCATTTTATTTAAAATAAATTTACGTGAGTTTGTATAATTTGGCGAAAACATTCACCGGGATAATCAGATAGCATATTATATTTTAGTGAATTAATGAGAAATTAACGAAATGCGAAAAAATGTGGCAGGAACATTGTTTCGTAATTTATCCCCTACGCTCAGCAGTGGAGAAATATACCGAATTCTTTCTATATATACCAGAATCTTCCAATCTGGCAAAGTATTGAACAAATAAATTAAATTATGAATAAAAATAACTTCATAAAATGCTTAGCATTACAATTTAGGACGATCAAACTGGCTGCCAAGGGCGGCTAGTGAGATAATAAGCTCCCGTTCTCAAATATTTTAGAATGTTTTTTTCGTACGCATATTATGTGTCTCTAAAAAGCAAAATATTCAAGGTTAACTACTGACAAACACTTATTTTTATTAATGAGGGCTATTGTTTCAGGTTAAAAGCATAACTTTTATCAGTATCTCTGCAAGTCCATGATATGCAATAGCTTTGAAATGCTTCAAATTACCAATTTACATTTAGCTATTCAAATTGTAGTCAACACTTATATTAGAGATATTGTAATCTACAAATTGATTGAAAAAAAATTAGGAGGTTTTGTTTTATTTGTCTGACGAAAATTCTAGAAACAGTGGCACTAATTTGTAATGATGCCAAAATATTGTTATCCGCGTCATTTCTCATTTTTCAATAATAAGCGCAATCTTTTTTGAAAGAATAACAATAAACAGCGATGATAATAATGAGCATCAGAGGGAATATTGGTACTTTTAGTTTTTAATATTTTTCGTGTGTCATAATTATTCTCTGAAATTCATCCATTCAAAAAGACAAAAATAGCTATTGATAATTATTGGTAAAAATTCGCACACTATTGGGTACTTTTTCCACCACTATTTCAAAGAATAAAATTTTTATAAATGCATGCTGTTTATATGGTATTCCACTTATAAAAATAACAATAAAAAACTTAGTAGAAACTAAAAATGTCATCTAGAAAGTGTATTCATTTCAATCTGATAGAAACACTATATATTTTTAAATATGAGAAATTATACTCAATCCCAAGACTATGATTTTTATAATAAATACCCATCATATCAATAGAAAGCATTATGATACATTAAATATATCTGCGATTCAAATAGAAAGTAATGGCGATCATTAGTTTTTATTGATCCTGTACACATGTTTTTTCCATATAAAATAAGTTTTTATCATAGTGTATAGATATTTATTGACACTTTAATCATTTTCTATATTTAAAATAGGAGAAAAAATATAATTCAATACATATGTTAGATGAATGGTTCTACGACTTCACATATTTACGAAAAAACTGTGTTTTTGGTTATATATATATATATATATATAGTGTTACGAATTTTGTAAATAGTTAGTGTTTGTATTGTAAAATAATGTAAAAAATCTTATTAAGCTCCATTTCTTTACTAATATTAGTTTTTGTTACATTGTCTCTGTTATCAAGCAAACTTGTCTATTATTTTCAGTGAATGTCTATGGCAGCTTTGCGAAATATTTGAGATATCGCCAAGTTGGCGTCACTTTTGGCGACTAATTTTGATCGCCAAATTTGGCGATATATCGCCAAGTTGGCGAAAAACTTGGCGATTGTTGGCGATGGTAACCCTTCCCTATTTATGGTAACCCCCCCTTAGGTCTACTGATACATTGAATGTTGTTCCGTGGTTTTCCAGGTTTTTCTAGAAGGTCGTAGAAATTTCTACAGCATGCGGCAAGACTATATATAGGAGAGCCGGATGCGAGCTGTGTGGTTATTATTTACCAGTCAGTCATTGAGTGAACAAGGCGTAAGCAAGTTTGCTTGAGTTTCATTTATGTTGTTTTGAATGTTATTAAGTGTTGAGACGTTGTATAAAGAGTCTCTGGGATCTAAAGCTGTACCTGTACGATAGATTGGAGCAGTTATTTTTAAATATCTAGTAATATTTGTGAGTTTTGAAGACTCTGTTGTTCTGAAGATCTGTGAATAAATTATTTTCTACTTTACTGACAAGAGTTTGAAGTTGTCTAACCATAAGATCAAAAGAACCCAATATACGCTACAATTTTTGGTGTCAGGAATCGGGATCTTATGGCGAAAACACGAACAATGGACGTACAACTGAAAGAACTGTTAGAAGCTATTAACGGATTAAGAACAGAGCTGACCAATAAAATTGATAAAGGCCAAGAAGAGTTGGCGGACAAAATGAATAAAAACGAAGAAAGAATGGAACAGTTGACAAATAAAATTGATAAAGGCCAAGAAGAGTTGGCGGAAAAGATTAATAAAGGCCAAAAAGAGATGGCGAATAAAATCGACAAAGTCCAAGAAGATGTGACTGAAGAAATGAAAAGAAGAGAAGAGAGAATGGAAGAATTAAAGGAGGAAGTTAATAAAAGCCAAGAAGAAATGAAGAAAACTTTGGAAGAAAAGTTCTCATTGGTAGAGAGAAGAATAGATTCGGTAGAAGAGAAAATTCAGAATGAAGTTAGTAATTTTGAACAGAAAATGGAAAGGAAAATGGCGGAAGTAGAAGAGAAAATTCAGAAAGAAGTTTGTAACGTTGAAGAGAAAATCAGTAACGTTGAAGAGAAAATACTAGGTGAAGTAGATGAAAAGTTAAAAAAAAAGTACAAGATCTTGAGAATAAACTTTCAGCGTCTAGTGGTAATTATGAAGAATTTAGGAATCCGCCTGCTTCTTCCGTGCACATTAAGCTGTCGACATACGATGGAAAGAGTTCCTGGCTAGTTTACAAGACCCAATTCACCATTGTAGCTGAAGCGAACAAATGGAGTGACGAGGTGAAAGCTTGTCAACTGGCAGCATCTTTAAGAGGAGAAGCCGCCGACGTGCTGCAAACATTGCTCGATATGACGCAACTCAATTTTGAGACTCTAATTTGTGCACTTGAAATGAGATTCGGCAAAAAATTCTTCAAGGATTATACGAGAATACAAATGAAGAGCCGCCATCAAAAATCGAGTGAAACCCTTCAAGAGTTTGCCTCGGAAATTGAACGGCTTGCAAATTTAGCATTCATTGACTGTCCAACAAATGTACGGGAAATGCTCTAACTGCAATATTTTGTAGACGGAATAAAAGATCCAGAAGTGCAGAGAGCGGTACGAATGGCAGATGTACAAGATTTAAAGGCTGCACTACTATATGCCTTAAAGTTGGAAGCAGCTACACAAGCCAGCCGAAGAGATCGTCATTCAGTCCGAGGGGCAACGGTGAACAAAAGCTCAGACACTGATATCGACTTCTTGAAAGAAATTAGTAAATTAAATCAAGAGATTGAAGCTTTAAAATATGGAAGAACAAGCGCAAAAAGACAGAATCTCACGTGCTGGGGATGCGGTGATACAGGACATCTCCGAAGAAATTGCCCCAAAATCCACGAACGTGAGATAAATTCAAACAGTCAGCAGGGAAACTAAATTTTGGCCATCTCGCGGGGCGGAGGTTGCCAGAGAATGAAAAGCCCCACCTGAAGATCCTCCAGATATCAAAAATGAGTGGCGGTGATAATGAATTATATGTGATAGGCTTTATTAACGGAATTCAGTGCCGTATGATTGTCGATACAGGAGCCAATGTGACAATAATAAGAGAAGATTTGGCTCGAAAATTGAAATGTAAACTCATCTGGACTCCACCATGCGTTACCCTGCATACTGTGACGGGCGACAAGATAGGCATATATGGAAAGGCAAATTTAACTATCAACTTTGGAGGAACGAAATATTACCATACGGCATATGTGGCTGACATAACAGAACCTTGCTTAATCGGGCTAGATTTTCTGAAGAAGTTTGACTTCAAGCTTGATTTAAAAAATAACAAAATGCTCTCTAAATTTAAAGAAATAAGTCTTTTTGGATTAAATAATGAAATTGAATGTAAACAAACAGTAATAGCCAAAGAAGACATCAATCTAGATCCAAGAACAGAATTTTTAGTTCCAGCTGTAATTAAAAATGAAACTAATTATCGATTTGGCCATATAGATTATCCCGAAGACAATAGTAAACAAGCAGGAGTATTGGTGGCTTCATCTGTGGTGGACCTCTCGAAGAAGAACATTCCAGTCAGAATTGCTAACATCAGTGATAAGACGAGGACTATCAAGAAGCGAGAGGTGATAGCGTCATGTGCTCCTGTGACGTGCATAAGTCAAAATTCCAGTCACTCTGAGAAATCTTCAGATAATTTAGTCAAGGATTTGTTACAAAATACGGACTTAGATCCAAACCAGAGAGATGCTGCTGAAAGTTTAATTAGAGAATTCCAAAGTTTATTTTCCCAAACATCTGAAGACTTTGGACGAACTAAAATTGCACAACACCGAATTGACACCGGAGATCACTCTCCGATTAAACAGCACCCTAGACGATTACCTTTTGCCAAGCAAGAAGAGGTGCAGAATTTAATTAAAGATATGGAAGAAAATGACGTCATCGAACCATCAACAAGTCCATGGGCGTCTCCCATTGTATTAGTAAGAAAGAAGGATGGTTCTACAAGATTTTGTGTAGACTACCGCCGACTGAATGACGTCACCAAAAAGGATAGTTACCCTCTGCCAAGGATTGACGACACTCTTGACACACTTGCGGGCAACACTTGGTTCTCGACTTTAGACTTGAAGAGTGGTTACTGGCAGGTAGAGATCCAACCCGACGACCGCGAGAAGACTGCCTTTACAACGGGACAAGGATTATGGCAGTTCAAAGTAATGCCTTTTGGTCTATGTAACGCACCTGCAACTTTTGAACGCCTTATGGAATCGGTTCTTCGGGGACTGTCATATGAGGCATGTCTTGTTTATTTAGACGATATCATAATCATAGGAAAATCTTTTGATGAACATCTGAATAACCTCAGGCGGGTGCTACAAAAGTTAAAGGAAGCTAATTTGAAGTTAAGCCCTTCGAAGTGCAGTTTGTTTCGCAATGAAGTCGCCTACCTTGGACACATCATTTCGGCGGAAGGAGTTAGGACTGATCCGGAGAAGATATCGGCCGTGAAAAATTGGAGTCGTCCAGCAGATGTTCACCAGCTTCGAAGTTTTCTAGGATTATGCACCTATTACAGAAAATTCGTCAAAGGCTTCTCGATGATTGCAAGACCACTTCATAAATTAACAGAAGCCAATCAAAAATTTATGTGGACACAGGAATGTGACGCTGCTTTCGAAAAGCTTAAGGAGGCCTTGACATCCACTCCAATTCTGTCGTATCCTCAAATCGATACACAGTTTATACTTGATACGGATGCAAGTAACGAAAGCATTGGCGCTGTACTGTCCTAGGAAATCGCCGGCCAGGAGCGTGTTATCGCCTATTTCAGCAAGTGCTTGTCAAAGGCCGAGCGAAACTACTACGTAACAAGAAAAGAGCTTCTTGCTGTAGTGAAAGCCATAGACCACTTTCATCACTATCTTTACGGTCGAAAATTCCTGATCCGAACTGATCATGCTTCTCTAACTTGGCTATTGAATTTTAAGAACCCAGAAGGCCAGGTAGCCAGGTGGATACAAAAGCTTCAAGAGTACGATATGGAGATACGCCATCGAAAAGGCTCATCACATGGAAATGCAGATGCTCTCTCAAGAAGACCCTGCTCAGAGAATTGTAGATACTGCGACCGGGTTGAGAAGAAATTTAAGGTCAAAGGTCCTATAGTAAGACAAGTTACAACTGGTTCTACATCATCGCAAGATCAGTGATGTGATGAGAGCCTGCGTAAAGATCAACTTGCTGATCCTGAAATTAAGCCAATTCTAGAGCTGAAAAAGGAGTCCAACAGGAAGCCCAGCTGGCAAGACATGGCCCATTACCATCCTACGACTAAACGTTATTGGGCTCTCTGGGATTCCTTACATTTGAAGAACGGCATCTTGTACCTAAATTGGGAGTCTGACGATGGAAAGACATGTAGATGGCAACTACTACTCCCTAAGTCGAGAATTTCTATGGTCCTTCAAGAACTGCATGGTAGTCCCACAGGAGGTCATTTTGGTGTAATGAAGACCCTGCAAAAGGTTCGAGAGCGTTTCTACTGGAATAATGTTCGCAGTGACGTGGAGAAGTGGTGTCGAACTTGTGACACCTGTGTAGCACGTAAAGGTCCAAAGAGGCGCACCCGTGGACGATTGCAACGTTATAATGTAGGAGCTCCTTTCGAACGAATTGCTTTAGACATCCTGGGTCCACTTCCTAGAACATCTGATGCAATAAGTACATCCTCGTTGTCATGGACTACTTCACTAAGTGGCCTGAAGCCTACGCCATTCCTAATCAAGAGGCGGTAACCGTAGCAGACATACTGATTCAACACTGGGTTTCGAGATACGGAGTTCCTCTTCAAATCCATTCCGATCAAGGAAGAAATTTTGATTCGGCTGTGTTCAAGGAAATGTGTGAACTACTCGGCATGGACAAAACCCGAACAACACCTCTACACCCTCAATCGGACGGCATGGTGGAGTGGTTCAATCGTACCATCCTAAATAGCCTCTCTCTCCTGGTGTCTAAAGATCAACAGGACTGGGACAAGAAATTACCTCTGTTCCTGCTTGCCTACAGGAGTGCTGCTCATGAGGCCACTGGTTATTCCCCTTCTCAAATGCTCTTTGGTCGTGATCTTCGTCTACCTGCGGATCTTTTGTTTGGCCGTCCTCCTGATGCTCCTTCATCGCCTGAGGAATATGTCGATGAACTCCAGGCGCGGATTGAGGAGATTCATTGCCTAGCGAGGAACCGAATCGGACTGGCATCAGAAAAGATGAAGACACGGTACGACACAAAGGCAACTGGACATGAGTTCAACGAAGGTGACAAAGTTTGGTTGTGGAATCCGATACGTCGTAAGGGACTGTCGCCAAAACTACAAAGAAACTGGGACGGTCCTTACACAGTCGTCAACAGGCTGAATGACGTCGTCGTACGCATACGAAAATCGCCACACACAAAACCCAGGGCCGTATATTATAACCGGCTAGCCCCTTATTTTAACCAAAGTGATTAAAAATTCAAAACTGGAATTTCAGTCCATGGTCATGAAAGTCACTTTTTGTATATATGTAAATAGTAATTAGTTTTTATTTATGTAAATTTTATTATTATTGTTATTATTTATTTATTTATTTATTTATTTGTTTATTTATTTTAAGTGTTTTCCTCTAACTTAAGGATTGCACTGCCCGGGACGTGCAGTCTTTGAGGAGGGGGTAGTGTTACGAATTTTGTAAATAGTTAGTGTTTGTATTGTAAAATAATGTAAATAATCTTATTAAGCTCCATTTCTTTACTAATATTAGTTTTTGTTACATTGTCTCTGTTATCAAGCAAACTTGTCTATTATTTTCAGTGAATGTCTATGGCAGCTTTGCGAAATATTTGAGATATCGCCAAGTTGGCGTCACTTTTGGCGACTAATTTTGATCGCCAAATTTGGCGATATATCGCCAAGTTGGCGACAAACATGGCAATTGTTGGCGATGGTAACCCTTCCCTATTTATGGTAACCCCCCCTTAGGTCTACTGATACATTGAATGTTGTTCCGTGTTTTTCTATGTTTTTCTAGAAGGTCGTAGAAATTTCTACCGCATGCGGCGAGACTATATATAGGAGAGCCGGATGCGAGCTGTGTGGTTATTATTTACCAGTCAGTCATTGAGTGAACAAGGCATAAGCAAGTTTGCTTGAGTTTCATTTATGTTGTTTTGAATGTTATTAAGTGTTGAGACGTTGTATAAAGAGTCTCTGGGATCTAAAGCTGTACCTGTACGATAGATTGGAGCAGTTATTTTTAAATATCTAGTAATATTTGTGAGTTTTGAAGACTCTGTTGTTCTGAAGATATGTGAATAAATTATTTTCTACTTTACTGACAAGAGTTTGAAGTTGTCTAACCATAAGATCAAAAGAACCCAATATACGCTACAATATATATATATATATATATATAATCACACAAATTTAGATTTCTTTCAAATAAATATATAAAATACCAGCATACTTGCGTGCATTTTTTAAAATATATTAACTGTAAATGTGAAATAATTATTTAGATTTTAAAGAAAATATTTTTTTTACATATTTCTTAAATTAGTGTTCTGATGTCAAAAAACCTATAAATCCATTTTCCAACAATATTTGTATAAGTTTTTATACATTGTATGTCTTCTTCAAGTGTCAGATAATTTCAAATGTATTTTTATTTTATCTTTGGAAGGTTTCAATAAGTTACAAACAAAGAAGTTTTTGATTAATGATGTTTTCAATTTGCTTTTCTATTATCTGGCTTGGCTTTCATCCAAAAAACATTTTTCTTTCATATTATAGCTGAATCTATACGCAGATGTACAGCAAATAGAACGTTACGGTTATTTATTTATTTATTTTGTGAATAAAGTTTTATGTCTCATTTTAAAAATATATATTTCTCGGAGAAAGAAAAGGCAACTTAATTTTAATATTTCTTTAGATTTTAATATTTGAAGAGTATAGACGAAAAAATTAACGACGAGAAAAGACGAGAAAAGTTTTCAGAAAAATGTACAAAAATGATTTAAATAATAAACTTAGTATATTAGTACATGTTTTGTGATGTGTTTGGTGTCATAACAACAGCTTGCGCAAATTATAAACCTATAATAATACTTATAAAGCTAGAATTTAAATTTAAATATGAGAAAAATATGAAAGAATATGAAAAATTTAAATATGAAATTTTTAGTAAATTTTTATGAGTAATGTTAGTATAGCATTTTTTATGAGTAATGTTATTCAAAATAATTATGAAGAAAAAAAAATCCGAACATTTTTTTTAAATGTTACTTTGGAAGGTCATAAACAACCCCCTTCCTCCTTACCTCATTTTAAATAATATGTGCGAGAAAAAATATTATTAGACAGGACACATATTATTTTCAGCTGGGCCGAAATACTGAATATTTAATCTGTGGATTATCACTTGCTTTCTAAGCTTAGAACCAGCGTGGTTTAAAATGTCCAAAGTGGGGGATTGAATCCGGAACCCCTATCCCAAGGTTCTGGGTTCGATCCCCGGCAAAGACTAAAACTTGTTAACTGTCAGTAAACTAGTAAAACGTTTTTAGCACTAGTTCTTACTTCTTTACACAATAACGCAATGTATAACTTTTTGAACTTACAATTTAGCGCATCCAAGATTTTCAGGATTATTTTGCAGCCAAGATAAGTTCATTATGGTAAAGTAACATTTACAATTTAATTCGCCTTAAAAAGATGAACAGAGTAATATGATACCTTGAAAAAGTAGAAAATGTTTCTTTTACTTCTGCCATATCTATCTAGAATGTAAAGAACAGACATCACTGTGTGTAATGCTGACTTCCTACTGCTATTGGCAACACATAAAAATTTGGAATGAAATTTCGGTTTTGCAACTTTTTTACTGCAAATTTTTAAATTTTTAAGCATCGCATATTTACAATTTTTACACCACAGTATACGAGAACATTTTACATTTAACTGCATTTTTTTTCTTTTTATCAATTAGTTTTAGCTATATTAATTTATTTTTTAGTTATTAGAACCAATTTTGTAATTGTGGCTATTGAAGCTCTCCATATCTATTAAAAGTGAATGGAAAAAATAAAAATTGAAATTGAAATGCGTACTTCGTCAAGAAAAAATAATAATACACTGTGAATTTTGGTTGTTTGGATTCTTATTTATCAAATGAATGATTTTTAGATTCTTGCAAACGTATTTTACAAACAATAAAACATATTTTCTTAACAAAAATGAATTTTAAATAATACTTTTACAACTTATTTTCTTCACCTTTACTTAAGTCGTATCAGGATGTGGAAAAAAAAAAAACACAGTTTTAAATAATCGGTATGTAATAATATTTTAGGAATTTTGCAAAATTAAAAATGAAATATTTCTCATAAAACATGGAGTTATGATACGCAAACAGGTGTAGGCATATGAATCTTTAAATAACCGATTAGCTTTTTGAAGCTTCGTGAATGGAGACATTGCTTTTTTTCTGAATTTGTGTTTTATTCTGTGATAATGACGTCACAGGCATTCTTTTCTTCAGACGTTGTTTAAGAGTGGTTTGTAAATGTGGAATGCGTTAGCGGATGTCATTTTTTAAAAAATTTTAAATGTCATTTTATTTAAAAAATCGTGTATTTCAATTCTTAAAACTGAAATATGTTTTATAGAAATGTATCTTTTCGCTACAATTTCTTTGAAATTCTTCATTGACTTCATTTTTGAAAGTAACGAAATCAAAATCACAGACTGATAACACGTAACACTTTACAGGTACTTACAGTGTCTTTATAGAAGCACAGTGATATACAGTGCGTAAATGTACATGCTGAAATCGAAAGTCTTGAAGATTTTGAGCTGGATAAATTAACTTCATCATGTTAGATAATTATAAAACTGGACGCAATTTTTATTTTAAATAATAAAGGAACAAATAAATTATCAAAAACATCACAAAAATACCAAAATGACATCAAACTGAAAATCATTTGATGATGCATCAACATGCGTAACGTGTTTAATGTCAAGTGAATGTGAAATATACAATCAGTCATTATTGACATTTAATCTTATAGTTAGATGATAGTTTTTTAAGTATTTGGTGGACGCCCCACTAAAAATAATCTTAAGATTATCTGAAGAAAACGCCACTTTCTACAGAAATTCTACAGAAATGCGAAGAAAATTTGTAGACTTAGCTTTATCTTTAAGATATCTGCAGAATTTTTTAAGATATTCTTCAAAATATCTGCATAATGGGCCAAATACCCTCGGATTTCCCACAGATTTTGGGCCAAAAAGCTATAGATTTTCTACAATTTTTTTTTTTTTTAGTGGGGCGCATTTTTTATTTTAAATAACGAAGGAACAAATAAATTAGCATAAACCTAAAAAAAAATAGAAATAGAACTTCGAATTAACACTCATTTGATTTCCGCATCAGTCAAGTGAGTGTGAAATTTACAATCAGTTATTATTGGCATTTAATCTTATTATTGGATGATAGTTTTTTGTTTGACGGTACAACGGAATAGTTCCAGTGAAAATGATGTCGGGATTAAATATAGCGAAAAAGAATTGTATGATCGGAAAAGTGTAATAGATTTTGTTTTTTTAATTTCTGAATACCAAGCATAAGAGCCTCAATTGTTAACTTAATCAAAATAACTAATCCTTACTTTTCATTATTTAATCATTATTTTTCTTTAATCAGTTAACGATTATATATGAAATTAAGGTTTAATTTTTAAAAAATGTACAGCTGAGTTTTGTAAAAATTGTATTTTGTTAACAGTAGTTAAAAATAAGGCTTGCTTGACAATTAGGTCAATTAGTATAAGAAGCATCTTATACTGAAACAAATTTCATAGATTTATTTTTAATCAATGAGACTGTGCCTTATGAAACAATTTCTTTTGTCGAAATTCGATGAGTTACACTTCGTACAGATAATATCAATACCATGTTCTTGTAATTGTGTTTCATAGATTTTGTGAGAGGTTTCCTGTAACTGATGAAAATTTAAATCCCAAGAATTTTGTCTTGTACTTTAACACTTACTAATAAAAAATAAGCAAAAAAAGAGGGCCGAATCACTATTTTGTGTTGCTTGTGATAATATGCACATCATATATGTTAATGCATTTTTTAATATTGCTGAATATTGTATGTATGGTATACATCTTCAAAAGCTTATATGTCTGATTCAAAATGACTTCTTAAAAATGCCATAAAAAGTACAGAAAGTCGATTTAAATTTTTTATTAATTTTTAATTTTCGATTTTAAAATTTTCCAAATAATCTATCAATGTTGGCTTTTAATTTCTTATGTTTTGTTTTTTATTTATTTTTTTTTTCAAACCGATTGAATGCTATAGGTTTCAGTTACACTACAAACAGTAAAAGGCTGTCTATTGATGCCGTTAAGTCTGATTTTTATCGTGCCGTAGCTCTAGATTTGGATGCAACATAGTGCGTCCATAGTACATACCAAGTTTTCAACAGTGTTCGTTGGCTAACTTCATCTGCCAGCTTATTTCAAAATGGCGTCCATTTAAATTTTGGCACATTTAAATTTATAATGATGTACAAATTAATTATAAATTGATTTTATTCTTGTTTGTGTTTTATCTTGATAAAAGAGTTGTTTTCTCTCTATATTAAAAAAAATGGCTGAATTATAGCTCTTTGAATTTCTATTTTTTTTGCATGTTGCAAGGAATGTGCATGGTATATAGTAATGTATACACCAAGTTATTTTCACAGCTTCATCTGTAATTTTGTTTCAATATGGTGGCCATTAAATAAATAAATAGATAAATAAATAAATTTAAATCGATGAAACAAAAAGAAAACAAGAAGGTTCTTTTCTTAATTGGTTGACCGTGATACAAGAACTCCGTAGTATCTTTGGTATTGCTTTTATCGTAAATAATGGCTGATGTATAACAGATTCATTTTTTATTTGAATGCCATTTAAACAAATCGATTTTTTGTCTGCGATAGCAGTCGTAAATATTAACCGATTTTTCAATATGAGTGAGCATATGCACAAGAATTTCTAAGCTCTCGACGACATTCACTTCACGCATTACGTTATTTAAAATTGCGGTTACTTCAGTTTATCGACGAATTTGGCGGCAAAATATAAATCCCATTAAATAAAACCAACTTGGATAAAGTTGACTAATTTTGCAAGATTTTCATTCACATTTAGTATTGACAAAACTACCATTGGAATTTCTGTTAAAGAGTTCCACTAATTTGAGATTCGTTTTTTTTATAAAATAAGCCGGCTTAAAAAAAAGAAAAAAAAATTAAATCTGCCTCTTCCTCCTGGCTCGAAGGACTTTTAATTGAATAACCTCTTCGCTACTGGCGATTATTACAGTATTTTTAATTATTACTGAATTATTTCTTCTCTCGTTTAACTTCAGAGTGAGATTTTTGTTTTATTTTCATCAGCTGGAATCTTAGAATTCGAAACATATTATTCTTATATCGAAATTTCATTTATATTTGAGTATCATTAATATAATGGGAGAAAACGGAGGTCCACATATATGGACCCAGGGACTGAAGAGGTTAATTCGAAAACTACTTAGGAAAACGAACAACATTTTTAGGTAGCAATATTTACAAGTTCTTGAACCTTTTTTTTGTAAATTATTTGAATTATTTATTTTACAAAAATTATCTGAATTATATTTACTATATATTTATTTTTGAATTATTTTATTTTCAATTATTTGAATTTTTTATTTGTAAATTACGCCTTTTTTAAATGCGTAATTTACAAATAAAAAATACGCATTTTCAAAAAATATATGCAAATTATAACTTATCATTTTTTGAAAACAAAATTTCTCTCCAAAGAGTTCAAATATATATCTCATAAGCTGTGACCTATTCCGCGAAACAATTTTGGCTTTATGTTTAAAAAACAATGGAAATTACATTCACATTTTAAACAATTACAAATGAGTAAAACAGGGATAGTTCTAAATTAGTAATCTTCATAACATTTAAATGACTTTGTCGAAAGCTTCCTGTTTTGTACTATGAGGCACACTTCCCACACACATAGAAACGAACACGCACACACACAAAAGAAAAGAAAACAATACATGCTTAAACTAGTTGCTTCTTAAAAAAAATTAAGATTTTAGAACATTTTTAGAACACTCATACAAACAAATGAATAAATAAAAATAAATAATAAAATAAAAATTAAAATAATTTTAATAAATTAAAATCAGACATAATTCCCACCCAAACGACTTTTTTTTGTGTGTGGACAATTCTGTAATTTAAATGCTCTGTAAATATATATTTGCTTTTAGTTTGGAAAATTGCGATTTCTATTCGAATGTTTTTTTTAATTTATTTATTTATTATGTAATTTACTGTTCTTTCAATCTTCTTTAATTTATTTTCGAACTACTTAAATTATGAATGTTAATTTACAAAGAAAAGAGATGCTCAAAATAAGGCGAGAATACTAAAACATTGAAAATATTATAAAAATTATATATATCTTTAATATTACAAAATATGTGGTAATTCCAATCTATTTATAATATCATTATGGATACGAATACCATTATAGGTTATACAGGGGATAGAGGTAAATATAGAGAAAACTAGAAGTAGTTATACTTTTTACGTACTTTCTACACAGATTTTATGTGCTTTAGTTATTTACTTTTTATGGTTTTCATTAAATTCGTCATATACACAGGCCATCATATCATTCTGGAAAGATAAACTATTTTAACGCACGTGATTTATGAAATAAAATCCTTTTATGACTGATATGTTATCCTTTTATGCATAATGTTTGATATGTTACGCATAAATGTATGTACTTATATAGTGGGTATTAAAATACACTTAAATAATGGTGAATAGAAAAGCATTTTTATTATATTGTAAAAGCTATTTTTATTTAAAAAAGAAAATGAATAACACCTTTTTTTTTTTTTTTTTTTTTTTTTTTTTTTTTTTTTTGTTTATTTATAGAATTTTAATAAAAAGAAATATTGATCAATTAGTTATATTGTTATTGAAGCATTTAAATATAAGTAGAGCAATGTTGGCTGCACACATTTAAATATAAGTAGTCGAATATTTGAGGAAAATCAATAATGCAGACCTCATTTTATGAATGCAGTTATACATATGTAAGCAATTCAAATATTAACACCCATATTTTATGCTGGATAAAGATATGCGGCATAAACAAGCATAAATTACGTTAAAATGTACATATATAGACTCAAGTTTCCGACGTATTTAGAATATAACACCTTGCATGTCAAATGATTGTCTTCCATTATAATGCAAACATTATGTAAAATCTTACATTTAAACTTTTCCTGTTTTTTAATGGTAGACTCATTTATATAATTAAAAGTATGTGCATTGCATTTTAAAATCACAAAAGACAAAAACTCATTCTTGTGAATTCGAGTGTAGATGCCGGCTGGAGAAATTGATAAGACCCTAGATGTATGCAACCAATGCTCTGCTATATGAGCTATCCTGGACAAATTTTGCTCACATAAGTCACCCGAAGAAATACTATTATGTACTCGTACGAACAATATGCGTTTATCATACGGGTAGTAAAAAATAATTTAAGCATTATTACACAGGGCTTAGATATAATAATGATAATTTTAGATCCATATTCACTAGATGATTTATGTCCGTCAGATTTATCCAGAATAGCTCAGTTGACAAAGATTTGGCATAGAATTACAATGCTACAAATGTGATTCTACTGCTGAAGTTGATTTGTAAAAGCACATTTATAGCTCGATTTTTTGTTGCAGTTTTAAATTCTATAGATATTGCTTAAAAATTATTGTAATTTTTACTTTTATAATTAATTATTTTTTTGCATTAATATTTCTTTTTTACTCTAAAAACGATATTTTCAAAACTGAGTAAATAATGCGACATACTCATATATAATATGCCATACTAATATATGAGTATTTCGCATACCCAAAATGGCTCCTAATGAAAGTTACTCAAATTTGAAACATGTATGCACTCATTTCTAAAAACACAGACATATCCATATCTGAGAACAAAAAACTTTAATCACAATTATACATAATATTTGTATTTATATATTGCTGATTGTGTTCTCATTCCAGCTCCGAAGTCATTTACGGATTCATGCATTCTTCGATTACGAAGGCTGAAGAATACAATTTACACTTTTGCAATTTTTTTTTTAATTATTATTATTTTCATCCGCGAACACGATAAAAATGTAATTCACTGCATTTAATGTTATGGATTATTACTGAAAGGACCGTTTCGTTCGAAATAATAACAAATGAAATAATACGAGTGAATTCAACTACCCTCTAGGAATTGGATCGAAAAATATGAAATGAAAAAATTCATAACAAAATGAAAACATGTCGATTTAATCAGATACTAAAGTGTCATTATTCTGTCCGCTGTCGATATAATCGAAACTGGGCGGTATAGATTCTTGTTTTTCATTTGTATCAGCAACATATAATTTAAATTTCTTGCATAAATTTTACTTACAATTTCTCCAACAGTATGTTGATATTGGATCCCACATCAACTGTTTTATTTTATAAGTCTAAATCTGCAATAAAAAACATGTCTTTAATGGAATAAAATTTAAACTTTTACATAATACTAGAATTTTCTTGAACAAAAAACTATTTGTGACTCTATTAAAGACACTATTTGAAGTAAAATTTAATTGAATACATTCATTAGGAATAATGCATTTAGCCGGAAATCGATATGAAAGTAATTATTCTTTGACGTGGCAAATACATTTTTCTCTACGTTTATTTAAAAAATAATTAAGATATTTTTTTAGATGTATTCACATTTCAATGGAAATAAATATCAATTATCACTTAATTTAAGAAACAAAGCAATATGATCAAGAGATTCTGCCGTAATCCGCAGATTTATGAATGAAAGTTCAACTTCAAAAGAGGTGCATTATTGATTATAACATGAAAAGATTGTTGGTAATTGATTTTAGTTTCACAGCACGTAGCGAGATTTTTCAAGCCGTAAGAGGGATTAAAGACTATAACAGTTTGGGCTGATAAATTTCATTTCCCATGATAGAGGTTCTTTTCTTTTATTTATATTTTCGAAAAATATTCATATAAATTTTAGAGGAAAAAATAAATGTATTTTATACACATCTGAGTTATTACGCATTCTAATGCGTTTTCTTACATATTACGAAGATATATATATATACATATATAATCAAACGGGATACTCATTATTTAAGAAGAGTATATGATATTTATAACATATTTTAAGATGTCATCGATTTTACTCGATTTTCAGCAACATGTTGTAACATAGATTCTTAGCAAAATTTTAAGAAGATCTTACGCAATGGATTTATGAAAAAAAGAATTAGTATTATTCAATAAAACTTAATTATTACATTGAGCTGAAATGCTTCAAATTAATCAGCGCCGAACGTACTCAATATAGTAAAAGAGCGGGTATTTTCAGATGTACCCCTTAGTGAAAACACTCTCACACATAACACATTGATGTGGAACAATAAATGTTCGCCACTACACTTGTCGTGAAAAGATTGTCTACACAAAAATCAGAAACCACCCACTCGTTGACAGCCAACTGCGAGATCTTGGAACAGTAAGTCCTCGAGGAAGAAAAGGTCTGCCGGGCACCTCAGGCTGGATGGCGCACACACATTTTGACATAAAAAATACAATAGCTTACAAATTCTGCCTTATTATTTGAAGACAGTGCGGATATATACACATTGATGCAAAATGAATAAAAAAGGAAAATGGAAAAATGTATACAAAATAAATATAATGTAAAGAAAAAAATATGATTTAGCCAAATTCTTGTAAATAAACGAAAAGTTTTCTTTAAAAAATCATAGTTTTCCTGAAGTTTTTGAGCATTGTCTGGGTTAACCTCTTCGGGACGAGGGACTGATATTTGTGCCGTCACGGTTCGCATTCACATCCCGCTTTTATATTTTTTTATACGTAAAATATAAATAAAGAAATTTTATCGTCAAAATTTTGTTGATCATTGTATTTTAAATTATTGAAGTTTACTCATCGCTATAGAGTACACTTTATTTGATATTTTATTTATTATAGATTACAGCATTTTATTCTTTTATTTTGAAAAATATTTTTAACATTTAGTAACTTTTTAGAAACATATATTATAAAGTATAATTCTATTTTACTTAGTATTATTAGTTACTTTTTTATTTAAAATGCATTTTATGATTCATTATATATTTAAGTGTAATTTTTGAATTTTCAAAAGTATTTAAAAATAATTAAACTTTTTCAAAACTATTTTTTATGTATGTCTGTCTGTGTAATTAACATTAAAATGTAGCATGCAAAAACGGCTTGAAAATTTTATTAAATAATTTTTATTTGTGAATAAATCTGGTTTATTAAAACACCTTTTTTGCTTAAGGAGTGCGTTAAAAGTTATTTAGAAACAAAATTATTATTTCTTTTGCCAAAATTATTCCTTATTTGTGTGAAATGTCCTCTATGTTGCTTTAGTAGATTGCAAGTCTTTTGTAATCATATTATATTGTTTTTAACCTGAAAACGTCGTTAAATATGCATTATATATATTTGAAAGTCATTTTTATACTAAAATTTCGGAGAACATACTCCAATTCTTGCACGAATATGTATAACAACAAATTATTTCATGTATGTATATTTCAAAAGATTCCATGGAAAAGCGATTTTTTTATAATTTTTTAAAGAGCACTTTATAAGAGTTAGGGTTAGTTTACCAAAATTCTTAAGTCCTGGAATTAAAATCAAATTTTGCCGTTCCGTTGGCAGATGCGCACTTCTGAATGCGCTCCATCGCGAACGGGTTAAAAAAAGTTTTATTCAGATTTTTACGCGAAGTTTTGTTCTTATCAAGACAAAAATGATATTTCATCATGTTACAGTTTCCAAATATAGAATGGTACGAATTACCAATGTTCTTTTTGCATACACAAGCGGTGAGTCTCTTTTCCCAGTTTAGTGCAGAAATGATTTGAAACTTCCATGAACGTTGATTTAGTTAGATAGCGTTGGGCGATCACAGATGAACTTTATGTCAACTTTTGGTTGCTTATACTGTGAGTTAGTCTGATGTGACAATCCCAAAAATTTTCTTCTGTCTCATACACGTTAAAACTTCATGATAAATGTAGTATAACATCGCCACAGGCTACGTGATTTGCACGAAAATCTAATCAGTAACAACTTATGTCGAATTCTAACTAATTCTGAAGTTTGGTTTAAACCCCTGCATTAGTTCTTCATGTAGAACCATTTCGGAAATCGTAAAAAAATCTGGATAGTAGCTCCAGCTTATATCTGCTACCAGTAACAATATCTCGATGCAGTGTTGTATTATTCAGCTTTTCCTAGTAGTATACTTTCATATTCTATTTAAAAAAAAGTTTGGAGTACTATTGTTTAAATAATGTATTAAGTGCGGAAAATGGAAAAAAAATGTCATTTTAATTGGATTTGTGGTAACATAACAATTTAAAATAACATTGCCCCATGGAAACAAGTAAATTTTAATAAAAAGATAGTGTTATACTAAAAGTTTATGGCAAAAGAAATTTGGGATGTTGTTTATTGCGAGAGATATGGAGCTCCAAACATACTTGCATTTCACTCTTCATGAAAAATGGCATTCGCAGCCTTCAACATAGATATTTTCTATAAGAAAAAGGAAATTTTTTCAGGGCTTCAACCTGGCACATTATTCATTAAATATGATCTACTTCAACCTGAAAAAAATGAAGTAAATAAAAAAATACAACTATCGCACTTTGTTTGATTTTCAAAATAATGGCTCTTAATCTTAATAATATATAATAATATATATAATAATATAATAATAATCGCTCTTAATGAATCAACTTTGCAAAATTTTGACCTTTTTGTGATAAAAAAACAACTATTGTTTGCTCGTAATGAAATTAAACTCTGCAACTAAAAATACTGTTTTTTTAGGTTTAGGTTATTTTGATTTAATATATTGGAAGAAACTCATGATCTAAGAGAATTCACTGGTTATTTAAAATCATATCATTACTTTTATGTACAACAAAACTATTATTTAGTAAATAAAAGCAGTTTTCTGCAATTTAAGCACTGTTAGAGACACATGATTCTATCTAATTCAATGACATCCCATTCTCACGGCAACTGAATTAAATTAAAACGTCAGTGACATTTGTAAGCTTAGACATATTCAGAATGGGCTGTCACTACAATGTAAACATTTGGTTGATCATATTCTACATAATTATATGCACGATTATGTTGTAATAATTATTATGCTAACTTATATCCATCTAAGTATAAACGATTATAATAAACAAGGTTTGTATTTGTGATATTTTGGAAAATTCACTGTTGTAGTAAAAATTAAGGTTATAATTCTGACTCAAAAAAAAAGAAATATAATGGTGCACCGCCAAATGGTAGATTAAAACTGTATATTGAAACCATATTACATTTAAATACGTAAATTAAATTACGTAATTTTTTAATTTTTTAATTTAATTTTACTTTATTTTTTGAAACCGTAAGAGTGAACTGGAATATTTTTGAAAACATCCATTCCTTTTTTGGGGAAAAATACAGTTATAGATTGCACATGTCTAAAAAATGTACTATGTAAATCATTCATATACAAAATTATATGGGGTTTTTGCACGTTTGTCTCAATACGTAATGTGTTCATACATATAACTTGTTGTATGTAAAAATGACAGTTAAATATATATTTTTTAAATATTTATTTAAAAACATATACAAATTGATAATTATACATACAGGGTAAGTTAAAATAAATATAAATTCGATTGTTTTTGTTGTATCGGATTAGAGCTTTGAAATTATCTTTGGTATATTTAAATATTCACTCTTCACACTTTTTACTCTAATTTAGCCGATTTCGAATGTATCCCACGGTGTATGGTGACCTCCAATATTAAGGAGAGAATTTTTAATGTAAAATATCTAATAGATTTTTAACACTGTTACTTTTAATTGATTTTTCTCAGAATAGTGTAAATAATGTAATAGCATTCTAAAAATTAAATGTAAAACAGTTAATAAAAATTCAAATTTGCACGAAAAATACTGTGAGAAACACATATTTTAAAACTTTTAAATTCTAGAGCAAAATTTATAGTGAGAACAGTTAACCCCTTCGCGACAGGAGCCTTTTACGAAATTTTTTAAGTTTTGTCACTGTCTTTTAAAATATGTGCCTTACTAAATCGAGAAAATGCTTCCAATAAATAAGGAAAATTTTACTGGTGGATATAAAAAAAAAATTCTTGAACTTTTTTTCGGCACGTATACGTGTCGCTCTTCCCCAAGGGGTTAAAATTTTTACTACAGTTACAGTTTTTAAACATGTTTTCTCTTTGCAGACTAGTGTTGACTAGTGGATTATGTTTTTTAAAAGACACATTACATGCACTTATGATTGTGAAAATTGCAACAAAATAAAAAAAAAGATGAGATTGAGTTGAGATTTTCAAAGATTGCAAATGGTATTGAGTTGTGCAAATGATTCCAATTTGAGAGTAACCACGCATACGTATGATTAACAGCTCCTTCAGAACTTCTGCCGAAATCGTATAAATAGAAGACTGTAGTGAGACGTTGGGAATTTTGTATAGTTGTTTGCTAGTTGTAAACGTGAGATGAAACAAATCGATACTTTTTCTGAGAAAATTGTATGCATTTCAAAATTGTTATTTAAGAAATGGAAATAAAAATAATTTGCTTTTTGAAAAACTTTTAATATTTGTAGTTTTTACAATCACTGAAAATCACATATTAAGTTATAGGTTTGAGTAAAATCATCAAATTTTATAACTGTTATCACATAAATATCTGTTGAATAAATAAAATAATATTAATGTAAAAAAAATGAGTAAATATAGTTAGAATTTAATACACTTAAAATTAATTTATCAACATCAGTTTGAAAGTTTTTACAATCAAAGTGTTATCAAAGTGCAATCAAAGTGTTACTGGGCTCCTTATGCCTGCATAAGGAGACCAGTTTAATTTCAAAAACTCCCCAAAACAAGCAATATTCTTGTTGCGCACCAAGAACATACCTGTTAATGTTGAAAATTATGGTGATAAAATATTTAAAGAATAAGAATTGAAATTTAATCAACTGTCTGGGCTTTAGTTTGATCTAGTGATTCTGATTGTATCTGAGGTTTTGTTTGTTTTTTGGGTTGCTCATGAAACAATTTAAAATCTTCGGGTGAAAAATAGGGTCTTAATTTAGAAACATGCAAAATAACTGAATTTTGTCCTGTCTCATAATTAATTTATATATTTCATATGTTGCATCAGAAAGTTTATTTGTAATTCTGTACTGTCCAGAGAAATTAGGTTTTAATTTTCGAGTGTTAGGGTATTTAAATTCTTCATAAATTACTGTGTCTTGTATCTTTAATGGGGATTTGACAAAATTTCCATCAGAGTGTCTTTTACTTTTAAGTTGAAATTCACGAGTTCGCTCTTTCGCAATCTTGAGGGCTTTGCCTACTGGATATGTTCATATTCTGATTGCCTAATACAGAATTACTATCCTCCTTTTTAAAATCTGAATCATAGTTATCGTGAAATTGTGACTATATTTAGCTGTTAACTTTAACCAGAAATTGTATCTAATAAAAATAAAAATTGTAAATATCACAGATATACCTTAAATTGAAATCAACTTTTTCTGAACTATAATAATTCCATTCTCTTTTTTATATTTTTTGTCACAAACATTGTTTTTGTCTTGCATCTCTATAATTTCTTTCCTACCTTGCAATAAACTAATATGTAGATTAAAATGACAAACAAGATTTCGTGACAACATGTCTGCTTCGACATCTGTTGAACCCCTTTTATATTTTATCTCATAATCAAACATACTAAGTTTGAGTGACCATCTAAAAAGCCTACCTCTTATGTTTTTAACACTCTTTAACGATACTAGATATGCATGGTCCGTATGAATTTTAAACTTGTCACCTTGAAAGTAATGATAGAAATTGTCAAGAGTATTTATAATAGTTAAACATTCTAATTCAGATATGAAATAATTTTGTTCATAACTCTTCAAAATTCTAGAATGATAAGCAATAGAATGTAAGAAATTATCTTTATCAGGTTGTTTTAGAACGGCACCTACTACTATCTGAGAGGTATCTACAAACATATGTAAAGGTAATTTAGGATCATAAATTTTGAAGATGAGTTATGCAATTAAAGATTTTTTTTAATTTTTCGAAAGAGTCCTGCACTGTAAAAAAAAAATTGGAAACTTACAAAAATTTTTCTAGTAGAATTGTATTCCAAGAACTTTTTATGTAACGGCAACAATAAAAATTCATGTAACAGATACAGATTTGCACTATCAATCAAACAAATTTTAAGGTTACTAAGAATTTTTTTGGGAAATCGTATTCCAAGAACTTTTTAAGTGACGATAACGAGCATTATACATAAAATTTTAGTAAAGTTACCAAAATTTTAGTAAATTCTTTTGTAAAGTTACAGATGGTTTTAGTTTTGCTTACAAGTTTTGTAGATTGACATCATTTTCTTGTACAGTGTACACATAAAATTTTAGTAATCATAAGAGATTTCGGTTAATTTAGATTACTAAGGTTACAGATTTTTTTTACAGTGTGGCATTCTGAGTTCCACTCCCATATTGTGTCTTTTTTAAGTAATCTGTTTAGAGGATATCTAATTTCAGCATATTTATTTATGAATTTATGGTAAATATTAATGGAACCTAGAAATCGTTTAACTCTTTCACATTGGAAGGAGGTTTTAATTTTTTGATGGTTTCAATATTGGCATTTGCTGGTGTTATAGTTCCATTAGTGATTTCATAACCTAAGAAATTGATTTTATTTTGGCCTAATTTACATTTAGAAAGTTTAAGTTTAATGTTTTCTAGTTTATATATTTGAAAAATATGAGCTAAATTATTTAAATGTTCTTCTAAAGAGGAAGTGAAAATTATAATATCATCGAAATAGTGGCACGCAAAGTCGATTTTATATTTATTACCGATCCTTCTAATGGTTCTATTGAATATTGGGGGTCCCGTTTTTATTCCGAAAGGGAGCACCAGTCATTCAATAAGTCCAAAATTGGTTGCAAATGCTAATTTTTCTGTATCGGATGGATGTATTGGTATGTGCCAGTAGCCAGAGGCTAAATATAAAGTGGAAAGATACTGAGCACTACTCAATTTTTCTAAAATTCCATCGATACGGGGCAAGGGTTCAGCATCGTTTTTAATTATTGCGTTTAACTTTCTATAATCTATACATTATCGAGTTTTTTTTTTTACCTTCCTCTCTTTTCATAGCTAATGTAACAGGGACAGAATAGGAGCTGTTACTTTCCTTTATAAGTCCAGCTGCTAACAAAGATTGAATTTGATTTTTTATTTATTTTTCTTCTAGGGGAGATGTTCGGTAGGGCCTCAAAGATATAGGTAGGTCAGATTTTAGTAGAACACGTTGTGGTTCAATATTTATCTTACCCTCATCATATTTAGGCTTTGAAAAAATATCACTGTAAATCTGAACTAATTCCCTTAAATTTTCATCTTGAATTAAATTTATTTTCCCAGTTAAGTCTGAATCCGAATTATCACGAAAATTTTGAGGAGTCATTAAACTTCTATAATCAGGTTGCACATTTCATTCGTGATTATATTCTAAACAGTCCTCATTTTTGATAATATTTCCATAAATAGATTGTGACTCTATATCATAATTACTTGCATTCAGTTTTTCATTATCATAATCATTTATTGCTACATTATTAGCAATATTTAATTTCATATCTTTTTCATATTCTGATGTTACAAACTCATTAGATTGATCCCTGTTTTGTTGTACTTGGTTCATATTTACTGTATTGAAATGAAGGGATCTCTCTTTATATATGGATATACTGTTATTTATAATTTTCCTTCCCCGCCTTACAATACAATCTTTACATTCTATGGTTAATTTAAATTTAGAACATTATTTTATCCCCAATATAGCATAATCCAAATTTGTATTGCATACTAAAATGTTAAGATAATTTTTAATTTTACCCACTTTTAGAAAAACACTACATTTTTTTATTTATATGTAAAAATCCTTTTGCCTGACCAATGGTAATCAGAGGGTATAGTCTCAATTTTAGCATTAAGTTTTTTAACAAATTTAAGTGGCAATATTGCAATAGTTGAACCAGCATCTATAGCACATGGTAAATTATCATTATTTGTATATCCATGCACAATTAATTGTCAAATATTTTGAGAATTATTTTGTGAGCTACTTGGAAGATTATCAGAGGATGGTGACTCATTCCTAAAAATACATTCCTTTTCCCAAAGAAAAGCATTACTCACACCCCTATTTGTGCATATCCTACCAAGTCTTGAAGTATATGAATTCTGACTATAATTATTTTGACAAATCCGACAATTTGACAATTATTTGACAGACTTCCTTCGTGGAATCCAATTCCTAGGTATATTTTTGGGCCTAACTGGCTGAATCCAGGGCCTAGTTGGTTGAAAAGTTTGAAAATTTTGTTTAGCTCATGATTGTTTTATTATTTGGTTTGAAACTTGTGGGGTGGAAACTTCCACGAATTGTTTGACAACCCGGTACCATTCTGTGGTACTACTAGGAGGATTTATAATAATACTGTTTTCGAATTCTGGTTCTAAACCATCAGTTAAACTTTGTAATAGTACACTTTCATTAAGATGTAATTTCCTACCAATTTCCACTTTTTTACGAAAATAAGTTTCTAAATTGTCTAAGTTATCTAATTTCAGATTTCAAAAATCAGAAAAACTCGGGATGTCTAATTCAATGAATCTTTCTATCAAAATTTTCTTAATTTTTTTATAATCCGTACAATTTAAACAGTCATTCATATAATTTTTTTGCGCTTCCCCTTTCAAATATTGCGCAATAAAATTAAATTTCCATTATACATTTTTTCTGCTCCTTTTCACATGTTATATCAAAATAAGTTAACCAAGATAAAATGTTCATAACTGAACTGTGGTCAAAGGGTACGAATTTAGGATCATCCATAATTTTTTTATTCTTCCTCATTAGAATAAATGAGGCACTTCTATATTCTTTATTAAATCCTGATCGTAAAATCATACGCAATAAATTTCAAAATTAATAATTTCTATCAGTTACATAATTTTTTAAAATTACTATATCAGACCCATAACATACAATAATAAATAAATAAATTAGTAAATTAATAAATTAACTTCAAATTACTCTCATCAATAAAATAATAAATAAATACATAGTAAATACTCTTCATCAATCATAAAATAATAGAAATAATAATCAAAACATTTAATAAAATAACTTACAGTTTAAGAAAAATCTTCAATAAAATCAATTCTTCATTAAATTCCTCATGAAATACCTTTCGCGTACTGACCACTTTGAAATCATTAATTAAAAAAAAAATTGTCATTATGACCATAAATATCTTGAGTCATTAGTAACACATATACAGCAAAAAGGTGGTATACAGGCCTGAGGAAATCACGAAATATTTTGAAGAAATCTTTCAAACCACTCGCACAGAAAACCATTTAATATTACAATCTCTTCTGTTATAGACACTCGAGGAATCAAGAGATAATGGCAATTCTTTCAGATTATCATCTTTCCATCGTGAAGTTCTTTGACAGGAACACACGTTTTTTTTTCACTCAATTCATTCCACTTTCAGTTTGCAATCCGAAAATGTCATATATTCATCCTGTCGACTAAATAAAAGACTGTGACATTTTTAAGTTAAGAGCCAGAAACATCATCGCCGGGTTCCCCGCTTTACCACACAGAAGTCATGTCAAGCGAGAAAAAAAAAATAAGTAAATGTAGAAGATCCAATAAATTACTCATTGGTTGCTGCAAGTTAATTTATTAAACTGTAGTCATGAGAGAGGGAAAGGCTCCCTTTGCAAACTGCCTTTAACCGAAACATAAAAAGAATATCCCATCATTATTTCAGCGAACCGTACTCATCGTAGAAAAAACCAACAATCTTCCTTCTCACCTCTAAGTTTCCTTTCTTAAATCTAAAAAAAGTTCTATAAAATTCAAAATGGACTAAGAAAAAAAACAAAGTTTTTTATCTTTAAAATTTCTTTAATACCTGTATTAACAACTTTATATCCGCATATTTACCAATTATATCAGGTATTATCGTAAGTTATTATCGTAAGTTCAAAATGGGGGAGTTTCCTACGTCCAACTACTAAAAAATTCAAATTCTTTTTCAAAAAATAGTATATAAACATATAATATTCTATGTATATTTCAACAGGTTTATTTATATTATATCAGTTATTAATATAGTATTCTGTACAATTTATTACATACAATAAATCCAATTCACAAATATTTAAAAAAAAAGTAAGTATATTGCATCGAATCTTTTAAAATGTTTAAAAAATGATGATAATGATAGTTCAAAGTTCAAGTTAAAAACATATAAATTTGTCCATAAAAATTGGTCCAGAGAGTCCCAGTGTTCAAATACATAAATTCATATAAGTTTCATTACCTTTTTAATTTTCATTTCCAGTTCAACGTATTTCATTTCCTCCATTTTTTTCACTTAAAAACGCTTTCGCCTATTTCCAAGGCATCTTCAGTCAAGAATAATCACCTCATTCATTTTTTCGGCAGAGATTTTCGAAATTTCCCTCCTTTTCTCTTTTCTTGAGAGATCAACTGGTGCCATCTATTATCAATAGTTGCGTGTGTCATATCATTACGTACTATTTTCTTATTTTCTTCTTGTAAGATTTTTATTTCTATTGCTTCTCTGATCAGGGCATTGTGGAGGCATCCATAATTTGCAATTTTTTCAATTTCTATTGTGTTATTTTTAATCGGAGTTTCTGTGTTTTTCCTTGCCAGTGCTATTTTTTTATTATTGTATTTCAAGTCTCGAATATGCTCGCTTAATCTTTCCTCAATTTTCCTTTTGGTCATCCCTACGTATACAATATCTTCATTATTATTATTTTTACATGAAATTTTATAAATCCCAGCTGTTTGTAAATCATCGTATTTTTCTATATCATTGCGTATTAAATTGAAGAGGGAGTAATTCGGTGTTAATGGTACTTGTTTTCCTAGTTTTTGTATTTCTCTTTTTATTTTAAGTAAGATGCCGTTTAAGAATGGAAAAGGGTGGGGGGGTGTGAAATCATCTTTCTTCTTCTGTGCTGGCTGGATTAGGTCAAATTTATCTTTAGTTTTCTGTATTAATCTTTTAATCGTTTCTTTTGAATGTCCTGCATTGATTCCTATTGTTTCAATTGTCTTTAGTTCTTGATTTAATAATTTTTCATTCGAACATGCATGCAGTGCTCGATTTATATAGGCATTTAACGCTGAGAGCTTATAGGTGAGGGGGGTATTGGCTGTATTTATGGATGCCTCCACAATGCCCTGATCAGATAAGCAATAGAAATAAAAATCTTACAAGAAGAAAATGAGAAAATAGTATGTAATGATATGACACGCGCAACTATTGATAATAGATGACGCCAGCTGATCTCTCAAGCAAAGAAAAAAGGAGGGACATTTCGAAAATCTCTGCCGAAAAAATGAATGAGTTGATTATTCTTGACTGAAGATGCCTTAGAAATAGGTGAAAGCGTTTTCAAGTGAAAAAATGGAGGAAATGAAATACGTTGAACTGGAAATGAAAATTAAAAAGGTAATGAAACTTATATGAATTTATATATTTGAACACTGGGACTCTCTGGACCAATTTTTATGGACAAATTTATACGTTTTTAACTTGAACTTTGAACTATCATTATCATCATTTTTTAAACATTTTAAAAGGCTCGATGCAATATACTTACTTTTTTAAAATGGATTTGTGAATTTATTGTATTATCTGTACAATTTATTGTATGCAATAAATTGTACAGAATACTATATTAATAACTGATATAATATAAATAAACCTGTTGAAATTACATAGAGTATTATATGTTTATATACTATTTTTTGAAAAAGAATTTTGAATTTTGTAGTAGTTGGACGTAGAAAACTCCCCCATTTTGAACTTACGATAATACCTGATATAATTGGTAAATATGCGGAGATAAAGTTCTATAAAATTCTCTACTCTCGAACCATCATTTTTCCATGTAAGCATAACTCATGCCCAGAGTCGAGATTTTATTCCACAGACGATAATTTTATTTTAAAAAAATATTATTTAACTAATTTGTAATCGACTCAAAATTCCGAATATATTAGACAGAGGATATTTTTGCAAACGATTAATTATAAGAGAAAAATAAAAGAAATTAATTTATTGATGCACAAATATCAAATGTTGAAGGAGGAAAAATAAATAAATAAATAAAAATAATGTTATTTTTTGAAAGGTATGGTTTTGGAATAAATTTAATAAGACTTTATTAAAAATGTTGATAAAAACATAGAAAAAATGAATTTTATTTGTAATATTAAGAAATAAAGTTTAATTAAGAATATTTTTAATTTAGAGCCATCTTTCAATTTACGCGTATTGAAATAAATGTTTTTTAAGGCGAATTAAGGATTTTTATCGTTTCCATAAAGATTAATAGATTAGATCTAGAAAGAAGATTTTAATTTAATAAGTTGAATGAACTAAGTACGGAATATTGTTATAAGGAAATTAATATAGTATAAAGGTTAATTTTTGAGAGAAAAAAATAAAGTTTGTAATATATATATATATATTAAAAATACTGTTATAAATATTTAACCCTTAAATGCATAGGATAGAACGCGTTCCAAAAAATGCGCAATTCAAAGAATCAGAATTCATATCAGAAAAATCTAAATAGTAAATTTTTGTTTATTTAATTACGAATGGTCTGACATTAAGTAAAGTTAAAATTGCTCTTTTAAATTTCTGGTGAGAATACGGAATATGTGAATAAAACCCCAATAAATCGGGAATACTTATGGTATCGAAAATTATACAATATGCATTTAAGGGTTAATGCTTTTACATTTTTGTAATACATATTATCAATATGTTAAATTATTTTCATTTTTTGCATCCATTTTCATCAATATGTCGTTTAGGTACATATAGATTAGACTACATGTTATTCTAATGATGTAATAATTTATAAATAGACTGTATTTTAATTAACATTCATTAAACAAAAATATTCTTTTTCCTTAATATTTGAAGCAGTAACATAGAAATATATACCGATATTAATTAAAAATATACTTGGAAAAATTAGTGGTTAAGCACCATTTAATAAATAATTATATATATTTTCTGAAATTGAAATTAATTTCCTTTATTTTTTTAGAATAGTTGCATTTAAATAAATATATATTGAAATCGTATAAATCCTACTTATAAATTCTACATAATGTATGGTTGACTAATGAAATATCCAATTTATTTAATATTCCATAGAAATGGTTTGTACACGTTTCAAATTAATTATCTTGCTATATAATTTATCTTAATAATTATCCAAACACTCGCTATTCTGCGTTTCTCCAGGGAACCCAAGTAGCAGGAATATGAATATCTCTCTATGCAATAATCATTAATAGCTTTAAGGAAGACAAAATATTTATTCAAGTCTAACACACTTTATCCAAACTTCATGGGTTTCGTGTTGCCTTTCATCTCCATATCAGTTATTTGAACTAAAATAAATTATTCGTATTCTTAATCGATTTAGTATGAATAATAACTTCCAAAATAATTTTAGGAGAAAGCAATAGAATTGGGAATATTGACCAATAGAAATTAAAGTTATTTGACTATGTTTTGAAAATATTCAAAATTTTTGATTAAATGATCGAATACAAAGTTATTAAAGTATTCACTAGAATACTTTTTTTCTGAAAAATAATATAATACCATATCTTAAGAAAATATATATATTCATTTATGGGACTTAATATCAGTAAAAGCCTTCCTTTATTTTACAGTTAGCATGGGATAAAGTTTCAATCATTATTTGCGTTCCATAATTGTTAATAATTCTCGTGTTATCTCTGTAGAATATTGGAAGAATATTTTAATATTTTCACACACTTTTAACAAAAAGTCGATAAAGCGTAGAATATTCCCACAAACTTTGTTTAATGCGCTTGCAATTATATAAATACGTAGTACCAATAGCAGTCGTTCAGTCCGTCCACCCATCTTTCTGTCCCCATATAACAACGCAAAAACTACCCAATCGAATTTTAAATGTATAAATGGTGCATAGTTTTGCCGAGTCATTTCTAATTTCATGAAAATCGGAAGTATAGTTCAATTATAAGGACTATCAAAATTATTCTGTTAAATATGACAAACTGGAAAAAAATTGTTTTCAAATGCATTTTATTAATGTCACATTCTTTCGAACATAATAAAACTGATATGCGTCTAAAAAGTATATTCTAAACATATATCCTTTTTAACCTGTGGTGAAGAGAATAAATTTTATTAATTTACAGGCGACAAAAAATTCCATTTCATAATGATATAGGGGGAAACATTGTTTGGGTAGCAATTTAATTATAGTAAACTATTTCTCATTTTATGAAAATAATATACGTTTCTAAAATTTTACATTAGTTAATTTACATATAACAGAAGTAGATAGTATTTTCAGCGACAAACAATAGATTTGGATACTATGCGATTTTAAAAGAACAGTGTATTATTTCACGAAGATCAGAATATTTTTAAAAATTCGTTATAGTACGAAAACTCCTCATTTACTACGCTTGACATACAATTTCCGACATTTTTATTTTCATTGATAAGAAAATGGAGAAAGCAGGTGACTAGTTTTATTCAAGATGCATGAATCTAATCTAGAGGCATGAATTGGAGAAGTACAACGTTGATTGTGATTTATTTAAAAGATTACACGAGTCACGCCAAGACATTCATTATGTTAATGCTAAGCCAACTGAAGCGATCTTTTCAAATTTATCATTTGTATTATATTTTTTATAAACTATTATTTTTCGCACAGAATATCCCAAGTTGAACTCAAAAGTTATTTCTTTTTATTTTTTTGGTTTCAAATTCATGTATTTTAGTTAATATTTGTACGAATTAGAAGGTAATAATTACATATGGTATTCTAATAAACTATTACATTTTGACATACAATAGTAGTATAAGGAAATTCTAGAGAAAGTCTGATTTCGAAGGGAAAAAATAATATCAATAATATGTTTAATTTAAAGGTATGATTGGAAAATGTGATATTATTTTCGTTTCTTGAAAAATTCCTTATTAGAAGGCTTTGACTATTGCATCTGACTATCGAATCTTTTTTGCTCGTTTTACCCCGTATTTGCTCATCATCATGCTTTTTTATGTTTAAAAATAAGTAAAATAAATAATTCTGATTAATTTATAAATGATTCTTAACTTGCGATTTGCTTCCTTTGACAATAGTTTCCTTTTGAATGTATTCCTATAAAATCAGATACACTATTTTCTATACTATTCCATTTTGCCATACAATTGTAGCTAACAATATTCTCATTTAGAGATAATAGTGTTCGATTAGAAACGGAAATCGTGATTAGTTTCTCCTCAAAACACATTTAAATGAATAGATCTTTATATATTACCACATATTTCTCCGTGATCATGCTTGTTTAGCTCTAAAAAAGAAGAAAAATTTTAATATTGATTAAATTATAAATGATTCTTAACGAGAAAATTGCTCATTTTAACAGTATATTAATTGAACAAGCTTCGTATTAAGTCAATTAAACTACGTGTATAATTTAAAAATTCTGGGACAGTCAAAAGTTCTAGGACAGTTCAAATGTTAGCGCGAAAGTTTTTCATTTTAATAGTATATTCATTTGAACAATCTTTGTATTAATTCAGTAAAACTACATAGTATGATTTAAACGTTTAAGGACAAGCTTTGAAAATATTACCTTCAATAAATAATGACACCAAAGCATATCCACCTTCAAAATAGTTACCTTGGACGGCGATGCACTTCTGTCAGCGTTCGTATAACTTCTGGAATTACCGCTAGAAGTCATTTTTTTACAAAATGCCATAAGGGCTCCCGCGATGCAGTCTTCGCTTCATCTGATGACTGAAACGGCGTCAGTGTAAGTATTTTATCATAGATGGGAAGAGATAAAATTTTCACGGGACTATGTCCAGTTGATAGGCGGGGGCGGGGGAGGGTGAAGGTTCGGAAGTACATTAGTGCGAGTTTTGACAAGGAGTTGCTATACCGGTTGGTATTCATGTGCTGGTGCGTTGTCCGGCAGAAGATAGGAAAGTGTAGCATCAGCGAATGTTGTACAACGCGTTTATCGTTTTCTATGAATCTCGGCCCTCTTTGTAACGTCGATGTCTTTCATGAACCCTGAGTCTCACGATAGTAAATTCATCGTACCCTTCTCTTAGCATTTTCAAAGTCTCCATTATGTTTTATACAAACATTGGTAGAATTTAATGCTGCAACACGGTTTAAGAAAAGCCATTTCTCTTATGTCGCGGGGCAAAGGTGTTGGAGATATGGACAAAATCTTGTTCCTCTAAATTTGTCAAGTTGTTTATCTGGCAGTGATCGTTCCCATCCGAATTTTCTTTTCGCATTTCAGTCGTAAAGACACTCTCTTTTTATCTGTAACTGTATGCATGATTTTATTTCCAGTTTATGTACTGATTATGTATATCTAGAATGTGAAACATCCCTATGTGTGCTCTGATGAACGGACACTTGAACCGATGTGATTAATTCTTGCTCTTTGCTGCATATTAATAGGAGTTTTGTTATCGATATGTGTTAAACAACGAAGTCTCAAGCAAATGCTGGAGTGTTCTGTAAATAGTTTTATTTAATCATGTCATTCGAGATGAATGAATAAATAGACATGTTGTTTCTAATTTAAACTGTTTCATCAATGTTGTCATATACTTGACGTCACACCAGGCATTGAACATTGCTTTTTATAACTCTGCTTTATCTCCATCAAAAGGTATCTAACATCGGAACATAACAGCTGCACCCGCGGTTCAGAAACATCACATGGACTGATAGGGGTCAGATGGTAGAATGTATTTCAAATAGTTTTACTTTAGGCACTTGCTTTCGATGTCAAGAATGGCCACAGTTACCGAGTTTTTAAATAGTACTTCGTATATAACTATACTTCAATTTATATCATATTTATAATTTAATTATCATTACAGTAATAGCATCATTCCAATAAAATGTTCCAAAACTTCAGTAATTCTTTAATATCTATTATACTTATGCACCTAAATCTTATTTTTACATATAAGCTACATTCGGTTTGATATTTGTTTTTTTCCTCTATGATCATTGTGAGGAATTTTTTTATAAAACAAATATGCTATAGTATTTTTGGAAAAACATACTATAGCGAAGCATGATAAGATATATAAAAAGGCTTGTTTTACAAGTACCGGCTGCAACTTTATCATGGCTTATAACGTCGGTTGTGTTCTTTAATACCTGCACATATTCAGTTTCTTTAAGACATAAATTAGAAAGCTACAACATATTGGACAGTATTTTTTCATAGAATTTCAAAACTAAAAAAATAATACCTAGGGTGATTAATTATGCTATATCGATCTGCAAAAACCTTCTAGATGTTTGTGAAAATTTGTGTACACCCTATATATATATATATATAATAAAAAATAAAGACAAAACAGGATAAAAATAAAGTTTAAATCGATACAAATATGAGAGAAACTCGGTGTTCATCCTCTAACAAAAGTCTATGTTTAGGGCGCTTACGTTTCAATGGCTATAAGTTCGGCGAATATTTCATTCGGAATTTTATGCACATATTAGTTTAAAACGAGTTGGAAATTGCACGTGAACGTAGCAAATGAGGTGCGTTCGTACGATAACGAAGTTTTAAAAATATTCAGATCTTGCTGATATAGTAGAGCCTACTTCGGATAGAGTAGAGTAGTCGAAATCTTTGTGTTTCTGTAAATATGCAGGAAGTATTTTTTATTACACCTCAGCAACATATATCTTATTTGTCATATTTCTTAAAAGTGAAATAGTTGAATATAATTAAAACACGCCCCAAACAATGTCTCCCCGTATAGCATTATGTAGTGGAATACTTTTGTGTCTCCCTGTAATTTAATAATTAAAATTCTTTGCATCACAGATTGTACAGAATGCATATTTTAGTATATATTTCATAGATTTATGCCAATTCTATTATGTTCGAATGAGTGTAACACCATTAAAATGCATTTGAAACTTTTTTCCTATTGACCGTAATGTAATGAAATACTTTTGATTGTCCCTGTAAATGATCTATGCATCCGACTTGCATAACGTTTGAAATGACTCGACAAAATTACGTAATAATTATATGTTTTAAATTTCAAAAGATTAAAATGCATTTGAAACTTTTTTCCCCATTGACCGCAATGTAACGGAATACTTTTAATTGTCCTTGTAAATGATCTATCCATCCAATTTTCATAAAATTTGAAATGACTCGACAAAATTATGTTATAATTATGTATTTTAAATTTCAAACGATTCGGTTGGGTATTTTTTGCATTGTTATATGCGGACAGACAGACGGACGGACAGACAGACAGAAGGACAGACGGACAGACAGACGGACTGAGCGACAACAATAGGTGCTACGTATTTACGTAATCACGAACGCACCTAAAATTTCCTTATTTTATTGATACGAGAAGTGTTTGAGAGAAATGGTGTTTATGGATGTGAGGACAGTAATATTTCTGAGAAAAATGCGACACTTTGTGAAGGTGCAATTTTTTTTGCTATACGTTTTCCAGGAAAGTTCATTTTCATTTTTAATCCAAACCTTTAGATAGGATAACAATTGCTAATGTAGATCTAATGCATGCTTTTATAAAAATAATATACTGCTGGCCACACAAAATGCAACACCAAGAAGGACCAGAGATATCACAACGAAATTTACATGGCAGATAGCATGTTGTATAAACATCAAACGATCAAAATTACAGACTTTTGTGACGTGTGGATGGTGACAAAATCAGTAGTTAATATAGCCGCCACTGTTGGCTATAACCATTGCCACACGCTACGGACAAGAACGATGAATCTTCGAACGTCTCCTAGGGCTACAGAAGTCCATGCGGCTTCCATATATAGCCAAAGTTGATCTGGTTTAGTAGCGGGTGGTGTATTCCAGGCCAGTTGTTGTGCAAGCATGGACCAGACGTTTTTGATTGGCGATAGATCGGGAGAACAAGCAGGCCAAGGAAGCAATTCATTCTGATGTGTATTGAAGAGCTCTTGAATATTGCGTGACAGGTGTGGCCGCGCGTTATCCTGCTGGGATATAACTGATGGCAAGCACTGTTTGTATTGGAGGACCACAGGCTCTAACACCTCAGAGATATAGCGCTGGCTGTTCAGTGTGCAATGCGTACTAGAGAAGTGCGGCAGTGAAATGCAATGCCACCCTAAACCATGATGCTGGGTGCAGGACCTGTGTGACGATGACTAACGTAACAGTTCAGCAGCCTCTTTCCCAGGTGTCTCCAAACTCGAATCCGACCATCGCGATATTGCAGACAGAAGCGGAATTCGTCAGTAAGCACAATGTCATGCCATTTTGTTGTCCTTGACCCCGTTTCTCGCATTGTTGGAGACGCAAACTTCTGTGGTTTGCAGTCAAGGGTAAAATGAGCAATAGACGTTTTGCGAACATTCCATTATGCTGCAAATGGCGTCGAATTTTACGAATGGACACAGAATGATGCGTAGCAGATTGAATCTGTTGTGCTATTGTTCATGATGTGGCTGCGCGACCCCTCACTGCCATGCGCACAAACCGCCTGTCATCACAGGCAGTGGTGAATCGACGTGGGCGCGATCGGCCCCGTTCGTCAGTTGTTCCCTCTTGCATCCAACGACTAAAGATCCGCATGATCATCGCTTGGTTTCGTCGAATACGTCGATCGATTTCCCTAACACATAATCCGCAATCCCTATAGGCTACTATTCTTTCTCGGTCGAATTCAGAAACTTAGTCAAAAGACGTCCAATGTCTTCCACGACGTATTGGTAAAGAGTTTTCACCAAAAAAAGCACGAAAAAAAAAATTGCCATACTTCAAATCGCCAATCTGTTATACGCTTATGGATGGCGCTACGGTCGCCCGTGATGTGCGTCTACGTTGCAATGCTAATGATTTGCATATTTCATCGCCACAAACGCATGCTGTAAACTTCACATGATTTGCATGCTTCCTTGAGGGTGTTGAATTTTGTGTGGCCAGCAGTATAGTTTATTTTTTTTGAAATAGTTTTGTTTTTAAAGAGAGCAGAAAGAGATTTTGAAATACGGGCAGCTTGTCCTCTAATAATGAGGAAGTGTTTATCACACACCAAACGCATATCAAAAGTAACATCCAGAAACTTTAATGGCGCATATCTCCTTCGGAAGAAGTTTGGGAGTCTTCGTTTCCCATTTAATACTTTTGTCTTGAGGTGTACTATCACTCCTTAAAGTTAAGGGAATCTTTAATAGTTCATAACTTTATTCATAATGATTAGGCCAGAGTATAGTTGTGTTGTGAATTGTGAGAACGATGAGGATTTATTAGTTTTTATGAGATATAGATATCGTCAGCTTGTTGTTCGTTGAGCTTAATGGGAATCAGGATACACCAGTGTATAAAATCATCTACATGCTTTTGTAGAATTTTGTGTAAGAGGTTTAAATGTCGAGCTGAAACGTAAACTACCGTGTAGTCCTCATACATGACAAGAAAAGTTCCCAGAGTTTGTGATACATCGTTATATAATTTATTGAATAATATAAGATGAGGACAAAGACTTGAAGAATGCCAGCGAGTATACGATATAAAGTAGAATCCTTTTTGTTCATGCGGACACAGAAAGTATGTTTCACTGAAGTAGGATTGTATTGAAATAAATTTTACTACATGAGTTGTTGAGCCCATTCCTAAACATCTAAATAATTAGTATGACCCAAATAACTTTCGCTCCATTAGTCTATCGCATCCAATAGTCTATATTATGGATGCTGAGTTTAATTATTATATAAATAATGCCCTTTTCCCAAACCGATAGAATATTCGAGGCGACGTTTTTGGTGAAGAATTCCATAAAACGAAGAAATTGATGCTATGTTGAATTTTTGGCTCTGAAGCCTAATTTTTCAGGTATCAGACTTTATTTTTTACCCAAAATATCATGAAGAATTACCTTAAAGACACGCTCAACGAATTTACTTCTTGAGGGTAGCAGTGTCATGGAGCGAATGTCAGTTGAGTCTTGCTAAATATTTAGATGTTTTGGAATAATATTTCAATAACTGATCAATAACTGATGCGGTAAAAACGTTTAAATAAAAATACTGCTACAGAATATATTTTTTTTTAATTGAAGAAAATTTTTGGTAGTTTTACTGTTAAAAAAAGAAGTGTTTTAGTTATTGTTTAACTGATTTATTTTATTATAAAAGCATTGAATATAGTTTATCAAACAACATTTATAACCCATTTGAGCTTCTTACAATTTTCTATTTAATTGATTTTACTTATTTAATTTTATTCGTATTTAAGATCAGGAAAAATAAATACAACTTTTTTAGTATAACTACATATCAACCTCAATTATTAAAAAATATTATTTGCAAAGATAAAATAGTTATTTTCTTAAATAAGATTAAAATAATAGAATCCTATATTTAAAGAACTACAAGAATACATACAAATTGATTTTTTGGTGTTATACTGCATTCTTAAATAGAGCAATGCAATTTAAATAATAAAAATCTAAATAATATTATTTATTAATGCCAAATATTCACAAGCTTTTTAAAAACTGAAAATGATTAATGAAATTTATAATTCGAGTATAAAAATCAGGAATTTAACTAATAAAAAGATATTTTTTATTTATTTATTTATTTATTTTTAAGATATTTAAATTAATGACGGTATTCAGATTAATGATTATAAAAAACAAAAAAGTATTTATTTTGTGAAATTTTTAAGGAAGATTTTTTACTTTAATCTTTTAAGAAATTAATTAAAAGCAATGTTATGTGAGATACTTTATTGACGTAGACGGTATGAAAAAATGATTATCAAAATCTAATTTCTTTTGTTTCATTTATTCTAATATTTTACTTTCTTTCATTCTCTTTGAAAAATAATTAAAATTCATCAGATTAATGAATTCCTGATTTTGTGCTTTAATTGCATATGAGCTTCTAATAAGGACCGAAAAAAATATATATAAAAATAAGTATTAATTAATTATACTTAAGATGAACTAAAATTTATTTTTCAGCTAAGTTTTATAACCTTCTTTTAAATGTATTATTTTTTATCGTGATGTCAAGCTTAACAGCCGCTTGTGTACGTATAGGTTTATATTTATATTACTAATGATTTTTTTAAATTATTCTTTTTAGATTATATTTGAGTAAATGGGAAAATAGGGAATTTAAAAATACAGAAAAGTGTATATGTTGTTAAAGGAATATCCAGAAAATATTTCTAAATACCAGTAATGCATGTTCGTCGTTTCATGAAGTTAACACTCATATTAAAATTGTCATATTTTAATTGCACATAATATGCATATATTTATTTTAAATGCATGTAACTTTGATAATAATTAACTTCATTTATGATATAGAGAAAATCCGTGTATTGTTGAATATTTTGATTTGTAAGACAAAGTGTGTTACTTTGTACGAAAATTACAAATTTAACCCATAGATTCGGTCAAAGCAAGTCCATATGGGAACACATAGGATACATAGGGCATTTTACATATTCCTAACCCTACACTCATCCACCATTTGAATATTTTACATTGCAAAACAAAAGCACTGAATTTTCTTCATATGGTGTATTGTATAACCTAGTAAAAAACATGAGAAAATGCGTTTAAGAATATTGATTGTCAATCATCATTAGAATGATCTGAGAATGATAGTCTAACTTATAACTAATATTGCATATTACTCGTCACGCAATATTGAGTAAAATAACCTTCTTCACTTTTCAACAAATTATCTTAAAAATACACTGACTAACAACGAAATATATATAACTTTTCAACATATAACACTGAACTGGTAGACATCATTGATGATGAGGTCTTATAATAAGGCTTTTGTAAGTTTTAAGAGTAAAATACAAACAGTGTCAATTTCTTAACACTTTTTAATGTTTTTAAATAAGAAAAATATAAATCAATAATTAGAATTTAAAATACAACTATATTTTTCAAAAAATCTAACTGACAGGATTATGGGATGGTTTAATAAAGAATTGAAATTTTCAAGAAAACTAGATGGATGTGCCAATCCCAAATGTTTCTCCTTCATACGTACATTTTAATATTTAAATATATGTCATAAACATCGCGTTTGCAGCGTCCCCTTCCGTTGAATTTTTTTTCAAACGACTTTTTTTCACGACCAATTTTTTCCTAATCATTAGAAATTTGAACCTCCCCACCCCCATTGATCACAGTTCTGTTTGCGCTTACCACTCTCAACGATTCAGATTTTCACCTCGAAATTTAAGTTTATGTCTAAGCTTCTAAAAAATTTTAATGAGATGCAAAAAATAACGGTAAAAAATAGTTGTATCTTACTCCAAAGTCTAAAGCGCCCTCTACCGACATTTTTTTGAAATTTATCTGTATAATTTATTTTCAAGACAATACTGACATAAAGAATAATTTTAGTGAAAACCTCAAATCAATTCACCTATTTTTCTGTTATTTGTAATCATTTGAAATTTGAACCTATCCACTCTCATTGAACACAGTTCAGTGTGCACTACTTAACCACTGATTTTGAGCTCAAAATTTATGTCTAAATTTCTAAAAAATTTTAATGAGATGCAAAAAATAATGGTAAAAAATAGTTGTTCGCTACTCCAAAGTCTAAAGCGCCCTCTATCGGCATTTTTTTAAATTTATCTTAATAATTTATTTTCAAGACAATACTGACATACAGAATAGTTTTCGTGAAAACCGCAGACGAATCGACCATTTTTTCCATTTTTTATAATTATTTCAAAATTTGGACCCTAAACTTTGATGGCGCCTACCTCTTTCGGAAGACGTTTGGGACCTTTAGTTTCACATTTGATATTATTTGCCTTGATGTGTACTATCACCTCTTAAAGTTTTGCCCAGTAGTTTAGATACAAACTGTATATGAAGTAAAATCACTTAAAAGTTTATTTCTATGGAAATTAAGCTGGATCTACAAACGAAAATTTGAATATCTCGCGATATAATTTTCGTATAGGTAAAAATGTGGAGTCAAAATATTTAAAATTAAAAATGTTTTTAGTTTATGTTAAATAAAGTCAATCGATATGTTTACCAGTTTCTATTTATTTTGTTTCTTTAACACTAGAATTACCGAGGCGGGTCATCTGTGACCCAAGACATGGTTTTTCGCTCGTATCACTATTGCTTTTCATAGTAAAACTTTGAAACTGATTGACTTTTCCTGAATATTTAGTATAATGCTTCAACACGAATTTAGTTGAAATCGAATGAAAACTTTTTTGTATACACATCTTTATTCCTAGAATTACCATGCTGGGTCATCGCTGACCCGAACAAAATAATTGCATTTTTCATTAATTTCAACAGGAATATTAATTTTTCAATAGCATAAGAATAGTGAAAGGATATGTTCCGAAGTTCTTTTTCAGAAAAGAGAGAAAGGAATGCGCATATGTACAGGTGAGAAGGGGGGGGGAAGGGTTGGCATGATCACATATCTATTATGCATTTGAAAATCAAATGTGCGTGTTTTTATCATATCTCAAGCTATTTTTAGAATGTTGCAGAAAGTTGTTATTTAGGTTACCCCTTAAAAAGTAACTAAAAAGAATATTTTGCCTGTCATAAACGACGCAGAAGAAAAAAAATGAATGTTTGTGGCGTTCCATTTTCGCACATTTATAGTGATGGCGCTATGACATAGGTTTTTCGAATGATAAAGTTTTAAAATTGTAAAGCGAATTGTCTTTTAATTATTTTAGAGACAAAATTTAGTGACGAATTCAAGATTGTCATCATCTGAAATGCTGGCAATCTTGACGTAAATGACAAAACAATTTTTCTTAAAAATGACTATAAAATTTCATCGTTCTTATCCAGTACAAGTAGTTGTAAACTCAATAAAAATAGCCAAGTGTTGTGGAGAAAGTCATAAAATACAAATAAATCATAAAGTAATTTGAAAAAAAAAGAGCGAAATAAAAAAAGTGAGAAAGATACACAATGAATCACTCTTCGAAGCGATTTGGAACATGGAAGGTAGAGCCATAGTGTTCAATATTTTCTGACCTGTGAAATGTCCAGTGATTCAAGATTTATTGGTCTGAAATTTGAGAGTTTTTAAAGATACAACAGATCCTATTATAAGCAGACGAGTTTTCTTGCTAAGACAATAGATAAATACAATGAAAAAGAACGTGAAGATATCTGTCCATGGAACACCACTGATATTTCTAACGAATAAAAAAATTTGCCAGATAAAGCAATGCTAAGACATTAAGACTAATACTTTTTGCGGAAACTGTTTGTAACTTGTGTTTACATTATATACAGTAAAAAATAAAAATAAAAATGACCATGGCATTTTGTGTGAATTGAGTGTACGGTAAACTGTACAAAAAGTAAAAGTTTAAGTAAAATAAAAAATCCCGGATATGTATATGTCATTAAATTTATTGTGTTGAAATATCTAATTAATCTGTAGGTTATTACACAATTTAAATCGATTGTATATGTATTATTTGTATCGATATGTATATATATTATTTAAAGAAGGTATCAAAACCTCAAAGCTAAAATTAGAAATAAAAAAATTTCTTTGTGGTATCTATTCTCAAAATTTCATATTGCGTAATATTTTAGAAGCTAAATTATATTAATTATTAATTAAAAATCATTGTATTCCTCGTGAATACTAATTGCGTGTCTTTATCTTCCATATAAAGCAAGAATAGCGTCTTTGAAAGCCATAGGTCAGAGATGACCCTGACCGGTAGTTCTAGGTATACAAGAAATGCGGTAATTCTAGTGTTAATAAAAATATAAAAATAATGAAACAACATTACACATGGGCCATTTTCACCATTCATTTACATTTTATGGTAAATGACTTGACAAGTAACGGACTAGACATTTCAAATAAAACTATTAGAAGTGAACTAGGTGTATAATTTCTAACTTATATAATAATTTACATACCTTCAAAAACTATTTAGTAAACTTACTTAGCAGCTTATATTTTATCGCTTACACACACGGTAATAGACATGACAAGTAATGGACTTGACATTTCAAATAAAACTATTAGAAATGAAATAGCTTGTATAAATTCTAACTTACATAATAATACACTATACGTTCTGAAACTATTTAGTAAACAACATTTAATTATAATAGTGAAAAAATCATTGTTTTAATATTAAATTTTATGGTAACAGACTTGACAGTGAAAAAAATTCCAACTTTCATAAAAACTGATTCTTGCAACTGTTACATAGCTTCACAATAGATAAGTAAAAAATGACAAGTAGTAGTTGAGTGAATAGTTTAAAATGCCCCTGGTTAACGGTATTTTTCAGAATAAGGAAACATTAAAAAATATGAGGAAGTGGACTTAATTTCAGTAATTTTTGATAGATAAAATTAATATTTAATTCATGTTTTTAAATTAAAAATTTAAGTGAAATTGATCTTATAATAATAAAACAAAATGCATCACTACATTTGCTAAAGAATTCAAATGCTTCAATAAATGTAACAAAACATATCAGTTCAACTGATAATGGCTTTCTGAAACACGAATTAATACTGAGATCAATAAAATTCATATTTAGTGCTTTAAATCATTATTCGCTGCAGACCTACCGGCATAAATTTATCGCAAATTTTATACAAGTTTTATTATTACGTGCCTAGATTGTAGCATTTAAAACTCCTGATAAAGTAAAGATTAAGTATAAGTATAGCAAAATTATGTAAATTCACCTGAAATGAAGTTATTTTCCAAACTTTGAATAACGAAAATGATATAAAAAGTGAATGATTATGATTTATGATAACGTGACATGAGTGCTCAAGATAATGTGCTTGAGTACATTCAGAGAAATTTTTTTCTTTTTTTATAGATCTTCATTAATCATTGCATATGTTTGGAGAATCATAATATGTTACTTATTATATCGCAAAATAAACGCCATTTTATAAGAAATTACATTATATTTACGGATTTATATTCTAAAATATTGCTTTGAAACTGAGAATGATTAAATTATATTATGCTGTTTGTTTTTAAGACTGTGTTTGCAATGACGATTGATCTCTTTTTAGATTGATCTTTCTTTTAATTATAATTGTTTTTATTCGAATCACGCTTCCGATTTTAATGCGTTCGTTTTCTTATGAATGTTTTTGTCATATTATAACATGATTGTACAATGACTTCAATGCATTATGTTTATAAAATAAATCGAAGTACGCGTTACATTAAGAATATTCCTTAAAGCCTCAGTATAAATATTTAATAAACAATTTAATACTTTAAAACTTTATAGTTTTTAGGAATGTCATATTTAATACAGTGGAACATACCTAAAGTGACTCCCTTTTGGACCGGCTAAAATGGTCACTATAAATAGGTGGTCACTTTATGGAATGTCTAACATTTCTAATCTTAAAAATTAACATATATATATATATGGAAAAATGCACTACATTAAGTAATGAACTGATTAGTTAACAACAATAATAACTGAATTGCTAATTTAAAATATACTATATAAAAGGTAATTTGCTTAAAATTCGCGCTATTTCTTTTGAATACAATTAAAATTCCATACTGATTAATTTAAATAACGCTTAACTACAAGCTACACTGCAATTTATATGCATTTTCATTGTAATTGAATAATGAAAAAGTTTCTATGACTGGCAGTAATAAAATTTTAATTAAAATCACCTTAGACAAGCGCAAATATCATTGAAACAAAGGACAAAGTGGTCACTTTATACATTACGCAAACAGTCATTACAAAAGATAAATTTGTTACTTTTTTAATGAATCAAAAAAAAATTTCAAAAAATGACCACTTTAGTGTTTTAGATTGAAAATTTTCAGCATCCAGAAAAATAAATAGGCATTTTTTACAAGTTCAAATAACATTGACAATGACAGGCCAACTGGTCACTTTACACAGGTGGTCACATTATCGGAAAATTCTCATGTTATTTTATGCGAGCACAAAGGCTAAATTTTCCAAAATCGTAGCCATTTGGCCACTTTATCAAGGAGGTAACTTTAGTAGGTTCCACTGCACACTGGTGTCCAAAAGTTGAGCATAATTGGTAACTAATTACTAATTAAATAAGTAATGAAAGAAATATAAATCGAAATGTGGTGAAACTCTAGGTGTGTAAACAAAATAGTATGCGTCATGTATTTTCGCGAAGAGTTTTCCCCGAAATCGAGCTGGGGACCGTCTACAAATTGAAAAAGAACGAAGATCTTTTGGATAACTCTATCAAAACTAATGTAGCAAAAGCGTTCAAACTGCACATTATAATTAAGTGGCTTATTGTAATGTACTGTGTTTATTTTTATAAGGATAGCATTCATACTCGTTGAGAAATTAAGGTTTTTATAAAAACAGTCGTAAGTTTTTTGCTTATAATTTGCAGAGTTCTTAATATAAAATAATGTTCTTTTCTGAAAATATGAAAAACATCATTGTACAAAATACCCTGTCATCAGAATTTAAAAATAATAAAAATTGTATGAAAAATGAGTAGGTTTAGTAAATAATTTTTCATTGCGCATGCGTCAACAATATCAAAATTTTATTTGGATATTGTGTTAGCTAAATGTATAGGCCAATTTCTGTAAAAGTTTCAAAAACATAGCTTGAAAATTCTGAAAATTATCGTCTATAGAATCAACTCAAAATCCGTTATTCCTAAAAGGAAGCAAAATATCAGGGGTTTTATCCAAATACAGTTGTACGTGCAATATTGTCTAGGCACGAAACAATGTAATATGGATAAAGCCCCTTATATTTTTGCTTCATTAGGAAATAAAATATTTTGATCTCATTCTATCAACGATAATTTTCAGAATTTTTAATCTATGTTTTTGAGACTTTCACAAAAGTTGCTCTACACATTTAACTTACATAATATACAAATGAAATTTTAATAGCGTTCACGCATGCGCAGTAAAAAATTATTTAGTAAACCTGCTCATTTTTCATACATTTTTTATTATTTTTAAATTCTGATGTCAGGGTATTGTGTACCATGATGTTTGTCATACTTTCAGAAAAGAGCATTATTTTATATTATGAACTCTGCAAATTATAAGCAAAAAACTTAGGACTGTTTTTATAAAAACCTTAATTTCTCTACGAGTGTACATGCCATCCTTATAAAAATAAACACAGTACATTACAATAAGCCACTTAATCATAATGTGCAGTTTGAACGCTTTTGCTACATTAGTTTTGACAGGGTTATCCAAAAGATCTTCTTTTTTTCAATTTGTTGACGGTCCCCTGTTCGATTTCGGGGAAAACTCTTCGCGAAAATATATGACGCGTACTATTTTGTTTGCACACCTGGAGTTTCACCACATTTCGATTTATATTTTTTTCATTACTTACTTAATTAGTAATTAGTTACCAATTATGCTTAACTTTTGGACACCAGTGTATATGAAAAAATATATAGTGTTACTTTTTTCGCAAACATTCATTTGGGATGGTAAAATAACTTACAAGGAAGCAGTGGCGCAGCCAGAATTCGGCTCTGGGGGGGGGGGATAGAGTTGCTTCAGGGGTAATTCTGGTAAAAAAAAAAATCGGAAATTCACATCGCATTTTCGGAAATCGGCGGGGGGGGGGTTCCGCGAGTTCCCCCCTCTCCCCCCCATGTGAAGAGGGTTTATCCGCGATCTTCAGACGAAATGGGCGTCTTTCCACGACCTTCAGACGAAATCAGCGATTTATTTGCGATATTTTAGCAAAATCGGCGATTTATTGCGATCTTTCGTGATAATCGGGTGTTTTCCGCGATTTTTTGAAGAAATCGGCGTTTTTCCGCGACCTTTAGAATAAATCAGCGATTCATCTGTGATATTTTAGTAAAATCGGCGATTCTTTGCTATCTTTTGTCGAAATCGGCTTTTTTTCGACGATCTTTGTACACAATTTGCAATTTTACGCGATCTTTTCTTGAAAAAGGCGTTTAATTCTCGCGGTCTTAAGACGAAATCGGCGTTTTTTCCGTGATCTTTTGATGAAAGCGGCCTTTTTTTTCAATGATCTTTTGACAAAATGTCTTTAAGCAATCTTTTATCGAAAACGGCGTTTTGTCCCCGATTTTTTAACGAAATCGGCATTATATCAGAAATCTTTAGACGAAATCGACGTTTTCCCCGCGGTCTTCAGACAAAATCAGCGTTTTATCTGCGATATTTGGTGAAATTGCCGTTTTTTCCGCGAAAAAAAGGGACAAGATAAAAATGTTACCAGAAAAAAAAGTGACAAGGAATTTATTTTGGGGATTTATTGGCTAAGTATGATGGGGGGAGGGGGGCTGGCTCTTAATTTAAGTGAATGGTTTTTTTCATGCTGAATTAATTGCTTTGATTCAATTTTTGGATATACGTTCATACTTGAAAAGATGCTCGCCTGATTAGTTTTGGGAACGGACGATTAACCCTCCCCCTCCGCCCTAAATAAGATGAATGGTTTTTAAGCAGAATTATCCAACGTGTGTCAAGTTTTGGATATAGGTTCTTTCTGATAAGGCTTATATATAGTATTGTGGTGTCGCGCCCTGAGTTTCTCTTTACTAAGTTGGTGCATTTGTTAAGTTCATCAATAACACATTTTTAATTCCCCGAGTTCTTTATTAGAACCATAGATCAATTATTAAAAAAACAAATAAAACAAATTACAACTACATAGGAGCCATTTACATTTCGCTTAGCAAGTCTCAGCCATCTTACATCAATGTACTTCCTTGTACATTACCAGCACATGTCTCTCTTCCACCTACTTTCTTTCCCTCTCGATGCTCAATAATCCCAGTGTCCCCCTCAGATCATTGCCACTAGACCAGTGCAATTATTTTCTAGGCATGTTCCTTGAGGTTCTTAACTGTTTTTGAATGAAGATACTTTCAACTCTGCATACCTTTTCACAATAAGACTTCGCTGTCCATTGTCTGCCACGATTAAATTGTCAGTACGTCGTCACAGTATATAATGCCTCAAGAATTTTGGGAGTTTAATGGTTAAGTATAGAGGGTGCGTGAGGGATAACCTCTCTTAAATTAAATAAATGGCTTTTTACGCAGAATTATCCGATTTGCTTCAAATTTTGAATGTAGGTTCATTAAGATAAGGGGTATCCCTGATTAGTTATGGGGTTCTTTTGCTAATTAAAAAGGGGGGTCGCGATTATTCCCCCTTAAATTAGATAAATTGTTTTTATGCACAATTATCCGATGTATTTCAAATTTTGGCTATAGGTTCTTTCTCATAAAGTGAATCCCTGAATAGTTTTAAGTGTTTGTTTATATATCCTCAATAGCTGTTTGCATTTAAAACTGTGATTTATGTTGCTGCATAGCATTTTTCAGTATTCTATAAATATCGTAACAAAGAAAAAAATATCATGTTTTTCTTAAAATATTTTTTTTTTAATTTAAATTTGTTTTTATTTTTTTAAGCGTTCAAACCTGAAGATTTATCAAGAACTACAGGTTTTTAAACAATTAACTTTCTAATTACTAGCATAAGCTAGAAATAAAAAAACTATTTTTATTACAACAAATTAATGAATTCACTAGTTCATTCATTCGTGACATACAATATAGTTTGTACATTAAAATTTTCTAACATATATATTTTTAATGTTTTATATTATATTTTGTGATGCGTGATATGGGACATTAATTAGTAAAAATCCAGTTTTAAATGATAAATATTTGGCGTAAATTAAAATGACAATGACAACAAATGATTTAGTACAGGGCTGTCCAACCTGGCGCCCGCGAAACACCATAAAAATGTTACAGAAATTGTTGCCTTATTAAATCTCCGAATATCTCCGATTCAATAAGGTCTTGATTTCTGTAAGAATTTTCTGGTATCTCGCGGGCGCCAGGTTGGACAGCCCTGATTTAGTATATTACTTTTTTCACAAATAAAAAAAAATAAATAAATAAACCAGTTTTAAATGCAAAATGAATGGAAATTAATCATTATAAGAAAAAAGGTAAAATGTGTTATAATGTTTTCTGACATAATAGTTTTCAATCATTAAATTAAAAAATAAAGAAAAATTGTTTTATTTGTTATTTGCGTTCAGTTGCATTCAACTCGCTTTTTTATGTTACTTGAATATTTTTGCGGCAAACCTTTACCGGGAAATCCCCTAAACGACAATTTCTTAAGAGACTAGCCGCCCGCGATATCTACCGGACATCCCCCTCCGTCGAATGGGGAAAGCTAGCTTCTTTCCCCGAAAGAGCTTCCTGAATGGACTGCTGCATCCCTCCCTATTTTAACTATATTAATTAGCTTATACGCCTTACCATAAAGAAACTACATCCAAAATTCGAAGCAAATCAGGTAATTCTGCGTAAAAAGCCATTTATGTAATTTAAGTGGGGTTATCCCCAGTTCCCTCCTCTATACTTAGCCAATAAGCCCCCCCCCCTTTTGTTTGGGATCCACTTTATGAGAAAAAAAACTATGTCAAAAATTTTAAATATATCGGATAATTGTGCATAATAAAACAATTTATCTAATTTAAGGGGGGGGGGGTGGTAATCGTCCGTTTCCCTATTTATACTTAGCAAAAGAACCTCATAATTAATCCGGAATACGCCTTATCATATAGAACCTACATCTAAAATTGAAGCAAATCGGATAATTCTTCATAAAAGCTATTTATTTAATTTAAGGGGAGTTATCCTCTGTTTTTGCCTTTAAACTTAGCCATTAAAACCTTAAAACTATTCAGGGATTCACCTTATCATAAAGAACCTATATTTAAAATTAAAATACATCGGATAATTCTGCATAAAAACAGATTTATCTAATTTGAGGGGGTAATAATTGCTTGCCCCCCCTTTATAATAAGGAAAAGAACCCCGTAACTAATCAGAGATACGTTTTATCACAATGAACCTATGCCCACAATTCGAAGCAAATCGGATAAATCTGCTTGAAAAGCCATTTATTTAATTTAAGAGGGATTATCCCCCGTCCCCCTCCCCTTTATACTTAGTAATTAAACTCTTAAAACTATTCAGGGATTCCCCTTATCAGAAAGAATCTATATCTAAAATTTGAAATACATCGAATAATTTTGTATAAAAACCGATCTATCTAATTTGTGTGTGTGTGTGTGTGGGGGGGGGAAATTGACCATCCTCTCTGAATAATAAGCAGAAGAACCCTTTAACTAATCAGAGATACATCTTATCATAATGAACCTATGTCCGAAATTCCAAGCGAATCGGATAAATCTGCGTAAAAAACTATTAATTTAATTTGAGAGGTTGCGGATGGGGGGGTGTATCATATGTCCAATAACTGAACCAAAACAGTTAATTCAGCACGAAAAACCCATTTACCTAAATTAAGAGTCTCCCCCTGATCCCCCCCCCCTAAATGCTTAACTAATGAATCCTCAAAATCAATAATGAATTCCCAAAATCAATAATAAATTCCCAAAATCAATTCTATGTCCCTTTTTTTTCCGGTAACTTTTTTTCCGCTTTTGTAGTTTATGTCACTTTTTTTCCGTTTACCCACTTGCCTATTTCGGGCGTTTTTTAAATGAGAATTAATATTAATTAAAAAAATTGTCTGAAAGTAGTCCCTTTAAAATAGTAGTAAGTAGAAAGTAGTTAGAAATTTTTCTTCCCCTAAATCTCTGCGCCCGGGGCGACCGCCCTCCCCCCCCTTTCGCATGGCGCTGTTTGTATCTTTCCAGAAACATAAATATAAACGAATTATATACTTTCCAAACATACCTGGATTTCAAGAAAGCTTGAAAGAACTCGAAAGATTAAAAAAAAAACGATCTCTTATATCCATCTTTTTCATAATTTTCTTCTCTGAAGAGGATTTAATATCCATAGCGAAACGCACAATAAAGGAAACCTTTGTACTACAGCAACTAACAACAGAATGTTTGTGGAATTAAGTCTATCCTTCAAAGCATGCGAGCTTGCGTTTTTCCTGGAATTTGAGAGTCCAGTCCCGTTTCCAAAAAAAGAGCAAGAAACAGATGCAACTAATTAAGAACCCCCCCCCCCCCAATGGTGCAGTATTGAAAAACCCGAGACGGCATTGGCAGCGACAGGAAATGACCATTCCTTTTAGCCTTCGGCTGATTCCCAATAGTATAAATGAATGCCGGCCTTTTCCGAAATTGAGTGACCAGTTTTCGAAACTGATACTGTTGCTATGTGCTTTCCCCATTTTTCAAAGAAAATACATTACTGCCGCTTAAACGAGTCAAATTTTTAAATAAAATTTGATTCAATAAAGCGGCAGATTTCGAGAACAAAACAAATAAAATTCTAACATTAGTTTTGTTTTTTATGATTTGGTTCATAAAAATGGAAATTTTTGTATTTTTGTCATGGCTCTGGGGGGGGTTAACCCCCAACCCCCCCCCTCGCTGCGCCACTGAAGGAAGGTCTCCATACGGACATAATCCGAAAAATCTGAAAAAATCACAGACTGTTCTTATCTTGAGGACATATACGTTTATAAAAAAAATCGGCGGAACCTTCGCACCCCTTCCTTAAAAAATAATGAAAATTTCGTTATTTGGCGATTTATCATCGGTTGGCGATGAAAAGCAATTACAATTTTTTTTTTATGTCAAGTGAATTTTAAAAGAAATAAGTTTCATGTTCAACGTATTTAGATAAATTAAATATCACTGGTTTTGTCAGCTTTAGTTTGTATTAAGTATAATTTCGTTATATTGATATTTATATGAATTTGCGTTCAAATTTAACCATCAAAATTTGAGATTTAAAACGAAATTCAAATTTAAACTAATTAAAGACGTTTTATTTTCAATGCCTAGTTGAGGATTTTTAATTCGATTTATTGTTATGGAAACATCTGGCTTTTACTTTTGAATACGCTTAAATGCATGAAAATAATTTTACCGAATAAAAACGTTTTATGTATGATTTTTTTTCCAGAGTTAAATTAAATAACTACAGCAACAAATATTGTATAAACGCAATTTAATATATATATATATATATATATATAATAAACTCTCCCATTGTTTATGTGTAAATTCATTAAATTCTATTTACAAGTATTCTAAAAATCCTAAATTTTTCAGTTGCATTAAAATTATTTGCTTTTGGCGGGGAAAATTGCTTCTCGCCAAATCGTGTGATACTTTCGTCTTTTCACGCCAGATATTCGAAAGTATTTTATTTTTACGTGTTTTCTACTGCAATTCCGCCGATATTTTTCACTGATCCTTTATTACATACATAAGTAGTTAAATTAGTATTTTTTTAAAATATGAGTATGCCCAGTATGGAGACCTTCCTTGTAAGTTATTTTACCATCCAAAATGAATGTTTGCGGAAAAAAAAAACTTATTTTGAGACGGTAAAATAACTTACATAGATTTCCGTTTAATAATTCAATTTTTTATCATTTAACAAAGACCTGAACCTTACCAGAAGGACATTGATTCACCCGTAAATAATTTAGAATTGTCTGATCAGTTGTTCTGTAAACGTTTTGTAACAACTGTAAGAAGAAATTAAAACGGACTGGGACGTATTTTAAATGTTTAAGCAAAGCTAGTTTTTTTTTACGCATGGATACATTTTAACAAACGTAAAAAGCTAATGAAATGAAAAGACATCCTCTGCTCTCTGTATAAGCTATGGACACAGTGGTAAGTAAAGTATCTTTTGAAATATTCTGCGAGGCGTTTTTGACGTTGTATATTTGCATTTTGTAATAAAAAAGAATATTGCCCAGTTAAACTGATGGCATTGAGCTCACAGGCTACGCATACTAATTGTACATTACAGCCTTGTATTTTCGTTAATTCCGTTCGAAAAAAAATTAAAAAGGGGCAACAGCTCTCCCCTTTCTCCTTTTTTATACTTAATCATTGAACCTCCTAAACTATCAAGTACATGCTTTATCATATTAAAAAACCTATATCCAAAATTCAGAGCAAATCGCATAATTCTTAATAAAAACTCTTTTAGCATTTATATAATTTAAGAGGGGTTATTTTCCTCTTTTATACTTAACCATTAAACTTCCAAAACTATTCAGAGATTTGAACAAAATCTGACAATTCTGATTGAAAAATCCATTTATACAAGTTAAGGGGAGGGGCATTCTCCCAGTTTATACTTATTCAATGAACACCTAATAACAGCCACGGACTCGCCTCTTCAGAATGATCCTATATCTAAATTTTGAACGAAAACTTTTAATTCTGCATGAAAATCCCGTTTATATCAATTAAGAGAGGGGGGCATGAGCCCCCCGTTCCCCCTGTTTATACTTATTCAATGAACACCTAATGACAGTCACGGAATCGCCTCATCAGAATGATCCTATATCTAAATTTTGAACGAAAACTGTTAATTCTGCATCAAAATCCCGTTTATATTAATTAAGGGGAGGGGCATGAGCCCCCCGTTCCCCCTGTTTATACTTATTCAATGAACACCTAATAACAGTCACAGAATCGCCTCATCAGAATGATCCTATATCTAAATTTTGAACGAAAACTTTTAATTCTGCATGAAAATCCCGTTTATATCAATTAAGAGAGGGGGCATGAGCCCCCCGTTCCCCCTGTTTATACTTATTCAATGAACACCTAATGACAGTCACGGAATCGCCTCATCAGAATGATCCTATATCTAAATTTTGAACGAAAACTGTTAATTCTGCATGAAAATCCCGTTTATATCAATTAAGGGGGGGGGGGCATGAGCCCCCCGTTCCCCCTGTTTATATTTATTCAATGAACACCTAATAACAGTCACGGAATCGCCTCATCAGAATGATCCTATATCTAAATTTTGAACGAAAACTTTTAATTCTGCATGAAAATCCCGTTTATATCAATTAAGAGAGGGGCATGAGCCTCCCGTTCCCCCTGTTTATACTTATTCAATGAACACCTAATAACAGTCACGGAATCGCCTCATCAGAATGATCCTATATCTAAATTTTGAACGAAAACTGTTAATTCTGCATCAAAATCCCGTTTATATCAATGAAGGGGGGGGCTTGAGTCCCCCGTTCCCCCTTTTATACATATCGAATGAACTCCAAAAACTAATCAGGGAAGCACCTTATCAGGATATACCTATATATAAAATTTCAAGTGGATCCGATATTTTTATCATGAGTTATCGCGTTACGCACGAACGAACATACGAACGTACATTCAGAACGGACGGGCACATAAGCTCTCAGGCTATGATAGCCTGTGAGCTAAAAAACTCTGATTAACAAAAAATATACATAATTAATGAAAAAATAATAAAAACGCACAAATAATTATTATCTCAAACATTGTGGAGACTAATTCTTTTCAGCGCTATTGTTATGTAATTGGTAAATTAAAAATAAAATTACATTTAATATGTTTCTTTAGAATGTCCACAATATTATTAAAAAATATTTAAATGGAAAAATAGCAAGCATGTATTTAAATAAATTTTTGAAAAATTTTGAAGCGGGAGTTCACATTGACTGATATTTATGTGCTAGCAGCCCACTATTTAAACAGAAAATTGCTATTTTCAATCATTGTATTTTGATTTTATTCTTGTTTTTCCCTTCAATAATTTAAGCTATTACATGTCTGAAATTTTTATTTAATTTACATTTTATTAATTAATTTATTTATATCTGAATGTTTAATTTCCTTATCGGATATAATAACTTGAATTCAAATCATGAGGTATTTATATTAATTCCAGTACAAATGGATTTTTATTTTGTAATGATGTGCGCATAATAAAGATTTGAAAAAAAATAATCTGGCATTGGGATTTTTTTTCTTTTAATAATAAAAATTGAATAAATTGCGACGTAGTTTTCAAACAAATTGCATTTGAAAACAATTTCTAATAAATTGTTTTTTTTTTTTTTTAACACATGGTTGACTACGACGGTGTAAAAATTGGAAATATGTAAAAATTAAAAATAGAAAAATATTGCAGCAACGGGAAAGAAAAAAAAAAAAAGAATGTAACTTGTCAGCACACGCGTCTACTTTTGTAACGTTATTACACGCGTGAGATAAATCTCACTCGATTTTGCCTATTATTATATGTTTTTGCTAAATACGTTTTAATAACGAATCTATTGTTCTGTACTGTAAAATGTATCAGTATTTCTTATTTTTAGTGAAAAGAAATTCATGCCTTTTATATTTATTTTGATATTTTGTAGCTGTTACTCTAAAAATCACGTTTTTCCTTAGAAAAAAAGCAAATGTTTTTATTTTTCTTTTTACCTTTTAAATAATGAACCATTACACAAAATGCACATAGATCACATTTATTATTTTTTCATCAATATACACAAGTAGGTTTTGTCTTACTTTTTCATTAAAATTATTTTAACGTATGGTATTCTGTAAGAAATAAACGTATCGAAATGAACTGTTAATACACGTAAAGGGTGTTTTTATCCCAAAATCCATAATTTCCCCCTTCCCAATGAGCAAAGGAGAAACGTTCATTTCCCACTAATTCTTTTCTTTGATCTTTATGTTTAAAGGTACAAGGTGGGCCAAAAAATATGATTGGGGTAGATTTTATGTCAGCGCGTGTGTTCACGGGTTATTGTTTGCAGGTGCTACGGTCAAAATGACGTCAGTGTTATTTACAAGTGCTTTTGTCCATTGAAACATACATAAATAGTTGTTTGTTTATAAATACACTTATAAATTCTGCAAGAACTATTCTCCAAGAGATATTAAAGCTCTAAATATTATCTTTTGACTTAAAGAAGTGTTTACTCAACATATATTGCATTACCAAAATCTATTTTAAAAAAATCGAACTTCTGTAAGTTAATTTTTGTTATAAAAAAAAGAAAAATAGAAAAAAATTCTTTTTAATATCGACAATGTATTCACAACTTTGACTTTATTAATTTTTTATGGAATTAACTTATGTAATATATATCTAATATTTCTACAACAATATCATTATCTTTTCCAATCTTACTTAATCATTCCCTTAGAAAACGTCTTAATTAATATTTCATCAATTTAAACAATGTGCAGTTATAATCTTTCTGTAAAGATGCATTATTATTTTTAAGTACTTATATTTTAGTGAAAAGCAATTAAAATTTTTAATACTAGGACATTTAATGAAGAAAATATTGGATCTATTAAGGACAAGAAATTTTATCTGCTTGTATTTCTCATATTTTATTCACAAACAAAGGGAAGTAATTAAATATACCCGATTTCTTTTTTCTTGTATTTTTTTTATTAAGCTTATTGTGTCTATTATGAAACTGAACTCAAAGTAAAATATTTATGCTAAAAAAGCATTTTTTTTTAAATTTTCAAATGTAAATTATAATTTTTTACACACTTATATTTTACTGAACATTGCTTTTGTATGTAAAAATGGAATTTTGTAATCGGTTACTTTATATTCAGATTTGTATATGTTAGTTTTATGAAAATATATAACGTCTATATCAATTTCTGTCGAATGACAATGAAACATTTTAATATTTATAAATTTCTTTATAAATAAAAGAGAATAATTAAATTTATTTACTTATTGTAGCCATACATGAGGTTTACAATAAAAATCTATTTAATTGTCTGATCACAATCTCACAAATCGGGGAAATGCAAAATGGAGATATTGAAAATTGAAAATACACATATAGCAGAAATTATATGGAAAAGAACAAAGTCTGTGGTAATTTTAAAAAAGTGCGATTTAACGAAGACGGTTTAATATTAATGTATATCTATGTATAGCGAAAACAATTTTGAAATCTTGAATAGACATATGCTTATTTATAATGCATACTTTTTACTACTGCCGCAATTTAAAAATGAAACAAATCTTAAAATAACCTTTAAAAAAACTAAGTGGCACTTTCTTCCATGTAAACCAAATTAAATAATTTTCCATAATGTGTGTTATGCCAAATTATAGTATTTTAACAAAATTTGCTTGGAGCTACTTCATTTACACATATAGCATGATTTTTAGATTAAAAAAAAATGTTTATAAAAAATAAAAATATTAATTTTACATTTAAACTTATTAATTATTAAAAGCTTTCATACATATAGAAAACTTTCCGTGGAAAAAAAAACTAATATTTATAGATGTATAAGAAAGTAACTGACCCTTTCGTCGTTGCCCGGGACCATAGATGTTTTCAAACAAGTTGAAAATATTTAAAATCTTCACTCATAATAAAATTAGAGAAATATATCCGAAAATAAACCTTTCGAAAAGGGCCTCTGTTGTCAGAAGCAAAGTAGGCCGGTGTACATATTTTAATATGTAAATTATTGTTAAAATGATTGTTCTCATTCTCTGAAATAAATAAAATATATATTTGAAATTACGAAAAAAATATTTTTACCAAAATAATATCATTTTACTGGTTTATGAAAATTCAGAGAGAAAAAAGCCCTTCTTTTTCGGACATAATATGAATTTTATAAGATAGTGAAACATTAAGTAAATAATAATGATTTGCAAAGCTGTTAATGACTATTTAGTCAATAAGATCGATTGAAATAGAAATGAAAACATTCAATGAAGTGTAACATGCATGTTTCAGTTAACACAACTGAAGTTTGAGGGGAGGGGGATCACCATTTTCTGACATATGGATTTTATAGGAAAGTAGTGTTGACTTTAGAAAAAAATAGAAACACTTCGTGGGAATTTTTCAAGTTTCTGCTGAAAAAAAAATTAAACTGTTTTTTTTTTTTTCAGATCAATTGAATTGCCATGGAGCGCATAAAATAAATAAAAAAAGCTATTGGGCTGCACGTCCTTCTAACATGGCTTAGAGTCATGCAAGTAAGGGAAACATTAAGTAAATATTAATGAATTACAAAGCTGCTTATAACTGAGCAAAAATGGAAATTAAGACTTTATGGAATGTTTTCATTTCACAAGCAACTTTAAATTCTTGAGCGAAAACAATGTAACATACATATTTAACCCGCGAGTAGTCGCGACTTTTTTCACAACGTCATTAGTCGCGCTTGGTCTTTTCGCCGCTGGCCTCCCGCATAGGAAATATGTAAAGTAAGAAATATTTTTCACCTAATATACGAAAAAAAACATTTTAATGAACATATAAATTTGCAGTTTTCTTAAATTATGCATTTTATTCCTGAGATCTGGAGTAATTGGAAAAAATAAAAATGAACTGATATTAGTTATTGTTACGTAGAATTTTTCGCCATTTTCAACTTTGTTTCTAAAATTGTACCTGATAGAAAAACAGAGGTGTCCTGTTACTTCACTAATGTGGTCGAAAAACCTTTAGTCTGCTATCATGTCTGTCATGTCATAAAGTCTGCTGCAAGTCATGGCAGATCACCGTTGTATTTGTAATGCGATACAAGTTAGGAGAAGATGAGTTATACGGGAGGCGAAAAAACCGACACGCGACTACTGCCGGGTTAATAAAAATTACGAGTTTGCTCAGAAATGAAAACATTCTATGAAATGTACGATGAAAGTTTGAGGGAAAAGAAAATATATGTTTTCTGACATATTATGAGTGTTATAAGAAAACAATGTTGACTTAATGTTTCAAATCAGCACTAAAAAGTAACACATTAAATAAATATTAATGATTTACAAAGCTGTTGTTTATAACTGGGCAAAACTGGAAATGACTTTATTATTTATTGAATTTTTTCATTTCATATGCATCTCCATTCTTGGGCGAAAATAATACAGAGTAAATGTTTCCTAAACATTATGAGTTTGCTCAAAAATGAAAACATTCAATAAAGTGTAAGATGCATGTTTTAATTAAATCTTTTAAGTATGAGAAGAAAAAAATCACAGCTTTCTGACATGAGTTTTATAAGTAAGTGAAACATTAAAATATCAGAACTCAATAACATCGTTCGAAAATCCCCGCTTCCCTCTGTTAAAAAAAAGTGATTTTTAGCTTGTTTAGTATACATATGCAATATGAATTTGAAAATTCCAATTCAGAAAATTCTTAATTGGCCAAGAACGGAAATAAACTTGAATCATTCCATATGAAACTCTCAAAAAAAAAAAAAAAGGAAAAATTCGCTTCGCTGAATTAGACCTAAGCTTACCAGCTATACACATGGCGTTCACGTTTAGCATGCAGAAAGAATATTGTTCGAAATAAAATAACTTACGTAAAGTGTTAATTTTGTGTAGTGAAAAATAAACTATATTTTTCAAAAACCTGAAGATTATTATAAATGAATTAAGTAAAATAAATTATCAAAGAAGGAAAATTAATAATTGCGTGCGTGTATGTCGCGGGCCGATGTCCGCATTTAAGTACAGATAGAGATCACACAACGTTATCTTGTTTCAGAAACCTATCAACGCAATCTATCGGACCAATTTTTAGTTTCTACTTTGATGTTGCGGAATGCTCCATACAAACTTCCACAACCCTCATTTTAGGGAAGTGCGGGGATAGAAAGAGACAAAAAGTAGCCTATGTCACTCTCTATCCCTTCAAATATCTCCACTTAAAAATCACGTCAATTCGTCGCTCTGTATTGCCGTAAAATGTGAACAAACAAACACAAACACACACACACATACATTTTTTCATTTATAATATTCGTATGGATATAAATTCTGCATGAATTAGTATTTTCATAACATTGATAAACTCTATTAACTATTTGAAATGAAAGAAAAAACGGTCAAACATTTTTTTCATTGATATTAATGATAATATAGGGCTAATTCCACAGGTTAAATATCTTTAGCTGGCAAATGAGTACTTCTCCAGAAATGTAAAAGCTACCTTCCATATAGTTGAAAAAATCTCAGAATGTTTTGAATTGTGCTTACGTATGCGTTTGTTATGTCATTATAGCTCATAGCACTTTAAGCATAATTGAAAGCATAATCCAAAAGTTGAAATTGAAGGTTAAGCATAATTGAAAAATTTGGATATGTGGGACTTTAAACTAACTGTAAATAAAATTTTGAAAGTTAAAAAATAAATATCGTATTCCTAGGTTTGAGGACATGTTGCCTACATTAGGGGATGATTTCAATTTAAAAAACGGATTTATATAATCAATATCTTCTGTTTGATGTAAATTAAAATTTACAGGTATTGTTGACAATTAAAACTCAAAAGATTTATTCCAATTTTCTAAGTCACTTGGTGGGTATTTATATATATATATATATCTTTATATCTGTGTGTTCTCGGTCCATTAACTAAACAGATTCTAAATCAAAAAATTGTGGGAAAAGTTTTCATTACTCCATAAAAACTTTCACATGCAACATACTTACTTATCAAAAAACGTCATATTCAACAAACATTTTTCTTTACATTTAGAATTTAAAATTTTGAATTTTTACCGCATTAGGCTTTTGTCTTCTTTTTTAGAAAGTCTTTTTTTACTTTTTGAGTCATAAAAAATGCTCTAAATTATTTTTTAGAATTAAAAATGGAAGTAGCATATTTATATATTAATTACTAGTTTACATATATGTTATATAAACTGCCATCTAAAAATACTCATGAATAATAAAAATGTAACTCTAGCCAGACTATATAATCGAAATTTATACGAAATATTTCTGATATGAAAACTTAGAGTTTTTATTGCTAGTAAAATTCAATTCATGAAAAAATTGCTATAAAATCATATAATAGTAATATTAAAACTATCCCATTGTAATAATATTTTTCTGAGCATTATTGCGATTATTTTAAATTCTTTGTCACAACTATTAATGAATCATTTTTGAATTACACAACTTTTACTACATGGATCGTAAAACATTTTCCTGTATATTATTCTTTTTTTATTCATTCTCAATGTGAGATGAGAAAGAAATACGTACGCTGTCAAACTCAATAGACCTCATTTTGCCATTGACAAAGATAGATTACTTTTTTCGAAATACTTTTTTGATAACTTATGTTTATTGGTATTTAGGAAGTTCTTATTATTGTATTATGAGGCAAATATTTGAATTACAGTTTTGAAAAAATCTAGTAGTGCTGTTACTTATTAAATAACAAACGATAGCAAACTTAAAAATGTAAAAAAAAAAAAAAAAAAAAAAAAAAAAAAAAAAAAAAAAAAAGATTTGATAAAGGCTAGGGAAATATGCAAACTTTCATTAGAAAAAAAAATGTAAATTGACTTAATTATTCATTATATATTTTGGGTACCTACTTAAAATTTATCATTTCAAGAAAATGTGCTTGAAGTGTGCAGCAAGTACTATATGATCGTACATCGTGCTACATGAATCTCTATAACATACATATATATTTTTAAAAAATCGGCTTTTGAGGAAAATTTTGTAATGTCAATAATTTGAATTAAAACTCAAAAAAATCACCAATTGAAACTGAAAGTTATTAAAATATTGTACACTGTATAATAAGCTAAATATACATACAAATCGACAAAATCAGAATATAACCAAAAACAAAAACAGAAGAAAAAAGAACCATTAACCTCTGCCCAGATAAACAAGATTCCGAAAATGATTAAAATTTTTGGATTAAAATAATCATTTTTAAACACAAAGTATGTTTTTATGTTTCTGATTTTCGCAAAAATTGCTCATTAGATTTTTAACACTAGAACAGCCGGATTTTGGACATACCTAAAACCGCCGTATGGTGTCAATTTGACCCCCATGAGAAATTCAAGCCATATTAAAATAAATGTATTTTTTAAATGGTAAGTGAAGTTTAAATTGAAAAATATAAAAGTTTTTAAAGGTTTTATAACTTTTTCTTTTTTATTTATTTAGTTTTTAGAGATCGTTTATCCCAATTTTTACATTGTTTTGAAATGACAGTATATAAATGACAATGTATAATTCAAAATACTTTACTACACAATAGTACACAAACAAAAGATTTAATAATATATATATATATATATATATATATATATATATATATATATATATATAATATTACACAATAAAATTGAAAAAAAAAAGAAACAAAAGATAAAAATACAAATAATAGAAATTAGCGTACAACATATTTCAAAGAGAGAAAATAAAAAACATAATTCCTGAATAAGCATATAAATGTGTTCCAAAGTTATTTAGAGATTAGCACAGGTAATATAATATACGTGCTTGATGGTGACATCAACACATATACCACAAATTGGTTTCTGACATCTCTCACAGCTTGCAGAAGTTTTATTTCGTCCCTTGCAATGTTGAAAAGCACATCTCTTTCGCTTCAGGGTCTGTGATCGATCAATTGAGGGGCATCTGTTGCGCAATGCGCTACTTTTCAATTCTTCCACAAGGGCAAGAACAAATTCCCGACGTGAAATTGAGGTTTTTGAGCATTCCTTGAAAATTATCCAAGCATTTAGTGCAACAATATCAAGGACGTTATAAAAGACGTGAAGAGGCCATCTGCGAGTTCCACATCTTGTAGAATATTTTCGTAGCATCTGATCTGCTACATCTACACCACATTTAGTTTTATTGTAGTAAACAACAGTGTTCGGCTTCTTCTTTGCACTACTTTCTGCAAACACATTCGTGTGCATAGTGCTCAGAATCACGACATTCTTTTTGTTCTTGCACCTGTATATCGTGAGTATTTTATTTCCATTTTTCAGTGCAGAAAATGAGTATCGTGGGGAAGATATGTCGTGGGCAATAGGAGGTAATTCTTTCTTGTTTAGACGCATCGTCCCAACGATTGTGGTTTTCTTTGCCGAAAGTTCATCAGAAAACTTTACAGACGTGAAAAAATTGTCAGTAGTGACATTGAGACCGGAATTTAGGTATGGTTGTAGTAATTTCAGCACTACACTTTCTCCAAGTTGTAAATCAGTTGGCCGCTCTTTATCCTTACCTAAATAAGGATAGCCATTTAACACATATTTCGAATTTACATCAGCTGCTAGCCAGAACTTGATGCCGAATTTGTCCTGTTTATTTGCCATGTATTGGATGAATCTGCACCTTGACTTACAAGGCAACAACTGTTCATCAACGGTTATTTCTTCACTAGTATTATAACATAAATAACAATTTTCAATCAGCTTCTTCCAAGTTTCTGAAGCAAGAGCAAATTTGTCCGTGGCCAGGCGTTCCGATCTGCTACTTCGCAGATCGAATGTGAGATATCGCATGATTTCACGGAAACGATTGCGTGGCATTGTCTCATTGAACACAGGTGGTCCCCAACTTTTATTCCATAAGTCATCTGCACAAAGCTTTGAATGACCTAGTGCCCCACGGGCGTATAAGAGGGCGAAAAAAGCATCCAGTTCTACCAGAGTAACATACCAGTTGCTGTCATCTCCTAGCTGACGTCGTGCTTCAGCAACTGTGCATGTTTGAATGAGTTTCACCATTGTTTCAGTCACCATCAAACGCCAGGCTGAAGCTGCATTAGCCCCAATGTTGCCACGAGTCAAAGGTGTTGGTCCACTAGCAATTTTTATAATATTTCGAGCTGGTGTGCGACCTGTAGTAGAAGTAGGGGTGCTAAGGTTCATCGGAGTCCAAAGAATACCGCTTGATGACGTGTACTTTTCGTTACTGCTGACAACAGAAAGATTAGATATCTTATTACCTCTTTTTGCGCACGTCCACGTCCACGTGAGGTTCCTGATCCTCGAGGAACAGGGGAAATCACATTGTTAATATATTCTACAGCATCACTGTCAATGCTTTCAGAAGACGACGCATTCTGTAAATTCACAATATCTATGCGAAAATCTTCATCATTAGTGTCATCACCACTCATATCTGAATCTAACTGCTCCAGGAGCGCAAGGCACCCCTGTGTACTCAATCCTCTCCGCATTTTTTTATAAAGGAAAAAGACTACACTTTTTTTGCAATCGAAATCTTTGAGAAAAACACTGCTGTGGAAAATGGTTTCAAATTTCGTTTTCGGCCGTAGTTCTAGAAGAACGATTTTCCCTCCAAAAATTCTGTAGTACGCCAGCGTTGCTAGGATGCGTGCGCATTTCAGAGAAAAGTCAGAATGCTTAGAAGAACACCCCCCCCCCCCTAATTGAAGGCTCGCGCTCAATAGAGAGAAGACTACCCCCAGCCCCCCCTCTCCGCGTCGCTATGCGTCATCGAAATAAAGTAAAACTAGAGTTTACTTTTCTCTTTTTTGTCATCGCGATAAGAAATGTGTGTTTCCCCATGCGCAGTAATCAAAACCGAGATATGGCGAATTCAAAAACAGACTTTGACTTGAAAATTATCATTTTTCTTATGGGGGTCAAAATGATACCTGTTGGTTGTTTTAGGTATTTCTTTGATTATTTTTTTTAATAATTAATATAGAAAGATGAAACATTGTCACAGTACGCTTAATATAATTTTAGAAAAAGTAAAAAAAAAATATGAGCTGCGGTGTTCAATTACATGTTGAAATAAAGCATTGGAAATTGAAAAAAATGCGAAATGACCCCAACGGCGCTTCTAGTGTTAATGTATCATCATTTTTACTTATAGAATTTCAGTTTTTATTATGTAACCTATTCGCACTTAAACAGTGTCTCAATTTAATTAAATTTGTTCGCCACAAAACATTACTAATTTTAATATTTCTGCTAGTGCTGTAATTGAAACATTTTTGTTTCTAAATCACTTTTCTTAATTATGAAAATATTTACATATGACTTGTTTGTATACAAAAGTATAAATTCCGTGTTGTGAAAACTGAATACCCCGCAATAAAAAACAAATTGGAAGCGTTCTTGAAATTCAGTATCGGTAAAAGGATTTACACACACACACACACACACACACATATATATATATGTATATATATATATATATATATATATATATATATATATATATATATATATATATACAGGGTATCCGAAAATTCTGGAAACGGCCGAATAACTCGAGAAGTACACATGAGATTGAAAAACGTAAATATACGTGTTAAATATTTTTAAATAATCTACTCAGTGATACCAAATTTGACCTTATCAACCGACCCCCTGGGAAGTCAGAGGGGGTCCAACTTGGAAATCTTAAATTATAACCCTCATTTTTTATTGCAGATTCGGATTCTACGGACAATACGTAACTTTTGTATTTGATGTTTATTTCGAAACCTCGTTTATCACGGTGTAATAGAGCATATTAAATCGATATTTATTTCGGCTTTCCAACGGGATTTTCCCTAATCGAAACTGATTGGGCCGAATTTTTGACGTCAAATTCCTCGTCTTTTGCAAGAATAGCGGTTCCTGAAAATCACCCGTAGCGATTATTTCGATAGTGCTACACTGTTAAAAATTTGACCTATTTGCTGCAGCATCACTCCACAGCTTTTATAGAATGTCTCTTTTATGACCAATGAGAATGCTGCATATTACTGAAAAAGTAACCGTTTTCTATAAAAGCGGTGGAATGACGCTGTAGTAAATGAGTCAAATTTTTTACAGTGTATAGGGCTTTTTATGCTTTTCACTAGAAAAATTCATTGAAATATATTAATTTAGTTTTCTATTTGGATTTTTATTGTATCCAGTAAATGGTTTCTAAAATACTACCTACTTGTTTTGATGTTCTAATGTGCAAATATGAACTTCCCCTCCCGAATAGAAAAAGTATATCTTCAGTTTTGGGAGGCGTAGTATGTAAATATCTGCGTTTCGACGAGTTCTGCTTTTTTTTTTTTTTCAAACTAACCTGCCTTTTTCGATCTTTTATCATATAAATATGCACCTCCCCTAAGAAATAGAAAAAAAAAACTAGGGTTAACTATAATTTTAGGGTGGGATGTGTGTATTTTATGCGTTTCCATATATTCTGTTCTTTTTAAAAAATCATCTAATACGGCTGATGTGGGTATATGTTATTATTATTATTATTATTATTATTACAGAAAAAATATAGGACAAAATATTAAGAAATACAGTTAGAAAACATTTTTTGTCTGTGCATCGGATGAAGTATCGAAAATTCATTGTACTTACGGAACCCGTTATTTCCAAGTGAAATATCAGTATTTTCTTTATAAAATAAACTAGCAGGCTATGCCCGCTGCGCTGGTCAATATTTCAAAATCAACCGCGGATGAAACGAACTGGTGAATTTAAATTTGTATTTTTAATAATTTGGACCTCCAGCAGTACCTTGCTCATTGCTGAAAACGATTTAGACACTATTGTGATATTAAATTATCTTAAACGTTGCGCAAAAACCAGCTATTTAGAAGTAATTATTTTAGTTTATTAGTAACAGTGCACATTTGGAAGCGAAATGAGACCATTATGGCAACAGGATTTAAAATTTTCCCTTATCTGAAGAAATATTAATTATTACAGTCGTTACCATGGTACAACTTCTGAAAAATTTCTTCACAACTTTTCATTATGTGAAGCCGGGAACCCAAAGCTACTCACACCTAAAAAGTTTATATATGTATTAAATTTTGTCCGCGCGATAAAAGGCACAATTATGCAAGAATCATCTTCAAACTTGTCAAGTACATTGAGATGGTTAATATCTCAATAGAATTTGCAAATGAGCAAAACCGGATCAAGGGAGTGGTAATTGGGAAGGGTTCAAAAATTTGAATACCATCTTAACATGGCTTTCACAAAACCAGCTCTTACAAAACAATAGCAGGAAAAAAAATAAACATTTTTCGTTACAGCAAGTTGCCAAAGATAAAACATTAAAATTCTCACTACAACAATTACTTTATTACTAGCGAACTTCGCCCGCTAGCGGCCCCTTTCTGAAAAAAAAATAATCTCTCTAAGGCCCGGTGCACACTTGCGTTTTCTAACCGCTGACCACAAACCATCAATCATCCTGTGGCTGTCTTGATTCAGTGCACACTAGGCGATCGTTACCGCTGACCACAAAGAAAAAACAGGTTCATTTAAATAATGAGCAAAATCTCTGCATTTAAAAACATTTATTTAATGCGTTACCAAAATTTTGAAATATGCACTATGCTAAAAAAAACAGCACTGTGAAAGATTTGTTTAATTAAATCAGTCATAAAAAAGAAAAAAAAAACTTGAATACATTAAGAAGAAATTTGTTAGATAATATTGGTCATAAAAATCAATGCATATAGAACAAATGGTAGAAACACTAAATACAAATAAATCTACTTACACAACCTGTATTATTAATCCGTTTTAGTCCATATACTTCACTAATATGCCTGAATGTTAAAATATATTCACAATATAATTAGTAGAAATTTAATAAAGTTTTCTATGATATTTCAACAGAAACAATTTTTAAAACAGGCGCTTCGTATAAAGTTTCGAGTTGAAACACTGGAAAGAGTTGAGTTGTTTCGATGCTCCCTACATGATAATCAATTTCGTGCGGAAAATGTCGAATACAAATCTTAGTTTTGTTCGTGCTCGTAAATATTCCTCCCGTACGTCAAAGTGCATTAAGAAAAATACTTTCTTATTAATTTTCATAATTGTTTTTTCATTACTTAAAATTGTTCTTTTATGTGGATATAAAAAAAAACCCATTGATTTTTTTCATATCGGTGTAGTTTGGCTAAGTGCACGCATGCGCAATGCAAAAAACATTGTTTCTGTTTATACAAAAGATGAAGATTTAATATTTATAAAAATATGTTTGTTGTTCTTCAAATGGTTACACCTATTATTTTATTTAAAATATAGTTCTGATAGCCATATTTTTCCAAAAATTCCATACCTCATTAAAAGTGGATTACCAAGAATGGTATTAGCCGATTTTAAGGAAATATTGAAATTAAGTAAAAGTTGTTCCTAAAAATATGAAAAAAAAAAGAAGAAGTTCGTTCTTTTCCCGTAATTTCGCGGTTTTTATTTATTTAAAAATACTTCTAACTGTTGTATCGTTTCAAAATAGTGATGCAACTTGTACCACGGTATTCTCTAACTGCTTTTATGTAGATTTTCAAGACATGTCAAATTTTAAAATGTATTTATTTGCAATAATGTTCTCTAACGATATTTTAAAAATATACGGATTACCGAGTGTCGGATTAGTAAGGTCGCAATGTATTACTATTACACACTTTGAAAAAAACCTCGAGTATAATTTTCGTGTAAAAATATGCATATTTTGTACAAAAATTTTAATTTTTAGTTTTTTTCCTTTTTCACATTTAATAATTTAAATTAAAATATTCGCCTATTATATTACTTAAAATACAGTTACGGCCTCCCGATTTTTTCAAAAATTTTATGCAAGGTGTAAAACCAGTACCCCAAACACACATATAAAGATCATTGAAGAATACAGGATTTAAGGGCTACTTTTACCTAAAAATATGGCAGAAAAAAAAATCGCCTGTTTTACGCCGTAACTTCGCGGTTTTTACAGATTTAAAAATACTTCTAACCGTTGTAACAGATTTAAAAATACTTCTAACCGTTGTATCTTTTTGAAATTTTGACACAACTCAAAACGATGTATTCACTAAGAGGTGTATAAAGATGGAAAAGAAATATTGAAAATTAGGGATTTTATTCATATAAATATGAGCGGGAAAAGTGTCGAAAAAGCAAACAATATTGTACGATCGGAGACTCTTTTTCTCGATTTTTTTTCAAAGGGTTAATATTAGAATATTTCAAAAATAAACACACCGTTGGAAATTAGACAGAAGCGTCTTTGAGGGGGTATTTTTTTTCTTTGTCGTGCCTCCAAAATTAAAAAGGATGGAATCGTTTTAAAATTCGATAGTTTTTGGTCGAAAATTCAGCGGAGAAAAATGGAAAATGAAAGCTTTCGGGAAAACGTTTTTTTCAAAAAGGTTAATGTTCGTATTTCTTGAAACCAAATAGACCGTCAGAAAGGTCTTTAAATTTCCTTAAAGAATATGTAATTTGTTTTAAAATCCGTGAATCTGTAGCGCGGATGCGACGTTATATAAAACTCCTTAATTTTCGTATTTTCGACACCTTCGTGGTTCTTCATCCGCGGAAAGCTAGTTTCGACCGGAGAGCTCCGTCAGAGAACCGTCTCGGAACTTGGATTTTTTGTCACGTTTCCCGGGTAGTTTTTAATTAATATCTCGGGTAATTACCGGGCGATTTTCTCGAAATTCATTATCACAAAAGGCCGAATCGTCCCGAGTCGATAGACACCCAGAGCGTCACTCCACTCGGCCGTTGAGAAAAGTTTTTAGCTGTACAGACAGACAGATAGACAGACGTTTACTGCGGTTAATAGTATAGATTGCAAAATTTCCTCCTGAAAAATGAAAACAAAACTATTTGCTCTTTCGTATTTAAGCATTTTCTCTTTAGTTATTTAATATAAAATTATGTAAATTTGTATAATTTGGCGAACGATTTGGCGAAATTGGTTGACGTGATAATCAAGTAGCAGCCAATTTACACTTTTCATATTTCAAAAAAGATTCCTACACAGACATCATATACGCAATAGGTTTAGCACGATTATGTTGCAACTACAAAGTGGCAAAACCCTCGTTTTAGATTACCAAAGAAATTTATGTTTTTTTTATTATTATTATTTTCTATCATTTTAAACAGCAATTAGCAATAAATAAATAGTAACTGTAGAACAAAACAACAAATATCATTTCAAAAAAGAAAAAAATGAAAGTAAATAAACAACTATAGCTGGGTTACCATATTAGGCAAATAAAGCCATTTTGGCGCCAGTGAGATACCTCGATGAGTATATGACCAAATCCGAGTCAAAATTTCCATTTGGAAAAAACTTTAATCGGTATTTATACTGCATTTTCCCTACTTATGTATAAGAAAAAACTTTGACACAGATGTCATGTATGCACCACATTGGCGCATTTTTTTTCTGGCGCCAATTTGGAGAACTTGGTTTTTTAATTACCAATTTCATAAATATTTTTTAATTATTTTGTATTATATGAAAAAAAATAATAAATAAAAAAGTTTAATTCATAGCTATAGAACAAAATGATTTATATTATTTTAAAAAACAAAATGAAAGTTAATAAATAGCTTATTAATAAATAAAATACCATAGTCGGTTTACCATGTGTGGCATAAAATCGCCATTCAGTAAGTGCGTATATGTCATCTGCGCCAAAACTTTATAAAGTTGCAATTAAATTATTTTACAGTTTGGATGAGGAAGACATTTATACTAAAATTTAAACACTATACGCATTTTTTTTTTTTGCTATAACTGCTATTTATATATTTACAATTAAACGTTAAAACAAATATCCTAAAAATGCTCTCACACATTTAAAAGAGAGTGAGAGAATTTAGTAATTGTGAACATCGCTCCGGCTTATGTTTTCTTGGTCGCAAAGTAAAATCGCATTGCTTGATGACAAAAGTAAATTCAAACACCCAAATAAGCATACAATTAACAGAAAAAACCATATTTAAGAGTAATTCTGCAATTTTGTCCTGTAAGACACATAATGGTAGAATTAGATTTTAAAAATATTCCTTTTTAAGAATAGAAAAATGTTATTTACGTTTTATCTAATAAAATATTTAAAATATATTTTTGTTAGCCTGTGCGAAAGAGAATAGAGAAAGTTTGATTGAAGGAAATGGTCAATTAAAAAAGACTTGTAAATTTTATTTAGCGGGAATTTTTCATTTCAAAATGTTGAATTTATCTATAGTAATAGCGCATAATTGCATAAATTTACTTTGAATTGCAAAATTTTCCCTTCAGTACTACTTGTTTATACCGTCGACCAATTTCGCCAAATTATACAAATCGCCAAACTATTAGCCAGATTATATAGATTAGCATAAAGCTTCATTTAAATAACGAAAAACAAATTAGCAGAACATATATAAAAGTAGAAAAAAATGTCGAGTTAATAATCACTTGATGACATAATTAGTATTTGTATTATACTTAATGTCAAGTGAATGTGACATTTACGATCATCCATTATTGACATTTAATCTTGTAATTTGGGGGTAGATTTTTAATCGATGGGGTAATCTTTCCTTCTTCAGTTTTTAAATTTTAAAACTGAAATTTTTCCTGTAAGTGAAATTGACGAAATGGCGCAAGAAAAATTAAATTAACAATGAAAACATTTGCAAAAAGAAATAAAAGAGTTTGTTGTGTCCAGTGGGGGGGGGGGACGTTTCTAACGACGTTCCGAAACAAGAAAATTAAGTGTGTGAGCGTTTTTTTATTAGTAAACTGCGTTGAATTGGCCGCAAACAACCACAAGACATGAAGCAATATAGATCAACAACTTTTGGAATAATATGTGCCATATTCACAGGAAAAATATTATTGAAAAATCAAAATAGAGCTTACCTTTATAAACTTGAATTAAGATGCGAGCAGAAACACGCAAAAGAATAATCTCAGAAACACTTTCTCATAAAGAAAATTTCTTTTTTTTTATGAAGATAGATGAATATAATTCTTTCAGAAATATTATAACTTTTAGTAAATACAGCTCTCTTATTTTTAGAGCGAGGCATGGAAGGTACATTTTTCACTTGCACAAAAATATATAAATAATAGAAGCACTTATTTCAAATAATTATACCTTTTCTTGAATTCTCTTGGAGATTAAGGGGCAACAAATTAACATACGCAAATAAAAGAAGAAGAGTTCCTTCCTATATTGAGCATACACTGTACCGCTAACGGACATTTTAAGTGAGCGATGCTCCAACACTTATAAAAAGAAAATACTCCTTCAGGAGAACACAGCACTCTCCAAAATCGAAACACATTCCTTTACACGAAACTTTCTTCTTTTTTGAAATCATAAGACGCTTCCTTCATAGACGAACAAATCCCAAAAATATCTCCACAAAGGGACACAAGTCTTTCCCTGCCCCCTAAATAATTCCATTTTTTCGTACTTAAAAATGCTGAACGTTAGTCGTAAAAAATCGAACAAACCCCTTCTATTGTGATCCCACACATCACTTTTGCAGGCGTATATTACCATACATCTGCCGACGTCTGCTCTGCACTAACACGAAACCGCTTCCCTTCTCTTCTGACTAAACGGCAGCCGCCGTTCCGGAAAGAAGGCAGGGGTTGCCATAAAAATAAAAATACCTCCGCCATAAAAATAAAAATTGGCGAGGCAAAAGGAAGTGGCGAAAAAAATAGAGAGGCCAAGCGCATCACTACGAATAAGGAAACAATATTTCAAGAATAAACTTTTATATCAGCAGAAAGATGCGGAGCCAAAACTTGATATCAGGACGCACTAACTTTTAAATTACATATCAGAAGAATAGTACCTGATTGGACAATAGGAGGAGTCATAAAACGGAAGAAGACACCCCATCTAACATTCTAGAAAAGACAGGAAACTTCCAAAACCGGAAGGAACAAAATTTCAAACAGATTTCAACATTTGAAATCAACAAAAAGTTAGGTAATAAAAATAACTTTACAGGGGAGATAAAAAAAGCGAGAATTAAGATAATTTTTAGAATGCGAAATATATAATAAATGACTAAAGATTAAAACCAAAAATAGACGATAAATTAAATTAAATAAAAATATGGCAGTGGTTAAGAGTAACCACAACATATTACCCCGGCTTCCCCAAGAGAAAATATTGGTGGGATGTACAAATTGAATAATTTTTAAATCGAGACAATATTTTCTAAATTATGCACAATGAACATATAAAACAGTCATAAATATAAATAAACTAATTACTTGAATATCAATAATTGTCTTGCATGACATTCAATAATAATAAAACAAAATTACTATCATAGTTATAGTTCAAATAATAATGCACAATACACTGGCAAACATTTAAAATAACTGTTTGTTCACAAAAAGGAACATATCTTGTTCCAAAAAAAAGTTTAGTACAGTATATGTATTTATAGAAAATGTTCACAGTCTTTAAATGAGAGTTTCTTGACTGAATTGTGTAAATACAAGTACAATAATATAAATTTACCAGCATATATAAAAATTGTTGCATATAATAAGGATATACATATATGGTCAGCATATTAAAAAGAAAAAGAATTTGAAATAATGTGCATATAAGTAAATGATATTAAAATTCACAAATCAATAATCATGTTACATTCAATAAATTCAATTTTTCAGAATTCAATTTTTTTAAATTTTCTTATGACAGAAATTGGAAAATGTATACAAACGGTCAAGGAAGAGTATTTATATTCTCAAAAAAATATATATCCATATACATACAATACTTTCCAGTATGTCAACATATCTTAACTGAATAGATTTAATGTCATATAATTCAACAACATCTTCAAAGTAAATATAAGTTGCAAAGCAACAAGAACATTTTGAAAGTAAAAAAAAAAAAGGTAAATACCAAAGAGAGAATATTTGAACTCTCAGAAGAAAAATGTTATTCTGGAATAATACTACTTTCAAAATTACCAAAAAGAGCAAAGTGAGGATATATACACTCTCATAAAAGTATTTAGTAAATATATCAATCCAGTACATAACTTGAAAAATGTCACTTTACAAAAATTATCACATAAAATATTTATAATATGTTGAATATCTGTTGAACATGTTTAATTCAAATATTGAAATTCTTGTAAATAACATGTGATCATGTGTTTTCTGTAAAATAACAAATATTTTCTTTTCTATATACCAGTAATGACGAACAATAAAAATATCTTTGGATCCAAAGTATATACTTATATATATATAAACTTTTTTTTTTTTTTTTTTTTTTTTACAATAAATCAAAAATTCAAGTAGAAGCTATTAGCATGCACAATTTTATCATTATTTTTTTAAATGATAAAAAAAAGGTTAGATGTTAGAGCATGCATAAATTGTCAATAAATAAAAAGTAACATTTCAATTATTATAATAGACACAATAGGGAAATTTTTTTGACATGAGTACTCATGTTTTACTTTATATCAATAACAATTTATTTGTTTATTTATTTTTTAGAATAAACAATTATCGAAATAATTCAATAAATGACATATTTTCAATTATTATATCAAAAATAAAATATTTCTCATTATTTACCAACTATTGAATATATAGACTTTGAAAACTTACAAGTACCAATACACTTTATGTATGAGATGAAGCATAAACAAAAAATTTAAGTATGGTTGTGAAGAAAATATTTCAATGCAAAACAGAGTGAATAGAAACATATTTAAAAAGGTACATACTTTTACAGGATAACAATTTCATTGTCTCAAGGAGAAGATGACTTTAAAAAAATTACACAAATACTGCTTGCAGCTTTGGTAGAAGAAAGTAAAAAAAAAAAAAAATACAAAATTCAGACATCATCTCTTACAATCCAAGATAGCTAGCATGCCTCAGATTCTGCAACAACGCTAAAGTCATCCTGAAAAAGAAATGAAGATTAGTTTATGATTTATAATGTTTATGGGTGCGAGGCCGAAGATCATAATGATCTTTATATTGAGTAGATTTATTTAGAAGAGCAGCGGGAGTTTTATAACCAGATGCCTGTGAACGCACTGAATTAAATGAATGCGAAGATGTTTGTTGGCACTTAGAAGAAGTAGGAATTTGAGAAGATGTATTACAGGCAGAATCACAATTAGAAATTTGAACAGGAACATGTTGTTGTACAGGAGAAGAAGATGCACTATCAACAGCTGGTTGATCATGTGTTGCACCTTGAGAAGAATCCGAAGGATACCGCAATGCTTCATCTCTTTTTTGAAGTTTCGAGATTCTGTTAGTATGTATCAACATTGGTGATGCTTGATTATTATTGCAATCTTGAATTTGAATAAGTACAGGTGAAATTATTTTCTTTACCATGTAAGGGCCTTGTACTTTTTTGTTAAACACACTGGGAAATTTTACATAAACAATATCATTAACTTTGATATTAGCAAATTTTAACCTTTCCCTTGATTTTTGGTATACCTTTTGTCTAGAAGACTCGTTATTTTTATAAGCTTGATAGTATATCTTTTCAATAACATCCATTAATTTGTGAATTTCATAAGCTGTGTTAATAATTTTCCAGGAAGATTGGGTTTTATAATTGGCATAAATATCATTTACTTCTCTTCCAAAATGAAGAAGATTTGGAGTGAATTTTGTAGCTGGATGAGGCGTAGCATTGTATATGGACTGGTGGATTTTTAAAGCAGTTGGTACATCAAATCCTTGGGAAGCCATTGTATTCACAGAAGATTTTATTTGAGTACTACATCGCTCACTTAATCCGTTAGCCTGGGGATGGGCTACAGAACTGTGTTCCAACTTTATGCCAAGCTTTTTATTGAAATAAGAAAACATATCACTAGTGAACTGAGAGCCATGATCAGTAAGTGTTAATTCGGGCTTTTAATGAGTAGAAATGTAATGCAATAGAGCTTTAGCAACAGATTGAGCGTTAATGTTATTCAAGGCATATAATTCTAAATGACGAGAAAAATGATCAATTACTGTCATCACATATTGGCGATTTCTCAATGGGCCAAGTAAATCCATCGAAACCTTTTGATTCGGAGCTGTAGGTAGTGGTGCTGGTAAATATGGAGCGGTATTTTTTTTAATGATTTTTGTTTACTAAACAAATTTCACAAGAGTTGACATAATTAATGGCATCAGAAACAAGGGTTTTCCAGGTAAATCTTTTCTTTAAATTAACAATAGTTTTATGAATTCCAGTATGAGTAATATGAGCAATTCTTAAAGCTTTTGCTCTAAGTGACGAAGGTAAAACTGCTTTATGTAGCTCAATATCTTCTGAAGAAAAATGTCCATCGTAACAAAGTAAATCATTATTTAGATTAATATAATAGCCATTTAAACTTTTAGATTTTTTGTTAGCTTTAAGATCTTCATAAATTTTCTTAATTTTAGGGTCTTTTTGTTATTCAGAAAAGATGGTTTGATCAAAAATTTCTAATAATGAGTCTTTATTATTATCATTATTTGGAGGTAGAGAGTCACTTTGAAGATGACAGGTGTGGTGTGTTTTGCCAATTAAACCACATGTAAAGTGAGCAATTTCATTATGTAAATCATTTTGATCATCAACAATTGGTAGGGGTTCTTGCCTAGAAATAAGATCTGGATTAGTCTGGAGATCTTCAGTAGGAATGTGAGGGGTTCTGCTTAGAAAATCTGCTAACACATTCTCTTTGCCTGGCATATGCTGGAATGTGTATGAATATTCAGATACTTCTAACATCCAACGAGTAGTGATGTTGCTTTTTTGTAATTATTAAGGGGTTTAGCATCTGATAAGAAAATGAAGGGTTGACCAAAAATGTAATATTTGAAAGCAGTTACTCCTTTATAAACGGCATAAAGTTCCAGTTTGATAGCTGGATACTGTTTTTCAGACTGAGATAAAGTTTTGGAATAATATGAAATCGGTCGCAGTTCACCGTCAAATTTTTGCATAAGAACAGCTGAGATTGCTGTCTTTGATGCATCAGTATTAACATAGAAAGTCTCATTCCAATTTGGGAGATTTAGCATAGGTTTTTGAAAGAAAATTTCTTGCAATTTATTAAATGCATTTTCTTGTTCAGATTTCCAACAAAACTTATTTTTAGGTTTGGTAACTTCAATAAGAGGAGTAATCAATTTAGAAAAATTAGATATAATTGATCTATAAAATGAACATAATCCAATGAAACCTTTTGTCTGCCTCTTGGTTTTAGGCTTTGGGAAGGAAGTGAATTTTACAACATTACTTGTAATAGGAAGAATTTTATGATCTGTGAGTTGGAAGCCTAAAAAATTAATACTAGTTTTCATGAATGAACATTTTTCAGGAGAAAGAGTGATGTTGTTAGCAATGAGAGTGTCTAAGAGCTTTGTGAGTTTCGTGACCATCTCTTCAAAGGAATTAGCGCCAACCACAATGTCATCTTGATATGCATAACACGAGTCAATTTCAGATAATTGAATAACTGAATCAATTAATTGTTGAAAAGTGCTCGCATCTGTCTTCAAGCCAAAAACGAGACGAAGATAGGTAAGAATTCCCCATGGAGTAGTAAAACTGAGTTTGTCTTGCATTTCTTTATGTACTGCAATCTGCCAGTATGCAGACGGCAAGTCAAGAGTAGTATAATATTTAAATTTTGATAACTGTACTAATAGATTTTGAATTCTAGGAAGTGGATATAATGATGGTATGATGATGGAGTTTAGCAATCTTAAATCTAGGGCCAAACGATATTTCTGAGGTTTCGACACGTCAGTTCTTTTCTTTTTATCTAGAAGCATAGGACAATCCCAGGATGAATTTGATCTTTCAATAATACCTGCATTTAGCATTTAATTAATTTGGTTAAGAGCTTCTTGCTCGAGTGCCTGTGGCACAGGAAAAGGTAGGGTTTTTACAGGATGAGTGTTCAACATTGAAAACTGAGGATTCACTAAGTCTGTATCACCTAAAGTATCCAAAGATTTAGAAAATGCAAGGGCTTTACTGCACAATAATTTTGTTAAAGAGTCACTTTCATGAAGGGGTAAGTGTTTTAGGTCAAAATCATTTGGTGAAAGTTCTTGAACACGTTTTCTCTTAATTTCTTCAGATGGTAAAATTAAATTACAATATTCATTTTCAAAATCTAAATCAAAAGATTATTCCTCAATATCCTTCTCATCTACATTAATGCATTCACCAATAATTGAATTTTTATTTAAATGAATGTCCAGTTTTGATATATTCTGACATACAACCAAAAATAAATTATTTTGAATTGAAGAGTTAGAATGCAGTAATTCATGCAAAACAAGACCTTTATTTTTTAAAGCAGGCTTAAAAATAAAATATTCAGATGGAGAGTTCAAGTATTTGACATGTAAATAAACAAAAGAATTGGGAGGGATTAATTCTCTGTTAACTGTTTGTACCATGTTGGAATTCACCAAAATTTTATTACCATCATTCAAATTAGTATGCTTTTCACCAATATAACTAATATCATTAGCACTTTCAGATGTGAAATTTTTGTCAGCCATATCATTATTAGTAGATAAATAGTTTACAACATTACCATAATCAGTTGGAAAATAGTCAGGAAAATAAGTAAAATTACCATTAATATAGGGATTATGATAATTCATAGCAGTATTAGCAACATTATTTATAAATAAATCACTATTTTGAAAATCATAATTGTAAGGATAGGTTGCATAATTATTGACTAATTGTTGTCACCAGAATTTTCATACACATTATGAATATAAGTACCATTACTTAAATTATGTGATATAGAATTTTCATAAAAAGGCATTTTATGTGCATCAAAAGAATATGGCACATTTATATTATCATAAGTACACTCAGAATTCATATAATAGCAAGTAGGAGATTCATTATGACTGTGAAAAGGGATGTGTTTATCTTTAATTAATATAGACTTAAAAGATGAGGAAATGGCTATGAAATGCTTATTAATAAATTCAAACCCAAGTATGGCTTGAAAATTGACATTTTTTATGTCAGTAAGATAAAAGACATGATGGAAAAAGTACTTCTCAATTTTAAATGAAATTTCAATACATCCTTTAAAGAAAACATTAGAATTTATAGTAGATACTGAAACATTTCTAGACAAAACTTTGTAATGAATTTTAGATTTAATGCTATTAAAGCATTCTTGATCCAAATGAGATAAAGTTGAGCCTCTGTCAATAAGAGTAGATATTTCATTACGTTGTACTTTCATAATTATGCATGGCAAGGCATAAGAATTATCAAAGGAACTATAAATGATGTGTCGTTCTTGTACACATTCATCAATTTCAGAAGGATGATTCGATGCCAAAGAATTATGAGAACAGCAAGACTTATTAAATTTAGGATGCACTGGGGAAGTTTGTACAGCAAGGGATGACAATAAATTGGTTGTAGAACTTTTGGAAATGTGACGCTTGTTTTTCTTGTCACAACAATGTACTGACCCTGAAGAACAGGTACGGGAGAGAGGGCGGTCAGTAAAACCAATCTCCCCTATTTGTTTAAATGATAGATCTTATCATTTTTATTTTTTGAAAAAAGAAGTAGAGTTTTTCTTTCTGTGAGAATCAGATGAAAAGTTCGATGTATAACTTTGTTTAGGTGCGTTGAGAATCCTTTTAAATTTATAACATGTGTCCATACGGTGATTGAATCGTCCACAAAATGCACATTGAATAATATTTAGTTTGGGGTAGGTTGGTTGGTTGGTTGATTATTGACGTCCGATTATCTACGCTAGGGATATAGGACCAGGGGGAGTGCCCTTCGTGGGGGTCTTTCTAAGGGAACCTAACCCGTATTTACGCAAGGTTCGAAGAAAACCACGAAAACTCCGAACGGTTATGCCGACAGCCGCGATTGGGTTCGAACCCAGCACCTGCTGTCTACCAGTTGAGAGGTCCGAACCTCTCGGTCACTGGTGGGGCCTTGTTTAAGGTAGGAATCCGTATAATTTTCTTGTGAAAAAAATCTGTCGAATCTAGGTTGAAAAAAAGGTTTATTTTGACGAGATTTTAGTTGACGAGAGTTTGTTTTATATTTATACGTAAAATTTTGTTTGGCAGGTGAAGGTGAATTAACTCTAAGTTTTCTCTTAACATTATTAAAAGTGTACGATTTTTCATTGTTTGTTTCAGGTGGTGAGAATGCATTACGTGAATTTTCAAAAATTCTATCCCTTGTACGTCTTACAGGAGTTTGTTGGACCATATTCACAGGAAAATAGAGTTTTCATTGGTATAGTCACTATCCATACAATAAATTTGATCAAAGTCTTTATGAGAATTTCGAGAAGGTGGAGAGTCATAAATTTCTTGTAGAAAGTGTTCTCGTTCAAGAGCTAAATCAAAAGTGGAAATATTTTCCTCGAGAATTTTTCTTCTGATTTGTTTAGGCAAAGCCTGAAGAAAATGAGTGAATTTTAGAGAATCTAGAGCAGCTGGATCCAATTTGGGATAGGCAAGCCGAAGTTGTTGGATTTAGTGCCGAGATTCATTGGATTCCAACTTTAAATTTTGCAGAGATTGAAGTGAGTTGACTTTTCTTTTGGGCATAAAATAAACTATAAACACCTTTCGAATGGCTTGAAAGTTAGCATTCTTGAATTGAGACTGAGTTTCAAGAAAGAAGTTTAAAGCGCTGCCCTCTAGTTTTGATTTAAAGAGAACAAAAATTTCTTTATCTGAAAAATTATTTAATTCTTGTAAGTCCGATAATTGATCGAAAAAAAAATTCTACAGTTTGTGGATTTCCATCAAAAGGTTGAATCGCAATATTTAATTTGGATTTGGGAGGCATGATGAGAAAAATTGAAATAAACTCTCACTAAATGTGACTATAATATGTTATAAATTAGGTACATGAAAAATATATGAACTTAATTTGATATATATTTTAAAATAATGACGAACTTCATTTATGTTATACATCATTTTTATATGTTAACAAAAATATAGCAAGAACAAAAAAGGAAGAAGAAGTTGCCAACATATTTTTCTGAGCATCAGATCAAGAAAAACAGATTCTAATATTTCTTTTTAGTTTCTAATCTCCCAAGTTTGGAAGTTAAAAAATTAGATTTCGGATGTTTATGTAAACATTATGACACCTGTTCTCAAACTTGTTAAAACAAGATAAACAATTCACTTTAAAGTAATGAGTTCTATAATAATTATGAAAACAAAAATAGCAAATTATATGAAATTGATTACTTATATGAGCAAGTTTCAACAAAAAAAAAACATGATAAATAAATAAAAAATGTAAGCATTGCATGATGAGAACATATTCACTTCTGAATTTTGAGAAATGAGAACATTTTACATTTATATTATTATTTTTTTTTTATCATTTCAATATAATAAAGAAAACATATGTTGAAATAAAATGTCATGTCGAATGGTTTCGACAAGATCACGGCACCACGAATAATATGTTGTGTCCAGTGGGGGGGGGGGAACGTTTCTAAAGACATTAGAAGCACTAATAGAAGCACTTATTTCAAATAATTATACCTTTACTTGAATTCTCTTAGAGATTAAGGGGCAACAAATTAACATACGCAAATAAAAGAAGAAGAGTTCCTTCCTATATTGAGCATACACTGTACCGCTAACGGACATTTTAAGTGAGCGATGCTCCAACACTTATAAAAAGAAAATGCTCCTTCAGGAGAACACAGCACTCTCCAAAATCGAAACACATTGCTTTACACGAAACTTTCTTCTTTTTTTGAAATCATAAGATGATTCCTTCCTAGACGAACAAATCCCAAAAATATCTCCACAAAGGGACACAAGTCTTTCCCTGCCCCCTAAATAATTCCATTTTTTCGCACTTAAAAATGCTGAACGTTAGTCGTAAAAAATCGAACAAACCCCTTCTATTGTGATCCCACACATCACTTTTGCAGGCGTATATTACCATACATCTGCCGACGTCTGCTCTGCACTAACACGAAACCGCTTCCCTTCTCTTCTGCTCTCTTCTCTTCTGACTAAACGGCAGCCGCCGTTCCGGAAAGAAGGCAGGGGTTGCCATAAAAATAAAAATACCTCCGCCATAAAAATAAAAATTGGCGAGGCAAAAGGAAGTGGCGAAAAAAAATAGAGAGGCCAAGCGCATCGCTACGAATAAGGAAACAGTATTTCAAGAATAAACTTTTATATCAGCAGAAAGATGCGGAGCCAAAACTTGATATCAGGACGCACTAACTTTTAAATTACGTATCAGAAGAATAGTACCTGATTGGACAATAGGAGGAGTCATAAAACGGAAGAAGACACCCCATCGAACATTCTAGAAAAGACAGGAAACCTCCAAAACCGTAAGGAACAAAATTTCAAACTGATTTCAACATTTGAAATCAACAAAAAGTTAGGCAATAAAAATAACTTTACAGGGGAGAAAAAAAAAAGCGAAAATTAAGATAATTTTTAGAATGCGAAATATATAATAAATGACTAAAGATTAAAACCAAAAATAGACGATAAGTTAAATTAAATAAAAATATGGCAGTGGTTAAGAGCAACCACAACAGAGTTATACTCATTTCTATATAATTTACGATTGAATATTAAAATATACTCTAAAAATTATCTTTACCTTGAAAAAAAAACAACATCATTGCGACCATTAAGAACCCTAAAGTCAGTAGTGCATTTTCGGCTTAAAAACGCATTCTTTGGCGACAAAAGCAAGATGAAAATGGTATAGAAACAAATAGTAACTCACAACTTACAGTGTCTTTTACAATCAGATCTGCTTTTTTCTGCTGTAAGTTATATTATACGGAAATTCGATAAAAAATAGAAAGAAAATAATAAAAAGGGAAATAACTATCTTTCAAAATTCATTTAATCAATTTCTGAAATTCATGTTTTTATTCTAACACCACGGATAAGTCGCCAAAAGTTGAACCAATTGTTATATTTCGCGTTAATTTATTTTTTAAGCATTCGAAATATTTTTTTCATTTTAAAGATAAATATATTTTTATAATATTACGCCTCATTTAAGCGGTCTTTTTTTATTATTATTAATATTATCAGTAGTTATTTTCTGCTATTATTTGCAAGATATTTGTAATATTTCTAACAGATATAGCCATTTAATTCTTTTAGCAATTATAATTTTCGCCAAAAACAGCTACTGGCAACCCTTTTGTCAAAAATAACCGAAAAATACAAAATTTATTACGAAAAATCAGAGATATCCCTGTAAATTTGAATCATAAACCTTCGGGAACATATTTCATATCGAATGATACAATCGGCAAAAAAATCCATCGGGTAGTTTTTGAAAACACTCGTTTGGCAGTTTCAGAACTTCTGCTTTATAATATATATGATAAAGCTACTATAAACAATTGTTTATTTTGTCTTCTTTAACAAGTTATTTTCAATGAGAAAATATTCGTAGTTAGCACATTTTATTGAAATGAAATTGAAATGCAATCTTATTGAAATTATTTCCTATTCTAGAAATTGCAGGATTCTTAGGAACCTTGAAACTTTAGTTTGGGGGAGGGATTATACGTCTTCATAATTGATTAATTACTGCAACAACAAAACAATAACGCAGGGAATTTTTCGACAACTTTTGTTGATATATCATGATTTTCTGTAAATTAATATGTATTTTATTCAATTAAATTTTTTTTTCATAAATTTAACCGCTTAACGAATCAATATTTCTGGTAAATATTTTCAAATAATGTCTAATTTAGCATATCTTTTATACATTTTTTTAATCTTTTATGACGGGTTATTTCAAAGAGAAACTTTTGCCTTATTGAATCAGAAAAATACTCGGATTAAATAATGCAATAATTAAAATTAAATTTTACTGGTCAGATAAATAAATTATGATTGAAGCATGGATGCCCGGCAAGTCATGATAGGAAAAATTACGGTTAACATGCCAAATTTCATTTTTCTAGGCCTTAATGTATCACAAAATTGCATTTTTAGAAAGTTTTTTTCCTGCACTGCCCTTTAGTTCGTGGTATGGACTTAAGAGGAACACCATCATTTTAGTATCATTGCTTTTGAAATCAGTTCGGTAGTTCCGCAGATTTTCCTCTACAAATAAAGTAATTTTACCTCTTTATAATATAGGTATATTTATAGATTACTAATGCATTGCATTTATTAAAATTATTTATAATTGGTTAATATTTATAATTAATTGATTGGATAAAATAAAAGCACAAATGGAAAAATAATTTAATATATTTCTATTAATTTCTATGGCAGAAGCATATAAAACATTTCTGTTATCGAAACAACTGTTAATGATTATTTTCAACAAACATGTGTCCGCTAATGCGACTACTTTGGTGAAGAAAGCTCTGGCCTATCAAATTTTGTGTTGGTAAAATCTGTTTGAGAAAATAAAATGCGTATCTGATGTATTTTGTTTGATTACAATAGCGGTTTTCAAAAATCCGAAAAAAAAGGCTTAAAAAAACAATCATAATTTATTTATCTCACCAGTAAAATTTAATTTAAAATTTTTTTTTATTTAATAAGAACATTTTTCTGATTCAATCAGGCAAAAATTTCTCTTTGAAATAACAGGAGATAAAAGGTTAAAAATTATGTAATAGATATGCTAAATTAGACATTATTTGAAAATATTTACCAGAAATATTGATCCGTGAAGCGGTTAAATTTATGAAAAACAACTTTAAATGGAATAAAATACATATTAATTTACAAAAAATCATGATATATCAACAAAAATTGTCGAAAAATTCCCTGCCCTATTATTTTGTTCTTGCAGTAATTAATCACTTATAAAACCTTTAATCCCCCCCCCCCCGAAACTAAAATTTCCTAAGGATTGTTCCTAAGGATCCTGGAATATCTAGAATAGGAAATAATTTCAATAAGATTGCATTTCAATTTCATTTCAATAAGAAATACTAAGTACGAATATTTTTTTTATTGAAAATCACTTGTTAAAGAAGGCAAAATTACGAGTGTTTATAGAAGCTTTATTTATTTTATAAAGAAAATACTGATATTTCACTTGGAAAATAACGGGTTCCGTAAGTACCACGAATTTACGATACTTCTTCATCCGTTGGACAATCATCACAAAAAATATTTTATAACTTTATTTTTTAATATTTTGTCCTATATTTTTCTGTAATTATAATAAAAAAACATACACCCACATCAGCGTATTAGATGATTTTTATTAAACAACAAAATCCATGGAAATGCATAATATACACACATCCCGCCGTCAAATAATGAAAATTATCCTTTTTCTATTTCTTAGAGGAGGTGCATATTTATACGTTAAAAGATCAAAACACGCAGGTCAGTTTGCCTTACATGTTATTTTACATAGTAGAAATTATTTAAAAAACCCCATGCACGCCCATCCGCCGCACTGAATTAATATATATATATATATATATATATATATATATATATATAAACAGTGTGTCCGAAAAGTCTGGAAACGGTCGAATAACTCGAGAAATACATATGAGAATGAAAAACGTAAATATACGTGTTAAATATTTTTAAATAAGCTACTCAGTGATACCACATTTTACCTTCACAACCGACCCCCTGGGGGTCAGAGGGGGTTCAACTTTGATATCTTAAATTATAACCCCTATTTTTATTACAGATTCGGATTCTACTGACAAAAATACGTAACTTTTATATTTATTGTTTATTTCGAAACCTCGTTTATCACGGTGTAATCGATCATATTAAATCGATACATATTTTGGCTTATCCAACGGGATTTTCCCTAATCGAAACTGATTGGGCAGAATTTTTGACGTCAAATTCCTCGTCTTTTTCAGGAATAGCGTTTCTTGAAAATCTCCCGTGGCGATTATTTCGATAATGCTACACTGTTAAAAATTTGATCCATTTGCTGTAGCGTCACTCTACAGCTTTTATGGAATATCTCTTTTATGACCAATGAGAATGCTCCATAACACAGTAAAGTAACCGTTTTCTATAAAAGCAGTGGAGTGACGCGATAGCAAATAATTAAAAAAAAACATAAACGCACATCAGCCGTATTTAGAAGCCATTCGTTATTTAGAAACCATTTACTGCATTAAATAAAAATCCAAATAGAAAACTAAATTGATATATTGGAATGAATTTTTGTAGAGAAAAACATAAAAACCCTATACACTGTAAAAAAATTGACTCATTTGCTACAGCGTCACTCCACAGCTTTTATAGAAAACGGTTATTTTACTGTAGAAGGATAACAAGCGTACATTGCATTGGATCTTTGCTGCTAGCTGGTTGCCACCGAATTTTCTCTGCTTTGGCCAAATCCCATGATCTTTTGCGTGCATGGGGGGGGGGGGGGGATCGGCGGGAAAAGGGATGCTAGTTAGGCGACGTTATCGCTTTTTCGGCACATGTCTTATCAGTATGTTCTTATTTTAAGCGATGGATGCGGGAGATAGAAATTTCATAGTGCGATTGTTTTAAAAGTAACAGTAATTAGTTACTTTTATAACTATTATTTAGCTCGATATTTTCCATTCGTATTACGTTAATTCATATGCTTATTTTTTACGATAAAAACCTACTGTCCATTTCACTCAAATAATTCGTAGACAAACAAATTAGTCTCTTTAAATTTATTTTTTAATTTTATTAATAAAATCTATACTAATAAAATCCGTGCGCCTCTGTCTACTTGAAGCCGATTACAGTTCGCAACGCGGGCGAGTTGGAAGTCGCAAGAGGTGTCTTTCGATTGGAAAAATTCCGGGGAAGTCATTTCGGGCATTTTCGAGACCGTGGGACCAAAATTAAAAAAGTTATGAATTAAAAACCCCTTGGGAATCGGAACGAAAAATGTCTCAAATCCCAAACGGCGCTCAAACGGAGCTCTGAGGCAGAACACTGCGCCACCTTGCGGTGAAGGAAAAGAACTTTTCCCCTTTGGCTAAAAGAAGAAGCAGTCGAAAACCTCTTTCTCTCCCTTTTTTGCGCGTTTTTTCTTAAACCATCATGCAGACAGTTTTTAAAGCAGAAAAAAACTGATTACATATTCAGAATCTGCGTAAAAGTCTGCTTCTGATGAACCAAAATATACGAGAAAATGTCTTATGGGCGCGCAGAGCCAACCGTTCAAACCAAATATTTTTAATGGGACGATGGCGACCATGGAGCGTAGAGCCCACTGTGCGAAATCACATATTTTTAACGGGATAATGGGCGCATAACAACCATAGCTCTTTAATTTACTTTTTTTGTGCTTGAGGATTCGAACACCAAGACTTGCTTATTAAATGATTTTTTTTGTTTATTATATATTGCTTAATATCGAGGTTCGTTTGGAAAAACTGGCCCAGCTAGCGGGCGTAGCTCGCTAGTCTATACTAATAAAATCCGTGCGCATCTGTCTGTCTGTCTGCTTGAAGCCGATTACCGTTCGCAACGCGGGCGAGTTGGAAGTCGCGAGAGGTGTCTTTCGATTGGACATATTCCGGGGAAGTCATTTCGGGCATTTTCGAGACCGTGGGACCAAAATTAAAAATGTTATGAATTAAAAACCCCTTGGGAATCGGAACGAAAAATGTTTCAATTCCCAAACGGAGCTCCGAAACAGAACACTGCGCCACCTTGCGGTGAAGGACATGAATTTTCCCCCTTTGGCTAAAAGAAAAAACAGCCGAAAACCTCTTTTTCTACCGGCGCTAATTGCATTTTTTCCGCATCAATTTTTTTGACTTGCCGTAGAATATTTACCGTAGTTTTCGCTAAAATATTGAACTTAGAAATAAAACAGGACTATCGAAACTTTTTTTTTGCGCGTTTTTTCTTAAACCATCATGCAGACAGTTTTTAAAGTAGAAAAAACTGATTACATATTCAGAATCTGCTTCTGATAAACTAAAAATACGAAAAAATGTCTTATGGGCGCGTAGTGCCCACCGTGCAAAACCAAATATTTTTAACGGGACAATGGCGATCATGGCGCGTAGCGCCGGTGGTCCGGCTTCGCACGATGGGTCCGTACCGCAAAATGTGCGAAATCACATATTTTTAACGGGATAATGAGCGCATAACAACCATAGCTCTTTAATTTACTTTTTTTGTGCTTGAGGATTCGAACACCAAGACTTGCTTATTAAATGAATTTTTTTGCTTATTATATACTGCTTAATACCGAGGTTCGTTTGGAAAATTGTGGCCCAGCTAGCGGGCATAGCTCGCTAACTGAAACTGATAAATACAGACGTGACTTCTCCCCCCCCCCCTACAATCAGTATTCTCAAATAAAAATTGATTGTATTATTTAAAATTACTTTCCAAAGGAAACTGATAATTTTATAAAGGATTTATAATTCAAACAGAGCAGAAAATAAAAATATTTCAGTTAAATATTGTATTTTTATTAGTAATACAAACATGACAATTATTTGAAGAATAGGTGAATAAAAAAGTGCGTGCGAAATTACAGAGATGCAATTGTATGAATTAGATTTAATTTGAATTGATATCCAATTGTAGACAGTGTTGAATGTAGAGGGTCATCCCTCCCTCCGGAACAGTAAAATGCCCCCCCCCCAGAAAAAATTAAGATTTGGGGTTTTCAATGGTCAAAAAATGCCATGTCCTCCGTCGGAATTCTAAAATGCCCTCCCCCCCCCCCTCGGAGCCACAGAAATCCCTTTCGGAGAAAAGTGAATTCAACACTGATTGTAGATATAGAGCAGGGGAAGGGTCTGTCCTTCATTTGATTTCAGAATTTAAATTTTCTAGATACCCTTTTTCTTTGGATGATTGTGGGGGGGAAAAGATAAAAAAAAAATAGTAAAATTAATTTTTCATGGATAATTTAACAATTACACACAATGGAATTTTTTTTTTTGTTAAATGGAGTTTTAAAAAAGCTGCAATCAATACTAACTGGTGATTAAATTTAATATGCTATAGTTTGATTCAAGCAGACTAACTAAATTTTTTGAAAATAAAATAAAACAAAAATAAGAATGATGTTAGGAATATTTAACTGGCAAGTGAATAAAGATATTTTAGTGTATAGTATACATTTTATAAAACACTGTTATGTAGCATTAAATTAGGGTAACATCCCCAGTAATTGGCACATCAAGAATTTGTCGTTAAACTTACTTAAATTTTCATTACAAAGAAATAAGCTATTTACTTGGAAATATTTTTAAATCAAAGAATGCATATCCGTGCATCTATTTTGCCCACTAAAAGCAAAAAAAAAAAAAAAAAAAAAAAAAAAAAAAAAAAAAAAAAGTATTTTTATAAAAATATATTTATAAAAAGTTGCTGAAATCACCAGTAATTGGCACCTAGAGCACCAATGTATGACACCTTGTGATCCAGTAATTGGCCTATGTTTATATTTAAAAAAAAAACCTTTACATTTTGCATTGGGTTTAATCGCTTTAAATTAATTTACTGTAGATGAAGATGCCATATTTCAGGTTTTTGAGAGTAAGAAATCAGCATATTAATCTGAAATGTGAACACTTTAAAACAATACAATATACTTACATTAATACCCAGTAATTGTCATGTTGTCCCCAGTAATTGACATATGAAGCTTTAATGGATTCCAATTACTGATAAAATTTATATTTTCAAATAAAAACAAATGATAAACAAAATTAGTCTATAATTTTAAAAGTACTCCCAAATAAATGGTTTAATTTCAAATTCCTTGCGAATTCCTTGTAATTGGAATAGGTGCCAATTACTCGGAACTAGCAAAATTGAAGCACCATTAATTGGCAACTACCATTAATTCAGAAATCCAAATATTTGTGTCAAAAATACTTTTACACAATTAAAGTAACCCTTTTTAACTAAACAAAACTGTTGTCAATTAAAATTTAAAATATATTATAAATCAGATAATAATGAATTGAAAAGCATGCTTTCCTTAAGCCAAAGAACAAGAATTTGCAACAAAATGGCTAATTTGATGCAATCCAGATTTGTTTCTCTTTCTTAGGCTCTATTATCATCCTGTAAAATAAATCAAAGTTATAATCTTTAACGTAAATGAGCATATAACTGATATACGGTCTTGAATTTTTAAAAGACTGGATATAAATCTTTTTTAGGACATGTTTGTAAAATGTGCCAATCACTGGTGCATTCCAATTACTGGGGGTGTTACCCTATATTTATTATTTTAAAAAAAGAAAAAATGAGGATTTTTTTTTTTTTTTTTTTTTTTTTTTTTTTTTTTTTTTTTTTAGTCTCTAGCAGTTTTATACATCCTGTTTTGCATTTTTGTTCTCTGCTACATTTTAAGCTCAAATCATTTATGCATTTATAAATATTGCATAAATAAATAAATAAAAAGAGAAAAGCGTTAAAAATAGAAAAGTACTATAAAAATTTAAACATGTAGTGGTTTTATTATAATGTGAACGAACTGATTATTGCATTTATTTATTTATTTTTTTTATCATTTCATAAAAGAGTGAGGTACATAAATATAAATATTATAGTTTATTTTTTGGTTATGTAACTTGAAAATTTCCCCCAGTATAATAGCTCTTGGTGAGGCACAGACAATCCTTGACCTGGAGAAATTGTCCAAAAATACTGGTTGTGATATCTTTGATAGATACATGCCTGGGAGCATGATTTTTAAAAGAGGTATTACATACAGAGGTATGATAGATACATGCCTGGGAGCAGGATTTTTAAAAGAGGTATTACAAACTACATATATATATATATATTTAATAGGAACTCAGGTCACAATCCATATATTTCACTTAAAAATATAGATTATAAATTTATATTGGTACCTATAAATTTATTTTTGAAGTTTAACAATAAAAATTAATGAATTTTCAAGATTTGCCTTGAATTAGGTGAAATTTGATGTTACATAAAATGTTGGAAGTGCACAATAATTCATTCAATAACACTTTGATGCCACAAAGTGTACTAAGTGTACAAAAATACAGTCATTCATCATTATTAAAGTTAGGAAAAAGAATTCAGGATTGTCTTGGCGTAAAGACGTATATATTTTTGACTGAACAATTTTATTCCGATCCTGGATTTTTTTACGAAAATTACTTGTATTGATTGTTCTGCATTCTTTGATCTCTCAAAGCTTGTCTTAATTTTTTGTCAACGTTATATGCATCTAATATAGTTTTCAAATTTCAATATTATAGACTGCTTAATTTAATCATAATCAATATAGTTGATGATTTTAATATCCAGGAAGAAAAAAAATAGCATTTTTTCATTCATTAAAATAAACAGATTAATTTACTAGTGATTGAAGTAGCTGGCAACCATCATTATGAACAACTCAAAACGAGGGCCGAATTCTAGCTATGATGCTGCTAGATGTACATATTTGAATTTCGGGTATTCAATTTCTGCAAGTAGTTTTAGACAAAAAAAGTTAATAATAGTAAGAAATATCTATGTAACAAATAGATATACAAAAATTTACCAATAAGGAAACTACTTAATGGCATAAAAGACTCTATTATACAAAAATTTAGAGATACATCATATAAAAATACACAATTTTGCAGAAAAAATAAAATTGTATAATTTAACAGTCACAATTAAACAAGACAAATGATAGCGTAACTCAAATATTTTCAAATAAAGTAAATAAGCAAATCGACTTTTGTTCCTTTTGTTATGTATGGGTGTAGAGGCAATACAATGTAAAAAAAGAAATGTTTTAAAATACTTTCATGTGAAGTAAATAATCAAATTATATATTGTCCTTTTTATAAAAGATGGATGGAGAGAAAATACAATAAGACAGAAAAATAAATTTGTTATGCAATTGGTATCCAACTATTTAAAGAAGGGGAATGAAGACATTTTATTATCAAACATCAATAGCAGTTAAATATTACCATTTTCACTACTGTTGATACATACAAAATTTTTAGAATTTAGACATATATATAAGAAAAGCAAAATTTAAATACCAATAATTCAGTTCTCAAACTACATATTTGCAATGCTTGGAATAAGGCAATACAATTTGACAGAAAAAGAAATTTTGCATCCAATTCGTAAATCTAGCTATTAAAAGCGAGAAAAAAAGTACTTTATTATCTAATATAATAGCAGGTAAGATTTTCCATTTCACAGTTGTTGATTTTAACATTTTACTGAAAAATTCAATTTTGCAGTTTCGCAGCAACAATTAAATGAATGAAATGTTTTAAAATACTTTCATCTGAAGTAAATAATCAAATTAACTTTTGTTCTTTTTGCTATGGATTGTTGGACACAAAATACAATGTGAGAGAAAAGTAAATTTGTTATGTAAATAAAATCCAACAATTAAAGGATGGGGTGGGGGAATTGAAGACATTTTATTGTTATCTTACCTCAACAGCAGTTGAATTTTACTATTTCACTAGTCTTGATACATACAAAATTATCAGAGTTTAGACATATATATATAAGAAAAACAAAATTTAAATTTCAATAATTTAATGCTAAAACTAAATAATTGCAATGTTTGGAATGAGGAAATGGAATTTGACAGAAAAGAAATTTCTATAAAAAAAAAAAGATTTGAAGACCGTTTAAATTCAGTAACAGCAAATATTAACCATTTCACCTTTGCTGATACATGAAATTTTTTGTTTCACAGATATTTTATCCCAGAAAAGCGAAATATAAATACAAATAATTCAATGTTAAAATTACACAATTGCAATTTTTTAAACAAATTTTTAAATTAACAGGTAAATTGATTTAAGCATAACTTAAATAGAATATATGCTATTCTCAAAAACATGTGCAGTCTGTGATGAATACTATAACAGATGTCTCATTTTGCAAACTTTAAATTATTTATCTACATCTTAAAATCTTGTATAATAAAACAATTTTATCATTATGAAAACTGCTTATACAAAATTGTTTTATGGAAACTAATACAATTTGTTAAAAAATAATTTTTAACAATTTTAATTCTGTTACAAATTATAATTTCCATTTTTGCGGATTTGATCAGCAATAGTTGTTTTTTTTTTTTTTAAATATCATTAAAAAGCTTTTCAATGGTGAAAGGGTTAAATTTATTTTGAAACAATTATTTACTGAAAATGATACTAGAAAACTCTGAGATTTTTGAGCATTCGCTGGCAGCTATTCACTGGTAGCATTTGAATAGATCAGATGTTAATGAAGTATACCTTTATCATAAGACCAAATCCTTTATGCAGCAACTTCAAATACAGAAATAACATACCTCAGCTTAAGAAAGGTCATTTAAAACATATAACTAAGTTATACCAGTATACAGTGGCACAGCCAAGAGGGTGGTTTTTGGGGTCAAAACCCCTCCCAGAGCTAAGAAAGATCGCTATAATTGCTGCTTATATGAATCAAAAGCAAACTTAACATTTAAACGTTTTGGTGTATTTTGGAATCTGCCGCTTTGTTGAATCAAATTTCATTTAATAAAGTGTTTCAATTGAATGGGGAAAATTCAACTTAAAACTGTGAAAATGAATATTACATGGATTAATTAATAAGGTAAAAATTGGTTATTTTAGCTAAATCACTTTTCTGAGACGTATTATGCTAAAAGAATGGTGATTTCCTGCCACACAGATGCTCTTTGGGTTTAAATATTATACAGTGAATATTCTAATTAGTGCTCATTCTATTAACCGGCGATTCAAATAACCAGCAAATATCTTTATCAGAAACTCAATCCCCCCCCCTCCCCAGAACTGAATTCTGGCTGCGCCACTGGCAGTATAAGCAGTTAAGAATTTGAGAGTCTGAAAAATATTCCTCTTTTTCAACTTATATAACTTTTCTTTTCCCCCCTGGATCATGAAAATTTTTAATTTAGGACAAGATCGATTCTTAGACATTTTCAGATTTCATACTTTTTACTATATGCATGTAAATTAAGAACATAAAGCTTCATTTTCCTTGAACCAAATTATTTTTCTAAGATTTATGAAACATTTGCTATCGATCTTTCTCACGTAAAGTAATTACAGTTATGAAATTTTTACATTTACATTTTTTTTTACTCAAATTTACATTCATGATTTTAATAATGATGAGATGCAGATAATGAAAGTTTAGTTTTATAAAACTAACATAGAAACATTATCTAAGATTTTTTTTTTCAAAATAATTTTTATTGTTGCTGTACAGACCTTTTTACCTCAGCTGGGTAGCCCTCACAGGCTGGTGATAATTTCTATTAATTACTAAGTTATTATAGAAAAATATTTCTTTACTACTGTTGTATTAAACTGGTTAATCAATTTTGTATGTAACATACATTCAATGGGATTAAAAGGTTAGGATGGTTTCAACGCATTGTGTGCGCACACCAGATTTCACACTAGTGATTAGTTTGGTAATAAAAATACCCTAAATACCACAATTTGCTGTATAATACTGAATAAAATGACAATATAACTGAATATGATGGACATAAGCATCAATGTTGAAATAAACATGGTAAACAAGAAAGACTCTTCTCATTATTATGAATGCATTTATAACTTCAGAAACAAACTGCAGCTAGAAAATTCTGTCTTTAAATCAGGTGATCAATTTTCAAGAATGATATGTTTGAAAATCTGATAATAGTATATCCTAACATGCAAGTTTATATCCTTAAATATAATATTAGAATATACTTAATTATAAATTTCAAAATCTAAAATTGTATTAATTTTATTAAGTTCATCAATAAAATTTTTAATATTTTAAAGAGAATACATATCAGCTAATTGTGTACAGTCCTTTTGAAAATTAGAGGTATTTGATCACCTGAGAAATGGAATTAATAAGTTCCATAGATGAACAGTGAACTCCCTTTAAACAACAATAATTATGTGCGAATACAGAATTGTCCTCTATCTCAGGTGGGAAATTGCACTTTTATCCATTAAAAAGTATAAAATCTTCTGGGGAAGGGATTTCAATGTTGAGATAGAAAAAGGTACCCCCCAACCCTGAATTCAACAATATCACATAAACAGTAGGCGAGAACATCAAGCAAAATGCCAATGCAGTTACTTTATACTAGTTGCTCACTTTATATTATTTAAGTTGGATAAAATCCTATAGTTGGCTTAGAGTGATGCAAGGACTTAAGTTTCATTAGTCAGATGTAACATCAGAAAAGCAGTTATAGAATAATCTAAAGCAAAATACATATAAGAAATATTTATAGCAAAATCTAATTATTTCTTTGTTTAATCATAATATAAATTGTGCATTAAAGGGAGTTTTTTCTGACACCTCTTCATGACATCATTACTTGTGCTGGTTAACTATCAAATTCCTACAAAAAAATTGAAATATGATTTTAATGCACTGCATATGAAAATAACTGTCAGACATCCAGCCGTTGAAGATAAATTGCATTTATTTCAGATCCATGTCATCAAATACCCGTGCAAAACAAATTTTAAGAGAGAAAGGGAAGAAACAAAACTAAAAGCTGTAGATCACACTAACTAATATTGTGTACAAGACTTAATTACAAGAACAGTAGGTGAAATTTTGCATTAAAGTTGGAAAAACTGACACAGTAACAAACAGTTCAGTCTTAAATCTGCACATCTTGGGATCAGAGGTTGTGCAAAATTTAGAATTTTGCAGATTTCTGGTCATTGGTTTTGTTACATTTTTTCGAACAGTAATTTTAATGTACTAATACAAGCAATTAATTAAAAAGTAACATAATTCAAAAAATGAATTGCAAAAAGCAAATATCAAGTAAATGATGAGTAATGCATAATTAAATATGCATAATAAAGAGAAACATTTTCTTTCATTTATTCATTGAAATTTTCCTTATAAAAGTATCCTATTAATTCAAATAAAAGTCATAAAATAAGGAAGTTTTATTTTAAGTTTAGCCAGTCTTACCAAAAAATATCTGATTCTGTAATTTTGATTGAAATTCCTACATTTGAATCTAAATTTCCATTGTTTACATCTACGATAATGTGCAGATTTAAAGGAGTTTATTGTATTAATTTTTACACACATATTGCATCACAATTGTTATATCCATCAGTTGTTAAGGTTTATAAATGAAATTTGAATGGAGCAGAAGCAATTTTAGAATTCTTTGAATTCTAAAAACTATAGCTATCACTCTTTCAGAAACCTTTAAATGAAAATTAAAATATATAAGAATCTAACATTCAAGATCATCAATACAATTATATAAGACTTAATTATGATTATCAAGTACTGAATTCATGACAAGTACCTGGTTTCTTACACTTCTACATTTGTATCTAAGTTACCATAAATCCCTTGTTGTAGCCCTCCCCTTGAAAGTAAGCGCCCTCCATCCAACTTTAAAGATATTTTTTTTTTGCTTCCACTCCCAAATTTAAGCCACCTACCCCTCTTTATTGAGGGGGGGGGGGATGAATTGTTTTTCAAATCTTAAGGAGTGAATTATGAATATTTTAACTTTTTTTGGTGGATTTCTACAAGTTTTCGTATAAATTTACTGACCCCCCCCCCCCCCGACATGAAATATATGCTACACATCTCTGTTCTCCCTGATCCTCAGAAAAAAGGTAAAATTCACAGACATCTTAATGCTTTTTATTTTACTAAAAACAACAAGTAAACGATCATTTATTTAAATTACATTCCTTTTTCCTTTCTTATTTCTCCTATGAACTTCATTGAACAAAATTTTGAAACAAAAAAAAACTTTTTATTTTGTACCAAGATGATAATCTAAAATCTCATACAAGTATCACTCATCTAAAACCTTTGTTCTCGTTGAATTTTTTTTCTCAATACTTTCTCAACAAATAGTAAGGAGAGTCTTTCGATATGTGTAAGGTTTGGTTTGGTTTATTTTTGTCGTCCGATTATCTACACTAGGGATATAGGACCAGGGGGGAGTGCCCTTCGTGGGGGTCTTTCTAAGGGAACCCAACCCGTATTTACGCAAGGTTCGAAGAAAACCACGAAAACTCCGAACGGTTAGGCCGACAGCCGCGATTGGGTTCGAACCCAGCACCTTCCGTCTACCAGTTGAGAGGTCAGAACCTCTCGGCCACTTGTGGGGCCGATATGTGTAAGGAAAGCAATAATTTTTTAAAATATACTCCATGCTTTAGGGGAAGGGGCAACCAAAAGAAATGCACTGGTGATATTTATGGTAGCCGATTATCTGCACAAGGTATATAGGCCTTAGGAGAAGTACTCTCTGTGGGGATTTTTCTAAGGGAACTTGTATTTAAGCTAGGTTTGCCAAGGTTCAAAGAAAACCATAAAAACTCTGAATGGTTAGTCAAATGGGCACAATTGTATTCAAACCCTGCACCTAATGTTTAGCAGCTTCGAGAGCAGAGCCTCTCAGCCACAGATGGGATAAGGGAAAAAAAAAGGAAAGCACTTTTTAAGGGAGGGTACAAAATAATTTAAATTGGGCTTACAATTGGGATTTTACGATAGTTTTTTGCAAACGACATTAGATATGTGCAGTGTACAGGGTGTCCAGCAAATAACACCCTGATTTCAAAATTAAATTTCTCAAAAACAAAGATCGATAGTAATATGCGGTAAACGGCTTTTTCATTAGGTAAGCTTTAAAAATCTTATACAGAAATTTCAAACAGAGAATATTTTGAAAAAATTGCGTTCTGATTGCATAGACTTGACATTTTTCTTGTTTTAGATTGCCTGCAGAGAAATAATTTTTCAGCTTACAGTGCAATATTTTAAAGATTTTTCGAAGTAATTTTTTAGAATTTCGAAATTTTAAAATTTAATTTAAAAAAAACTATGAAATATGGCACTTTAAGCCGAAAAACACATTCTCTAGCAGCGATCTAAAGCAAGAAAAATGTCAAATCGAAGCATTCTTTGCAATCAGAACACAATCTTTTTATAATATTTACCGTTTGAAACTTTTGTATAAGATTTTTACAGCTTACCTGATAAACAAACAATTTATTGCATAATTCTATTGATCTTTGTTTTTGAAAAATTTAATTTTGAAATCAGGGTCTTATTTGCTGGACATCCTGTATTAAGAGTATGTTACAACTGGAAGAAATTACTTGCAATGAAAGATAAAAATTAAATTGTCATGTCTGACAAAATTCTTTTTTTTTTTCAACCATAAGGCTATTTTACAAAATTACAATCTATTTTATATTTATTTTTAAACATATTAGTCCCACCAAGTATCATTTCTTTTTAAATAAAAAACTTTTTCATTAGTATTTTTGAAATAAACTTGAAATCAAAAAACAATTACTTTAAATCTAATTAAGTATTGATCATGCTCATTTCATTGAAACGTTAGCAAAAGGTAAGGTGTAAATTGTATTTAGTACTTTTACATTTGCTTAATATAGTATTTTAAAGAAATACAGGGAAAGCTTATATATTTGTTGTAATAATGCATTCACTTGTGGTCTTTTGAATTCTTAACACACTGTAGTTTCATTACTATAATATTTACCAGATACAAAATTTCAAAGATCATTAAAAAAAAAAAAAAAAAAAAAAAAAAAATGCGACGATTAAAAGTGAAAGCGTAAGTATAACGAGATTGATGACAGTCATGATGACAATGACAGAATGACATGCAAAAATCGATCAAAGATCAGCCAAGACCGTCTGCTAACTTTTCGCCTTCGCCAAGGTTGCCATGTTTTGAAGCAGTTGCGTCGTCATGAAACGGGCGGGGGAGCTGTCGTGGTATTCGAACTGCCTCTGCGCGCGGCTGAGCTCATCCCATAGCTTGTTATCCTTCTATTTACTTAATACTTCTATGACTTTAATGTGTATGGAGCATTCTCATTGGTCATAAAAGAGATATTCTATAAAAGCTGTGGAGTGACGCTACAGCAAATGGCTCAAATTATTAACAGTGTAGCATTATCGGAATAATCGCCAAGGGTAATTTTCAAGAAACGCTATTCCTGCAAAAGACGAGGAATTTGACGTCAAAATTTTGGCCAATGAGGCAAAACCTGGTTGGGAAAACCGAAATATGTATCGATTTAATATGCTCAATTACACCGTGATAAACGAGGATTCGTTAAACATCAAATACAAAAGTTACATCTTTTTGTTCGTAGAATCCGAATCTGCAATAAAAAAAAATGGGGGTTATTATTTAAGATTTCGAAGTTGGTCCCTCTCTGACCCCCAGGGGGTCGGTTGCGAAGGTCAAATTTGGTATCACTGAGTAGCTTATTTAAAAATATTTAACACGTATACTTTCGTTTTTCAATCTCTTATGTATTTTTCGAGTTATTCGACCGTTTCCAGACTTTTCGGACACCCTGTGTATATATATATATATATATATATGTATATATATTTCAATACTTTAATATATCATATTGCTAAAATCATTTTGTTACATGTGTTATATATTTAAAAAAAACAAGTAAGATACCTATATTAAGAAAAACACTATATGGCCATTGATTATTGGACACTTGCGATTTTAGACATTTTGTTAAATATCTAGAAAAATACATGAGGAATCATCTCAAAACTCTTAGTGTATAAGCATAATAGTATACGTCATACATCTCCGTGAAGATTGTTTACCGAAACTCCATAGGGGACCGTCAACAAATTAAAAAAATGAATATCTTTTGAATAACCCTGTCAAAACTAATGTAGCAAAAGCGCTCAAACTCTAGATTATGATTGAATGCCTTATTGTAATACGCCTTGTTCATTTTTTATGCAAATAGCATGCATACTCGCAGAGTAATTAAGGTTTTTATAAAAATGGTCCCAAATTTGTCCAAGTTTTTTCCTTACAATTTTCAGAGTTCTTAATATAAAATAATATTTTTTTCAGAAAATACGACAAACAACATTGTACACAGTACCCTGTAATCAGAATTAAAAAATAATGAAGATTGTATACAAAATGAGTTGGTTTACTAAAAATTTTTTTACTGCGCATGCGTCAACGATATCAAAATTTCATTTGCATATTATGTTAGGTAAATGTATAGAGCAACTTTTGTGAAAGTCACAAAGTCAAAACTTGAAAATTCTGAAAATAATCGTCAATTGAATAAGTTGAAAATCCGTTATTCTCAAAATGAAGCAAAAACAAGAGGGGTTGATCCATATATTCATTGATTAGTGTCAATATAGAATACACAATACGGGATGTACTACTACATTTGGATAAAATCTCCCTTTTTTTGCTTCATTTTGGAAACAGCGGATTTTGTCCTTTTTCTATAGACGATTACTTTCATAATTTTCAAGCTATGATTTTGAGACTTTTACAAAAGTTGCTCTATACATTTAGCTAACATAATATGCAAATGAAATTTTGATATCTTTGACGCATGCCCAGTAAAAAATTATTTAGTAAACCTACTCATTTTTCATACAATTTTTATTATTTTTTAATTCTGATTACATGGTACTGTGTGCAGTGTTGTTTGTCATATTTTCTGGAAAAAAAATTTATATTAAGAACTGAAAATTATAATGGAAAAACTTGGAAAATTTTGGGACTATTTTTATAAAAACCTTAATTACTCTGCGAGTATGCATGCTATTTGCATAAAAATGGACACAGTGTATTACAATAAGGCATTCAATCAGAATCTAGAATTTGAGCGCTTTTGCTACATCAGTTTTGACAGGGTTATTCAAAAGATATTCATTCTTTTTTAATTTATTGACGGTCCCCTATGGAGTTTCGGTAAAACATCTTCACGGAGAAGTATGACGTATACTATTATGTTTATACACTAAGAAATTCGAGATGATTCCTCATGCATTTTTCTAGATATTTAGTAAAATGTCTAAAATCGCAAGTGTCCAATAATCAATGGCCATATAGTGTAGTTCAAAATGGATATATCATTTAAAATTAAGATACCAAAGTATAAATTATAAAAATGGACATACATTCTTAATTACTTGCGCAAAACAGTACATTAATTAGAATGTTTGTTATTTTATACGTATATAAACGCAAATACTACTTTAAATTATGAAAATACATAGCATGATCAAGCTTTTTATAAATTTTCTTTATAAAAAACCCTTTTTAAAAAAGTGCGTATTTTGGAAAAGTTATATTACACATTTTGAGATTTATGCCTATATCTCATATTTAAAATCATTTTCTACAGAATAGTTTATCTCAGCTTTCATGAAAAGTTTAATGGGGCCTTTCATTTAATTTGAATTTAAAATTATACTTTCGTTTACTTATCATACGAAAAAATATTTATTAGTTATCTGTTGATAATTTTTTTCCTGAGAGTGACTGATCAGTTCGTTGTAATTTTAATAAAATATTTCATAAATGTAAATTATCTGATAAGAATTATTCTTAAATATAAAATTTCTTCATGTAGAAAAATACCTTTTTTTAAACATTCTTTACATTATTTTGATTTTACTTTTATAAAAGCGGCAAGTGTTTATATTCTGTAGAATTTTTCGCATTTTTTGAATAAGTATATTAAACAATATCTTTCTTAAAGTATTTTCCTTCATTTTTTTGTAAATATATTAATAACATGTTAGCGTAATATAGTTAATTTTTCCGCTTAATTCACTATTATTTATTAATACTATTTCTTTACTAATTTACTTTTCCATTCTCATATATTGGTATGTATTTATTTACTTATTCTTAATTAATCAATCATATTAACTTTATTAAGTTTCCGTGATGAAGCTTAATAAAATGTTAATATTTATTTATTTATGTTAACGATTAAACAGTTTTACTACTACTGTTTTTTTCCTAAATTATATTCTTTAAGAGACTTTAAATGTATTGTTTAACATTAAAGGACGGCACTAATTTATTGTTCAATACTTTGGAGTTTATTTACAATATACTATTTAACGATAAAAGGCAGCACCATTTTTCTCCATGCATGAAAGTACTGTATTTTTACCATCCCTTCTTGTTTGTAACATACATTAATGCTTCTTGGTCTTACTCTTAAAAATGTAATTCAATATTTTTGTTAACATGTGGGAATCATTTATTATGTTTTATTTGCAATATCATTTACCCCTGGATTAATTCTCCAATCGATCTCTCTTTCTCAGTTTATTTTATTATCATTTTTGTTAGCGCTGGCCCTTTTGCATTTTTTAGCATTTTATGGTTTTTACAAACATGAAACTGTATTTCATGTTTGTGGAAATGAAGGTAAATGGACATTTTTTCGATTTTTTCAATGTATTTCCTGTATTTTCAATTTTTTTATTACACATTTATAATGATTTACTGCTAAGCACGCGGTTTTTTTTTTTTTTTTTTTTTTTACACACAGAGTGGTGGCCTATGCAGTTTAACATGATTTGAGGTTCTCCCTTTAATGCCTTTAGCTCTAGTAGTGGTTTGAAAAGAGGGAGATTTAAAATTCTTCTCTCTTCCGCAAAGAAACTCTTTTTGTACATAAAATTAGCGTAATAAGATTACAATTGTTTAAAATTCTCGTACTTTGACTTTATTAGAATAAAATATTTCTTTAAGTCATAAAAGGTTATATTTATAAGCTTCAGCACAAATTTTCTATGCCCTAAAAAGACAAAAGCGATTTACTATATGGTACTACACCAAAACTAAAAATTGGTTTAAGATAACGAGAAGGACTTCAGACTTGCCTGATATATATTTTTTCAAGTGACGCCCTGTTAATACCAACTTTAAGAACTGCAGAAATAAAAAGGAAATATTACTAATGAATGTGTCAAAAATGACCATTTGTCAGAAACTTTATTATTGTTCAATAAGTTTTTTTTGACATTGTATGCATTTAAACATACGCCTGGCAAGCTATTTCTTCTTTTATTTTTAATATATGTGTATATGCTTTATTAGTAAATTAAAATTGTTGGAGTGTATGTTTTTTCCTTCAGTACTGCAAACTGAAAATAAAATAGTTAATTACGATTAAAAGGTAATTTTTTGTAAATGACATTATATATAAATATAACCGAATATTCCTGCTATTTAAATGTTCTTCAACCAAAGGACCTCTTAATTAATTTTATTTTGCGCACAGTAATTTTACTCGCATTGTACTAAATTTGTTAATTCAACGCGTTGTAAAATTTAGAAAAACACACTTTTTTACACATTTTATGGGGATCCAAGCAATTTTAATTAATTTTAAATTTCAATCGTCAAATATCACAAAATATTAGTGATTCCTGAAAACAATTAACATAAATATATGCCAATTATCACAAAAAGTACTGATATAATGTATAAATATTTTTATTTATTTATACTTTATTTTTTTGCAAGCAAATATTTTGTATATATAAAAAAGATTACATTTTTTTTGCTTTTAAATTTGTATTTTTAGAATTTTTAAAATATTGAAATTAAAAATAGTTCATACTGCAATAGTAAAATTACATATTTCACCTGTCGGGAAATGAAGGAATGTGAGATTAATGTTTACAATTTTTCTTCCTTTTAGATGCTTTTTTTATGTAACAATTGTTTTTCAAGTGAAAAAAAATATATATATATATTTTACGAAGATATTAGTTTCTCTCAAACGATGACATACATACATACATATATATATATATATATATATATATGTATGTATGTATATATATATATATATATATATATATATATGTATATATATATATATATATATATATATATATATATATATATATATATATATATATATATATATATATATATATATATATATATATACATATATATATATATATATATATATATATATATATATATATATATATATGTATGTATTCAGCTCTTTATTGAATTAAAAAGAAAATTCTTCTTCTTTTACATTATGGCTTGAATAAAAACTTTTTCTTATACTGAAAAGTAAAATTACTTCGCTATTCAGACGTCAACTTTGAAAATAACTATGTAAGACGAAACCAGAATTTCAACAAAAGGCATTTTTTCATGTATGTTCCATGAGAGCTTTCACTAAAAAATAAGTCGGATTTATATGTACTTGAATTCAAAGAAATTCTTTAAATTTAAGCTTTCTTGCAAAATATATGACTTGTTATTCTGGAATGAAAATGAAGACGTTCTTTTCAGTGTTAGAAGAAACTATTGTGTTTTTAGATAGATTTTTTTCAATTAAAACGTGCAACTATTTTGTAACTCTTTATGAAGGTTTTATTAAGCTAAAATGTTTTTACCCAAATAAATATATATTTAATCTAATGCCAAGCACAAACTAAAAACAATTAAATTCAATTCAATTAATTCAATTAAAAACATTTTATTCTTATTATTGAGCTTTTTTAATAGTACGGATGTACATAAGCATCTCACATTTAGAACACAAAATAAAATTGTTAAACACATCTTGGAAAAGAAGTATTTTACAATAAGACACATATAATAACTTTTTAAAACATAATTAATTTTCGACGAATATTTTATTTCTAATTATACAGGGTTTGTCCGAAAAGTAATAGGACTGAGTCGATTAAAAAAAATTATTGAGCCAATCATTACAATTCTTTAAAAATTTTCAAAATAAGCTCCTTCTGCGTCGATGCAGCGCTGCCAGTGCGATTTCCAAGCATTGTTGGCGTCATGGAAGGCATTCTCCGGAATAGCCTTGAGAGCCGCGGTGCATGCTGCTTGGATCCCCTCTGTCGTCTCAAAATGCTTGCCTTTCATCGGCCTGTTCAGGCGAGGAAACAAAAAAAGTCCGGGGGAGCCACATCTGGGCTGTAGGGCTGCTGCGAAAGCGTTGGAAAGTTGGCCTTGGTCAGGTAGCTGTTCCCAAGAAAGGCAGTGTGAGCCGGGGCAATTTTCGCACATCTTGAGCATGTTCAAATGCTCCATCATAATGTCATAAACCACAGATTTTGGTAAGTTTACCATCTGGGCAAATAAACCGATACTTAGTCGATGGTCTGAGTTGAAAACTTTGCGCACACAAGCCACATGGTCGGTGTTTGTCAAAGTCGAAGGTCTTCCAGCACGATTTTCATCGGCGACCTCTTCCCGGCTCTCCAAAAAGGCCTGGTGCCACCGAAACACATCACTTCTTGCTAAAGTAATATCTGGGTAAGCCTGCTTGATCATATTAAACATCTTTGTCGCAGATTTCAAACAGAATTTAATCGAATACCTCTGCTCTAACGAACGCTGCGTTTTCGGCTTGCACCACTCACAGAAACACATCACGCAAAAATGCCTGCCCTGACTTTCCAGGTGCTCGGAGACAACTGAACAGCCGCAGAAAAATTAGAAAACAGAAAGAAAAATGTCCTCCTGCTTTGTTGCTATGAAGTTCCCCCCCCCTCCCTTTCCCAATGAGATGACAAGTTCAAAAAATCATTAGTGTTACTAAGCATTATGTTATAAAAGGCTATTATTTAATATTTGTAAATAAATATTATTTCATTTAATTTTTATTTATGTAAATGCATTCTCAAAGTGGTATTTTATTAATTTCTTTTGATTTGAATCAATAAATTTTGCGAAAAAAATATAAAATAATATATGTGAATCACTCCAAGGAAAAGAAAATAATTCAAAAATCAAAATTTCATTTTCAAACAATGATAACGGTAAAACTACGGAAGAGTTCGTGAGTTCCATGTGCGATAAAGTATGATAGTGTAAGGAGGGAGGTTTTCCAAAATTAAAAAAAAAATAATAATAATTTTATATATGCACAGACACTAATATAACATTAAAAGCAGATGGTACACATATTCCAAAACTCCTGACATTTTGTATAAAAGTCCGTGCCCTTAAGAGTTAATATCTCTGTTAATTATAGACGATTTCTTTTTGAAAATCATTATCAACAGAGCTTTTATACTTCTGCTGAAATAGATACCTTCATATCTCCTCAGCACCCGTTGCTAGATGCCCGCAAATAAAAGTTTGTGTGTAACGAAAAAAAGATATTTTATCGGAAACTATGCGACTAAGGGTAATAACTATAGATCTCCTGCATGTTTTAAATGACCTTATACTATCTGTAATTTTTCATAATTTTAGTTTAAGTAGATTCAAAAAATGGATGTGGAGGGCTCATATTTTTCTTCTACGTTTTTGACGGTATCCCTGAATATGTAAAATATAAATTTAAAAGACATATATATATATTTTGTGGTTTTCGTAACGAAAGCTTTCACAAGATACTCCACACGGTAGAAAAATACAAATATTTTATTTTCTTCAAGTACCTTAATTACTTTCCCTCATACATTTTTCTTAAATATATTTTTAAATGTTTAACAATCCGTGAACGTGTGGGTTAATAATCTTTATTTTTTACCACAATTTGAACTTTTCCTACTTCTCAGTTTACGAGTAAAACGGCGGTGAAAGACAGACAGACACAGGAGTGATTTTATAATAGCTTTGTTTTTGCTTTTTAAGAAGGGAACTATACAAAATATACCGATGGTAACCTTTTTATGGATAATAAAAGAACACTTCATCTAATAACGTTCTATAACAAATTTCGTAGAACAATATTTTACATACGAAAACCTTATTTCATGTAACATCTTTGTAACAGTGCAACTTTCATTAAAATCCATTCATTAGAACTCTAATTTATGTATCCGGAACGAAATTTCTGTTTGCAGTTTAGATATATGATTAGAAGTAGATACTTTGAATATTTTCATAGTAAGGATATTGTAAAAATGTATATTCTATAATTTTTAGAATAAAATTTGCAGAACATTTTCGTTCAATTTTCGAAAATAATTTTGTAAACGAATTAAAGGGTTTTTTTCTGCTTTTTAAGTGTAAAATAACTGAACAACAGTGTTTAAATCCTAACATTTCCGCATAAACAAATGATTGAATATGTGCATCAGTATTAAAGGACACTTTAGTACAGATATACGTTTAGATGGAACTAGTGATACTGGTATAATTAATCATTCTCAGTTTACCAAGCTATACAACCAGTATGATGAATTGTATATTTATTAAATGATACTGTTATATTACCTTAAATATTGTATTCTGATTTCATTTTGTCAGCATATAGCGGAATTTAGAAAAACTAGTTTTAAAACTTTAATATGGAAACAATGTTGTGTTTTAAAACGTTTTTGAGATATAATGTATTGTCTCCCCCACCCTATCGCAAACACAAATTGATCTATATTTAAATGAAAAAAAAACATATACCAACGCTTTAAAAATGTTTAACTAATTATAAACTAAAAATCAATATGAATATAAGTCTTATTTTATCCTACTTTAAAATAGAAGCTGAATTATTAAACTTGTAGCAATAATACTCTGCAAAACTAAATTCTATTTCATTTTAAACGGATTCACTTTCAAACATATCTATAAATCTAAAATAAACTTCTTGATGGAATTTTATATTAACATTTTTTTCTCAAATACTCTTTATTTTATTCCGGAAGACAACTAAAATTTGCAATAAGAAAGTTATATTTGAAATATTACTTGGTGTCTAATACAATAAGAATTTGCTAAAAATTAAAAGAGAGAAAGTCTTTAGGTTTCTCTTTCATTTGAGCTAAAGTATATCCCTTTTTTACGTAATGGACGAATTTTAATGGTCTTTTGTATTTTGCAATCTTTAGAAAAATTCATTGTGATATGTAGCTTCTTAGAAGTTTTTGGTTTTGACTAAAAACTTTCCGTTGTAAGGGAAAAGCAAAATGTGTTTACATTGACTCTTTTTAACCCATATTGGACCGCCGCCCTATATATAAGACAGTTGAATAAAATCTCAATAATGTAAAAGAAACATTAAAAACATGCAAAAAACTTGACATAAGTTTCTAGAAATAGACTAAATTAATTGAATTACTGTGAAAAATGGAATTTGAAAAAAATATTAATTTGGAAAATTTACTTTAAAATCATCCCTGAAAAATGTTATGATTTTAACCGTTCAAAAATATTAAAATTATTTTTTTTTTCCAGAATCTGCCATGTGCAATTTTTAGTAGTTCATCAGTGCTGTACAAAAATGTAAAAGGATCCATAAGAAAGATAAATATTACACTCATTTGGTGCTGTTTTTGTAACTGTCCTATAAATAGGACAACGGTCCGATACACAGCTGTTTCTCAAATTACTCGCATTTTTGATGAAACTTAAGGGTAAAAACACTGTTAAAAATCTGCAGCATTTACTGCAGCGTCACTCCACTACTTTTATAGAATATCTCTCTTCTGACCAATGAAAATGCTCCATAGCACGATGAATTGACCGTTTTCTATAAAAGCAGCGGAGTGACGCTGCTGCAAATTGTACAGATTTTTAGCAGTGAAAAGCGCAGACGACTTTTGACGCGTTGCATCTGTATTTTGAATTATATATTATAAGAAAAGAAAAATGCAGACAATTTTTCTCACTGCCTTCTAACTGTAACTGTTTTTATTCGATTATCGAAGCATGTTTTTCGTGTTTTGGTTTTAGAACTTTTGTACATTTCCATTACTTCAGTTGCTCATTTATTTTGTAGTTGAGAATTTTTCTGGTGATTCTTAACATTGTGAAATGGCCAAAAAATTTAAAACAGCTGAGGAACTCTTGAATATATGAATTCTTTATCTGATGAAGAATTAGTCATCCTGAAATGAATATTATTCCGCCGGAACCTGACGCGGTCAGTGACAAAGAAGAAATAGACGATTCTATCAGAAATTGTAATGAAATAAAGACAAGTGGGGATCCTGAAATTCTAGATACTACTGGAACTATAAAAATTTTGCCGAAAATCTGTGAAGAAACTATCAAAGAAAATATAAAACCTCCTATATGGAAAAAATGTGAACCGGAATTTATGCTTCAAACGTGTTCTTTTTCTTCTGAAGATAATCAACACATTATAGATCAGATATCTGGAAAAACTCCCGTTCAACTTTTTATATAATGGCTAATGATAAGATATCGCATACAGTTACGGAGACTAATAGATATGCAGCGCAGAAGAATGAGCATTCTTTCAATGTTTATAGGCATCCTGTTTCACAGTGGTTATCACATTTTACCATGTGAAAAAATGTATTGGGAAAAAGCTCCTGACACCGGCACAACTTTGGTGAGTACAGCTATGTCCAGTAAACGATACAGTGACATAAAAAGATACCTACATTTGAACGATAATTCGGCAATCAACAAAGATGATCGTTTTTACAAAATACGTCCACTTTTAGAAAAATTGAATATTGCACTGCAACAATTTGGAATTTTTTCAGAAAACCTAACAATCGATGAAAGAATGGTATGCTATTTCGGCAGACATGGCTGTAAGATGTACATGAAAAATAAACCTGTAAAATTTGGATACAAGTTATGGATGTTGACATCTTATAATGGATACCCCTTTAACATTATTCCCTATCAAGGTGCTGAGGAAAAGTGTAAGGAGCCACTTTCTCAACGTGTTGTGGAAACTTTGCTCACTGTTGTGAAATATCCTAAGTTTCACCGTATATATATGGATAACTTTTTCACTTCACATGGGTTAATGGTTCGTTTGCAACAGAAGGGCTTTTGTGCCACTGGCACTGTTCGAGATAACCGAATGGCAAAATGCCCTCTAATATCTTTGAAGTCATTAGCAAAAACTGAGATAGGAACATTTGATGCATTGTTTGACGAAGCTAACAAAATTGCTGCTGTATGCTGGAATGATAACCGTATAGTTTCATTATTAACAAATTTTGAAGCTACAAGTAAACAGCAAAGTACAACGTCGTGTGAAAGGTACCAGAAAGGATGTTGATGTACCATTCTGTATTACTTCTTACAATAAGTATAAAAATAGTGTAGACTTATTCGACAGTCATATGGAAAACTATTTTTGTTCTATTCTTGGAAAAAAATGGTATTGGCCACTTTTCGTGAATTGCTTTGAGACCGCCCTCATCGCAGCATGGAAAATCTCAAAACTATTTTCTCCTGATGATCACAAGATCTATTAACATTTTGCAGGTCTGTAACAATAAGTTACCTTGGAGAATCAGTACCGAGGAACAACATTAGACAAAGAGCTATGCTGCAGAATAATAAAGAACTTCTTCTGCTAAATAGTGAGCATGTGCTAGTGAAAAATCCAAATGGTCGTCAAAGGCGATGTCAACTGAAATCATGCAATAAAAACCTTGTCACAATTTGTAACATGTGCAATGTTGGACTATGAAGAGATTTTTTTTTGGACTTCCATTCGTAAAACTCTTTACAATTTGCAAAATGTGAACTTTTAGACTCTGTAGAGACTTTTTTTCTGTCTAACAAACAAAATAAAATGTTATGTAAGGTAAGTCAACATTTTTGATTCTTTATTGTGTATCAGACCGTTGTCTTATTTATAGGACAGTCTGTATTTTCAAAAAATATTAATTTTTTTTCTTTTTTTCTTTTTTATATGTGTAAGTATCTTATACTGACCATGTTTTTAAAAAATTACATTTTTCCTGTGATTCCTTTAATGAGTGGTCCAATATGGGTTAATAAAGATAATTTGTAACATGAGGAAAACATTTAAATATGTTTAATGATTAACTTCCGGTGATGCATTAAATATAAATTTATTTTTTCAATAAACACTTTACTACTAATTAGTTCTCCCATCTTGGTTTTCTGATTCTTACTTGAAATTCTTTGGGCAATAAATATTTACATATTTCTCTTGGTTCACGAAAAAAATATTAAAATTTTCACTTCATATATTGTGATTTAAGAAATTACTTTTGTAAAACTTGTCGTTAGTTTCGTCAGCAAAAATATGATTTTATCTTTTAAAAGAAATGGATATGTACAATATGTAACAAGGAGTTATGCTCAACGTCGAGACACTACGGGTTTTACTAACACACTTATTTGCTGTTTCGTACAATATATTAACCTATAACAGAAGATTGAAAGTTAATTAACACGACCAGTTGTGTTCTACTGTGATCGGATTATCGTACATGAAAGATTTACCAGGAAATGCCAAAAGGTGACCAAAAGATGAGACAAAAGTTGTCATCACAGCTATGACCATACTTCGTTTATGATTAAGTGACGTATATGGCATATTGTATTTAAAAATATTTGTCTTACGTTGGGTTCAAAAAATTTCGATGCAGTCGGTATTTTTCTGGTGACATATAAAAGAAAAGTTTACCATTCACATTATTTTTTGCTGTACGACGTTTTACAAATATTGAAAATTCAGAAATGTATAAGAAAAATTTCCTTATTGGTATTTTTATTCTATGGGGGCCGTAGAAATATTTAATTTTTGCATTTTCTCTAATAGACCCGCGCCCATGGTGTTGCAACATATCTTATCAATTTTTGCACCTTTTATTATGAATCTTTGCAATTGGAAGTATTGCTTTTAGGGGCAATATTTATGTATATAGCCTATTGTTTCGATAATTATATATACACAGATAAATAAATTGATGGATTTTACATAAACGTATAGATGGCAGCAGTATTTTTTTTACAATATTGTTTTTCTTTTATTTACACCGGAGGGCAGCAGTATATTTATTTTTTTAATGTTTTTCTTTTTGTATTTAAATAACAGCATTGATAACAAATTTGATTATTCTCGCACATTGTGTGTTAGTAAGTCAAGTGTTTTGTATTTTAAATTTTTACCTGTCATTGAAGTGTCATCTCCTTTATATTTATTTTTCTTTTAGCACATTATATGAAGTTTTTTAATTATTTTAATACGCTATAAGGAGCTAAATTTTGACTTTTAGGCCTAATATTGAGAATATTGGATGCAATAAAATTGTCTTAACTATAATAAATTTGCCTCCAAGGAAATCCTTGTTTTCCTTTCAGACAACATCAAAGAAAATATTTGAAACTAAATTTATGTAGTGTTTACTTTCAGTTAATATTATAAAAAAGATAAAATGTAAATAAGTCAACAAAAAGGCATATTTAACAAAGATGTCGAAATATATTTAAATATGTATCATATATTTTATGCGAATTTTATTGCAGATAATAGGATGCACAAACCACTGTAAATGTGAATTATATCGGATAATCTAGCAAATATAACAAATGACATTAGCTGCATATGTTTAAAGCGCCAAACGTGTGATTTTTAATTACATATTTTTTCAACATATTTCTTCTTAAAATATCCTCCGTTTAAAGGAAACAAAAGAAAAACTTTTTTTAAAGGTATTGTCCATATTTTCAGATATTGCCCTCAATTATACCAATAAATATCTATAACTGTATTTCAAGAAAAATTATGTAATTTTTAACTACTCTCTCTGCACAATCTTTTACTGGCACAACACATTCACAAGACAATCTAAAACGATTTTACTTAGAAGTGTTAATTATTACTAGATGCACCCGTCGAAACTCGACGGAAAAGAATATATATTAGATATGATATATTATTAGGTATGATATATACCAATCTTATATAGACAGTAAAATACTGAGCGAAATAAACAATTGCTACCTCTCAAAATAAGGATAAGATAGCTTTTCATGATGAAGATGTACAAACTTCAGAAAATAACAAAAAATAAGGAAAACAACTCATAAATTACTGTGTTGGACTTAACTTCAGCTACAATTCTTTTTTTAATGCGGTTTCTAAACCTTAAATATTATTTAAATGCCAAATTATTTAGAAAGTTAATATTATACCCCAGAAGACGAATCCAAAAATATCTGCTTAGTTTATTTCTTCTTCGTTTAAATATCGCTCGATAACTGTACAATAATTATAATATCAATGAAACATTTTAATTATTATAGAAACACGGACTTACTAAACTGCTTAACCAACCCACTACACATTTACAGCACTTGCAATAAATTTATTTATTGGTTTGTATCCTCCATAAACTTGTAAAAATTAATTTTATTGTTATGGCAACAACAACAACAAAAAAAAAACGATATCTCTGTTATTAAAAAGAATAAAATTTTTGTATTTGTTGCTGAAATGCAGAATTTTTTTTATTTTAAAGAATAACTTAATACAATGAAATGATTTTAATTATTTTTTTATATTATGTAAGATAGAAATATAGTAATACCGGCATATCACAGGTTTTATTCTTTTTTTTTAAATATGACATCATTTACACCTTCAAAAATACTCATCTTTTCTTAAATAAAAGCGTGATTTATGCAGTTATTTAAGCATTCTTTAGTTTTTCATAAAATATTCATTATAATTAAATAGAAATGGTGCAGTGTATAGAAATATTTTCATTTGAGCACACCATGGACATTCACATTAATAGAAGTTCACTTTATTTGGATGCAGGAATTAAAGTCAGTGAATATGACATCATCACTGACACAGCTATAACAATGTATATTATATTCATGGAACAAATTTATCTGGTTTCTGTATGACGACATTTTCTCCATCGACAAAATTTTGCTTTAGATAGTATATTTTATTAAAGTTTATCTTCTGTTATTTTACTTACATAATACTTAATAATAATTCTCAGTAAATAATCTGTGTATTGCAGGGAATAACTATGAGCAATCATTTTATTATGATTAAATTTAACAAAAACCCTTTTTTTAATTTTTTATTTATTTATTTTTTTTTTAAATGCGATTATACATTCACCGATGAGATCAATCTCCTGACTGGTGGAAAATAATGAAACAAAATAAATTTTTAGAAAAGCTTAACCTGTTGCCACTGTTTTGAAGAAATGTCATGAAAAAGCTTTTAAAATTAAAAATAAAATATGAAAATTGAAATAAATAAAAAATTAGCCAGAATGGGCACATCTACACATAAACAGCTTTCATTTAAAAAAATAATTATCAAAATCGGGACAGTAGAAAGCTCAGGGCTGATGTCAAAAAAAAAAAAAAAAAAAAACAGCCAGGTGTTTTAAATATATAGATGTTCAGTTTGTGTTGTATAAGTGTTTCACGAATTTAAAGTATGCATATTACATGTTCCAAACGAGATAGGTTATTAAAAAGGAAAAAAAATTCTAAATTCACTTTAAACTAGTCAGATGTGGCAATCCCAAAACTTTATTCTATCTTACTCAAGGTAATACTTCCTGAAAAATGCAGCATAGCATCTCCATGGATAGGTGGTTTAAACAAAAATGTACTCATCAAAATCTTATGTCAACTTATAAATTAATGTGAAGTTTGATGAAAATCCGAGTTTCAGATAGATCTACTGCAAAATCTTTAAAAAAATTCTGCAGTTGGTGTGCATCCTCATGTTGGTGATGTACACCGAAACTTAATCAGGATCATTTTTTTAACAGGTACTAACTGAATCGGAAGTTTGATGAAAATCCAAGCATTAGTTCTGGCGAAACATATATTTTGAAATCATGAAAGTATAGCAGAGACATGTGTTGGGTCACTTACGCCAAAAAATAAACAAAACTAATCCATATCAGGGCTAAATGAATGTGAAGGTTTAGAAAATTACTGCACTAGTTCTTGACAAACAGATATTACGATAATCACGAATAAAGCACCATGGTAGCGTCGCCTGTTGTTCGATTTCTACCAAAACGTAATTAGCACCATACAATATCAAGTACTACTTAAATGTAAAGTTTTATGAAACTCGTGAAAAATGCAGCATAGATGCACCCTCTGTAGCGCGATTGGTTAACACTTAAAAACTAGACAACACTAATCTATATCAGAGAATTAACTGAATCTGATGTTTAAAAAAAATCTTGCATTAGTTTTTGAGATAGAGCTGTGGCTATAATCACGTGTGATGCACAATGACAGTGCCACAAGTTGAGAAACATAGAAACTGTAAACAATGCAGCATTCTGATGCCACCTACTGAGTGATATACACAAAAAAAAATCGATTTAGTTTGTATCAAGGTCTTACAGAATCTACAGTTTTATAAAATCCCATGTATTAGTTAATAACCTAGAGCTATTACAATAATCACGAATCTTGCGCAATGACATCGCTACCTGTCAAGCGATTTGGTTGATTGATTGATTGATTGATTGATTTTTGACGTCCGATTATCTGCGCTAGGGATATAGGACCAGGGGGGAATGCCCTTCGTGGGGGTCTTTCTAAGGGAACCTAACCCGTATTTACGCAAGGTTCGAAGAAAACCACGAAAACTCCGAACGGTTAGGCCGACAGCCGCGATTGGGTTCGAACCCAGCACCTGCCGTCTACCAGTTGAGAGGTCCGAACCTCTCGGCCACTGGTGGGGCCGTCAAGCGATTTGGACCAAAACGTAATCAGCACCATTTTATATAAAGTTCTAACTAAATATAAAATTTTATGAAATTACCTACACTAGTTCATGAGGTGTGCCTATTGCACAAATTGTGAATAATGTGGAGATAATTACATAAAAAAATTTAAAAATATAACTGAAATAAAATAAAACTCAAATATTACATTATTTTAAATGTACGAATAAAATATCATTGCGCACGAATTCGACAAAATTATTTTTCCATAATATAAAGATTTTATTTGTATTTGCTAAAATAAGAAAATTTGAGTTTTTGAAAATCTAACAAAAATTGTATAAAACTATTTTATATTTAGAGCCAAGAACTGTGAATTATATGTAGGGTAGATGTGCCAGTAATAGACCCCCTTAAAGAATTTCTCTAAAAAATAATTTTTTATTAATAGTTATAATTATTGTATTCCAATTTTTTTCATATTATATTAATCTTTTAACAATATTTAACTAATCCCATAGTTACATTTCCCAATAGAAATAAAAATTTAATTTTAAATAATAGAAATATGTCTTAACAACCAAAAGCCCAGTAATGGACCACCTATGTTCCGGTAATGGACCGCCTATGTTCCAGTAATGGGCCACCCTACAAAAAATAACAGATAATGGTTTTTGGGTGCGTTCCTAATTATGTAAATACGTAGCACCTATTGTTGTCGTTCAATCCGTTCGTCTGTCTGTCCATCTGTCTGTCCGTCTGTCTGTCCGTCTGTCTGTCCGCATATAACAACGCAAAAACTATCCAACCGAATCGTTTGAAATTTGAAATACATAATTATTACATAATTTTGTTGAATTATTTCAGATCTTATGGTAATCAGATCCATAGATCAATTACAGGGACTATCAAAAGTATTTCGTTACATTAAAGTCAATGGGGAAAAAAGTTGCAAATGCATTTTAATGGTATTACACTCATTCGAACATAATACAATTGATATGAACTTATGACATATATACATACTAAAATATAAATTCTGTACAGTCTGAGATGCAAAGAATATTTATTATTAAATTACAGGGCCACACAAAAGTACTTCACTACATAATGCTATACAGGGAAACATTGTTTGGGACGTGTTTTAATTATATTAAACTGTGCCACATTTTATGAATATGATATACGTTGCTGAGGTGTAATGAAAATTCCTTTCTGTATGTTTATAGGAACACAAAGAGTTCAACCACTGTACTGTATCCGAAGTATTGTCTACTATATCAGGAATATCTGTATATTTTAAAAACTTCGTTATCGTACGAACGCACTTCATTTGCTACGCTTCACGTGCAATTTCCAATTTGTTTCAATTGTATTTTGCTCCAGAACTTAATGAAAGCATACTTATAAAACAAAGTATTAAAACTTAAGTTAGAAATTCATTACATTAAAGGATTTATAATAAAAAAACATAAAACAAAATATTTAAATTTAAGTTATGAGTTTATGATAATCAAGGATTTATAATGTGGATATAAAACAAAATATTAGTGATATTACTAACTGTTTATTATTAACTAACATTAAAGGATTTATATTGTAAAGATATAAAACAAAATATTTAAATTTAAAGGATTTTTAAGATAAAGACAATGTTTTACTGAAATCAAGTTTAGATAAAATAAGGCATTAAAAAAAATTTCCAATCTTCATTCATATCATTATCTAAATGATGTGCTGTGCAACTATGAATTATAAATAACAGATCTTCAATTTTATTATTCCTTTCCGATAGTCTAAACTATGCAATATGGAATTTTAGAATGCATTTAAAATGATAAATATTCTTGCACTATCCAACCATTTTCAGATAATCATATAGCCCATCAAATTGGCACAGATTTATTCTACAATTTCACTTCAGAGATGCTTATATGGATGTATTATCACAAATGGAACAATCTCATTATTTTCTGAAAAACATCCCATAACAGTAATTTGTTCTTTTTCGTTATTTGGTACTACATAATACACATCTTTAACTGATTTTGGTCCCAAAATTTTCCTTGTTTTAAGAGCACAAAAGAAACCTTGTTTTAACCTTATTGAAAATTCTCTGTGTATGCTTTAGAGTTCGGAAGAAAATTTTAATATCTTCTTCCAAATATGATTTTACATTTCTGAACCAACTTAAAACAAATTCTTTTTAACGGCACATCTAGAAACGTCAAATGTTCTGCTCGTTTTTTGTACTAATTTTGGATGACTTTTTAAAAACAACTATTTATAAAGAAATTGCCTTTATTAAACTCTAATAGGTAAAATTTAATTATTTAATTTGATTATTTAGCTTTTCAGTTAAATCAAAATATTTTATCTCTACTGAAATTACACTTTTTGTATTGGTCACTTGGGTGGTCCATTACTGGAAAATCACGAAATAAGCAATCCAGTAATGAACCACCCCTCCTAAAATCTTAAAAATAAATAAAATTTTGTAAATGGCCATTGGTATATTAAATTCAATGTTTTAAATTGCTAACCAAACAAAAAAAAATAATTTTTACGAAAAAATAAAAAAGATATAAACTAAGTAGGTAAAGCCATCTCTTAGCATGTTCATTAAGATTTTCAGTGAAAAACAGAAAAACTGTGAAACTTTATTTTCTGCTTCCTAATTGTTTTGACGAAAAGTGTAAAAAACTAATCCAGCTTATAAAGCACGCAAGGTGGAGTTCAGAAAAAAAAATAATAAAAGCTTAAAAATTATTTATTATTTTTTTATAAACCAAAAAGTGCGAGGTGGCTCATTACTGGAAGGTGGTCCATTACTGGCACATCTACCCTATATACTTATATTTCAAACTTTGATTGCTCTTAAAGTACAAAAACATTTTAGGTAGGTAGTAAAATTTATAATATTTTTATTTTTTATTTTCAAACATAGTGATCCTTCATTAACATTTGAAACATTTTGAGACACATTAGGATGTATGTAAATTTCGTAATAATTTTAGAATACTGACAGTTAAATTAAAAAAATATATATTAATTATTTCTCTATATTTGATTGCGAAATGCATATTCCTAACAATATTATGTATATTTAAAGGTTTATTTTTTTTTACATTTATTTCCTCATTTCTTAATACTGTTGATTATGCTAACAAAACAAAATAATTTTCAGGTTTCGTAAAAATTCTTTCTGCAAAAGATGGTCTTTTTCTATCGTTTAAAATAAACAAATTCTCAAACAATATTTCAGAAATCATTAAATTTATGAACAGATCATATATATACATACAAAGAAAAAATCTTATTTTTTTCCGAAAAAAAATGTCAGTAATTTATTTTAGTTTCACAACACGTAAAGAGATTTATCAAATCCCATTAGGCATAAAGGAAATTACTTGCATTCACTAATAAACTGCATTATCTTTGAGAAGGATTTTCCGTTTATTTTTATGCATTTTTATCGCTCTTTTATTTTAATTTATACAAATTATATAGATTTTTAATAATCTTACTTTTCTAAAATAAATAAGAATATTTTGTTTAATGCAACGGAATGATTATTATTTTATGTGGGTATAACAAGTTATTAATATTATTTTTTCATTTTCGTACGCAATAATAAAAATAAAAGAGGAAGACCTAGAATATTATGGACAAAATATCTAAATAAATTATTGGGATATATCTAATTACACAGTATTTGAGCATCAAGAGTCGATTCAATATCCTAGACATAGTTGTTTTCCACTCTCATATGCATATATACATATGTGTGAGATTTTAAATATTTATTCTCTCTCTCTCTCTCTCTCTCTCTCTCTATATATATATATATATATATATATATATATATATAGAGAGAGAGAGAGAGAGAGAGAGAAAGAGAGAGAGAGAGAGATTTGTGTGTGTGTGTGTAAGACATCGGGGTGATCGTAGAAAAAAAAAATCTGGTAAAACTATGGAAGGAACGGATAATTGTATATAATAGCTGGCTAATTTAGATTTATTATTCTAAGTTAAAGAATAATTGAATTCCATTTATGTCGTGGCTTGAATACAAAGGCAGATGGGTGGATTTATTGGGTTCTTTCTCCAATAGCGTCAAAGATATACGAGAATCCGTGACATCAATCTTTATTACTGTCCAATTTCACTTGCTACTCCAGACAGCATTCCAATCTCCATCATTACACCTTTCACAAAATGGCAAACATCAACTTAAGTCATTTCCCAAGAATAAATAAAAAATGTTCTTATTTCAATCATTTCCGTCAAAAAATGCAAGATAACAGATAAGGAGTTCCTTCCCAAATCAGCATTACGACAATTAAAAAAGAAAATAAAAAGGGTCTTTGAAATTGCGCAGCTTGGAGTACATCGGGACACAAAAGAACATTTGAAAATGAACTCAAATTTGGCTGGGGTATGTTTAGCAATTAAAAGGTCAGTCAATTCTACTCTTTTGCCGCCAGTTTTGGAGTGTTAATCGTTTAATTCTGCCCGGGCTCAGGCTGACTTAAGTATGTAACGTAAACATGGAATGTCCTATAAACGGAGACAGAAGGTGTGGATAGGAAGTTTCCAACCTCTTCATTGTTTAGTAGGAGGAGTTTCATGTTCGGATTATTTCCCAAATGGTAGTAGCTTGCAAAATTAAACAAGGGTAAAAAGTCAGTAGCTGCGCGTTATGGAATTGCCCAAACGATATTTTAATTAAAAAAAATAAAGCTTTTGACAAATGTTTTTTATTCTAAAAAGGAGAAGTGGACTAATAGAATAAATTTAATATTTTGAAATAAGAGATTGACATTTAAGTAATACAATTGAGTTCTTTTTAGAAAAATAAATAATACATTACGCTGAATGAAGGAAAAAAGGGAACTTCAGCTGATAATTAAACATTAGTAGACTACTCAAATATAAATAAAAGCATATTCTTATAAGAATTTAGTGTGAAATCAAAACGAGAAAATGACATTTTTTTATTATTACACACGCACACACGCACATATACACACTCACATATACAAGGTGTAGCTAAATTATTGGGTAAAACATTAATGGGTGACAGTACACATCAAGGCAAACAATATTAAATGGGGAAACTAACGGTCCCAAACGTCTTCCGAAGGAGATAGGCGCCATTAATGTTTAGGGTCCAAAATTTCAAATAAACATAAAAACCGGAAAAATTGGTCGATTGATTTGCGGTTATAACTACAATTATCCTTTGTCAGCATTTTCTTAAAAATAAATTATAAAGATAAATTTCAAAAAATGCTGATAGAGGGCGCTTTAGACTTTGGAGTTATTACCAACTATTTTCTGCTGTTACTTTTTGCATCTCATAAAATGTTTTCCGAAGCTTAGATTTAAACTTAAATTTTGAGCTCAATTTCTGTATAGTTAGGAGTGGTTAAGTAGCGCAAACTGAACTGTGCGGGGAGATTCAAATTTCAAATGATTATAAAAAACGGAAAAATTGGTCAATTCGTTTGCGGGTTTTTTTTCTAAAACTACTGTGTAAATCAGTATTTTCTTCAAAATAAATTTTAAAGATAAAGTTCAAAGAATGCCGATAGAGGGCGCTTTAGAATTTCGAGTTGCAAACAACTATTTTTTTACAGTTATTTTTTGCATCTCATTAAAATTTTTTAGAAGCTTTGACATAAACTTAAATTTTGAGATCAAAATCTGAATCGTTGGGTGTGGTTAAGTAGCACAAACTGAATTGTGTTCAAAGGGTGGAGGGAGGTTCAAATTTCAAATGAATTTAAAAAATCAGAAAAATTGGTCGATTCGCTTTAAGCTTAAGAGCAACCAACAACTATTTTTAACCGTAATTTTTATATCTAATTAAATGCTTGCAAAAGCTTGGATATAAATTTTTAGCTCAAATTCTGAAACGTTGGGAGGGGTTAAGAAGCGCAAATTAAACTATATTCAAGAGTTGAAATTTAATCTCTCCCTCCCCTCGAATACAGTTCAATTTTGCGCTACTTAATTACTACCACCTATTCAGATTTTGAGATCAAAATTTAAGTCCAAGTTTTTGCAAGCATTTAATGAGATTAAAAAAATAATTGTAAAACACAGTTGTACGTTAATCCAAAGTCAAAGGCGCCCTCTATCGGCATTTTTTAAAATTTATCTTTAAATTTTATTTTCAAGAACATACTGATTTAAAGAGTAGTTCTAGCGAAAACCGCAAACGAATCGACCAATTTTTCCGTATTTTATAATCATTTGAAATTTGAACCTCTGAACACGGTTCAGTTTGCGCTACTGAACCACTCCGAAGTATTCAGGATTCGGTCTCAAAATTTAAGTTTAAGTATAAGCTCCCAAAAACTTTGTATGAAATATAAAAAATTACGGTATAAAAATAGTTGTTCTTTACTGCAAAGTTTAAAGCGTCCTCTAGCGGCATTTTTTGAAATTTATATTTAAAATTTATTTTCAAGAAAATACTGATTTAAAGAGTAGTTTTTTTTTTTGAAAACTGCAAGCCAATTGATCATTTTTTCCGTTTTTTATGTTTATTTGAAATTTTCGACCCTGATCTTTAATGGCGGCTATCTTTTTCGGAAAACGTTTGGGACCCTTAGTTTCTCATTTAATATTGCTTGTCTTGATTTGTACTATCATTCCTTAAAGTTTTGCCCAGTAGTTTAGATACACCCTGTATGTGTATATATTTATATATATATGTGTGTGTGTGTCTTGTAATATGTTCTGTCAATGTTCTCCCTCCCTCTCTCTCTTGGTGTATATATATATATATATATACCAAGATAGAACATGATTGTATGTATATATATATATATATATATATATATATATATATATATATACAGGGTGAGTCATAAATATCGAAACAATAGGCTATCTCCTTAAATATTGCCCCTAGACCCATACTTCCAATTGCAAAGTTTCATAAAAAAAGGAGAATTTTTTTTATAAGATATGTTGCAACTCCATGGGGGGTCTATTTTAAAAAATACGAAAATTAAATTTTTATACGGCCCCCAGAGGATAAAACATCCAATTAGAAAATTTTTCCTTATTCATTCCTGAACTGAACAAAAAAAATTTCATCTTGATATCTTCAAAACTCAGAGAGTTATGACAATTTTAATAAATCGCGAGGTTTCAAGGGATCAGACGCAAATTGAAATGCGTGTAATTGAAGAAACAATGTTGCTGTAATGGGTCCAGGAAATATTTATTTTATTTATTTATTTATAAAGTTGGAATTTTGAATGCTTTGTGATGGTTAACCATATAATTTGTAAGCATTATCACATCATAAAACTTCTTAATATTTTTTTTTTCAAAAAAAAAAAAAAAGTAAATTAAAATTGTTATAACTTAAAATATTATTTGTCGCGTTGAATTTTTTTCTTTTGATTAAACGAAGATGTCTAATTTTCAATTTTATTTCAGCATTTTAAATAATATGTATTTAAAAAAAATAAAAGTTTTTAAAATAGCAATATTAAAAAAAAGTAATTTTTGTAAACAAATCATATTTTTAAAAGTAAATTTTCTGAGCTGAAAAGTTACCGTAACCGAGGTTATTGACGTATGTCAGTTTAAAAATGAGAAATGCTGAAATAAAAACATTTGATGCAGTAAAGTGCATTTAGTTTTAAGATGGGCAAAGATAGGCTCCTAACGTTTAAATGCTGTATAGTTTCGATTTCAGATTTTGTTTAAGTTTTGTCATTTTCACCTTCTTTAATTACTGTTTAAATGCGTCAGTTGATTTAAACTTTATTTTTTTATCACGTCGATTTCAAATTTTTTCATTGTGCTGTGACTCACAGACAGACATTTCATAAAAACATGTTTTTCGGTATCTTTGAGCCCTAAAACGTGTGAATCCATCGAAAACCGGAATTCAAAATTTTCATGAAACCAATACTTTCTTCTTGTAAAAATAGAAGAAAGAAAAAATAGGTTTAAAACCTTGATAAATTTTGAAACTGAATACAGTAAAACCTCTAAATAACGGACACCTCAGGAACGCAGAAATTGTCCGCTATTTGGAGGTGTCCGCTATTGGGAAAATCAAAGATATTCAAAAAGTGCTTAGAAACGTTTAACATTTTATTAATTGACTTTTATGTATCCTAAAATCTCTTTTATATGATTAATCAGAAATTAAAATTATTTTTTAAGCAATGGGGCTAAATAAAACTGTACACACCTTTACCCACTGTTCATTACATGCTTGTGAAAAAACCCTGTTACAAAAGTTAACTTTTGCTTGCGATTACATGTAATTTGTTTTTCAAAGTGACATTATTGGACATTATAGAGTTCCGGTCGGGGAGGGGGATTGCACTTTTTGGCTGCTAAAATCATAAAATCTCAATTTTCCGAGGGAATAATTCAATGCTCTGGAAGATGTCCCTCCTTGGTAACCCCTTCAATTCAACTCTTAACGTGTGGGGGGGGGGGGATTTTCCCCAGCTCATTTATCACAAAATTCCCTGATAAATTTAAAGGCCTTTTTACTTTTTTTCATTTTTTTTTTTTGTCCTTAAAGAATACTTTTTCATCCTTTATCGCCTTAAATAGTGTCCACTATTCGGAATGTTCGTTATTCAGAGGTTAAACATACACAAATTTAGGTTTTAAGAATGGGGATTGGAAAATAGTCCGTTAAACAGAGGTGTCTGCTATTCGGGAGTGTCCGTTATAGCGGTTTAACTGTAGTATAAAGTAGATTTTTAAAAATATTTCTATGTAATTTATTAAAATATATTTCCTTTGATTCCGCTAATAGAAGAGTCATTTTCGCTATTACTATATTTACTAAAAGTATTGCCTGCGCCAATAGTTTTTAAGACACTTTTAATGAGAGTTTAATTAATATCACTTAATTTGATAACACTTTTAATAAGTGTTTAATAAGACGGTCCGTTCAATGAGTCGTGCCAGTTACGAAGTTGGCGGCAAGGTCGAAATATTGCAGACATCAAGCAAATTTCATCGAAGTTTAAAGCAAAAACCTGTACGCTTTTATTTTATATCTAAAAGTTTAAGTGTTGTCTTGGATCGACATTTAACAATACGTAAATTTATGGTCGATCCCTTAATTGTACTTCAAATGAACTGATTTTGCTGCGCTCAGAGGCATGCTTAAGTGGTGTAAGTCAGGAATTTTGGAAAATTTTGGATATTAATATCTTTCGGAGATTTGCAGATATCGAGATGAATTTTTTTTTTGTTCAATTCAGGAAGGGATAAAGAATTTTTTTCTAATTGGAAATTTTATCCTCTGGGGGCCGTATAAAAAGTTAATTTTCGTATTTTTTAAAACAGACCCCCCATGGAGTTGCAACTTATCTTATCAAAAAATTCCTATTTTTTTATGAATTTTTGCAATTGGAAGTATGGGTCTAGGGGCAATATTTGAGGAGATAGCCTATTGTTTCGATATTTATGACTCACCCTGTATATATATATATACAATCATGTTCTGTTACGTAATATTTTCTATGATTTTTCTTAATGCTAATCTTTCATTATTTTAAAGATATTTCTTATTATTAAAATGATAAAAAATGTGATTAAAATGATTTGCACTGTATTCAAAATATCACTATAGTTATTAATATTTCGAACAATGTTAGTATAAAATGTATTGTTTATTTAACAAGTACATTGACATATAAAATACTGCTATGCATATAAACACGGGAAGCAGTTTGATAAATCTCTCCAGTAATCCTTTGCTATATTTTTATTCTAATTTCACCAATTATTTATCATTTATTTTAACATTTAATTAAAATGTTACGTCTAAAACAAACTGAAAAAAGAAACACATTTGAAACTGCGTTTATATACAGGGTGTCCAGCAAATAACACCCTGATTTCAAAATTAAATTTCTCAAAAACAAAGATCGATAGTAATATGCAGTAAACGGTTTTTTCATTAGGTAAGTTCTAAAAATCTTATACAGAAATTTCAAACAGTGAACATTTTGAAAAAATTGCGTTTTGATTGGCATAGAATGCTTTGTTTTGACATTTTTCTTGTTTTAGATTGCCTGCAGAGAAATACTTTTTCAGCTTACAATGCAATATTTTAAAGATTTTTCGAAGTAAATTTTTAGAATTTCGAAATTTCAAAAATTTAATTTAAAAAAACTATGAAATATGGTACTTTATGCCGAAAAAGACATTATCTGGCGGAAATCTAAAGCAAGAAAAGTGTCAAATCAAAACATTCTTTGCAATCAGAACACAATCTTCTCAAAATATTCACTGTTTGAAATTTCTGTATAAGATTTTTACAGCTTACCTCATGAAAAAACCCTTTACCGCATATTACTATCGATCTTTGTTTTTTATTAGAAATTTAATTTCTAAATCAGGGTGCTATTTGCTGGACACCTTGTAAATCGATAATATAATCAGTGTACCGGGTGATCCAGAAGTCCCGGGACTTTTGAAATGCTAATAATTAGAAAACCATAAACAATAGAAGTATGCGGTTTTCACAGAAATGCTGAGAAACTAGTGGGATTTGTTTTTTCGATGAAAAAAACATATTATGTTAGTTGCACTTTTTGACAGCAGGTGGCGCTAAAATTGACAGTATTGCTTTTATAGTATGATACAGCTCATTTAAAAGAACGAATTTGTGTCTAAGGGTTACAAAGTTTAATCATGACGCTCATGGCTTATAAGTACCGCCGTGAGCCGATGCAAAACAGCGTGCACAATATCCTCAGAGCAGAAAGAAATTCCAGAAGAAATTTCAGTTCATCGTGATATCACAAGTTTACTGCATGAACTGGTGATTTCTACAGAGTATTGGCATAGAATCCTACCTAATTTACGATTGTAACAGACATTTGGGATCTCTTGTTTCTATTACGATCTTCCAATGAGCCTTTTTCTCAAACCTTGCTTACCATAGCATTTCACATTTGCAATGGCCATCGATTCTTTTGCAGTTTTAACTTGACGTATTGTACGATATGAAAACAACTCGACATGCAAAGATGTGTCTAAACATAGTCTAGACAATGTCTAAACACGGCAGTTGCTCATGAAATTTTGTATCAAATTTCCCTTACAATGCAATTTCATTTACCTTACAAAAAATGTTTGAACATAAACCACCCTTAAAACGAAATCCCATCAATATCATAGAAAAGAAGTTTCGCAATGAATTCATGTGTCTATATAACGCATGGTATAGGTACATTCAGTCTTATACAACAGCGCCACCTGTTGCTAAAAATGGTAACTATATATATTTAAAAAAATTCATTCTAAACAAAAATCCCACATGTTTCTGAGCATATATCTGAAAACAGCACCTTTGTATTATACATAGTTTCCTAATTATTAACTTTTCAAAACTCCCGAAACTTCTGGATCACCCGGTATATGCATTCATTATAATTTTTTATCAGCATAGTTTCTAATTTATGCTGATGTTAAATATTAAGAGAGAATTCATATTTTATTGATTACCTTCATAAATACTGGATAGATTTTATAAAGTTAGGCAAGTACGCAGGTTGATATACTGAAAGAAAATAACTATTCAACAGTTATAATATGCATGAATGATTCTGTGTGAGACTCATTAGCGTCAGAAGTTATAAAAGAAAGCTCACAATACTGAAATAAAAAAATGGTCAACATACTCATGATATATATATATATATATATATATATATATATACGTTGTCCCGTGTCTCAGGGAAACATGTGTTGTTTCCTCCTCACATAGCAATTGTCGTTAGAGGCAGAATTCGCGCAGAATATTGTTGATGTACGGGAATCCTTCCCGCCAGTTGAATGGATGCAGCGTATCAACCGCTGCCAATCGTTCGTAGCACTCTGTAAATAAATTTTAGTGTTTTGTTTTTGTGCCAACTAGTGATCCAGTCATTTTTACGTTTAATCAACATATTCAGAAGTTCTTTTGTGAGCTATCAACGAAGCAAAAAAGTTTTTGTTCCACGGGAGCCGTAGAACTCGAATCTGTGTGACCAACCTCTGGACATTTAGTTTCAATCTGATGCGGAATTTAATTCTGTATTAAATTCATAAAAATGACTACCACTCCAGCTATCTCAGGAACTGTTGTTTTGAATAGGAAACGCGGCAACATTAAGGCCCAAATTACAAGAATAAATAATGCAATAAAGGGCCAGCTTAACGAAAAAGAATTGGAACTGAAATTCAACTCTGTACATAATTTAAAGAAAAAGGTCAACGAACTGCTTAATGAAGCTTACGCAATCATAGCTGACGCTGATTTGGAAAATTACGAAATCTCGTTAATGGAAATCGAAGACCATCTAGAAGAATTAGAGGTAGGTTTAATTAAATTAATAAAACCTGTACCTGATATTAGTGAAAATAGAAATTCTATTGCTGATAGAAACAGTTCTAATGAGGCAAAGATTAAATTGCCATCTATTAATTTACCACAATTTTCGGGTCGTTATACTGAGTGGATGAATTTTTAACCGCAGTTCACCACTTTAATTGATGATAATATCGAACTAAATGAAGAACAAAAATTGTATTATTTACAATCCGCGCTCACGGGTCTTCTTAAACAATTACAGAATATTGATGATTCATATACTTCTCTATTTGATGCTTTTAAAAAAAGGTTTGAAAATAAAAGATTAATTGTAAATAGTCACATTTCGGAATTATTAAGCAACAACAAAATGAAAATTGAGAACGCGAGAGAGATCCGTAGTTTAGTTGATAATTTAATGAGCCATTTAAAAACACTCAAACAACTAGGCGTAGAAGCCAATAAATTGTCCGAATCCATTTTAATGTATTTTGTTTTACAATGATTGGATGATGAAACCAAAAAAGCATTCGAAATGTCCCTTGATTGTAATGAAATACCCGAATGGGAAATATTTATTGATTTTTTAGTGAAACGAGCGCAAGCACTCGGGAATGTTAAAAAAAACAGCTCTGTTATAAAATCGAAACCTGCTATTGCCCATAAACAAAAAAGTTTTGTTTTATCGAACGAAAAACTTAACTGTCAGCTATGCAGCCAGCCCCATTATTTATACCGCTGTAAGAGTTATTTGGAATTATCACCACAAGACAAATTAACTCAAGTGAGGAAATTTAATCTATGTTTTAATTGCCTTTCAGGTATGCACGGTGTCAGTCGGTGCAATAAATTAAATAAAAAGCGCAAAGTATGTTGTAAAACGCACCATAGTAGCCTTCACGGCGCCAATTTTTCGAAAATTACTTATGAAAACAAACAAAGTGATTATATCGTAAACCAATCAGAATCGAAAACGGAGGAAAACGTAAATTCAAGTCAGTTAGAATGTAGGACAAAAATTTCATCATTGAACTGTCAAGGTAACAATAAGCAAACTAATTCGTCTGATACATGTTATGGATTAATTTCAACAGCTGTGATTTATTTAAGGGAATTAATGATACATATCATTCTTTAGTGTCTATTTTAGACACTGCAAGCAATGTTTCACTAATTTCTATGTATGCTGCTGATATATTGGGATTAAAAACATATAATGTTGATTCCACAATTACAGGATTAAATGATTCTATCTGTAAAATAAAAAAGAAAATTCATGTAGAAATAACAAATAAGGATCGGAGTTTCAAAAATTCCAGTAAAATGTCTTTGGTTTCAAAAATAACGGGTTTAACCCCTGCAAGTGATTAGACATTTCTAGTCTCGACTTACAAGAGAATATTAATTATGCAAATACACGTTTTTTCAAACCACAACGAGTTCATGTTTTAGGAAACAGGACGTTTCGGTCCCGCCATTTTGGTCCTGCCATTTCGGTCCCACCGTTTCGGTCCCGAGACAATTCCGTCCCGAGCCATTTCGGTCCCAAGACATTTCTGTCCCTAGCCGTTTCGGCCCAAGACATTTCGGTCCCTTCTCCTGCAAACTCAAATTTTGTGAAATAAGACATAATTTTATAGGGAACATTGCAGATGTTTTAAACTGAAGGCCATAAAATTTTAGTATAATGCGATTATAAGTGCCCCAAAACGGCACACACGTATAACTCTTATCCAAAATATTATAATTCACACAAATTTTGTATGGTAATCCTAATCATAATTGCTAATACTAATGATGGGTAATCATAATTCTCAAAACCGTTAGTAATTTTAATATAAAAATCAAATTAATATTTTATTAAATTATATCTATTAACTAATACATTATTAATTTACATAATGATTTTTTCTTTAAAATAAACTGAATAATATACCATTTTATATGCAATGCATCATTATATTTCCTAGAAGTTCTAAACTGAAAATTATCTTTTCTTGTTTATTTATTATATATTTAAAATAACAGAAATTTAAAACAATTAATATAGTTAAAAATAGAACTAAAATAAGAATGTTTTTTTCTGGGAAAGTAGGAGAGAAAAGATAATGCAAATAAATAAATAAATAAATAAAAACTTAGTTTTGTAACATAAAAATTGAAATTAAAATTATTTAAAATATTATTATATTACATTTTAATTAATTTTATTAGATTATATATTATATTTTATACATAATATTTATATCATTGTATTTTAAAATATTATTATATTGATTTTATGTAAATAAAAATAAAAATAATTATCTTATTGAATGAAATAGGTCTAATTTCAATAAAATTAATTCACAAAAAAATATCTTCATTTCGTAAAAAGACTGTTAAAAAATGCAATCAATAAATGCCATTATTTAAAAACAAAAATCTTTATCAAACAATGTGACGCTTTGATTTCATTATCACGTGTTGTAAAAGTTTAAATTTATAGGACTCTTATATTCAGCTTTATAAAACTTGGGGCGAGGGAGGGGGAGAATTAAAAAAAAAATTAAAAAGGCCCGAAAACTGTGAAATTTATACCATTTTGCAGGCCCACAACAATTAGAATCCGCCTTATAAGATAGCGAGAAAGAAATAACAAGGGACCGAAATGGCAAGGGACCAAGTTGCTAGAGACCAAAATGGCCACGGACCGAATTGCCTCGGAGCGAAATGTCTCGGGACCGAAATGTCTCGGGACCGAAACGGCGGGACCGAAGTGGCGGGACCGAAGTGGCGGGACCGAAACGTTGTGTACCCATGTTTTAGTGGGATCGGAAATTTATTACCAATTACTTTTATCTGGTCAAATCAAAATTCCTAATAATTCAATAATTTTGCAAAACTCACAGCTAGGTTGGATTGTAGGTGGCCAAATTTATGAGAAAAATGCAAGTAAATATATGTGTCATTTATTAGAGAAAAACGAAGATTTCGATTTGAGAGTTTTTTGGGAATTAGAACAACTGGGTATAAAAGACCAACGAAATAGTGTAAATTCCGAAGAAATAATGGAAAAATTCCGGGAAACTTTGCGTTTCAAAAATGAAAGATATGAAGTTAGTCTCCCTGGAAACGGGACTGGGAAAATCTTGAAAATAATTATAAGGTAGCTGAAATTAGACTCTCTAATCTCAAAAAAAGAATGAAACGTGATCCAAGTTTATATGACAATTATCGTAAAATTTTAGATGGATAATTAAAAATGAATTTTATTGAAATTGTTCCTGAATCCGAAGAATTTTCTAACATTCCGATTTTCTACCTACCACAACATACAGTGTTTAAACAAGAGAGTGTATAAACAAAAAGCCGCATTGTTTTCGATGCGAGTTCACATGAAGCGAACATTTATCACTAAGTGACTGTTTGGATGCCGGAATCAATCTTATCCCAAATATTTCTCATTTATTGATTTTTTTCGCTTCAACAAAATTGCTGTTTTGGCCGATTTAGAAAAGGCCTTTTTGCAGATTTGTATAAACGAAAAGGACAGAGATGTCTTACGATTTATGTTTGCAGACGACAATCCTGTCACAGGTGATACATTTAAAATTATTATTTATAGATTTTTAAGACTAACCTTTAGTTTGAATTCAAGCTCTTTTTTATTATCAGCTACAATTAAACAACATCTTAGTAAATTTGAAAAAGAATGTCCAATAGTAATTGAAAGACTAAAAAATTGCATTTATGTTGATGATTTAGTGACCGGGGCGGAGACTGTCTCAGATGCATTGACAATTTCTCAACAATCAAACCAAATTATGAAGAAGGCGAGTATGAATTTCAGGAAATGGGTTTCGAATAACGAACTAGTAATGGAAACGTGGGAAAAGAAGGGGTTTAGCACTCTACCTCACTCCTCTGAACCCAATAAATCATACAAGGTTTTAGGCTTATCGTGGCAGCCTAAACAAGACATACTTTTAATGGAAACTGAAAATTTATTAGAATTTTTGAGCAAGACAAAAAATACAAAACGTTTTGTCTTACATGTAATAGGCAAAATATTTGACCCCCTGGGTCTAATATCACCATTTATTACTAGAGTTAAATGTTTACTACAAGAAATTTGGAGTAGGAATTTGTCAAGAGATGAAGAATTACCCTCTGATATTATAAAAACGTGGGAACAATGGTGTTCCGAACTACCTCATTTAGCAAATCTAAGAATTCCAAGAAATGTTTTTCAGTTCCCCGAAAACTCTGATTACGAATTAATCCTGCACACCTTCTCTGATGCCAGTCCAAAGTGCTGTCGTATATTTACAAGTAAATTCAAGAAATCAATCCTTCATAATATGATCACATCTAAGAGTAGAGTTGCACCCTTGAAAAAGGTATTACTTCCAAGACTAGAACTTTTGGGTGCATTACTCGCAGCGCGCTTGACTTGATAAGTCAAAGAGGTATTAGATCACAAGGGACCCTCTTCTGTGTGCCTATGGACTGATTCGCAGATCACCTTGTACTGGATCAAAGGATCTGAAAATAAGTGGAAGTCGTTTGAGGCAAACCATGTTAAGGAAATACAGTCACTGACAGATTCATCTAGGTGGTTTCACTGCGCAGGATTCGAGAATCCGGCAGACCTTTTGACAGGAGGCATAAAGTCCGAAAATCTGGTTCAGAATCCTATATGGTGGACTGATCCAAAGTTCCTGAAGGACTTAGATATGTGCCAAAAGAAACAATCTTTAGTCATACCAAATCAAGAGATGTATATTAAAGAACTAAGAAAGAACATTATTAGTAATAGTTTAGAAACTCTAAATTTGTCTGCTGAACATTCTATTATTAATAAAAAATTTTGACTAACTAACAATTTTACTAAATTAATTCGTATAATTAATTTTATTTTTAGATTCTATTTTAACTGTTCCAATCCCGAGAAGAGAAGAAGTGGACCATTAACTCTGGATGAGGTAAGATATGCTGAATCAGTTATAATTCGTTCGGCACAACGACAAGAATTTCCAGAGAAATTAAAATGTCTGGAAAAGGGTAAGACAGTTCATAGTAAAAGTAAATTTGCTTCATCAAATGTATTTTTAGGAGAAGACGGGTTGAGTAGATTTGGGGGGCGATTAAGTAATTCAGACTTGCCATTTAACTCAGAATTTCCAATTGTATTACCCTCTAATCATGCGTTAACAGATATTATACTGAATTATTTTCCTCTGAAATATTTTCACTTACGTCCACAAGCCTTTCTTTTTCATGTTAGAAAGAATCGTGCATAAATGTGTGAATTGTTTCAAAAACAAACCTGTATTCAGCTCCCAAATGATGGCTGATTTGCCAAGGGAACGTATAACACCTAATTATGTATTTCGGGTAATCGGTATAGATTATTGTGGCCCATTTTCAATTAAATTTAAAAATCAAAGGAAGGGTGTGTTGAATAAAATTTATGTCGTAGTGTATGTATGTTTGTCAACCAAGGCGATACACCTGGACTTTGTTTCAGATCTCACTATTCAGGCCTTTATATCTAGTCTAAAACATTTCTCTGGGAGAAGAGGCAAATGTGCAAAATATTATCGGACAATTCAAAAGCTTTTATTGCAGCTGACATCGAGTTGAAAAAATTGCATAAATTTGTTTGCTTCCCAGATGAGGAATTATGTAATTTTTTAAGTAATTGCCGCAAAATCGTGCATAAATGTGTGAATTGTTTCAAAAACAAACCTGTATTCAGCTCTCAAATGATGGCTGATTTGCCAAGGGAACGTATAACACCTAATTATGTATTTCGGGTAATCAGTATAGATTATTGTGGCCCATTTTCCATTAAATTTAAAAATCAAAGGAAGGGTGTGTTGATTAAAATTTATGTCGTAGTGTATGTATGTTTGTCTACCAAGGCGATACACTTGGACATTGTTTCAGATCTCACTATTCAGGCCTTTATATCTAGTCTTAAACATTTCTCTGGGAGAAGAGGCAAATGTGCAAAATATTACCGGAGTTTCAAAAGCTTTTATTGCAGCTGACATCGAGTTGAAAATATTGCATAAATTTGTTTGCTTCCCAGATGAGGAATTATGTAGTTTTTTAACCCATGAAGGTATCAAATGGGAATTTATTCCCCCCAAATCTCTGAATTTTGGTGGCATCTGGGAAGCGGGGGTGAAATCATTTAAGTTTCATTTAAAACGGGTAATAGGTGATCAAAAATCAAATTTGGAAGAGTTTTTAACGATTCTAGCTGAAATTGAGGGCGTCTTAAACTCCCGTCCCTTTACCCCGCCGTCCACAGATTTTGAAAATTTTGAAACTCTGACCCCTTCCCATTTTTTAATATACAGACCGATTACTTTGATCCCCGAACCACAATTAGACAATATTAATGAAAACAGGCTATCAAAATGGGAAAAAATCGCCAAATTTAGGCAGAGCAATGTAAAACTTTGAAAAATAGACTATTTAAAAAATATTCAAGAAAGAGACAAATGGAAATTTAAAAAGGATGATGTACAGAAAGGAACTTTGGTACTAATAAGGCAGGAAAATTTACCTTCTACCAAATGGGTAGTTGGTAGAATAGTTGAAGTTTTTAAAGGACGGGATAACATAGTGAGAACGGTAAATTTACAGTTACCAGATCATCGAATTCTTAAGAGAAATGTCAGAGATATTTGTATCTTACCAGTTGAGTAACAAATTTCTTTTCTTATCTTAAGTAAACTCTCAAAAATATTATTTCTGTATTTAACCTAGCATTATATTGCATTTATCCTATTATTATTGTGTATGTAACTGTTTATGTCTCATAATTTTCATGTATGATAATTTTTGCAAAATTATGTGCATAATTATATTCAAACTGTCATTTCAATCGCCGGGGGAGTGTTTCCTCCGCACATAGCAATTGTCGTTAGAGGGCGCAACTGCGCTCAGAATATTGTTGATGTACGGGAATCCTTCCCGCCAGTTGAATGGATGTAAGCGCAGCGTATCAACCGCTGCCAATCGTACGTAGCACTCTGTAAATAAATTTTAGTGTTTTGGTTTTGTGTCAACTAGTGATCCAGTCATTTTTACGTTTAATCAACATATTCAGAAGTCCTTTTGTGAGCTATCGACGAAGCAACAGGTGTCTTTATCACATTGTAAATTGGTCAGTTTATGCGTCCGTGTGGTAGTTAGTCTCAGATATTTAGAGACACTGTTTATACTCCCTTGGTGTTTCTGTGTGGTAGAAAGCAAGTTTTAAATGTCCTCCCCAGAAAGTCACGGATATGCGATATGTGGTTTAGGTCTCCAAAACTGGCTGACTATTTTATCAAGTGAATATCCTCATTGTTCAGAAATTCGTTGGTCAGGTGAACTATCTTTGTTAATGGAGACTATGCTATCAGCTTATATCTATCACAAATGAATGCTATGGCTTTCTATCTGTGTGCATAAAGATATATTTAAACCCAAATCTCTGAAAAAGCAAAAATAAAGTGCCATGATATCACCCCTACACCGCATATAAATCACAGAACATTTGCCATGCAAAGTGTGTGCGTGCACTTATAAAATATAATGCTAGCAGAAGCCATAAAAATTCCACTGCTATAAACCAAAGAACATATTGAATCACAGTAAAAAATAAAACGCGGTGTTTGCTATCACACTGGGGATTGAGACATTTTCTTCTAAAAATCCTAGAGTTGGTTTAAAAATTTTGTGTAATATTGGTGAATCTAATGGTAGACCAAAAAGTGGATCAATTATTAAATCGTCAGTGAAGCCACTTCAGACTGTCACTTTTAGCTGCTGTAATGGTACCTCAACAAATGCATGTGTATTTTATGTGGTCCTCACAGTTGTGGCGTGATTACAGCGCCAGAGAGTGTGAAATGTGCTTCATCTGTCCAAAGTACAGTATGAAGTCAGTAGCACTGCTCTTCCATCTTATTGAATACCAAATTCGCTAGATCTCGGTGAGAGACGAAGTCGAGTTGATTGACGAAGTCGAGTCAAAGGCGAAGTCGAGAAACGATTTGAGTTCTTGGATATGTTGAAACTTGTAGGAATACCGTTGCAAAGTTACTCGCAGTGCTCTCCAGACATTTTCGTACGACATTCCTGTGTGTTTGAAATTTCTGGAAATCTTCACTCTCCATGTGAAGCAACCTCCGACATGGATTGCACCTTCTGCATCACTGTTGTAGAAACAGCAGCGGGTGTTAAGGAACGTCCAAAAAATGTCTTCATCGTTTTGTTCAATTCAGAAAACGTTATTGCTTTTTTTGCTATCTCGCATACGCTTCATGAAGCTATATGCTCGCAATGCAGCAAAGTCACTTTCCGAATTCTTATAATACAGTTTAACTAAGAAGACTTTCTAAACTATGTACAGCATATCGATACATACAAGATTCAGCTACCATTTCCTGCTGCCGTTGCTCCTTTTTTTTCGTTCGTGGCTTTCCATAATCCTACATGAGAAATCTGAAAGTGCCATCTGTTAGTCCCCAACATAACTATTTTTCCGTTACCACACAAAACCCGGTTTCATTTCCATCCGTTTGGAACAAATCCTGTCTTTGTATCTTGATTATTTTTTGAATTATTCATTTTTGAAGTTCGATCTGACATTTGGATCGCCCGCTATTTAAATTAGTGCGTAAGCATTAAATGTATTTAAATAAACTTTATTGAAATGCATTTTAATTATAACTTGTTTCCAATAATTATTTTTTTAATTTTCGTATTTTCTTACATTTTAAAAGAAATAGATAAAAATTCTACTTATTCTTATTTAATTGTTCTTATAAACTTTAATTATTCTTATAAACTGTTCACCGAATTTCACAAGTTATTGGACGAAAAAAAAATATATTACAGAAGAAAGAAGTATTTCTGCAATTTTATAAAAGTTCTTTTAACCATCGTAAGATAAATAATTTTGTAAATATTAATGCTGCTCACATATTTTTGTACCAGTAACATGTGAAACTTTGTAATTTTTTTAGATTCTGTAATTAATGTAAAATTTATATAAGTGCAATTAATTGATATTTTTTACGGTTTTGTTTAATAAAACATATTATTTTTCAACAATATAAATAGTCGAAAAGTTATATCTAGATATTTAAAGGCACTTGAAGAAAAAAATATATATATTAATAAATCTAATTGAAGTGTATTTTGTATTATCGCATGTCTCCCATCAACAATTTCAAATTTCTAAAACCGTCTTCATAAATAAGTTATAAATTTCTGTAAAGTAAAATGTAAATTACTTTACCTTAAGGCTTGACATTCCCGAAAAAAAAATATTATACATAATAAAATTTTTTGTAACATTATATATTTAACTATGTTTTGTGTATACTTTAATCAAACTCAAATTTAAGTAAAATTGACACTGTTGTAATAAATTTTTATTTAATCCTTCCTTAATTAATAATACATCCTAAATTATTAATTATATGATGTTATCTAAACGCATAATGCAGTAAAATTTACTATTTGTTTAATAAAATGATTTCCTTTTCAACGTATTTATTAAATTTAGCCCTTAAATATGCATAAATATGATGACATAAATATATGCCACTGCTCATCAACACACATTAACTGTCATGTTTATCAAACTCAAAACGTAATTATTTTATTTTACTCGTGTATTCATATTTAAAAAATAATAAAAAAAGAATACATTTAAATTTTCATCTTTTTTTTTCTATAGCTAATAAAAAAATGAAACCCATAAAAACTCTATTTTATTAATTATTATTTAAACCATGTGGCTTAATTATATGATTTTGATAGGGCGTTTCTGAATTTTCAGAAGTTCAGTCAAAATGTAACGCATCCGTTAAATTAAATGTCGATGTGGACAATCACTGTAAAAATAACAGAATCGAGAATAATGTGTGTAAAACGTTTCAAAAGATTGTTTTATAAAAATTTTCGTCTTATTTAATGTAAGAAATAATGCAAATTCATCAGTTAAATAAGATAAAAATAAACTGATCTATATAAACATAAAGTAGAAATATTCAATGCTGATAGAGCAGTGTCACACTATTTGGAAATTCAAGGATTGCGTTCACTTTTAAGAAATAAAATTCTGAAAATTTACTAACCGTATCTGTTACATATAAACCTTTAGGAATTTTTATAGCCGTCGTTATTTCAATTTAGTTAAGATATTTTATTCGGAAGCAAACAACGCGACAAGGAAAAAGAAATGTGGGTGGAATTTAAAATTCTATGTCAGTCAGTACAATAAAGAATAAAGCTAATGTTAAAACAACAGAAGAAAACTAGAGATATCTCGCTTGTATTTTAATATTTTTAGACGACTTCTTTTGTATTCGATACCACAGGCTGATATTTTATATTGTGCTTTTATATTTATCAATTTTCTTTCATACTTATTTTATAAGAGAGGGATTTCTATTTTTGAACAAGTTAGTACCTGTTGTGGAAGCGAAACTATGTTCCTGAAAAGAAACTATAATTGAATAAAAAATATAAAACTCATGTATATTTTGCAAATAAATAAATTAATTAATAAGCAAAATATAAAACTGATAGCAAGGAATCTGTAATTATTCTTTCACAGTTTAACATTAACCAACTTAATTTAGAGCTTTTCAATGTAATAATTTGTTCGGTTTTGTATGTGTGTGAAATTAATACAATCTATATTGGTAATATATTGTCTTATATCTAATGGAATTTTACAGAGATTAGCGCAACAGAGATTCTTGTAAATCGCAGAGTAATTCATAATGTACGCAGTAAGTGTAATCTCTCTATTTATTTTAAATGGTAGCATTTTATTTTACTTTTCTAGTGATTTTTTTTGTCTTCGAAAAATTTTTCGCTATAAATACAGTTGCTGCACTTTGGAATTGAGGATACGTGCTACTGAAGGTGCTCAACATATTTCATTATACTCTACAGCTATATTTTATCGTAAAGTTTTTTAGTGTATATTTAATCTGAGTGTTTTCACGATTGCATACCAAAAATTTTTCTCTTTGAAAAACCGGTGGTAAAACGTAAAAAAATAACAAAAGGCTTTTGTGGCGATGAGGCTAATTTAGTTAAAATATATATATTTAATCTTCTCACAATTCTCGAGCCATCTCGTTTACAGACGATAGACATACTGATTGCTTTATAGGATATCATAATACATAAAACAGAAGATAAAGGAAAACATAAAGTAAATTAAATATAACTATCAGTTAAATAATTTGGAAATAAAAAAAAACATGTTCCGCCTTAATCCAGGGTCTTTCGCTACAAGGGCTTTCAAGCACCTTTATCAGAATATTTGTTACGCAATATATGTCTTATTTAGTGATGAAAATTCTATCTTTAGATATAACAATGAATATTTTACGAAATTTCTGGTTCTAAAACACCTAAAATTCCTAATATAAATTGCCTAATATAAATACAGTAAATAAATAAACACACTTAAACATTTACACAATATATTATGAATTGGCAATAATTTTAATAATTATCAGCAAAATGTCTGCAAAATTAATAATTTGTTATATTATATTATAAACTATTCAGAATCAAATCACTCTGAATAGTTTAATTTGAAAACTCTTATTTTCCCTTCAATGGCAATCAATACCGAAAATTTGTATGATACTTTATTTATTTCAACACAGTACGCTTTATTGAAATTTCGAAAGAAATAAATATTTAAATATTTACACAATATGTAATAAATTGCTTCTACGCACTTTATATTATCGGTCAACTGTCTGTGAAATTAATAATTTGCTATATAGTACTATAAATTATTCAGAATCAACTTATTCTGTATAGTTTAAGCAGAAAACTCTTATCTTCATATAAATGACAGTCAAAACCGTAAATTTGAATGGATCGTTATTTATTTAAGCGCAGTACACTTTATCCAAACTTAGAACGATTTAAATGGCTCTTTATCTGCGTTGAAATTAATCATATAATATGCATTTACTACATTATATATATGCGAATTATTATTTTCAAATAATTGAAGGATAGCTATCTTACTTATTTAAATATCTTTAGCAAGTTAGACAAACTTCGTTTAGATTAAATTATTTGATTTTATTTAAATATATATGCATATCGTTTTTATTTTTAATGCAAAAAAAATGCTTAATTTTATTAAGAATATCAAAAATAGATATTTCTCTAGATACGTAAAGTAAGGAGGATATATAAAAGTTTCAAATTAAACATTCTGACATTGAATATATTTTACCTTTCTAATTTCATAAACAGAAAATAAATTACTTTTAACATTAAAATACTACTGTTTTCCGATTCCTCAAAACGTATGATTTTCTCTGAAATAAATTAAACGCAAAGAGTACATAAAAAACTTTTTAAACTTAGTAATAAGTTTCTGTTTTTTTTTTAACTAAAGTAATGAAGTGTTAATGTTGTGAATAAAGACAATATTTTTAGTTGAATGTCGTGGAAAATCTGCCTCCAATTTATTTGACCTTGGTAGAAGACAAAGTATTTGGCGTCAGCTTTCATTCTCTTTTTATGTGTGCCCGCAATTATGTTAATACGTTGCACGTAGAGTCGTTCAATCTGTCCTTTTGTTCACTTATAACAGAGCAAAAGCAACCCAATTGAATCGTTTGAAATTTAAAATACATAATTGTTGAATAATTTTGTCGAGTCATTTAAATTTTATGTAAATTGGATGAATAGTTTAATTACAAGGACAATAAAAAGTATTCCGTTGCATTACGAATAATGGAAAAAAAAATAGTTCCAAAAGCATTTTAATGGTGTTACACTCTTTCGAACATAATATGCGTAATCAGTTGTTAGATATTTTATTCTATTTCTCAAGATAACTATCTGTATTAATTTGCGATTATTTGATTTTAAAAGTAGAAGAATTGCAGCTATGTGTATGCGTAGACGAATGTCATTGACAATGAAAAATAATATAATTGGTATTTCAAAAATATGTGCTGGATATGTAAAGCCAGACAGGGGAGATTATAGTAAGAAGATTTCGTGGGTGCTATTAGGTACACTTGGCAAAAATATTTCTCTGATTTGAATCGCCATTTTTTGCACAGATTTCGAGCAACATACGTCGTTACATCTACGCAAAGCTTGAAGACATGCATTTAATGCATAAGGCTGCAAAAGGAAATAGAACGACTGTTGAAAGGATTTACATGGAACGATTTCCTAGAATGAGCTGCCGGATCGTCAAGAATTTGGAAATTTTCAACGGGAGTGGTGCGCGAAAGGATCATTTTTTATGCCTCGAGATATGATACTGGGATAAGATATCGCAGAATTCCTGCAGAATACAAAGCGATTTTATGCTTTCGAAAACCTTAAGTACTGTTAGACGTACGTTGCGTGTGATGCTTGTTCATTGGCAGCCACAATGAAATGCATCCAGACAAGTTTAGCATTAGTGCAAAAATGCATCTTGCACGAAATCCGTACGAAGAAATTACTATTCAAATCGGAAAAGAGCTGTAATTTGACTCAACAACTCTACTGCCTCAATGCCTTATTTTCGCATCCACATTCTTAAAAGGAATATGTTTAGAAAGGTCCTTCCACTTTTATTTACTTTTCTGACACAAAATTGTGTAAAAAATCTGTTTAAACTGAACTGAACGTGTAAGAGAGTATTAATATATAATTCAAATATTAAATATGAAACGGTGTATACTATTTTTTTTATATATTCATTAACACAAGTAAAGTAAAAAGAAAGTATTTAAAATAATTTTTAATTTGATTAATTTGAAATGGCCTTCTAAAAATAAATTAAAAATCAAACATTTATGAAATTTAAATTAAATTTTAACACTAAGTCTTCCATTAATTTTAAAAAATATTTTTATTATTTACGATAAATCATTTATTGGTCTGTAGAAAATATCCCGCATAGCGTGAAAACAAACTTACACTTTAAATATTGTATTTTTATTTGTTACACGTGTTTAATTATGGCGATATATTTTTCTGCATAAAAATTCAATTCTTATATCAACATTTTTATCCCTTTCAGTTAAAAAGAATATTTAGTAAAATAATGTCATTTTAAAAGAGTGAAATAAAATAAAATAAAATCTCAAAGTTTATTTGTTTCTGTTTATTCATCTACAAAACACTTTTTTCTGAAAAAAAAAAAAAAAAAAAAAAACAAGATGCGTGCATTAAATTTAAAATTAAAGATCAAAAATTTGTTTGAAAACTGCATATGACTTTTATTTTGTTATATTAATATGTTTTCAAATTTTAATAACATTTCTGCAAAGTCATCTGGATTACTTCATTTATGTAGACACTAAAAGCAAAATGTATGATTATTATTACTTAATTATTACTTATTATTATTATTATTATTATTACTATGATTATATACTTTTTTGCTATTTTTTCATTAACGATTGAATAAAAAAAGGCAATTAAATGCATGGCAATTTGTAATATGATAAACAACTTTTGGTAAAATACAGAGCTATTATAAGCCATATTTATTTTTAAGTAGCCATATAAATGTTACAAACAAATGAAAGCATGTAAACTATTGGCTTTCTTGAAAGAAATGGAGATATATGAAACATTAGACAGATTTTTTTTATTATTTATTGAGTTTACGGGGTTGTATTTTTGGTGAGTTGTCTGTAATTCCTCACATATTGATGTCATATGCATAGTTTTCTGTCATTTTTTAAGACTCAATCGTAAATGCGGAATCCTCCTGTGGATACAAATGACGTCATTTATATAAAATAAAATCACATTTTTTTATTATTAAAAATGATATGAGTATTCTACAAGTGCATAGTTTTACTTCAGCGGCTTTGAAATTCTATACGGGTGTAATGAAAATAATACAATTGAAAATAACACAATTGAAATCATACACTGATAAAACGAAAACTTAAATATTTACTTTTTGTGTAGAAGAGCTGTAAATTTAAGGATATAATATTATATTTTTTAAGAGTTAGACTAATCTACATAAGATGCATTTCTTTATTGGGACTAATTTAGTATTTTTATTAAAATTAATAAAATAATTCCTTCGTAAATATTTTCCTCAACGGAGGTGATATTAAATTTAGAGAATGTAGGAATTCTGCTTCCTGCTTGTTCTTTTAATTAAAATAATAAATAGTTTAGTTGAAAATAAGATGACTCAAGTTTAAGAAATGAAAAAAAAATGAAATATCATTTCTACCATTCCTTGTATTTAATCTCGAAATGTATTTCCACTCAAGTAAATTAATAACATGCACACAAGCATATTCGTTAATAGTCTAAAAAAATTCATTTCACTAATGCAGGAAATTTAACAAATCTTTTTATCAAAACACGTATAAGTATTTTAAAGATATAGCTACTTCTTAATTTAAAAGATTGCTTTGAAATACTGTTTTTGTAGAAACATAATTTTACTGGCTTAAATTTCTTGAAATTAATTTTACTTATGCGTGCTCGAATTATTGGCACCATCTAGAATCTCTTTAGTTCTATATCAAGCATATGATAAACTCAATGATATGTTTTTGACGAGGACATACTGTATTTTATTATGACTCTATATATATTCCAAATTATTGTTTAATTAAGTAAATCTATACTGAAGAATCATATTAAATCAGAGTATATGTAGAAAGTTGGTTAAACTTTTTAAAGACATAAGGCAATGAAAGAAAGAGGCAAAGGCATAAAATGTATATTAAATTGTTATTCGTAAAATATTCGTAACATAAAATGTATATTATATTGTTACTAAGCATAATTGTGGTAATGTTGTTAATAAGCAAATTTGTAGGCTGTGAAAAAAAGAAACTATTAACATTTCACAGATTTATCAGAGAAACTATGCAAAGTACTTCACAATATATATTATGGGGAGATCAGGTAGGAGTAATTTATTATACCCCACATTTCTCATATTTAAAAGAATTTCAAACTTTTGTAACTAGGTAGCATCCCAAGTTCTGAAATGTTCAAAAAAATAGTCTATTTCTTGCAGGATAATTGAAACTGGCGTGAAAAATAATTGCAAAGTGTTTTCAGTTTTAAAAATGTGTTTTTTAGAAAAAAATTGAAAGATTTTCTCAGATAAAATAAATCATAGGGATTTAAGTAAATAGGTTTTAAAAAATGGAAAAATGTTGAGCATCGATACATTTTCAGTTCTTTATCTGTGCATTTTTATTCTATCGATAAATATAAAAAAAATATTTAAAAAAATATTAATGTTCGTTTGCACAAAATCTCTCCTCTTTCCCTTCCGAGAGCGCATCAAAGCACTATATAAGTAAAAAATGTAAATGTACAAAATCTTATTCCTCAGAATTTTTTTCACCGATTTCATACGCGGCATTGAAATATGCGTGTGTTTCTATTTATTTTTTATGAAAGTAGCGTCCCTTTCCCTGTAATATGCCCATTCTGTAGGGCATTTTTTCCACCATCCATTATGTAATAGATTATTTGTAAGAAAGTTGATTACTGTTTTGTACTATATATTTGCTGTTCGCCTTCCCTTAACTTCCATTCCTGGATAGGCTATTACTGTAATTTTCGTTCGTATTTTTTATGATATTTTTGTTTCTTTTTTGCGTATTTTTTCTTCTGCTTTTCTTTTTTTCAAATTTATACACTTTTATTATAACATTCTTCCTTCTTTTTCAGTGCAATCGGTCTCTTTCTACAAATAATCTTTAGAGAAGATTGAACTTAGATTGTTATATTCGCCTCCGGCAGCTTCAGATATGCTTCACTACCATGCAACTACCTCTACTTGGGGAACCGAGCTAGCCATTAAAATCTTTATTTACGTAATATATTCCTGAACCAAACCCTTTCCCATTTAATAGAAAATAAAATCTATGTTTCCGGATGACATCATTCAGCCGAAATTTTTAACAGCTCCATCCATGTCAAAGTTTAAAATCAAATGACAAACGTATCATAGAGCCAGTTACTTGTTTCCATTTCCAGATGGTCAAGATAAAATCCTATAAATGCATTTAACCGTTGATGGCGCATATAAATCGATTCCATGCTCTAAGCGGTAGATATCTTTCATACATAAAAAGAACAGCAGACGATGAGGGAAATCAACAACCGTACAAATGCGAAAAGGTGACATCAACATAGATAGTCGGTAGATTGTTCCAAAATCGCCATTGGTATAAAAAGCGCAGATAAACAAGACATACTGTAACTCCGTTAAATAAATCGAGCACATTTGTAAGAACGTAAATAGGGGCAGTAACATGGCCGTATTTCACCTGCAAGCAAAAATAGATTATAGGATTGCGCCATACATATCTATAAAATCACATGGTATTTCAACGCTATGTGGCCAAAGATGACCGGGCACTTGCGATATTTCACAGTTTGTTTATTATCTAGAAAAATTACATGAGGAAGTATCCTCAAACATCAGAAGTGTAAACAAAATAGTACAGTGTTATTTAACAAAACGTCAAAAATCGCAAGTGGCCCGTCACCTTTAACCACATAAAGTATAATGAACAATAAAGCTGTATGGAGAATTCTTTCGTTTTACATACATGAGCGTAGTCCCACTGTGGTTTACTTTGCAATTCAAAGAAAAATGACAGCACGTTTAATTCAAAGAATCAAATGCTCAACAAATAGCTTCAAATCAACCGGTTGAAACATTACGTGCTTTCTTCGCTGTTTTTAAAACTGACGCGTTTTGAAAACTCTTGCTGTGCTCGGAAGTGAATACGTGTTATACATGGAATCAAAAAAAAAAATAATAATTTGAACGACACAAACGAGCAGAGGACAATTGGCACACCGCGCATCCCAATCAAGATAAATACTTCTTTTTTCGCATTTCATTGGTAAATGTGCCCTTTAAAACATATTTTCAGTGTTTGAGCAATGTCAACGGTGTTACATAAGCCCTTTTTGTCAATGTATGACTGCGAAACTCTGAGTTTATTAGAAAACGACCAACACATAGAAGTATACAATGTTTCCAATTATCTCTATTGGTTGCTTTTCTTCATTCCAAAAAAATTGTGGAGAAATATAAATCTCTCATAGCTTAAGTTATTTTCCACCGACATTTCTTTTCCTTTGTTCTGACTTAAATTATAAAATATTGAACAAAATGAATCACTTCCGCTCATTTTAAAAGCTGTATTAAATGAAATTAAAAATATAAACTAGAAAGAACGTCTTTAGTTCTCAATGACCACAAATTGTACATGTTGAACTGTCAGCGACAAAACACAATCTAAATATATTTTCACATAAGCATGCAGCACGCTAACATAACTGCATTCGTAAGTAATTAAGAATTATTAGTCATCTTTAGCACATTAGTCAGTTATTAGCACAACGAACGTGCAAGTTTACTTCACCATGACAAAACATAAAACTGACAAAATTTTCACATTTCACAAACGCCAAAAAAAAGTCTTTTGGCATAGAATAGATTCCCAATCCGAGCAAAAAATGTACAGGTAAACAGGACCGTTACATGATAAGCAAAGGGGAAAATTTAAAAAAGAGTATTGTCAAGAATAAAAAATTTATCGCTCGTGGCGAGAACGTGCAACACTCGGCAACCCAAAACGAAATTACACAACCGATAACAAATTAAGTTCTTTATACAAGACAAAATGAAATGATTGGGAAATAAAAATAGCAGTTATTTAAAACAGAAAAAAATATTTAATTCGTTTGATAATTAATCAACTGAAGAACAAGAAAGAAAAATCTAGAAATGGAATGATATTTTAAAACTAATTTATTATTTGTTTTCAATTTATTATTATTATTTTATATGCAATTGAGACGAACACACAATAAAAATACCTATTAAAATGCTTTTCTTTTAAAATTAAATTTTAAAAGAGGGGGGAGGGAAACTAAGATTTGAAAAATTAACAGAAATATATATAATAGAATATGTGTTACATCTAGGCATGAGAATTTTCCGCGTTTTCCCGCGTTTTTTCCCACCAGTATAATCTTAGAGAAAATGTTATTTTACTCAATCGAAAAATGCTGCGATTTAACAGAACAATATTTTCTCTAATATTATACTGGTATGAAAAAACGCGGACCACTCTCATCCCTAGTTACATCACATATTATCATTTGAAAAACCACCAAAAATATATATATATTTTTTTTTTTTTTTTTTTTTTTGGCGAAGGAAAAAAAATATTTTTTCTTATAAAAAAGTAAAGTGTTGGGAATCTATGTACAAAGCGCTAGCAAAAATACACTTATAAAATAAGAATAACTATATGTTTATAAAAAATACACGTTATATATGATATATATAAAACACAATACAATATACAAAATGTTACCAAAAAAATGTTAACTTTAACTTATGCCTAGGTTTTTATATACATGCATATATGATAGCCATTGCTTTTAATATCAAGCAATTTGATGTATATACACATCTTATTTTTTATATTCTTCGTCATCATTCAAGTGTAAGCGCTGACATAAAACAGTTCTGCTGTAAAAGCAAATTTTTAGATGACATATTTTTTTATTTGTAGAAATTGTCTTTTTTGTTGAAATGTTGCTTGAAAATACGTGCAACTTGTTAAATAAATTATCATAACAGTTTACATACACTGTTTAAAACACACATTTAAATAAATGCTGAAAAGAATTTTTTTTAATAAAAATTTCTAAGTATTGACTTGATACAATGTTTATAGTTGAATTAAATTTACACAAATATAATACATATATTAAAATGCAAGAATCAAAATATGCATAATAAGTAAATTAACAAAAACCAACACTGATCAATATTAAGAAAACTTTGGAAATGTATAATGCCATTCTAATAGAGTGTAGAGCAGAATTACTTCAGTATATTATGAAATAAAATTGTCAAAATATTAAAGTACACAAATATCAAAATAGTAGTATGAAAATAAAATATAAAACCAAATTGTACACTGCATAGAGAATCTTATACACAATGAACTGAACCAGCAGTAGACCAGTAAAAGATCCAATACATAGAACAGTCCTGGCCAGTTAACACAAAACATGTGGCATTACATTTATTTTTTTGGTCTAAGATTATATCTTGACATAATGTTTTGAGGAGAATTATTGCTGTTGTACTGCTGATAATTACTATTGTTGTTATTAATATTAGAGCTTGCATTTTTATTAAAGTAAGAATTAAGGTATGCATTTCCAGGTGGAGCAAGTAAAAGTCTATCTATATGCACTCTAAAAGAAGCCGCATGTGAATACTGATATTTCCTTATAGTGAATGAAACATCTGAATGTTTCATAATAATTTCATAAGGTCCAGTACATTTCGGTTTGTATTTATCTCTAGACTTAGATAAACAATATTATGAACCGTTAATGGACGTAGTTTTGCATATTGTGAAAATTTTAAGTTTCTTTCATGTTGAGCAGACACAATGTTTTCATAAGCTTTTTGATACATTGCATCCAGTTCTTTTAATAATTTATAAGTGTCAATACTATCAAGAAATGGCTGATTTGGATGAATGTCATATGTATCAAATATTAATGATAATCCACGCCCAAAATGTAAAAGGTTTAGTGAGAATTTTGTGGATGAGTGTGTAGAGCCATTGTATAAGCATTTGTGAATCAACAATGCATGCTCAAAAGAGTGTCCTTCAAGTAATAAAGTATTAACCGAAGTTTTAATTGAAGAATTGATTCTTTCAGCAATCGAGTTCGATTGGGGGTGCGAGACTAATGAATGAGATATTTTTATTCTTAATGCTTCATTAAAAATGTTGTAAACACTGGAAATAAATTGGGAACCTAGATCAGACAAAATTATGCAGTCTGCATAATTAATTTGCATGACTTGTTTGGACAACACACTTTTATTATTCATATAAAAACTTTGCCAAATACAATTAAGAATACTCTACTGAGAAACGTGAATAAAACTGATTGTTGAAAAACAGAAGGGAGGATATTCTGCAAGCTAAAAGATAGTTTGTAGAATGAACGATAGAAAAAAAATAATTATCAATAGTAAAATATAATTTGTATCGTAACCCAGATCAAGTTCTTTGATTAGTCTTCCTTTTCGAAATAAACTATGTACAAAAACAATAAATGTAATTATTTTTTCTTTGATTAAAAGGCCTCAATAAAACTAATAAAATAATATTTGTAAGTCTAAAGTGCATTTTAATAAATGTAAATATAATAAATATTAAAGAAAAGAAAAACTCGCAAAAAGGGATAATAATGTAAAAAAAAATAATTGTTTATGTATTTTTTGGACATACCAATTATTTTTAAACCATTAATCTTAATTTACTCAGAATTCGCTATAAATAAGTGCATGAGACTTAAGAAAGAAGAAATAAATATACACATACATAAAAATTAAAATTAAATAGATGAAATACATTTAAAACATTTTATCAATCCCATCTTAAATTTAATATTTTTTACCGTACTAGAAAGTTTTAGATTTAAGGAATTGTAATAATATATTATATTTATCGCAAATATAAAAAAATGGAATAATGTTAAAATTTTAGTTATTTATGTGTCTTTGATTATGCATCTTTATTGATTAGTAATATATCATTAATCTACAAAGAAATCTCTTTTAATAAATGCATTAGACATAAGAAAGGCAAAATCGGAAAATAATATATAAAAACATTGTTTACTAGTTTCATCTTATTTTTAGAATTCTTTTTCATACTAGAACATTTAAAAAATACCAGATCCTAATATAATTAGTAGTACGAATATAAATATTTTCCGTACCTAAATATCATTTTCTATGTATCTTGTGATTTATATAAATATAAATCAATCTATTAAACAGTGCCCCTTCATATGCTTCAAATATACCAAATGATCTGGGAATGGTTCTTACCATTATGATAATGTATATTCATAAGGCTATACTTCTCATCAGACATGTAAATATTTAATAATAGCTAAAAAAATATATCTCTGTAACTTTCGACAAAATATTACATTGTACTTAAAACTTTTAATCGGGCTTTTTTTTTTCAATAAATAACGATTCGACGTTCATGTAGTATATATTTCAATATTTCAATGTAATAATAATGTAATAATTAATAATATTTATAGTATAATAATTAATAACATTTCAAGGTAAGAAATTAGGTTTTTCAATAAGAAGTATATATATATGTATTTGTACTAAACATCAAGGTTTTTTATGATTAAAAATTTTATATAAAAAATCTATTAACAAGACTTTTTAATATTCTGCCTACATTTACCCTGTATACAAAAATCGATATTCCATGTGATTCATTTAAAAAGTACAATTTATATTAATTATAAGCTTTGTTTTTGTGATTTACTTAGTTTTTAGCCGTTTAAAATATATTTTCAGAAAAAAAGTATATCTTGATATCTGATTTTTTTCTGGAATATATATATAAAAAAAAAAAAAATCGGAAAAAACTGTAAAATATATTATCGTTTCCATACTAACCAACAATTGCATTATAACTAAAATATTGTGTAGTGCAGTTACTGTTTAAGGTAAATAGTACATATAATCAAAAGCTGGATATTTTAGAAAAATATTTTAGATTTTAATGGAAGAAAATAAATTGAAAGTACTATAGTATATGTATTGTATCTGTTTTTGTTGTTTGCTTGTTTGAAAGTAATTCTCAGTAATATTTTGTAAGGTTGAATTTTTTAAGCTATTTTGCGCAGTATGTTTCTAACAACATGCATAATTTCACTATCTGCAGAATTCAATTGTTATTTTAGATTTTAAAAAGTTAAGAAAATAACGACTATTACTGTTAAACAAATCAATAATAAAATTTATTTCCTTCAATATTCTTATTCATTCTTATTATTCATTCTTATATTCAGATTTATGTATTGTATTATATTAAATATGTATGTGTTATAATGTGCAATAAGGAGTTAATTTTGCTTTGGGATAAATTAAACTTCTCCGTTATAAATTATTTTTCCGCATATTAAGTTAATGTACGAAGAATGTATGCAGGTATGTACACCAATAAAATCATTTATATGAAAAAAAAATATTTATATACGTGCACAAAAAAAGACATTATACAGTACAGTTGTTGTATCCGGCAAATTGTGAGAAACACGAATCCACAGTTTATTAGGCTATATAAATAAAAGTAATAATTGTAATAATAGTAATAATAATAATAATAATAATAATGGTAATAATAAACCTTCACTGCACCGCGTGTCACATATGGCAGGTACTTAAAAATAGTATAATTCTCGTTATGACCCATGAATTTAAAAAATATTGTCACTGTAACTGTCATGAGCAGTCCAAATTGCGGAATAACACTTATTTTGTCCATGCCAGATGATTGCATTTGACAAAAAAAAAAAAAAAATAAAAAAAAAATAAAAAATAAATAAAAAATAAAAAATAAAAATAAAAATAAAAATAAAATAATTAAAATTGAAATTAAAATTGCTCTTAAGAAAGAAAACAAAAAGAAGCGATTGAGGTATTAGACAAAATTTACTTTGATTTCCTTTTAAAATATTTAAAAATTTAAATCAAAGGAATGTTACATATTGTTAAACACATAAATTTAATTAAATTAAGCCCATTTAACTTCAAAACATAGAAATACGAAATTGAAGTCTCATTGTGTATACAGGGCACGTGTCATAAAATATGAAATTTTAGCCGATTTTGTTTTACTATTCCTTCCATTATTAGACAAACTTATAGATTTAAAATAATTTAATTGCATAAAAATATAAAAAATAACATCGTTCAGTGAATTGTTAAGTGCACATGGAACATAAAAAGAAGGTGAAATATTTGAGTTTTTGAAATCGGCCTAAAAAATGGAGCAAAAACATTATGGTGCTAAATAAATAAGAATCTAAATGATTACAGAGCTGGAATATTTTAAATTATTATATTTTAAGCACTATTGGTATGTAAATACAGGGTGATTATAAAAAAAAAAACTATCCCGAAATTTGGGCCCCTAACTATTATACCATTCACAAAAACCGACTGAAATTTTGGCAAATGGTATTTTTAGGAATGCGCTCAAAAATGATATGAAAAACAGTGTCACTCAATTAGTTACGGTTACAGTGAGAAAATTTCGAAAAATTCAAATGGCAACACCCAGTTTTTTGTATTGGAATGTGAAAACCCTAAATAGCGTTGGAATTGTAAATGTAGCATGAAAATAAACGGAACTAGGCAAGGGAAAATTGAAAAGTACTTTGCCATTCACCAGAACATTAATTTTTGTTTCATTTACGTCACCAGTCACACCGTTTCTTCGGCTGATATACCAGCGTGATTTGTTTTCCACAAAACGAGAAGAAGAAACCGAGAAACGCAAATTTCGAATTTACGTAATACACAGTCATGATTGATGTCGTTACGCTAAGTGAAAGAAAAGGCACTGCGAAATGCGAGCCGCGTATGTTGCCTTCTCTCATTTCAAACACGATGCCGCTTTCAGGGAAAAAACGTGGGGAAATCGTAAAGAATTATTACCTAAATGGATGAAATGCCACAGAGACATTGCGTGTTTACCGCCGCAACCATAGATTACGGCAACGCCTGTGCACTGTCAAAGCTGTACAGGACTTGATTCATAAATTTGAAGAAACTGGTTGCACATGCTAACTACCTCGGTCTTGACGACCTGCCGTTCCTGTGGAAGCTGTTGCAGAAGTTCATCAAACGATAAGCACAGTTCGCCCCGCACCTGCACGCAGTATTTCGCGTGTTCTGAATGTGCCGAATTCTACTGTACGCAAGATTCTGCGCTCTGGTCTAAACATGTTTCCGTATTGATTCCAGCGGCAGGAGACTATAAATTACGGCCGGATTTTACAAATCAATTCCTTATCCGGTACGATGAAGGTAGCAGCTAACTTTTACGCATTCTGTGGACAGATGGGCCGCATTTTTCTTTAACTAGTAACGCGAATTCAAAAAATTGTGTCCCGTCCATTACACGAGGTAAGAAGTGATCGTGTGGTGTGGTATAACGAGTACTTTCATCCTTGGCCCTTACTTTTTTGAAGTGGTTATTGCCAGTAATCTGCAAACGTGTACAGTAACGAGTGATTTCTATCTGGACATGTTAACTTGTAACATGATTCCCGCATTGCAACGGAGAAATGCTATATCTGATGTTGTGTGGATGCAAGGTAGTGCTCCTCCAGATGTCAAATCATTTGTCAAACGTGTCTTAAGTCAACAGTTTAGTGACAGAGTCATCTCCCATAATTTCACGTTTCCGCGGACACGAAGTTCTCCTGATCTGACATGAATGGATTTCTGGCTGTGGGGATATCTGAAATTCAAATTGTATGAGTTTCGTCCTCAAACTGCATCTGATTTGAAAGATGCCATCAGAACTTTGATTCAAGTGATTCCTATTGCCATGGTACGTATTATAGTGCTATCCACCATCTGCCGCATGCAAAGTCTCATCGTGTGTGAAGGCGGTCATGTGGAAAATTTGTGAAACACAATAAAATGCTTTATTTTATGCTGCTTCACTGTCCTTAGCGGTTGTCCTCACTTTTAGCCTATCCGCCGTTGATTTTCATGCTGCAATGGCCGTTCCAACGCTATATGGGGTTTTTCACAATGGAGATCAAATTGCAATACAAAAAATCTGGGGTTTCTCTCTGTTATCTTAACTGTTTGAGTGACACTGTTGATTTCCATATCATTCTTGAGCGCATACCTCAAAATATCCTTTCCTTAAATTTCATTTAGTTCCTGTGAATGGTATGACAGTTAGGAGCCCAAATGTTGGGATAGTTTTTTCTAATCACCCTGTGTATTGTTTGCCTTCTTTTTAAAATGTGTTTTGATTATATTTTAGTACACTTAACAAAAATTGTATTTTAGGTAAACTGTTGAATCTTTTCAAGATTGTAAAACTAACTTGTTTCTTCAAAAATCCTTTAGCATTTTAGGAATAATTGGAATATTTTTTTTAAATAATGAAAAATATCTTATTATTAGTATTTTTATATTTTTTAAAAGATTTTTATGAAAATATTTTTTACTTCATAGCTTTAGCGACAAAAAGAAAGTCTATTAGCATTATTCTTAAGTATATATATTGATACTACAAGAAATTTTAGTGTAATACATTAAATAGGTTTTAGAAAATTGTACCATACAGATATATTTTTAAAAAAATAGGTCAAAAGTTAATTTGTTCTTGAAATGTAATTTTTGGATGGAATTAATTTCTTTTAAAATGAGTTATAATGTTTTTATATTTACTTAAAAAAATCTCTATTTTTATGTAAAATACATCATAGTAAATATTCCCCAAAACTGCTTTGTTCTACTTGTCGAGATGGGCCTTGTGTCTTTAAATAAATCTGAAATGCACTGAGAAAAATAAAACGACAAAATCAAACATATATGTATTATTTTCAACTGAAATTTTCTATTAAATACATGTGATTATAATTTTTACAATTTAAGATTGTATACTTTTATTTAACTTCACCATCCATGAACAAAAATCAATAACATACACCATTCACTGTCTTATACTAAATTTGGTGCTGGCATTTAAGTTTTTATATAACTTTTTCAAAAAAAAAAAAATACGAAACTCCTTACATTTAATTAAATTTCTTCAGACTTATGGCACAGCGCCATAACACAATACTCAATCGCAGCATAGGGATTTGTAATTTGTATAATTCCACTTTGTTTAATTAAGTCGCTGCCTCAAGAGAAATTATTCTGTACAGAAACTATTTTTGAAAACAAAAAATGTAGTTCTAATTTTTATAATAAATTGCTGATTTTCCATGAGCATTTATGTTTTTATTAGAATAAAGAACATTATTTAAACTTTCCGGAAATTCTGCATATACGTATATACATATGTAATTAATGACAGTTCTCTGAAATAGAATCCATGCATAACATATGTTTTCAAATGAAATTATGAAACGTAAGTACAAAAATGTATAATTTAGAATTTATAAAATATTATTGAAATCTGCCTGTGACACATTCTAATTCTTGTTCATGTTCAACGTATCATATGACAAAAACGTAAACAATTTAATAAATGATGTATAAATGCAATGTTCTGATGCCAGAATGAATTATTAAATTAAGTATAATATATTATTTCAGGAAACTTTAGAGCATAATCAAACCCTGTCCCAATTTTAAATAGCTGGAAAACAACAACAACAACAAAATGAATTGTTCATATGTGACGATATACTTAGATTTTTTTTTTATTATTCCATCTATTTTTTTATATTCTAGTTTAACGTAATTTTGATAAATATTCAAAACAAAGCATTTAGAACTTTTTCTGCATTTAATAGAAATGTAATTAATACCAAAAAATACCAAATTAATTTTTAATTTTAATTTGTTTGAAACCATTATAAATAAAATTATAAAATAAATAATATTTATTTCTTATGGGCATACGAGGATTGTTATTTATATTTCAAGCCTTGGCAACAGGAAGTGTCTGTAGGCGGCCGCTGACGATTTCTATGAAAAATGTGGATATTTTTATCCATAAATTTTTCAGAACAATTTGTTATTTTAGCTTGATTTGTGTTATTTACAGTAAAAAGAAAAATTCATCTTGCGCAAAAAATGGAAATGATTTGCGAACAAGTTCGTGCATTATTTTCTCATAACTTCCGACATGGCTTGTCGAGACAAGAGTGCTTCCATCAACATTATTCTTTAAATAGCAGTAAACAAACATTCTAAACCACTGTAAAAAAAAAAAAAAAAAAAAAAAAAAAAAAAAAAAAAAAAAAAAAAATCTGGTATGGCCAAATTTATTTGTGGTCGACATTGCTTCAGGACGCATTCTATGAAGGTCTACCAAAAAAGGTTCAGGTGCAAGAAAATCTCGGTACTGTGCTTAAATAGATTAAGCAAGATCGCCATGTGACATACCGTGAGTATAAGGAATCTTTGTACATTAGTATGATAGGTATTAATAAGATATTTCATGAATATTTGGAAGTAAAAATATTTGTTCACTTTGGATCCCGCATAATTTTGAAAACGCTCAAAATCGTGTGTTGATTGGTGCAAAGATACGTTGAACAATTATGTTCAAGGTTCATTAAAAGTTGTGTATAACATTTACACAGGTGAAGATTTGAGAATGTATGCATATGACTGGGACACAAAACAACAATCGGATGTATGAGTCATCCAAGATCAAAAGTAGTTCGCGGAAGAAGCACAAAGTTGCTTGCTTCTTCTGCAATACCGATCACGTGCCAACAGTACATTAGAGCAACACAGGAGAGTCAGTTCTGAATAGTACTCAACTATTTATTTGACGTCTTCGAAGAATTTCGAAGAAAGCAGAACAGCCGAATAATTTTGTTATCATCACAATGTGAGCTCTAACACATCGGCTCAAAGAAAGAAATTTCTGTAAGGCGAAAACGCCGAATCGATGGGTCATCAGTTATAAAGCCCTGATTTGTCCTCCAATAACATTTTTTTCACACATGAAAAATAAACTACGTACAGAATTTTTTCGAAACCCGAAGAAGCGGTTGTCGCATTCAAAACGCATGTTTGGAGTTAACTGCATAAGAGTAAAGACAGTGCTTCGGAAATTGGTTGAAACGCATGCAAAAGAGCATTGATCTTCATAGAGAATTCTTAGAAAAAAATAAATCCAGTATTGGTCGCAAATATTTGTTTTTTCTTTACTAGGCCAGAAATATAAATAGAAACCCTCGTATTATAAAAATGGTGATTGATATTTTCTTTTTTGTGCATTACAATTAAAAATTATTGATAGATTGTTCGATTAGTTGAATATAATCTTCTAAATAGAGATTTTCGAAATATCAGTATCCGATACATGTAAATAAACAGAGAGACAATCTGTAGAGAGAGATGGGATGAAATTAGATCGACAATATGTATGATGGCTGCTAATCATATTTAATACTGATTCATAAGCTTTATTGCCTTATTCCTTTAAAAATAACTAATGTTTATATGAAAGTTAAATTATTGCAATATATATACAAGTATTTTATAGAAATAAAAATATCATTTCAAAAATATGTCACCTAAATAAAGATAAATATTTTAATTGAAAATATAGAATGATGAATCAATTCAAAACTCTGGATTTGAAATACATTGTAGTTTAAGTTTTTCTAAATATGTTGCAAGGGTATTTTATTGCAGATTCTTATTATCATTGTAAATAAATGTATTATAACATTACAAAGAATTATTTTCAAAAGAAAAACAAACTTATTTTGAAAGCCGGGGAAAATAATTTCTATTTATTACACATATAGATATCTATTTTCTTTGTAATAAAGATGATTATAGAAATATGAACGAATATTTTTTAAGTACACACAAAATAATTTCTTCACAAATTCCCCACTCATCAGAAAAATATAACTTTTAAATGTAGTTCTATATTATATTTTCTAGTAAACACTCTCTATGCGTAAATACAGTAAATTATTGCATAAATAATTCCAATTTTTATTTTAATGTACATGAACTATCATTTAACATAATTAACATAAGTATTAAATTTTCACACAAATACATATATTTTATGTTAGATTCTATCCCGCTTATATTTGTTTTTTAACGTACATTTTACAACAAGCACAACATCAGAAAGATATTTAAAAATACGCGTAGCATAAATCAGAAAAAATAAAACATAAAAAAAGTAAAATATATAGAATATTAAGTCTTTGAAAATAAATTCATCTTACTCGCAAATGTAAAATTCAAAAATTAAGGGTCAGACTGATAAAGTTTAATTTGAAATATTTAGAATTTAAACATAATAACATTTATAGCTGGGGTTCTTGATTAGGTTTAGTTTCATGCATTCATTCAGTATCATATTATTTTTTATTAATTTGATCCTTTTCATATACTTTCTAGAATCTTTATACACCTGAATAAACTTTGGATGTCGGATAATTACGGAAAAGATGGACCATTGTTTGAGATGGAGTAGTCAAATATTTCATTAGAGCGGCGTTCCAGAGAAAATGCGACTATCGCATTTAAGCACTTAGCTATTTTGTATGCCATGCAACATTTTCTGTCTGAAAAAAAAATACTTTTTATGTAAAAGATTACACATTTTGGACGGAATATATTTTAAAAAACTGAAAAAAATAATATGGATATCAATCACGTGTCCGAAACATTTAGAATTCCTAAAGCTATATTTAAGAGAAGGGTAAAAATACTTAACTTTACATAAAATTCTTTAGCAACGATATTCTCTCGATCAGCTAAGATTTGTATTTGGGTTGTCTTATTTTATCGTTTGACTGGATTATTTTTGGATTACACTGTCACGATTGCTGACAGCTGTTTTAGTAATTGAAAAATAGCACATTTGAAAAATAGCTTGTGTTGCAACTTAGTTATTTTGGGGGGAAAATAACCCCTATTGGGGTTTTTTGTCTACATAGGAAAAAAACAGAGGAATGTTTTTGGATTCCAGCGTATGGTAACGACGTAATGATATAATCGGACTAAAAGCCTAGAATACAAATAATTAGATTTATGATCTGTTGTAAATATTAAACTGTTAAATATAAAAATGAACATGAACTGCATTTCGTTAAGTGATTTTGAATTTTAATCTTACCCCGGACCGAAGGATACCATGATATCGATTTATTTCCGCTTGTTTAACATGATTACGTTCGAAACACTGTTTGATTTTAATAAAGACGTTAAAGACAATAATTTTCCTTTGCCTTCATTGTTAAAAATATTCGTGTTTTGGCGGAAAACTTTCAGAAACAGCGGCATTAAACATTAAAACTGCTTTTAAAAATGCACACACTGTAAAACAAATCAGTTAAATTTATGCCAAAAATGGCTGGCAGCAATGTTTGCCTTATTTATATATATATATATATATACGATTTTTTTATTATTTTATTTATTATTAATTAATATTTTTTGTGTGATACATGAAAATTGATATTCCAATTTTGAAATGTTCTTCGCAAAAATGACAATATACATCTTTTTATTATTCTATTAAAGAGAAATTTCATAAAATCGCCAAGAAATTATTTTAAATAAAGTCTTTCACATTCAATAAAGATATTTGTTTATAAGGAATTTATTGCACTATATTTAGTAAAGTTAATAAGTCTTCTGTAAATAAGAGCCAATAAGCATATCATACGATTAGTTACGGTCATTGGAATTGTCAGTGAATTTCTGTAATAAGCACATATATCCATTATTTTGAGTATTAATACGGCTTATTTCTAGTCTCGTCCATCCGCGTTTCATTATAATGGACAGTAAATTCATTTCAGTGTCTGGTTCAAATACTATTTATGTCATATACGATTTTCTCATTAAACATAGAAATAATATCAGTTGTATCGTATTAATCTATTTCTGTTTATTGAAATTTAGAATGCGAGAATAAACTATATAATATATTATAAATGAAACATATGGCTGCTGATAAGAAGATTACGGTATGATAATGCATACGTTTTATGCATTCATATTAAATCACCCAATAATATGAAATTAAATATGAAAATGTGAAAATGATGAGTCAATATTGTTGCAGTAAAAGAGGTTAAAAAAATTGCATTATAATTTCAGTGACGCATATATATCTAATTCTAGTTTTAATTTATTTCAAAATAATTATTGAAATGAATTCTTTTTTTCGCATGTTAATTTAGATGTAACTGAATAAACTGCATGTTTTCTTAATTTCAGATTTTGTTTTTTCACATAAAAAATAAAATTATACCAGAACTCTAATCTTAGTTTGTTTTATTAATGACACTATGTAAAAAATACAACAAAAATATAATAAAAACAATAACGAAAATGTTAACTGTTTTATAACTTTGTGGTAATTTAGATATGGTGTATGTTTAAAGGTAGTTGGTTTACTATTAATAGCCTAACCCAATTGTATGCTTGACATGTCCGAAATTCAATTCAGATTATGAAATTAATATTGTAACTTTCTGAGGAAAAAAAGTTTACATTTCAGTTTAACTGCATCATGTAACATGCAACTTTAAATCATAAAAAATTAAAAAATATAATGAATGACAGTGTGGGAAAAATATTAAATTAATTTAATTGTTACTTCTTTACATATAACATAGTCATACGACTAATACTTTTACATGCGTTTATATACAAAAAATAAGTATAATTATCTTTTTTCTTTACTAAGGTTGTATTTAAGAGTGTGAAATAGCTTAGAAAAACACACATAAAACCAAGACGAAGTTTAAAGATAGAGAACCAACTATTATAAATGCACAAAAAATGTATAAAAAGGTAGCAAACAGCTATTTAGAATATACTATCGAGATTCTTCATCAGTGCAAATCTCAGCGAGCTAATTATAGAAAATTGAAAAAAATCCACCCAATCTGGAAAAAAAATAACTCCAATACTTCGATTGTTTTGCCATTTTCCCCCAAATCAGTCAGCAAGTTACTAAAATTTTAAAAAGGTTCGTTTTCAGTGTTATTCTTTCTTCTGTTAATAAAACTGATTTTTCAAATCTTAAGCACCCCATTTGTCGCTTAGATAACTGGGTATTTACCAAACTTCTTGCCAATTTGGTCTTTCTTATATTGATGAGACTAAACTTTCTCTCAGATTTCGTTTAAAAGAGCATAAAACGTATGTCAAAAATCAAGAGCTTAAACGCTTTTCTATTGCTCAACATTGTTGGTCTTCACAACATAAGTTGAACTTTTCTTCAGCCACCATTATCCATAACAGTCCTTCTATTCTGGATCTTAACTTTTGCGAAGTTTACCACACCATTAAAAATTCTCATTCTTTAGTTAATGACTTATCAAGTACTTCTTATTTTGAAAGCATTTAAAAATCTTTAATTTAATGCTTTTTTCTCCCTTGCTTTTTAGTTTTTGTTTTGTTTGTTCTCTGGAAGATGTCTCTAATTGTCCGTCCAGTTGTTCAGGCTGTTTCTTCTCATTAGTTGCTCTTCTTGAGGCAGGATCATTCCCATCGAGTGTATATAAGCTTGCGTTTTGTTGTCTCTTTTTGTTCAGTTTTGCTTTTTCTAGCTCGCTGAGTTTTGCACTGGTGAAGAATCTCGATAGTAGATTCGAAACAGCTGTTTGCTACCTTTTCATACATTATTTGTGCATTTTATAATCGTTGGTTCTCTACCTTTAAACATTTTTGCACAAAGTCTTTATTTGCTACTTTAAGACGAAGTTGATATACAGTTGCAAGCCCTACGTTCTGTTTACGTTATACACTAATACTATCACAAAAATATAATTCAAAAATAAAATGGTATAATTAATACTACCAAGTGATAATACGTCATAAATATGTGCACAATGACAAGGGTACAAGTCATTTGTAAAATAATGACTTGGCAACCGAGAGATAACTCTATTAGGAGGAGTGTAAAATAATAGTTTATTTTCTGCTATAAGGGTGCATTAGAAACCTCGAAATATGTGTTTAACACGGAGAATTTACAGAAAAGTTCAGTTATAAATGTCATTGTTTGCAAGATGCTTTAAGGAGACTGCTTTCGGTGATTTTTCTTTTGAATAAATTTAATTAATTCAGTAAAGTTCATATCATAAGCAGAGAAAAAGTTACATACTAGGGCAGTGCGAAAAAATGTCTACTCGATATTTTACGGTCTATATAGTGTGGAAATGTTTAAATGATAAACAAATTAATATTAATAATAGTAAAACATATTAAATCGTAATTTACCACCCAATCATGCAAATTGTCTAAAAATACAAAAACAAAGTATTTTTTATTTGGAAATATCAATTAATTGTACGATTATATATTTTGTATCGCTATAATGAAAAAAAAAAACGGAGATCAAAAAGTTTAATAATAATAATATTAATTACGAATAAAGAATATTTTCTGATCACCATAGCTTATTAAATATAAGGAAAAATTAATTTTCTTTGATTTTGATGATTAATCAAACAGTCATATAAGATCAGTTTGCGTTCCAGTGTTGACATTTGCATATAAATTGTATAGCTTTTTGATTGCTTAAATAATTGATAATATTTAAATAAGCCAGAACTCGCCACGAGAAGGTATTTGGATTTCGAGTTACATCTACACGCTTTTCGGCAGTTTTCTTTACAAAAAGTAAAAAGCTAATTTTTGCAGAGGTCCGGAGAAGAGCACTTTCGGAAGGATGGGGGTTTGTACCTATATATCCATTGATTAATGGTAATATAGAATACACAATATGAAATGAATTACTATATTTGGATAAAACTCCTAATTTTTTTAGTTTCATTTTGGGAATAACAGATTTTGAATTGATTCTATAGACGATCACTTTCAGAATTCTCAAGCCATATTTTTGAAACTTTTTCAAAAGTTGTTCTATACATTTAACTGACACAATATGCATGCATATGCGATATTTTTGACGCATGCGCAGTATTTGTTTTTCCTAAATTTGCGCATTTTTCATACATTTTATTATTTTTTTAATTCTGATGACAGGGTATTGTGTGCAATGTTGTTTGTTATATTTTCAAAAAAGAACATTACTTAAGATTTTATTATTTAAGAATTCTGAAATTTCTCTACGTGTATACATGCTATCCACATAAAAATAAACACAGTATATTACAATAAACGACTTAATCATAATCTATCGTTTTAGTGATTTTGCTACATTAGTTTTGACAAGGTTATCCAAAAGGTATTCGTTCTTTTTCAATTTATTGACAGTCCCCTATAGAGTCTCGGGAAAATATCTTCACAGAAATGCGGGACCTGTACTATTATGTTTACACACAGAGTTTCAGGATAATTTCTCACGTATTTTTTTAGATATTTAACAAAATGTCTAAAATCGCAAGTGGCTATCGTTGGCCATATAGTATATATATATATATATATACAGTGGTGTGCAAAATTTAAGGACGAGTCCCAAAATACCAATTTTCAAGGAATTATCAGGCGATAATTTTCCAGTGAATATTCAAAAGTAAGTAATATAATTCGAGTAATTACTTTCCCTGCATAACAGCTAGTCCATATAACATAACATGCAAATCACACATGGTCACAAGAGTCACAGTCCCTATGGCGAAACAAAAAATAGGAAATTCCACACGTCTCTTTTATGAGTCTCAAATGACTACTATATGCGACTCCATTGACAGGTCATTGTGACTGCTGCTTTGTGGCGAGTCACCAGGTGACTTTACAATGTCGTTTCATTGACTGTAATTTAGAGACTCAATTTCCAAGTCATTGTGAATGTTGCATTATGATAAATCACCAAATAATGTCACATTAAAGTCACATGGTGAGTTTTTGTAACAAGACTTTGTCAAATGGTGACAGAAATACTACTGTGAAGTAACCACTGTGAATAGTGGTAAAAACTCACCATGTGACATTAGTGGGACATTGTTTGGTGATTTATCATAATGCAACATTCACAATGACTTTGAAATTGATTCTCCAGATGAGAGGTCACACGAGAGTCAAAATGAAACAACATTGTAAAGTCACATGGTGGCTCGCCACAAAGCAGCAGGCACAATGACTTTTCAGTGGAGTCACATATATTATTCATTTGAGACTAATAAATTAGACGCCTGAAATTTCCTATTTTTTGTTTCTCTGTAGTGACTGCAACTCTTGTGACCATGTGTGACCTGAATGAGATGTTATATGGACGAGCTGTTATGCAGTGATAGTAATTGTTCGAATTATATTACTTGCTTTTGAATATTCGCGTGAAAATTATCGCTTGAATATTCCTTGAAAATTGGCATTTTGGGTTTCGTCCTTAAATTTTGCACTGTATACATATATATATACAAAATATTCCTTAATATATACTTTCTTAACATATTCTTTGCATATATATATATATATACATTAAGACACATTTTCGTTCGAAGTAATTATATACATATTTAGATTCAATATCATTTGTCTATATTTTACTTTTTACGAAGCGTTTTTCTTATATTTAAATGGATGAGCATACACTTTTAAATTTAAATTGCATTTAAATTGCGTTTATTCCATAACATCAGTTCGAGAACAAATTTCATTATTTATACTGTCATGGTGTATCTACATGTATATCATTAAGCGATCCTAATCATATTTTACTTCATGAGATTTTTGAACTCAAAGGCTGATTAACACAAAATTTATAATGTTATACATAAATTTTGTTTTAAATTAATGTTAATATTAACGTTACGTTTTTCATATGTTTAAGATAAATAAATGTAAAAGTTATAAAATACAGATTTTCAGAAAAAGGGTAATCTATATCTATCATATTTTTATAGTTAGATGTACATGAGAAATACTGCAAGACACTTGAAGGTTTAATAAAAATTACATATTAATTTAAATTTTGTTAAAAACAATGTGAAAATTTTTAAAATAAATATTTAATACTGTCATTGATTTGTATTTTTCATATAAATTTCATTGTTCTAACTGTTAAAACTTTCAGCATATCAAGCGTATTTTGCAGGAGTTTAAAATATATTTTTTCATACTATCTGCTTTTATTCTGTTAAATTATGGAATATTTTTAAAGTTTTAAGAATTCCTTTATGAGAAAAGAAACATCTGCTATTTCAAATTACCAACAAAATAAAAGCTTTTCTTTTACTAGACTTCATCTAATACTTTTGAAATGTGTTTTGAAATACTTGGAGTAATATTATGAAATATTAGATATTCTAGTTCTTGAAACGGAATGTGACGTAAAATTTTATTAAAAATAAGTTTTACCAACACTATAAGAAGAAAATTTTGATAACGAAAGTCAATAAAAGGAGTTAGTGATTTAAAAGTCCGTCTTCACATTCGCAAAACATCATTCTATGTTAAAAAAATAATTACATATTTTTGTCGTATTTTGTCGTATTTTGTCGTATTTATTAATTGCACATATAAAATTATTGAAATAGATTCAATACATTCATTCATACCTTTTCCTTGGAAACGAAATAAATATTAACTAGTTTTCATGAGAAGAATTTTAAATAGGTGTGCTCGTATTACAAAACTTTTGATTTGATTTATTTATATGTTTTTAAAAAGGACCAGAGACACATTTTGAAATCATTTTAATTTATTGAGTTAGTAAAATTTTGTAATAGTTTAACTTATCATTTGTCATAAGAAAATCACATGGTTTAACTTCTTATAATTTGTTTTTAAAAATAGGAGTGAAGGAGTATTTGGCGATGATGCTTGGAAATGATGCACAATATGTTATCCGTATAATAACACATCCAACAGTGAACTGCATGCTGCAAAAGAATGCCACTTTCACCTTTATTGTCATACGATGTTAATCAAGCCAGTTTCGGTTGCTAATTCGGGTTTACCAAGGGGGGAATGTCAGAAGTCTCTTTTATTTGGTCTAGCCTAAGCCTAAGCGGCTAACGCGATGGCTTCTGTCGAAAATTTCACAACAATTAGTACACTTTGCACCATTACTAACAACAATATGTTTCGAACAACTCACGAGTCGTGCTGTTTCGAAGTTACTCGTTCTAAGTCGTCAGGCACCTGAATTCTGTCTTGTTCCTCAGTTCAGCGGTAGCTCAGTTCAGCTTTATATATCTTCACATGCAGACGTAAGCGCAAAAATGATTTCTCATACACCCTCGCAGCATTTATGTACCATTCCCAACGGATTATGTGCCTTCCACATAATCCATCCTTCTTATGTTTAAATGGGTGAGTGTCAACTTTTATATTTTTTAAGTAAAATTCTGTTCATTCCATAACAGTATAGTTGTAAAGCAAACTTTATCATGTGCACTAATCGCGGCACATCTATATTCAAATCTTTAAGCGTCCTAACCGTATTTTACGCCATGTAACTTTTGAATTCAAAGGCTGATTTAACATAAAATTTATATTAATGTTAATTTTTTCAAATGCATAAGATAAATAAATAGAAAAAAATATCAAATACAATTTTTCAGAAAAATATATTCCATAGCTAATATTTTGTTAATCATTAAACATACGGGAAAAATTCCTCAGGACATCTAAAAGTTTTAATAGAAATTACATATTAAATTTAATTTTGTTGCAAAAAATGTGAAAACTTTTAAATAAATATTTGAATTTTGAATAAATATTTGAATTCCATTACTTTTTATTTTTCATATGAATTAAAATTTTCTAACAGGTATATCTTTCAGCATATTAAACCTATGTTACAAAAGTTTAAAGTATATCTTTTTATGACGCCTCCTTTTATTCAGTTTTTTATGGAATATCTTTCAAGATTTAGGATTTCCTTTATCAGAAAAGGAACATCAGGTTACCGAAAAAATTAAAACTTTTCTTTATCTAGATTTCATCCATTACTATTTGAAATGTGTTTTGAAATACTTGGATATATACTATAAAACTGTATATTTTCAAATTCTTGAAATGAAATGTGACGTACTATATTATTAAAAAGAATTTTTCCATCACGAAGTGAAGAAAAATTTTATAAAGAAAGTTAATTAAATCAGTTTGTGCTTTTAAATTTTCGTCTTCACATTCGAAAATTATTATCTTATGTTAAAAAATAAGATTTTCTTTTATCTTTGTCCATTTTGAGTTTATTTATTGCACTTATTGAATTGTTAAAACAAGTTCAATAGTTACGTTCATATCTTTTTGTTTAAAACGAAATAAATATTTATTAGTTTTCATGTCAAGAATATAAAAAAGAGTGCTCATGATACAAAATTTTTGATGTGATTCATTATTTTGTTTTTTAAGAGGGTTCCAGGCAGTTTTTAAAATAATTTTTATTTATTGAGATAAAATTTTGATATTATTATATATTAAATTAAATATTTTTGCAAAGAATGTGAAAACATTTTAGTTAATTGTATGAATATTGTCATTACATTGTGTTTTTCATATGAACTTCAATGTTCTAACTGTTAAAACTTTGAGCATATCAAACCTATCTTACAGGAGTTTAAAATATATGTTCCCATGCTATTCACATTTATTAAGTTAATTTATGGAAAAAAATTTCAAGTTATAAAAATTCCTTTATGAGAAATGGAACATCTGCTATTTCATGTTACCAACAAAATTATAACTTTTCCTTTTCTAGATTTCATTCATTACTTTTGAAATGTGTTTTGAAATACTTGGATTTATGTTATGAAATTGTATATTTTCAAGTTCTTCCAACGGAATGTGACGTAATATATTATTAAAAAGAAGTTATACACGACACAGTGAAGAAAAGTTTTATTAAGAAATGCTGGTTTAACGATTGTCTAAAGTTTAATAACATTTTGTGGAACTGTCGGCAGCCTAGTATATGTTACGGCATTTTTTCATTTGTAGTTATGCATACATTTCAAGATTGAATATTATTTGTCTATATTTTACTTTTTACATATGTTTAAATGGATGAGCGCACGTGTTTAAATTAAAATTCATTCATTCTATAATATCAGACTTGTAGAAAAAAAAAAAACTTCATCAAGTACACTGACCTCGTTTTTTCTATATGTATATCCTTAAGCGTCCTAACCGTATTTTCCGCCATGTGAGTTTTTAACTCAAAGGCTGATTTAATACAGAATTTATATTGTTACATATAAATTTTGGTTTAAATTAAATTAGTTTTTATATTATTTTTTTAATGTTTGTGATAAATAAATATAAAAAGTTATCAAATACGAATTTTCATAGAAACGTATTTTCTAGCTATTATTTCGTTAATCTTTAAACATGCAAGAAAACTTCTGCAGGACGTTTAAAGATCTAATACAAATTACATATTAAATTATATATTGTTGCAAACAATGTGAAAAATTTTAATTTAACTATATGAATATTGTCATTAGTTTTTGTTTTTCATATGAATTTCAATGTTCTAACTGTTAATACTTTCAGCATACCAAACATATCTTACAGGAGTTTAAAATATATCTTTCCATGATATATACGTTTATTTAGTTAATTTATTGAATATTTTTTGAGTTAGAAGAATTTCTTTATGAGAAAAGCAACACCTGGTATTTCAGGTTACCAACAAAATTTAAGCATTTCTTTTTCTAGGTTTCATCCATTACCTTTGAAATGTGTTTTGAAAAAGTTGGAGTAATATTATGAAACTGTATATTTTCAAGTTCTTGAAACGAAATGGGACGAAATATTTCATTAAAAAGAGGAGAAGTTTTCCATCATGAAATAAAGAAAATTTTTATGAGGAAATTTTATTAAAGCATTTTGTGCCTTTAAATGTCTTGTCTTCACATATTGAAAATATTATTCTATATTAAAATAATTTAAATTTTATTTTTATTGATCTATTTTATTCTCTCTTAAAATGAGTTTGGATTTTTTATCATTTTTTATTCAAGTTTGTATGACTGAAAGCCTTTTTTAAAGTTTAAAATAAGATTTTTTTAACTTATTTATTTTTTTTTTATTTAAAACACTTTTTCTAATTTTATTAACACAAATTCATTTTATTAACACAAAATTTATATTAATGTTCATTTTTTAAAGCATAAGATAAATAAATATAAAAGGTTATAAAATACAAATATTCATAAAAATGTATTACATAATTATTCTTTTGTTAATCGTTAAACATACAAGACAAATTTTGAAGAAGGCTTAAAGATTTAATACAAAGCACATATTAAATTATATCTTGTTGCAAACAATGGGGAAAAGTTTTGATTTTTTACATACATATCATTACTTTATATTTTTTATAATAAATTCAATGTTCTAACTGTTAAAACTTTCAGCATGTCAAACCTATCTTACTGGAGTTTAAAATACGTGTTTTCATGTTATCTACTTTTATTCAGTTAATTTATGGAATATTTTTTTTAGTTTGAAGAATTTCTTTATGATAAAGGAACATCTGCCATTTCAGGTTACCAACAAAATTCAAGCATTTCTTTTTCTACATTTCATCCATAACATTTGAAATGTGTTTTGAAAAAACTGGAGTAATATTATGAAACTGTATATTTTCGAGTTCTTGAAACGGAATGTGACATAATATTTCATTAAAAAGAAACTTTCTATCATGAACTAAAGGAAATTTTAAAACGAAATTTATTTAAAACAGTTTGTGCTTTAAAACTCCTGTCTGCACAAATTGAAAATATTATTCTATGTTAAAAAGGAGTTTAAATTTTGTTTCTATTAATCTAGTTTATTCTTTCATAAAATGAGTTTTGAATTTTTATCATTTTCTATTCAAGTTTCTATGACTGAAAGCATGCATTTGTTTATGTTTAAAAATAAATGCAATAAAAATGCTCTTTAAAAAAGATTGTTTATATTAATTCAAAAAATGTTTTATTTTCTAATTTTATTACCACAAAACAGTGTTATCAACACATTTTTTAACACAAAATTAATTATATATAAAACTCCTCCGTGTATAACAATTCCGGGATAACCTATCCACGAGAAAAAGAAACTCATTCACCAATGAAAACGTTTCATATTAGTAATGGAGAGTTCTCAGTGGTCAGATTTACAGTGGGAGATTTAAATGACGTCACTACATTTTACTTCGCTTAGAAATCTTTCCACGATTTCAAAAAGTATATTTAATTAAAACTTTTTATTAAAGGAAAGCGAAGGTGCGTTTTAAATGCAATGTTGTGAAAATTTTTATATTTGGGTTGCTTCATTTTTTTTTTCTTTACAGCCGTAAATGACTCTTGAGAATTTTAAATCTATAAAAAAAAAAAAAAAAAACATTGTGAAAAGTTACCTCTGATTTTAAAGGCAATCTATTTTCTGACCAATAAAACCGTTCCATAGTCGTAATGGAGCGTTCTCATTGGTCAGATTTAGAGTTGGAGCCGTAAATGACGTCACTACATTTTACTTCACTTTGAAATCTTTTCACGATTTCAAAAACAATATTTAATTAAAACTTTTTATTTAAGCAAACCGCGGGTGCGTTTTAAATTTCATTATAATCCCCGCCCCGTCTACCAGATAGTTTTGCTATAATTTTAAATGCAGATTTCTAATGAAATTTTCTTTCTTTCTTTCTTTTTTTTCTTTCTTTTTTTGTTAGATTTTTCCCTCTCCAAGTTTAATCGCTGTATTTATCAAAATTGTTTCAGCCTAAAGTGGCTATGATTGACCACAGTTGTTGTAATTTTTTATCATCCTTTAAAAATGCAAACACGTCATTTTGACGGGCTATCTTCTAGTTTATAATAATGTTAGATTATTTTAGGTAAATTTCTAATAATGGTATGAATAAGACTGAAGCTTATTCTGTATAGTTCAGAATGCTGGGTCTGTTTTAAGTGTCTGCATGTAGAATGCCGCCTACAAGAATGTATTGTAGTAACTGTAAAGTTCGATGGAGGTAGAAATTTTCCATGGAGGACACGTTTAAACGTCTAACTTGTGTAATGTTCACACGCAATTTTATGAAAAATTTCAATAAATAATATATAAAAAAAACTTGAATGCAATTTAGTTACAATTTGACACTGGATCCATTGTCAACACTCCTGGTAGTATAAACTCCGAGGCCTGCCACGTTATTTCGTTTATCCACCAGTTTCCAAAGTTTTGGCAATTCAAGCTCCTGCGTTGTGTGAAATTCATGCTCAATTTTACCAAACACAAAAATAATAAAAAAAACTTGCATACAATTTTATTACACTGACTTGGTGTGAATGGCTAAAATCTCTAGGAGCCTCAACGCCAAGAAATCGTTTCAACAACGCTTCAACATCATTTTGGATAATCATTGCCTTCATACAATGTAGAAGATTTACGAGATGAATTGACGCTAGTTTATGGATGACAAATACTGCTGCAATGGTGCGATATCTATCATGATTTTTTTTATAGAGAAAAAAAAGTCCATATATTGGTTTGATATTCAGGAAAGCAAGATTACTATAATTATAAAAACTGCATTGACTACTTCTGGGACGAATCGGAGCAACAACTGAAAGGTCTCCAACTTCACCTGCCTTTTTGAACCCGAATGGAAGAAAATACTACTAGTCGTTTTACAACGACTGGTTTTGAAGATTCTTCGGAAAGGTCTCAGATGTAGTTTTTTTGATTAAAGTTTCCAACAAGTTTTTTGTGTAAAAACTTCATTTTCTTTTTCTATCACAGATATACATTTATTGCTTTGTTAATAGTATCTATATTATAAAGGCCAAACGTCTCTGTGCGTAACGCATACGTCATTTTGAGAATGGCAACACTTCCAAATTTTAAATGAAATTTCGGTATTGTAATTTTTCCTAGTGCAAATTTTTACTTTTATAAACATCGCAGATTTTCAATTTTTACACCGTCGTATAGGGAAAAAATTTTCATTTAAATGCATTTTATTTGAAAACTGTAGCTTAATTTGAAATATTAATTTTTTGTAGTTTTTATTACGATTTTCTAATTGTGGCAACATGAGTATACCATTTCTATTAAAAGCCATACAGTAAAAAGCAAAGGAAAAAAAAAGGAAAAAATTGATTATTATATCTTTATGTTGCCATTTTCTCATTAAAAGAGGAAAAAATTGAAACTTAAATATATGTTGTGAACTTCAAGAATATCGCCTGTTATAAAACCCGGTGCATTTTGATTTCATTTACAAAATTTGATTTATACTTAAAAGAATATCAATAGTTTAATGTGTGTTTCAGCAATTAGCATCGCGACTTGGAGTTTTGAATCACAATGATCAAATTAATATACCAATTTTTCGAAAATATGAGTACAAATATGAAATGTGCATTTGCAAATTTGAATAGGGAAAAATGATGTCGGGTTTAGATTTCAAAGGGAAAAAATCCATGATAAAGTCCAAGTAGTTTTTTTTTTTTTTTTTTTTTTTTTTTTTTTTTTTTTTTTTGGAATATTAGCATAAGATTCTGAATTGATAACTTTATCATAATAACATATCTTACATGCACAAATAAAGTTTAATTTTAACAATTTCTACAGCTGAGTGTTATAGAAATAATATTTTATTAACTTTAGGTTAAATATGATTTGTTTAAGAGTTAGACTTACCAAAATAAGGTTTATTTTTTAATATAACCAATTCTGTAGGTTTATTATAAAACAATGAAACGATTTCTTCTTAAAAATTATCTTTCGTCAAAATACGGGTTTTACCTAGTATTTCTAAGTTATACAAGTCTTGGAAAGGTTGACATTTACGCAGGATAAAGGTAAATGATTTTTTATATTTTAACCAACACACAAGATTTCTAGGCTCAGTATGCTAATTGTGCACCACACACGTTATTATTATTTTTTAAAGCTTGTAAAACAATGAATACATAAATATTTAAATGGAAGATTCCTTTCTAAAAATTAAAATTGTTATTCTTCGAATACAATTACTTTTGAACATAATTTATTGTAAATCAAAGTTATCGGTACACAATAAATACTTTTTCTATTAGCATCTTAGCATCGCGATAATATAAATGGGGATGTTATATTAATATTAAAAAGAATACTAAAAGGAGGAAAAAGGATTTAAATGAGATAAGGATTTAAATGGAATTGCATTTTATATTTTTTTTCCTTCATGTATAATAAAATACAAATAATTTCACAATCTTATAATTTAAATATTAACAATAATAAGAATAATAATCTTGAATGTTAAAACCATGGTCAGAAATTTTAAATATACTAAGAAAACTTCTATCTAAATTAGAGAAAACGCCTTAGCATTATTCGCACAAGCGAATTATGAAGAAATGAACTTGGTGATAATCAGTTTAATAATCTCATTTTCAAAAAAATAAACGTTTGAACTTTTAAATTGTGTGAGTTTAATGTACAATTTTATCAAGCATGTTAATAAATAGATGTATATTTATTTATATATATATATATACACTTTTTTCAATTAAGTTACACATAATAAATGAGGCAATGTTTTGTAATCGTTAATCACTGAAAAAATAAAAATGAGAAAATTGTCGAATTTGTAATGATTTATATCAAATGTTACTTACTAATAATGTATATGGAGCGATAACTTGATTTAGTGGTGAACTCAGTACATATTTTAAAAAAAATCTAGACTTTTATGAATACTATATAAATACTATATATGAATTACCTACCTTTCTGCGTATAATCTTACATTTTCCATGTGCTAATTTATAAACTCTATTTGTTTTGCTCCTTATTTGGTACGTGCGCCTTGTCTTTTCACCTGACAAATTTAACTCAAACTTTTACGTTAAATTGTATCCTCAATGGTAAGTAGAGGAAATAAAATAATTTGCTATTACCAAGGGTTTTTTTTAACTATTTATATAAATTCAATAGCATTGCATAGTAAACAAAATTACTTTTATAAGCGTAAAATATTTCTACTTCATGTAAATATGCCAGTTTAGTGCAATAGCTTGATGTTTAATTTTCGAAAAATATAATCTAAGCAAGAATACCATGGCTATGTGCATAGTTAAAAGGCAGTCCTATAAACATATTTTTTGTGCACTTGTTGCAGAAGAAATCTCGAAATATCTCCAATTTACCCAATCAAACATTTCCTGTGTCTTGAAATTTTTGTAAATTGTGGAGATCTACTGAAATTATCATTTGCATCTTGCACAGACAAAATCGTTTGTATTTACTTTTATTACATCATTTAGAGTTAAAAACAAAATACTCGGTAAAAATATATATACAGAGTTTTTAATTACGTCATGCAAGATTGTAAATATTTTAGAATGATTTTTGCATTTATTTTTTAAATTTATTTTTAAACTTAAATAATTTTTCCTTTTCCTTAAATTAATATGTAAAAGATTAATACATACCAATATGTAAATGTTACATAATATTTTATCTTAATAAATATGCTGTTTTATGCAAACATTAATATGTAAAATATTATAACGTTTTCACACAAAAAATACTGAAACATAATACGTTAGGATATAATAAAAATTATTACTATTATTTTGATATAAAATGCAAGAACATATCTTTTTACCTAAAGGCGAATCAGCAAAACATTTGCTAAATTGCATTCTTCTAAATGAAGATCTTATATCTATTTATTATTACACTATTGTCCTAAAAAATAAACATCAAACTCGCATTACCTTTCTATTGACCGTGATTAATTTCCCAAGAGGTACTTACTAGTTGCAGTTAATTTATGAGATAAAAGGTAATGTTCTTGTCCTTCATCACAAAAACTTTTTCTTGATAAGAATATCTAAATGTTATCTACAAAACTACAATTAAAAATAATGTCGATAAAAATATTTGGTTATTACAAAGGCTTTCGCTGAATTATTGTGGAACTGATACCCATAAAAAATATATACTATGTTTATTAAATATACTTAAATTAGGAGCTCCTTACTTGGTCAGCATTTTTTTAATTGAAAATACACAGAGATCAGAAATGAGTTTAAAGATACACGTTCAAGTTTAGAAACTAAACTCACTTATACGTATGCTTAAAAGATTACAATGAGATTAAAAATCAGAAATACAATTATAAATGTTATTTTACTACTTTTACATTAAAAAGTGATTTTATTAAAAACATTGTTTTGTAAAAAGTAATTTTATTTTGCTATTAAGTTTAGGTAAGTACACTGGTGTCCAAAAGTTAAGCATAATTGGTAATTAAGTAATTATTTTTAAGTAATGAAAGAAATATGAATCGGAATGTGCTGAAACTCCAGGTGTGTAAACAAAATAGTACGCGTCACATATTTTCGCGAAGAGTTTTCCCCGAAATCGAACAGGGGACCGTCAACAAATTGAAAAAGAACGAAGATCTTTTGGATAACCCTGTCAAAACTAATATAGCAAAAGCGTTCAAACTGCACATTATGATTAATTGGCTTATTGTAATGTACTGTGTTAATTTTTACAAGGATAGCATGTATACTCGTAGAGAAATTAAGGTTTTTATTAAAACAGTCCTAAATTTTTCCAAGTTTTTTGCTTATAATTTGCAGAGTTCTTATTATAAAATAATGTTCTTTTCTGAAAATATGACAAACATCATTGTACACAATACCCTGTCATCAGAATTTAAAAATAATAAAAATTGTATGAAAAATGAGTGTGTTTAGTAAATAATTTTGCATTGCGCATGCGTCAACGATATCAAAATGTCATTTGCATATTGTGTTAGCTAAATGTGTAGAGCAACTTCTGTAAAAGTTTCAAAAACATAGCTTGAAAATTCTGAAAATGGGAGCCTATAGAATCAACTCAAAATCCGTTATTCCTAAAGGAAGCAAAAAAATCAGGGGTTTTACCTAAATATAGTTGTGCGTGCAATATTGTGTAGGCACTAAGCAATGGAATATGGATACAGCCCCTCATCTTTTTGCTTCATTTAGGGAATAAAGGATTTTGAGTTGATTCTATAGGCTCCCATTTTCAGAATTTTCAAGCTATGTTTTTGAAACTTTTACAGAAGTTGCTCTATACATTTAGCTAACACAATATGCAAATGACATTTTGATATCGTTGACGCATGCGCAATGAAAAAATATTTACTAAACATACTCATTTTTCATACAATTTTTATTATTTTTAAATTCTGATGAGAGGGTATTGAGTACAATGATGTTTGTCATATTTTCTGAAAAGAATATTATTTACTAATAAGAACTCTGCAAATTATAAACAAAAACTTGGAAAAATTTAGGACTGTTTTTATAAAAGCCTTAATTTCTCTACGACTATGCATGCTATCCTTGTAAAAATTAACACAGTACATTACAATAAGCCAATTAATCATAATGTGCAGTTTGAACGCTTTTGCTATATTAGTTTTGACAGGGTTATCCAAAAGATCTTCGTTCTTTTTCAACTTGTTGACGGTCCCCTGTTCGATTTCGGGGAAAACTCTTCGCGAAAATATGTGACGCGTACTATTTTGTTTACACACCTGGAGTTTCAGCACATCCCGATTAATATTTCTTTCATTACTTAAAAATAATTACTTAATTACCAATTATGCTAAACTTTTGGACACCAGTGTATTACGTATGATAGTCTATTATTTACTTGATATTTTAACGTTTTGTATTGCTGTGATTTTTGTCATTTGTGGAGTTATCTGAACAAAGCTAGAACAATACTTCATCAAAATGGCGTAGTCGGACAAAACCGGGTTGTAGTTGGCCGGGCAAAAGCGGGACGTTACCGGCTTTTCTGCGTCTTATAAAGGTCTGGAAAGATATATGAAGCGTCCTTTTGCAGTCTCACCACGCGATATAAAGCCTATTCCAGTACAAAAGGATCCTAGGGCCATCAGGAGAACTGAGAAATGGCGAGGAAAACAGCTATCCTTATTCCAACCCCCTACAAGATATACCTCGAACAAGTAGAAGAAGAAAGGATGGAAAAAAAAGACAAAAAGAACATAACCCCGAAGCTAAAATTTTCCGTGATGACAGAAAAGAAAAGTAGAAACACTGATGTAAAAAAGAAGAGTCTAAAGAAAAAAAAAACACTTATCATCAAACGTGGAGTAAGATGAAAGTGAAGCATGCATTTTATGCAAGAACTTATATGAACAATCTAAATCTAAGGAGCATTGGATACAGTTCCTTCACTGCAGAGGGTGGGCAGATGATGCGGGCAGGTGATGCAACACTGCAAATGAACAAATTCGAACTTTCATTCGTATTTTTCTCTAACAATTTCAACTATTCAAAAACAATTTAACCTATTGTTGTTTTATGTAGATTTATATAGATTCACATTCTATAAGTATAATATGTCAATTTTCCTTTAATAAATAGTATTGTTGCAAAGTAACAGTGTTTTTTAATTATTTTTTCCACTTTTCACATTGCACACTAGTAAAAAAGTATTGTTATGATCTCATTTGCTATTATTCGCGACTGACTGAATGATTTTTTTTTCATTGCAAGGATTCAATGTATCGTTTTAATAGAAATTTTGACTGTTTTGTTCGCATCGTGCACAATAATAAAAAGAGAAACATTAGGGCCCCGGTTTTATCCAAAATTCCCCTAAATCATAAGTATTTTATGCAATTCGCAAGAGAGAGAAAATCGGCGGATGTCAGAATATGCTCGAACAATGGCAGACCAACAAAACTGGAAGTTAGAAACAAACTCTGAAAGTAAAATAAAAACGCTAGAACACTAAAAATCGTTGGGTCAAACTCGTGTGGATTTTTAGGAAGTATCAGTTAGGTTGTTATCAGAATTATCATACCTAAGGAAAGCCATCTGCTAAGCTATCACTGACGTCCTGCCAACCACAATCCGTTAATCACCAAGTCCAATACCGCTTCGAGAATAACATTGGGCAAAAACGATGACACTAATCTGTAAAACAATGGAAAGTCATTTTTATAGAGTGATAAAGCAAAGTTAACTCTGAACAATGTTTTTGACAGTTTCTGGTTTTGTGACTGGAGAATGCCTACTACCATGATGCATTGAGTTAACTGAAATGTTTAGAAGAAGTAAAGTTATGTTTTAGGTATGATTTCCGTACTATAAAACGGGGCGCAACGCAATTCATTGTACACTAAATGCTGACATATACTGTCCCATTTTGAATAACTGGAGAATCTTCCATCATTGTGGATGTTTGCGGGTTTCGGACAAGTGTTACTTTTAGATAACAATTCTACCACACTGTAAAAAAATCTGTAAAGGTACTACACTATATCTAGGAAACTGGGATTCCAAGAACATTTCCTGTAACAATAACAACAAAAACTCAAGTTTTAGAATCGGTTACATGGATTATTCCTGTTATCGTTACATGAAAAGTTCTTGGAATCCCAGTTTCCTACAAAATGTTTAGTACCTTTACAGATTTTTTTTAACAGTGCAGTTACGTTGCGAGAGCTGAGATAGCTTGGAATGGTGGCAACGTGATCTAATGATTAGGTTCGCTGAAGTCTGGAATTCGACAGAAGGAGTGTTGCCAACATCCGGTATTTATGAGGAATTGATATGTTTTCACCAAGCTGAGAAGAAGAATATGCCGCTGAAAATCTACTTTTCTTATTAAAATCTTATTTCCTTCGAAAGACCTACCGGATTAAAACTTTATATGATGTGTTTAAGAAGTTTTTATCATATTAACCTATACCAATTTAACTTATTTTCTTTTATTATAATATTACCTAAAAAACAACTAGAATACATTTACTTTAGCTAACGATTTAATATAATTATACTACTTTTTGTGTAATTCCGTCTTAAAAGATTTTATTGTACAGCATATTTTAAAGTAGCCAATACATGAAATATGGACTAACGATGTTGTTGATAGGTGAAACCTTTACATACAATAAGATATTCATGTAAAAAAAAATGCATGTCACAGCCTAGCTTGCTTCTTTAAAAATGAAGATTACAAATAAAAAATATAGAAGACAAACTCCTCGTACGAAACTATGTTTAGTCTATCAACCTAAAAAAATATGTTGTGAAGAAGTTCAGCCACATGAACCGGGATCTGACGGATATTATAAACATTTTAAGCTACTATTGAGTTTTTTTTTCGTATGACCTGCCTGGGTCTAGATATTTTTTGGTCGATGCAGACGTCTAATGCAGACCTTCAGGTTATTTGGAATACAAGTTTAATGCAAAATTTATATGTTGTTAATTTATGTTTAAAGGAAAAACACTATTTTAAATTGACTTTTAGTAAAGCACAGTTTGTGAATGATTCTTATATTACATTAAAAATGTCTCAGAAGCTCGTTATGCAGGGATATTGAAAGTGGTGTAAGTTACGAAATTTAATTTTTAATATCACCGTAATATTCTTAGATATCAAGTTGAAACTATTTGTATTTAATCCAGGAAATGATAAAGAAAATTTTCCTGATTGGGAAATTTATCCTACTGGAAATGTATAAAAATTTAATTACCTTACTTTTTCAAATAGATCCCCCACGGTGTTACAACTTATGTCATTATTTTTTGCATCATTTTGAATAAAACTTTGCAAAGGTCGAGCGGGAATATTTAAGCAAATGACCAATTATTTTGATATTTCTGAAACAAACTGTATTATTATATATTCGACAGATAAGGATTGTGATATGTATATACATAGATGTATTTAAAGCTATTTAATGTATTACGTCAGATAACAGACAATTCATGTTTGCAGAATATATTTTTAAATATTATTTAATAAAAATAAGCTGCAGTTTTATTCTGTTTTTTCTCTTTCACATGTAAATTCAACTAAGGAAAAATTGTATTTTAAATTGAGATAATTAAATCCTAACGTATATTATCATTTTAATGAAGCGATACAATTTTTACGTAGTCTCCAGTTGTGTATTTTCTCTTTCATTATTTCTGTAAGTTTCATGCAATTAAGAAGATTATCAGATAATTAATCCGTGATTATAACTGTCCATTCACTCATTTAAAATACTTTATTTGTAATCTCATATGAATTGCTAATGAATTACCTTCTATGTTCTAGTTAAACTACCATTTTGAGATGTAAATTTTAGAATCTTAAGTGATATTTCAACATTTGTTTGCGCAGAGTTTTGCTTAAAGTAATTATGATATTTCGTGTAACTTAAAATGTATTCTATGTACATTTAAACTCTGAGAATAAAAGTTGGGTGTTCATTTTAATTTTGGTACTTTAAATAGAAGGAAAGTGTTTCGTGGTGAAATGAGTAGAATCTTTATGTGTGACATGAAATAAAGCTAGTTTTTTTAAATTATTTATTACATTAAATGTATTTTAATTTTTACGTATGTTTACAAAGATACTTAAATGCTTGATTTAGACAATTTATGTTCGGGTCAATAAAATCTTGTTCTTATAAAAAAGAAAATTTTATGAATATTATCAAAATATTAACATTCATTAAAAGCTATGTAGAAAACTATACATAGAAAGAAAAAAGTATAAATTTTGAAGAAATTACACTGTAAAATATCACTCAACCACAATTTAGAACAAGGCACTGTTTATAGGTAATATAAATATTTTTTAAATGCATATATTTCAACTGCTTCGATATTTATAAAGTACAGTATATAATATTTTCGGCAGAAAAAAATTGTGAATATGTACTTGATACTGATAAACGACTTTTGATAGGAACCTGAAGCGAACTGCGCATGATCGGAAAAGGCTAGTCTATGTCGAAAATAGGGAAGTCCGTACCATCTCGGGAGGGATGTGTTTACTTATTAAAACATCACGGATATGCCGCATTTCCCCCCTAAAAATACCTATTTGTTTTTGTCTTTCAATCATATATTTTTAAATAATATATTGGAATACTATCATATTAAAATAAGTTACAAAAAGACGAATGTAGTAAAAAAGATTATTTAAAGATATGTAACAACAAAAATACATTTATTAATAATAAAATTAATTAATTAATTAAATAATTAAAAAAAAGAATCATATTTTTTCGAATAATTTGCAACAATCCGACACTTTTTTGCCACAGATGTCATGCCGTATATGCACCATATTTGCGCGACTTTTTTCAGTGGCCAATTTCTTCTGAACTATCCGGAAACGCAATGTGACAGGAGATATTTGCATGTCAAAATAATAAAACGAAAACAATAATAACTAAGTTTAATTAATAATTATAGAAAAAAACAATTTGCATCTCTGTAAAAAACAAAATCATTGTCAATAAACAATTTATTAACAGATAAACAGCTATAGCCGGGTTTCGATGTGAGTAACAAAGTCGCTATTTAGTTGCAATCGCGCCAATGTGATGCGTATATGACATCTATGCCTATCATTATTCATTGGATATTTTTATCAAATGGATTGTAGACAAGCCAAGAAACGCATATTCTGTTCTGTTGGCGCGATTTGCGAAAAAATTGAAATTGGCAACAAAAAGACATTTTAGCAACTTATTAGATTTCTCAAGATGGTGGATAAACAATACTTTTAAAGTAATTTATAAAGATTTTTTTATTTAATAAACGGGTACAACTCTGTTATCCCGTCGATCAAAATACTGTCACCAAATTATAAGATTAAATGCCAATAATGGATGATCGTGAATGTCACATTCAATGACATTAAATACGATACACGTATTTAAAACGTCATTAAGTGATTTTTATTCCGACTTTTTATTAATAGTTTTATTAATATCCTACTAATTATTTGTTTTTTCGTTATTTAAAATAAAAATTATGTCAACATGTATAATTTGGCTATTAGTTTGCCGATTTGTATAATTTGGGAAATCGGTCGACGGGATAACCTAGAAGTACTATTTATTTTATCTTTCCAACACTGGAATGAATTTACGAACTGTAGGTACTATTTCATGAACAGTATAAAATTCATGTAATGTTTGTCGAATTACATCACAATCAAATTTGTCAAGAGCAATGCTTGCAATAGTACTTCTTTTCTGCCGTTTTATGGGTGTTTTTCTCCCTTTGATTCTTTTCTAATTCTTTTTATACTTTATTTTGATACTCCAGTTAATTCACTCGCCCGTTTTATGGACTGTGTAACAGGAACAACAGTTTTTTTTTTCTAATGCTTTTTCTAATGCAAAATTTAATTAAGTTTGTATTCACTTCGAAAAGGTCTAATCCGAGAAATAGACGGTGTGTGATCCATTTTATTGAAAATAAAACTTTACTCAGAATAAAATATTCAAAACAATAGTTAAAACTAATGCCTTGGTTACGTGAAAAATATTTCGGCCGCTTTCGCCGGGCTATCTCTCCTATTGAATGAATGGATTCGGCTTGGCATTCTGCCATCTGGGGTCATTGTAAGCATGGTACATCAGTAAAATGATGCATTTAAAACTATTTTATGCATCACTTCATCTAACAGACTTTTATATTTAAATAAGAGACTTATAAATATTATTTAATTAAAAAAAAATACCAACCGACTTAAAAAAAAAGTTGGAAATAGCACGTGAAGCGTAGCAAATGAGGTGCGTTCGTACGATAACGAAGTTTTAAAATTATTCAAATCTTGGTGATATAGTAGAGCGTACTTCGGATACAGTATAGTAGTCGAAAACTTTGTGTTTCTGTAAACATGCAGGAAGTAATTTTTATTACACCTCAGCAACGTATATCTTATTCATAAAATGTGAAAAATGTGAATAGTTGAATATAATTAAAACACACCCCAAACAATGTTTCCCCGTATAGTATTATGTAGTGGAACACTTTTGTGTGGCCCTGTAATTTAATAATTATAATTCTTTGCATCACGCATTGTACAGAATGCATATTTTAGTATTTACTTCATATATTCACGCCAATTCTATTATGTTCGAATGAGTGTTTCATCATTAAAATGCATTTGAAACTTTTTTCCCATTGACCGTAATGTAATGCAATACTTTTGATTTTCCCTGTAAATGATCTATGCATCCTACTTTAATAACATTTGAAATGAATCGACAAAATTACGTAATAATTATATGTTTTAAATTTCAAACGATTAAAATGCATTTGAAATTTTTTCCCCTTTGACCATGATGTAACGGAAACCTTTTGATTGTCCCTGTAATTGATCTATACATCCGATTGTCATAACACTTGAAATGACTCGATAAAATTATGCAATAATTATATGTTTTAAATTTCAAACGATTAAAATGCATTTGAAACTTTTTTCCCCATTGACCGTAATGTAACGGCATTCTTTTGATTGTCCCTGTAATCGATCTACCCATCCGATTTTCATAAAATTTGAAATGACTCGACAAAATTATGTTATAATTATGTATTTTAAATTTAAAACGATTCCGTTGGGTAGTTTTTGCGTTATTATATGCGGACAAATGGACGGACAGACAGAAAGACGGACAGACAGACGGACAGACAGACAGACGGACAGACGGACGGACTGAGCGACAACAATAGGTGCTACGTATTTACATAATTACGAACGCACCTAAAAAAAACAAGCTTGGCGATAACTTGGCACTAACGCATATGAAATGCATAATTTTAATATGGTTATGACTTGAAAACGTTGCAACAATGAAAGATGATTTGCGACAAATCATTATTTTTTTTTTATCAAATCCACATTTTGTCGTTTAAAAAACATTCTAGCCACCAGAATTTAATGAAATTAAAAGATGTAGTATCGGTGTAAGAGTTATAGCCTGAAATTTTATTTGTTTACTGTACATACACATCTGACTTGTGTGCTCGACATGAAAGCCTGCGATTACCTGAAAAATGAACGCTTCTAATTGGATGATTGCTTCAAAAAGAGCTGGAATTTTCCTGTTTTTATTTTTAAAAAGTTCTAATCGGAAGTATTTCATAAAATTGAAATGGGACCATGTGTGCATCTTACACTTTCAAACAAAAAAAGAATTATTAAAATCGGTTCATATTTTCGGAAGTTATGAGTGAACAACAAATACATACAGGTCGAAATCATAACCTCCTCCTTAAAGTCGGGTAAAAAAAAAAAAAAAAAAAAAAAAAAAAAAAAAAAAGATTACAGCTTTGTAATATACTTTTCCTCTCATATAAATTCTAGAAAGGAAAAAAAAATGTATTTTAACTAGAGATAAATAAATTTCTACGCATGTCTTCATTTTATAGAAGTGATGGAATTCTTAGTAAGTTTCGAGTTTCCTCTACACTTTTATTATATCTTTCGGTATCCTGCAATTAAGAAGATTATCAGAAATTAAACCGACATTATAACTGTCTTTACATTCATTTAAAATGCTTAAATTTGTATTCTCATTTGAAGTGCTAATAATTTCCTTTCTAATTCGTAGTTAAATTATCCTTTTGAGTTGTAAATTTTTGAATCTCAAGTGATATTTCAACATTTGTTTACGCAGAATTTTATTTAAAGAAATTATAGTCTTGCGTGCAACTTAAAATACGTACTTTGTACATTTAAATTATGAGAATTAAAACTTAATGTTAATTTTAATTTTGGTACTTTAAATATAATTAATGTGTTTCATGGTGAATTGAGTACAGTATTTATGTGTGTTATGAAATAAGTATAACGTAATTTGACTTTTTAAAATTTATTTAGTGTTTGAAATCTATTTTAATGTTATTTATGTTTACAAAGATACTTAACTGCATGATTTACTCAATTAATGTTCAGATCAATAAAAATGTATGCAAAAACGGAAATTTTATGCATTTTATCAAAATATTGACATTCTTTAAAAAACGTTAAATATTTTACACATAGACAGAAAAATTTATGAATTTTGAAGATATATGTAATATATAAGTCAGGCGTAATTTAGAAATTCTTTTATTTGTTTAAAAGAAAATATCTCGAAATTCTCAAAATTTCTTTAAAGAAAATATTGTCAAGCTCCATTCTTTTACTATAAAAGTTACCCATTCCCGTACATTATCGAAATCATTATCATTATACTATTCAAGAAAGTCATGAAAATAGGTTTCTTTCATTAGTGCATCATTATGAATAATGGTAGCGTCTAATTCATCTTCATCACAATCATTGAATTTTTAAAAAACTGCAACATCTCCAGTTTCATACATCACAATGTTTTTAAAAAGAAAGATCATCATTTTTATAGGATAATTCAAACAGAAAAAAAGATATATATAATAATATTATTTTTATAAGATGTTGCATATTTTACAAATAAAATACATTGGAAATTACATGCTAAACGTAACAAATGAGCTGCATTCGTTCTATAACAAAGTTTTAAAAATATTCAGATCTTAGTGTAATAGCATACAGTATTTCGGATATAGTATAGTGGCCAAAATCTTTTGTGTGACTCTGTAAATATACTATCTGTTTTTTTTTTAATTATACTGGAAGTAACTTGTAGTAATTCTCAGGAACATATATATTTCACAAAATCTAAATTAGTTTAATATTATTAGAATGCGCCCCAAACATTGTTTTTCCCTATACTATTATGTAATAAAATACACTTGTGTAGCCCTGCAAATAAATAACAAATGTTATTGGCAACACAGATAGTACAGAATGTATTTTTTAGTGTTTATTTCATAGATGCTTATCTATTCTATTATTTTTGAAAGCGTATAACATCATTAGAATGTGTTGGAAACCATTTTTCCCCTTGACCGTAATGGAATGGAATTATTTCAATTGTCTCTTTAATTAAACTACTCATCTGATTTTCATAAAATTCGAAATGACTCGACGAAACTAAGCAACATTTATATATTTAAATTTTCAAACGATTCGTTTGGATAGTTTCTGCTCTGTTTTATGCGAACGGACGGACAGACGGACAGAAAGACGAACTAAACGACGACTATTTGTGCTACGTGTACATACAAAATTACGAACGCATCTGATAGAAGAAAACTGCTATTCAAAATTTCACATTGTGATTTCAAACACTAAAGGAAATTAATCATAAATAAATAATTTATCTTTCACAATGATACTCATTATTATCTCTTAGAAAGAAATTCGAAAACCATGTATTTATTTCAAAAGAAATTCAGAATATTGTGTTAGTATTTTCAGCTCTTTCCAATAAGGATGAAAAATGTTTATGCATTCTGCCCACGCTCTAACTTCCGTAAATATAATCGAATTTTCATACAATTGATAAAGCTTATTTAGTGTCACCAAAGCATATTTGGTGACATTTATTCTGATATACTACTTCCTTATTTCGTATTGCCTATGAATTATGTGCGATTAATGGTTCATTGATAGGTATACTCAAAAGAATACATTATGGAATATTAGAAAATATCGTGTAGAGAGAGTTTTAATGACATTATCCTATTTAATATGCATTAAAACTGATATAAAGGACACGACTACGATTACATTAAAACAGAGAATTCATTGCATTTTTTGTTAATTTACAGGAACACACAAAGAAATCGGTTACAGTACTGTCGTTGCGTAATAATTGCCGGAAAGAACGTTTTAAAATTTGGTATATGCTTTTAGATGTAGATAGTTTTTTGCATATTACGCTTTATAATAAAAATTATATGCCTCATATACAGGGCTGCACAAAATTATTCGCATATTATTCTCCTTATTAGAGGAAATTGCTGAAGGGGAAATTTCTGAAACGTATGCATCTCATTCTCTTCATCTCGTTCATCCAAATGAACGAAAATTTGGATTGCATGTTCTAGATAGACTAAAATCCGTATGTCATATACAGGGCATATAAGAAATTCAGATTTTTTTATTGTAAATGAGAACAGAGAAAAATTTGCTTTGAAATGAGTTTTACATTCCATATGGTGAAATGAGACATAAAACGGGGTATTTTTGTTACATTATTCTGAATGTGTTGGAAAGTGCGTCATAATCTATGCTTAACTCTTACGATTTTTTTCTTTCTTGTTTTATTATAAAATTTGAACTGACGTATGTTTAATTTTACGTCCAATTATCTAAGCCATTTTTTAAATATTATCTGAAATGAAGACCTTATTATTCCGTATTAAATTGAGAGATCATATTTTAAAAAAATCAATAACAAGATGTTCATGTTTAAATTTTTCAATAATGTTGATAATTTGAAAATACAAACAGATGCAATAGCCCGTACTGAATGCACACTAGAAATACACTCCACGGCATGTTTTCACGTTAAAAAAAATTTAAACACCGCATGACCCTTTCAGTATTCCCTGAGCCCTTGCTAATAACTTTAATTAATCATAAAATTTTATATTTTTATCTTTATCCTGACATTCTCTGCATTTATATCTTTTAATTTAAAATATCTAGAAAAATTATCGATTTTTAATGGTAAAAGGAGGTTTCATGGTTTTTCCCTTTTTTTTTGGCATTTTTAGGAAGTTTTCTTCACATTAAAAAAAAATTTGTCGTCTCCGAATTCTTTGAAATTTTCATACGGAAAAAATTTCTTGGTGTTGCAGCTTGCGCAAAAATTTTTTAGAGAAAACTGCTATCGATTTAGAAAAAAAAAATATGTTAAATACGAAATTTTGATTTTGTTGTTGTTCTTCTCGACTTCTTTTTTCCCTTCAGATGTTTGATTAACGACCTTGTACTCCTATCTAAATTCTAAGTCCTTTATGCGTGGTAGATTCAGCTAGCCCTAGGCCTAACCAACAGAAACATGGTGTCAGACTCATCAATGATATACATTATTAGTATCGATACGCATAAAAAACAAAAATATAGTACACAATTCTTTAAAATTTCGATGTAAGTGAACGTGATACAAATAGAACTTAATTAGAAATAGTTCTCTCATGTATAAATAAATTTTAAAAAAAATAAAACATATTATATTGACTTTTTTCCCTCTTTACGTACATTTGAATCCTAATACATGCTGAATAGATATATGACTGACTTTAAAATATGTGTTAAATATATAATGCCAGATTTACATTGCAAGATATTTTTTTAAAACAACATTTTTTATGTAAATAAGTACAATTTCATGATGGCGATTAGAATAATTTTTATTTCCACTGAATAAATCATCTTCAAGGCTGAATAATGTAGTTGAGGTTTATTTACCTGAAGCAAAAAGCGTACAGACCTGGTTAGAGTCCTTTGTCAGTACAATTTCCCCTCTAACAAAATGAACTTTAAATGTGTCCCTCTAGCCTTTAAAATATGCACATTTTTTATTATATCGTATAATATAAAGGGTATGTTTCTGATAGATAAATTCGTGCTTTCCAAATATATATATATATATATATACATACATAAGTTTCTAAACTGTTATAATAGTATACAAACATTAAAACATACATTCGTAAAATTCTATGTTTTTTTAAATGGGTAGTGATTAATTTAAAGATTTCAACTGTCTTAATATTAATTATTTATTTGAATGTGCGTGTTATACTTACACGAAACATCATGTATCTTAAGAAATGTATTATTAAGATAAGTATAATAAATTTTAAATAACAAATATTCATATAACGTATGCGTTTGTATTATTACAATAAATTGCATTACTACATACATTCCACTCTTTCATGAAAGTTTTAATAATGAGAAGATAATCACAGCAACTAATTATTGTAGCGCAAAGTATAACTTTCCAGCCACAATTTTTTTAGTGAATCACACAAAGAATTATTAATGAACAAGAGGAGATTTAATAAATGAATCAGAACCTTCAGAACAAATCTATTCAGTACTGAATAAAATATCCATTATAAATTACAGTATAAACTAATGATAAATTATGATGATGATTATTGTTGAATTATAAAAAAATATGGATGACAATAGTCGATAAAATAAAGAGTTTTTCAAAGATATATATCTGGTTTGTAGATAAAAAATACGAAGACCTTTAGCGAAAAAATATCTTGTTTTTCCATGACAATGCTCCAGCACATCGGTCAGTTATTGCAATGGGAAAAATCTATAAATTAAGGTACGAATTTCTTGAACATCTACTTTGTTCACTAGATTTAACATCCACAAACCAATTTCCTAAACTTAAAAAAATATATATTTTTGGAAGAAGATTTCAGCGTAACGAGGGGCTAATGATGCCGTAAACAACTGTTTTGAAGAGATCGACGGATCTTGTTATTTAGATGGTTACATTAAATTAGAACTATGATATGATAAATTTATTAGTCTTTCTGAAGATTAAGTTAAGAAATAAATACAAAAGTTTTTTTTCTATATTGGGTCCGGGACTTTTTAACCGACTGTCATTTTGCTCTAATATAATTTTAAGTTGGATATATTTTTTTATCTTCAAACCAGCTTCACATTTAATAATCTTATTAATATAAACTTTTATTTTTCAATATAAGTATATAAATAATTAAATATATAAATGTACCTACCCATTGAAAATATAGATAAAACACAAATATACAAAAATTAAAACATTATAAAAATATAGTTTAAAATAAAAAAAGTTCAAAAAAGTACATGATAGAGTTTTAAAAAATAAATAGTTATTTTAGATAATGGTAACAAAAAAAATCGTGCAGTTTAAGTAAAACAAAATTATTTTCTACACGTTACTGGGGTTATTAACGGTTATATAATCTGAGATAGAAAAAAGTAAAAAAAAGAAAAAAATGGAATTTGTTTTTGTGAGAAGTAAGGAAAAGCGATATGCTATAAAAATTCTACTTTGACTGAAATAAATAAATTTTGAAGTAGTCCAAGAATATTATAGGTTGTTGTTGTTGTATGTATGTCGGCCAATTATCTACACTATGGGATACAGGCCCTAAGGGGTGGGATGCCCTCCGTGGGGGGGGGTCTTTTTAAGGGAACCTAACCCGTATTTACGCAAGGTTCGAAGAAAACCACGGAAAACTCGAACGGTTAGGCCGACGGTCGCGATTGGGTTCGAACCCATCACCTACCGTCTACAAGTTTGAGGTCAGAACCTCTCGGCCACTGGTGGGGGCCAGAAAAATATTATAGGATATACATCTGTATATATCCGTATTATGTAAGATTTAAAAAAAAATGTGAGAAATTAAAACTACATAGAGGTAACAGTACAGCTAACTATGTTGTCATTTAATAAATATATACAAATATTTTTTTTTATTATAGAAGTTACAAATATGTGCTGAAATTCTATACATATTACGTTTTACACAAATAACTTGAAAAGAGGAACTAAACCACATAATTGATTAATGTCGATTTTCTTGTCGATTTTTATATGAAATATATTTTTAAACAAATACGGACAAAAAATAAAGACTATTTATGCAAATTTAAATTTCTTTATTTTTCCTTAAATTAATTTGGAAGAGCTTATTTTACAGAATTATTCATCTGTTTTCATCGTTTTTCCACAACAGACTTTTTTGCCTAATTGAACCGTAAAAATATTCGGATTAAAAAATACAAAATTTGCAACAAAAAAATACTGGTGAGAATAATAAATCATGATTGGTAAAAACACGTTTCCTGTATGCCGTACGGGCAAGCCAGGAAAGCCCGTAATATTTTACATAGAAAAGCAGATGTTCAATTAATCGCTTTTATGATCCGAGTTTGACTTCGTCATCGAAGTTTAATATATATATGTTTTTTTTATATGTGTGTACATTGGTAACTTTCTTGAAGAATTTCTATTGGTTTGATACAGGTTTTTCATTGCTGTCCGATTACTTTTATGATTTTTAAACTTGTTTAATTATTGTTATTATGTTACTGTCTATTTCATTCGTTATTGATCCAATATTGCTAACTACTCTTATCTTGTTTAAGTTTGTTGTATATTGGGTTATTCTACATTCATTGTAGATGTTAAATTGTAGTATTATATAATGGTTATATTTATATATATATATACACATACAAGATGTGTATATATATATATACACTACATGGCCAAAGATGACCATCCATTTGCGATTTTTGACATTTTGTTAAATATCTAGAAAAATACTTGAGGGATTATCCCGAAACCTTAAATGTGTAAATATAATAGTACAGGTCATATATTTCTGTGAAAACTTTCTTCCGAAACTACATAGGAGACCGTCTACAAATTAAAAAAGAACGAAATTCTTTTGGGTAACACTGTCAAAACTAATATAGTGAAAGCGTTAAAATTGTATATTATGATTCAGAAGCTTATTGTAATTAAATGATTTCATTTTTATGCTGAAGCATGGATACTCGTAGAGATTTAAAGGTTTTTATAAAAACAGTTTATTATAATTTGCAGAGTTCTTAATGGAATTCTTTTTCAGAATATTTCACAAATATTTTGGTACACAATACCCTTTAATTAGAATTACAAAATAGTAAAAATTGTATGAAAAATAAACAGTTTTACTTTTTTTATTGCGCATGCGTCAACTTTATCAAAATTTTATTTCCATATTGTGTTAGCTAAATGTATAGAGCAATGTAAAAGTCTCAAAAGGATAACTTGAAAATTCTGAAAGAGTTCGTCAATAGAATCTATAGATACAGATGGTCGATAGATAGATATAAGCACAAAAACCGTTGTTCCCAAAATGAAGCAAAAAATATGGGGTTGTATGAAAATATAGTAGTACGTGCCACATTGTCTGTTTCATATTGGTACTAATCAATGGAGAAATGAATACAACCCTCACTTTTTTGCTTCATTTTTGGAATTGCGGATTTTGAGCTTATTCAATCGATGAACAATTTCGGAATTTTCAAGCTATGCTTTTGACACTTTCACAAAAGTTGCTCTATACATTTAGTAAACACGATATTCAAATGAAATTTTGATATCGTTGACGCATGCAAAAGGAAAAAATATTTAATAAAACTACTCATTTTTCATACAATTTTTATTATTATGTTATTCCGATTAAAGGGTATTCTCTACAATACTTTTTGTGATATTTTCGAAATAAAACATTATTTTAATATTAATAACTCTTCAAATTATAAGCAAAAAACTTGAAAATATTTGGGACTCTTTTTTTTAAATCTTAATATCTCTACGAGTATGCTTGCTATACGCATAAAAATGAAAACTGTCAATTACAATAAGCTACTTAATCGTAATCTACAGTTTGAACACTTTTGCTTCATTAGTTTTGACAGGGTATCCAGAAGATTTCCGTTTTTTTTCAATTTGTTGACGATCCCCTCAGGTGTTTTGTGAGAAAGATTTCACGGAAATATATGACTTGTTTTATTGTCTTTACACTCTTAATATTTCAGGATAATTCCTCAAGTATTGTTCTAGATAATTAACAAAATTTCAAAAATCGCAAGTGGACGGTCATCTTTGTCCATGTAGAATATATATTAAGGCAACCTAATACAGATCACCTTCCGCGTCACGCGTGACATTTAAGTAATTGCAGAAAAATGATTTACGAATTTACAATAAACGTATTATTAGTCATATAAACGTATCAACATATATAACATCAAAATATAAATGTATTATTTAAGAATTTATAAATAGTATTGAAAGTATAAAAACAGTATTGATAAAATCACTCAGCATTAAAAAAATACGGCTGAATAATTACTTTAAATCGATATATAATTTTTCCGTACCATTATATTCAGGAAAATTTAATTAAAATATTTTTTATGTAGTCTAATCTGCAAACTTTAATTAAACTTCAGTTTCGAGAAATTTCACTACCGTTTTAACCTGTGTTTACGCAAGAATATTAAAATTAAATATGTTTTAAATTATCATTCAAGCCTCTTTTAATCAGTTTATTTTAAATAATTGAACTTTCTCCATTACTGACTTTTAAATATTTATAAAATATTTATAATACACACATGCATTTAATCCACTTATATAATTTTGTCTTAATTCAGTGTAGTTTAAGTTTTAATTTAATTAAAAATTGTTTTTCCTCAATATGGTGTTAAAATTTTGATATTTAAATAAGCCAAAAATGACATTTTATTCAAAAAGAACAGTTTTCTCATGAAAAGAAAAAAAAATATGTTTTATTAGATTAAAATTAATAAAAAAGAAGTGGGAAATAGTGCAATGCGGTAAAAGGTAGCGATACATGTGGATGAGGCAAAAACTCGCAGAGTTTTGCTGATTTACTATTGCTAATTTTCATGATATTATAGCATATCATTTTGGAATTATTCGTCTTTTTACGAAAAAAATATTTATAATATGAAGAAGATATTCAAGAAAGCGATTTTTTTTGCGTTATCTTCTATCTAGATGTCACATAATTGAACAAACCTATTAATCGTAAGTTTTCAAACTTGAAAAAGTAAAAAATGACAGTTGAATAATTAGTTTTCATTATAGAATTTTTAATCTATTCAAATTTGTTTTAGTCTAATTTTGTGTATTTTTAACCCGCGAGTAGTCGCGAATTTTTTCATAACGTCATTAGTCGCGCTCGGTCTTTTCGCCGCTGGCCCCCCGGATACAAAAAACGTAAAATAAGAAATATTTTTCACTTAATATATAAATATAACATTTGAATGAAGATATAAATATGCAATTTTCTTAAGTTGTGCATTTTAATCATGAGATTTGGAGCAATGGGAAAAAGTAAAAATCTGCCATTGGGAATTATTCCGTAGAATTTTTCGTCAATTTCAACTTTGTTTCTAAAAATGTAATTGAAGGAAAAACAGAGATGTCCTGTTACTTCACTAAGGTGATACATATATCTTTAAAGTCAGTTACATGGTAGATCTTTTTTGTATTTGTAATTTGGATATAAATTAGGAGAAGATAAGTTATACGGGCGGCGAAAAGACCGACACGCGACTACTGACGGGTTAATTACTGGAGTTTGCATATGTATGATATTTTATTTTTATACAGCAAAGAAAGAATACAGAAAAGCAACTACTAAAGAATAAGGAAATTTATTAGGTAAATCAGTTAATTTATTTAAGGTCTCTTGTGAATTGCCGAATTCTCTTACGTGCAGCGAAACTTAAATGAATCACTAACAATCTTTTTATGTAAAAATCAATAAGTACTTACATTTACGTAGTATTTATGTTTGTAAGAGGTATTTATAAGTTATTTCATGATATTGTAATTCCATAATTAATAATAATATTATTTTACCTGAAAAAAATACTTAAAGTATTAAAACATTAAAACATATGAAATATTATTTATTTTTTCATTATAAACTGCACATTTAAAGTCTATTAGTTTCATGAAGTAAAACAAAAATTTTAATAGAATTTAAGTTTTCAATTAATTTTAGTTTACTAATTATTCTTATATTTTAATAATATTTTTATCCGTGAAAATAGTTTTATTAAAAAAAATATTTTTATGTATAAAATTAAAGCACATTCCACTGCATTTAAGATACTTGCAAAAAGCTTAAGCTACATACTATAACTAATCTAATATTACTAATGATTTCTGTTAAATATAAAATTAATCAAAGATTAAATGAAAGTTTTATATTTTAAAATTATTGAATTGTTGAAAAAATCCGTGTTTGCTGTATTTTTATTGTATAATCTTATTTTATTCTTTTATATTGGTATTGCATACATGCAAAACTGCGTCTTTTATTTTTTATTTTACTTTTTTTTATTATTATTAAATTATGCTTCAAACCAGAAATTTATTTAATGAACGGAATTAAGTAGTTTTCAATTGCCTATGATTATTATTGCAAGACACAATTAATCAACGATGTATTCCGGTTTAACGTATATATTTTTTCGTTTTTAAAAATCCGGAATTTGGTAAGTATGGTGTTCTAAGAATCGGCCTAAATATGTTTTAATTCATGATTTATTCTACGAAATTTATTACATAAAATTTGAGTAGGGAACATAATTGATTTTTTCTTTATCTATGGTTTATTTTTAACGTCATATAAAGTGAATTTAAATTCTTGAGCAAAACTTTAAGGGGTAATAGTGCACGTCAAGACAGTGAAAGAAAAAAAAATGTTTTTTGAAAGTGGTAGGCGTCGTTAAAGTCTATGATTATATATATATATATATATATATAAAAGAAAAAATAATTGATTTGTTTGTGGTTTTCGCTTAAACTATTTTTATGTCAGTATGTTTTCGGAGATAAATTTTAAAGATAAATTTTAAAAAAATGCAGGTAGAGGGCGTTTTAGACTTTGGTGTAACAAAATATTATTTTTTACCATTATTTTTGTAGCTCTTTAAGTATTTTCAAAAACTTAGTCCAATAGTGCTTAGCAGTGCGCATGCGATTTTCTCTTCTGCATTTAACGTTTTCATTCTTGTTACGTATAATAATAAAATAGAAATGTTTAATAGATTTCTGTAAAACAAGTATTTTAAACAGCTGCAAATAAAAATACACTAATTGTAGTATAATCTTTTTATTAAATTTCGAAATGTAAATGTGTTATTAAATAATTAAAATAGTTTAAAAAATTAACACGCAGCAGAGTAATATTTCATTTTAAAACCAATCTCTTCTGTCACTCTATTGCAATTTCATCTTCACAGAGTAAGAAATATAAGCTAGTGTTTTAGGAAAATCCTATCTGTTACGAAGTTCTTTTTGCTGATTAAAGTAATCTTGAAAGATATTTTAATATACGTAAGTGCAAGAACTTAGTTATATTATAAATAGACAGAAAAAAAAAAATTAAACAGAGTATTAGAGTATACATTAATAAAAATAATAAATATAAATAAAACATTTAAAATACTATATATTGTTAGATATTGATACATTTTTAGTGACGCAAATGTGTTTAAATATTTATGTTTTGCTGTAAAAATTTCCTTCATATGTGCTATTTCGGTCTATCGAAAATGAATTTAAATTGTTTTAACGCTTGAATTTTTGTGATATGATTTATAATAATATTCTTATTTTGTTTATAATTCATAACATAAATTTCTTGGATTAGTACACACATACATTCTTTTTTGTTTTATTTGAAAAAAATATTTAAATTTCACTACTAAACTTTAAATGATGTTTTGGCCTAATATTTCATCACTATATTTTGTTTTAATAATAAAAAAAAAAATTCACTACTAAATTTCAAATGTAATGTTTTAAATAGTATTTCATTGTCTTGGGAATTTTTAATTATTTTGTATATTAGTTTTGAAGTTTAATAACATGTATACCTACTCACTTTATATTATGAATATTATTTCACCAATGTCGCGATACAATATTCATAAATGTTATTAGGTATAAAATTAGTTATATTTACTTTATTCCCACGTAAAATAATAATAATAATAATAATAATAATAATAATAATAATAATAATAATAACAAAATCAGCAAAAAAAAAAAATATTAAATTTAAATTGAAAAAAATAATAAATATTCTCAGTATATTTCGAAAAAGGAAGCATTTCGTTTTTAAACTCTAATGTTTACTATATTTTTTATAGTATGGTGTTCAGTACTGTGTAAAAAGACTTTTAAATGTTGGAATCACTCAATCCGTGCTTATGAATCTTAACTGCAAAATGTTAAATCCAAAATATGGCTAATCTTAAGATTTTCGTTCTACCAATTTTATATACACATCGAATTTCTTTCTTAGATTTTGCATTACAATATCACACCAATTAATATATTAACTAAGTGGAGCGACATAGAGGTTACAGCATTTGAGCGTCACGTTACAGGTGAAAAATGCAACTTCTGATTGGACATTGTTAATTTATCGTTTCATCCCTTTGTGTTCGATAAATTAAATACCAATCTTACTTGAAAACTAAACAGCGAAAATTCCGCATTAGGATGGCCATCTGTCCGTGACGTATGATGCATAGCACCTCTGGGTTTAGGTAAAGAAAACAGAAACAGACAATGTCGGCCCATATCCTTCACGGATTAGCCATAGAGAAACGGTTTACTTGGGCATTATTTTAATTACAATACCAATACTCAGTAACTAATGGAGATGAATTCAAATGAAGGTAAATTAATAATCTTTAAAGAAATTAGCTTAAAAATCATTAAAATAGCTCTTCAAAAATAAACACTGGGATTTTATATATGGGTATTTCCATGAACACTTGTCGTGTAAGTCATATATCCGGCAAATGCTGAATTGTTGGCAACCGTTAGTTTCGAAAGGTTTCCATGGCCCTGTTCAATTAATGAAATATCTTTGATAAAATAAGTCAAATTTTTCCGTTGTAAAATACTGCTATCCAAAATCGTAGTGTGTGACTTACACGACATATCCTCCTGGAATTACCCATATATATAAATATGGATAAATAGGAATCCTCAACTTTTTATTTTTTTCAAATTTCGAACAACTTTATTACATTATATTTGAATCAAATCCTACAGGGAAGAAGTTTTATGAATGTAAAATGTGTCCGTGTTTATCACTACTGACATTTTTCCTTATCTAAATGAAATTTCATAAACTGAATACAGATACGAGACTAATTAATATTTAAAACTAAGATAAATTATGTTTTTAATGCAGTTATAATCCAGGAACATACTTTATAACGTTTTAAAAGATTAGATTAAATTACTTTCCTTTTCTATATTGCTTTTCTATGTTTTCATCATTGGTAAAACGTATAAGAAAATACAAAATATTTCTACATGTTTTAGGGAAAATTTGATATTTAAATAATATTCCTTCATAAAATTCACCCACCATGTTTGCTGCAATTTTTAAATGTTAACATAATCTATTTTTTTATTTACATACTAAAAATCAAGGGAAAGTTTAGGAAGATTTATTGCAAGCGCAATCAAATCTATTTTGTTGTCCTCTATCAAATGCAGTAGTGGCAAGTCTTATTTTATAATAAACAGAATAATCATTATTATATGTAATGCAAATAATATGTCTTTTTATATATTTCTTTATCGGGATTAAATTTGAGCAAATTTTCATTAGGAATAATTTTATATTGCTTTTCATAAGGCTTTTCTTATTTATTCTTTTGTTTAAGATCAAATATCATAAGGTCATAAGAAATGGCAACAATAAAATACATTTTTTAAAGTTAGGTTTAGAAGAGATTTTATTTAAAATTTATCAGTAAATGGAAAAACTAAAATTGAGATCAATGAAATTCGAAATATTTTACTTACATTTCAAAGTGGATAAGAAAATATTTATTTACTGTTACATGTCACGTACAATTGTAAACAGTGATAATGGACAGATAAATGCTTAAATAACATATAATATTTTTCTCCTGAGGGTAAATGTCGCATTTGTAGCTTTAGTTATAAATCTGGAGTGTCATAAAACAAACAAATAATCTATTCGAAAGATGGAATAAATAAAGTATAATTAAATACGTGATTTTATACAATGAAATACATTTAAACAATTTGTCTTTAAAAATGAATATACTTAAAAAAAATTTAATTTTAAAACAAGAAATTAGATTAAATTAAAAATAAAAATTATGTTTAAAGTTTCAAATTATAAATTAATTTATACATGCTGATTTTTAGCAAATAAAAATATTTAAATCTATCGAAATATTTTTTTACAAAAGCAATATATATTGTCAAACACTAAGCTACTTCAAAACTGCATTGGAAGTAACTCAGAAAATATATATCAACTCTCGTTCCTTTTGTTAAAACATAATAAAGCATTTAAAATAAATTGTTTGAAGATGCATACGGTTTTGATATGCATTTAAAAAACTTCAACATTTTTACTAAACGAAAAAAAATTCTCAAATACTATGAAAGCGTTCCAAAAATAAAGATTTACCAAATTATATTACAAGAAATATTATTTATGTCCGAAAATCCATAAATCTTCTTTTTTCAACAAGAATTAAAGTATGAAACGCAAGATCAAGTAAATATTTAAGGTTAAATGTCATTTGAAAAATTCCTTGCATACAATCACTTAATATTTCAGTGCAATATAAATAACGTAATTACAGCTGAAACATACAATCAATACTGATATTGAAAAGAAAAATCCTCATCGTTGGATGTATATTTCTATAAAGTTTTGATAAGCGTTTTTTATGTGCAATTAAATGTTATGATATTTTTAATAAATCTCAAAATAATACAAAAGTAATCTAATATTTGTTTTCTTCCTTTCTTTCTCCTAATTTTATTCTAATTTGTTTATGAAAACGTAAAAATTCTAATTCATACAGTTCGCAGAGAATCATTAAAGTTATATTATTTTTTATATTTTACTTTTTTGAAGTGTATTTCTTCAACTTTTATCCAAAAACGGAGTAATACTAGGGTGGTTCGATAATTATTATCCCTATAATATACAAATTATTTGTACTGAAATGGATGATGTGGAAAATCGATGCTTAATGTCTTAAGATGCCCATATGCTTCACTTTCAAGCCATTGTCGGGCTTATCAAAATATTTTTGCTGAGAAGGATGAAAAGGAAAATTGAGGTAATAGCAACATGCTGGTTAGCAGTTGGAGCTATATTTGTGACAGTGGGTAAGACGTGGCTACTGTCGCTGGAATCTTGATCATAGTGATGTAGATAAGTTTCATCCACTATTAGAAATCATGCTTCAAACCAGGCTTTTCCCTCACCCCACCCTACCCTCTAAGTGTTTGGAACGTAATATTCCGTTCAATAAGCTCCAGCTTTCACTGCAATATAAGCAATATTTAAGATAATATACCTTTATAGATTTAATGAATTTTCAATACATTTTAGAATGATTGATACTTTTATGTATTACACTCAAATTTCTTATTAAGTTTTTTCATAATCTATATAATAAAGGCCAAACGTATCTGTGCGTAACGCATACGTCATGTTTTGAATGGCAACACTTTCCGATGAAATTTCGGTTTCGCAATTTTCGCTATTACAAATTTTTTCACTTCTAGACATAGCACGTTTTCAATCTTTATACCATCGTATAGAGAAAAAAAATGCTCTTTTAAATGCAGTTTGTGAGAAAACTGTATCTCATTTTGCTTTTGAGTTATTAATTTTTTTGTAGTTTTTAGTTTAGTTTTTCTAATGGTGGCAACTTGAGTATCGCATTTATGTGGGAAATAAAGGAAAAAAAAGCATATAGGAAAAAAAAAAGAATAGATATGCAGTTTGGTGACTGGAAGTGACACTAAATTTATTTTCATTATTTTAGAGAAAAAATGATGTTAAAGAATTCGGTCTCTGTTCCACGTGATTGTTTTGTTTGGGTCGAATAAGAGACTTAAATTAGTAGAATAACGCCCATTCAAATCGTTTTAATTGCATACTGCACCTCCATCTATCTTTTTTCTCCATGGAAAATAACAGATCACTGTATATTTTAGTAGCCATTTTTTCATAGCAACTGAAAAAAATAGCAATTAAAAACCTGTTATGACAAAATATTGTCGGTTATAAAACCCGGTGAATGTTGTTGGTTTTATTTCGTTTTTAACTATCAATTTAATGACTTTTAATTCGTTGTAAACTTACTTTATAAAAGATACATCAATTAACCTGTACAAAAATGTATTTTAAAGAATATCTGTGTATAATATTTTCTTAGTTGGCTTTAAAAACTGAAAGAACGCAATTTTATTCTGTGTCTAATAACTTCTATGTTGCATCTAATACGGAAGTATCGATAATTTTCAAAGCTTTATCTGATTACATAATTAATATGTTTCATATAAAATTGCTGTTAGGAATTAGTTGGCAGTCTAAAAAGCATATTACGTCGGAAAATTTTACTACGCTTTTCAATTTTAAATTTTAAAAAAGTTTTTCACCCTTACTCTGTGACCCGGGAACCCCGGGTTCGATGTACTAGTATATATAATGTTGCAAGAATCATATTTTTGAGCATTTAAAAGAAAATACAGATAAAACAACATTACAATTTTCAATTGCAAGACGCACGGAGAATTAAAATCTTCTCCCTTCCTTCAGTAATATATGAATATTGCAGCTACTGTCCTCAAATTGAGCATATAGGCATGTGGATCAATATTCCACATAAACCATCGCATTAGAAACATTTTATATATACTAGGGGACATTAATTATTGAACTACAAACGTATTATGCTTTTATTACGCTTTAATTTTATTAAAACATTTTGAGGAAGACGATTTTATTTTAACAGACCATATACGAGTAAATAAGAAGGCATTACTATCTAATGGAAGTACGATATGAAATTTCATATAAGGTACGTGTTAAAGTTGTTCAAAATTAATTATAAATCTTGTTTTAAGCACAGTATGATGACTGCATCTTTCCTGAATATCACTTCAAATCGATGACGTGGCTCCTTTGACGTACTCAGCATTTACAATTGCAAGTTAATGGCCAAAAGTTTTTTTGCTACGTCTTCATGCATTTCTAATAGTTGGTTTTCTATGCTTCTAAATTTGTACACTGTGGCTGTATTTTAATTTATTTGCTGTTTTAATACAAATTTATGGTTCTCATAAGTAATGTGACGATTCGGAAAAAATGCAGATTTATAGTAAAATATTATAAAGTGAGCACAAATGAAATGTCTGTGAAACTATACATATTTAAATATAAAAATTAGAAGAGTAGTCAAGAACTATAGAACTAGTTCTTATCAACATGATATGTAGAAAAAAAGTTATATCTTATTACTCAAATGTTAGATAATAGACGTTATTGTCTGGCTAAACAAAAGGTTTAGTATAGTTTAAAACTTATAACGCCGTTAAAAATTATATATTTTTACTAGATTTAATTTTTTATAGGTTATTTTTAGTGAACGCTCCAAAAACTTCAAAGAGCAAGTGAAAAAACAGACCGGATCCAACCAGACAGAAAATGTCATATATACTTCCCTCCATTCCACATATGAATGTAAAAGCGTTAAAAAATTAAAAGAGAATTTAAGAAATGAGGTAAATATGCTCAAAAAATTCCCCATCTTTAAACTATTTCTATAAAGCAATAAAGAATCAAACAGGAAATTATGAAAAAAACTCAATCTCCAGGTATTTAATCAAGTCAGTTGCACATTTTACAGAAAAAATAGGTCGGAATTGGCACGTCAAACGTAGGAAAGGTGGTGCGTTCGTACCATAACGGAGTTTTAAAAATATTCAGATCTTTGTGTAATAGTAAACATTACTTCTAGAACAAGGTTGTATCTTTAATGTTTTACTGTCTCTGTGACTACTATTTGCTTTCTATTACCCAGAAAGTAACTTGTAGTAAACATCAACAACGTATATAAATTTTATAAAATGTGAAATAATTTAATAAGTGTATATATATATATATTATTAATTAAAAGAAAACTTTAATATTCAACAGCGTACAATATAGATAAAAAATACTAAGCTCAGATAAAACATGTTTACACCCAACGTTTCGAACTCATACTAAAAATACAGAAAAAAGTACCTACAATATGGGCACACACATTCAACTAATATTTATACTGTAACTAATAAAATCTCTGGTACTTGTATAGCAAATAATGCATTACGTTAGATAACAGACAATTCCTTTTTACAAAACAGACTTTTAAATGTTATTTAATAAAAAAGAAACTACAATTTTATTCTATTTTTTCACATGTAAATTCAACCAAGTTAAAATTGTATTTTAAATTGAGATAATTTAATCCTTACGCATAATCTCATTTTATAGAAGCGATATAATGTTTACGTAGTTCCCAGTTGTCTATCTTCTCTTTTATTATTTTTGTAATTATCATGCAATTAAGAAGATTATCAGATACTTAATCCGACATCATAACTGTCCTTACACTCATTTAAAATGCCTCATTTGCAATCTCATGTGAATTGCTAATGAAGTTCCCTTCGAAGTTCTAGTTAAACTCTCATTTTGAGATGTAAATTTTAGAATCTCAAATGATATTTCAACATTTGTTTGCGCAGAATTTTATTATATATTATATTTTTATAGCGTGTAACTTTAAATGTATTCTGTGTACTTTTAAATTCTGACAATAAAAGTTGGGTGTTCATTTTAATTTTTGTTCCTTACATAGAAGGAAAAATGTTTCATAGCCAAATGAGTACATTGTTTATGTGTGACATGAAATAAAGCTAGTTTTTTTAAATTATTTAATACATTAAATATATTTTAATTTTTATGTATGTTTACGAAGATACTTAAATGCTTCCTTTAGAAAATTTATGTTCGGATCAATAACATTTTGTTCTTATATAAAAAAAAGCATTATGAATATTATCAAAATATTAACATTCATGAAAAGCTATGTAGAAGTTCTATACAGTTCTATACAGGTTCTGTTCTATACAGAAAGAAAAACGTATACATTTTGAAGATATTACACTGTAAAATATCACTCAACCACAATTTAGAATAAGGCACTGTTTATAGGTAATATAAGTATTGTTTTAAATGCATACATTTTAATTGCTTCAATATTTATGAAGTACAGTATATGATATTTTTGACAGATAAAAATTGTGAATATGTACTTGATAAAATGATGCATTTCAACATATTTTATGCATCACTTCATCTAACAGACTTTTATATTTAAATAACAGACTTATAAATATTATTTAATTAAAAAGAGATTAAAGTTTTGTAATGTACTTTTTATCTCATATAAATTCTAGAAAGGAAAAAAATGTAATTTAAATAGAGATAAATAAATCTCTACGCATGTCTTCATTTTATAGAAGTGATAGAATTCTTACTAAGTTTCGAGTTATGCCTCTTCACTTTTATTGTTTCTTTCGGTATCATGCAATTAAGAAGATTATCAGAGAATTAAACTGACATTATAAGTGTCCTTACATCCATATAAAATGCCTAAGTTTGTAATCTCATTTGAAGTGCTGATTAATTTCCTTTCTAAGTCCTAGTTAAATTATCCTTTTGAGTTGTAAATTTTTGGATCTCGAGTGATATTTCGCAATTTGTTTACGCAGAAAGTTAAAGAAATTATAGTCTTGCGTGCAACTTAAAATACATTCTTTGTACATTTAAATTCTGAAAATAAAAACTGAGTGTTTATTTCAATTTTGGTACTTTAAATAGAATTAAAGTGTTTCCTGGTGAATTGATTAGAGTGTTTATGTGTGTTATGAAATAAGTATAACGTAATTTGACTTTTTAAAATTTATTTAGTGTGTGAAATCTATTTTAATGATATTTATGTTTACAAAGATACTTAACTGCATGGTTTACTCATTTGAAATTCCGATCAATAAAAATGTATGTAAAAACGAAAATTTTGCATTTTATCAAAATATATGCATTCGAAAAAAAATATATTCTAAAAAAATGTTAAGTGGTTTACACATAGAAAGAAATATGTATGAATTTTGGAGTATGGAGATACATAAGTCAGGCATAATTTAGAAATTCTTTTAATTGTTTAAAAGAAAATACCTCGAAATTCTTATAAATTCTTTAAAAAAATATTGTCAAGCTCCATTTTTTACATTATAAATGTTACCAATTTCTGTATATTATCGAAATCATTATCATTATAATATTCAAGAAATGTATTGAAAAATCTTTCTTTTATTAGTACATCATTATGAATAATGGTAGCGTCTAATTCATCTTCATCACAATCATTGACTTCTTAAAAAATGGCAGCATCTCCAGTTTCATGCATCACAATTTTTTTTAAAGAAAGATCATCGTTTTTATAGGATAATTCAAACAGAAACAAGATATATATAATAATATTGTTTTATAAGGTGTTGCATATTTTACAAATGAAATAAATTGGAAAGTACATGCTAAACCTAACAAATGGAGTTCTATAGCTAAGTTAAAAAAGATATTCAGATCTTGGTGTAATAGTATACAGTATTTCGGATATAGTATAGTGGCCAAAATCTTTTGTGTGACTCTGTAAATACTATCTGCTTTTTTTTTATTATACTGGAAGTAAATTGTAGTAATCTTCAGGAACATATATAAATTTCACAAAATCTAAATTAGCTTAATATTATTAGAATGCGCCCCAAACATTTTTTCTCCCCATATCATTATGTAATAAAATAGACTTGTGTAGACCTGTAAATTAATAACAAATATTCTTGGCAACACAGATAGTGCTGAATGTATTTTTTAGTATTTACTTCATAGATACACATCATTTCTATTATTTTTGAAAGCATATAACATCATTAAAATGTGTTTGAAACTATTTTTCCCTTGGCCGTAATGTAATGGGATTATTTCAATTGTCTCTTTAATTAAACTGCACATGCGATTTTTATAAAATTATAAATGACTCGACAAAATTATGCAACATCTATACATTTAAATTTTAAAATAATTCAGTTGGATAGTGTTTGCTCTGTTTTATGCGGACGGACAGAAACACGGACTAAACGACGACTATTTGTGCTACGTGTATATACATAATTACGAACGCATCTGATAAAAGAAAATTGCTATTCATAATTTCCCACTGTGATTTCAAACACTAACGGAAATTCATGCCAAATAAATAATTTGTCTTTCACAATGATACTCATTATTATCTCTTAAAAGAAATTCGAAAACCATGTATTTATTTCAAAAGAAATTCAGAATATTTTGTTAGTATTTTCAGCACTTTCCAATAAGGATGAAAAGTGTTTAGGCATTCTCTCCACGCTCTAACTATCGTAAATATAATCGAATCTCCATGCAATTAATAAAGCTTACTTAGTGTTACCAAAGCATATTTGGTATTGCCTATGAATTATGTGCAATTAATTTTTTCATTGATAGGGATACTCAAAAGAATTTGAATACATTATGGAATATGGAAAAATATCGTTCAGAGAGAGTTTTAATGACATTATCCTATTCCATATGCATGGAAACTGATATAAATCACTGAACGTGACTACGATCACATTAAAAATGATAATTCATTGCATTTTTTATTAATTTACATGAAAACACAAAGAAATCTGTTACAGTACTGTCGTTGCGCAATGACTGCTGGACAGAACGTTTTAAAATTTGGTAAATGCTTTTAAATGTAGTTCGTTTTTTCAATATTACGCTTTATATATAAATTCTATGCCTCATATACAGGGCTTCACAAAATTATTTGCATACTATTCTTCTTATTAGAAGAAATTGCTGAAGGGGAAATTTTTGAAATATATGTATCTCTTAAATGACGGAAAATTTGGAATGCTCAATAGACAAAAATCAGTATATCATATACAGGGCATATAAAAAAATCAGATAATTTTCTGATTGTTGACATGAACAGATACAATTTAGCTTTGAAATGCGTTATACATTAGGGTGGATCGAAAAAAAAAACATTTCACAATGTCAAAACCTACCTATGGGGAAATGATGTTCTCTTGGATGGAGATTAAGAGAAAAATAAATGAAAAAATTAATTTTAAATTTTACTGCTGCCACAATGAGGTTGAATATCGAAAAAAAGTGAAAAAAGACCTAATTTTGACTCGATGAATTTTGATTCAAGATAATAGTTTAAAAAGTTATCCAAAACCTACCTACGCGTAAAAGATGTTATATTATATGCTGAGTATGAGAAAAATAATTAAAAAATTTAATTTCAAAATTTAAATCTGCCGCAATGTGGCTCAAATATTTGAAAATTTTTACGGTAAAAAATCATTTTTTTATTGTAAAATAAAATATGAATTTTAGAATTTTTAAAATTTATTGCAATGAGGGGATATTTAATTGATTACAAGGATAAAAACTTTTGTTTCTTACTTAACAGCTTCATTAGTATTAAATCAAGAAAAATCGTCAACATTGCAATTGGCGATAATGACGTTCGGTATTGAAAATCAACATGAGATTTTGTAATTCAATTCGATTTTTATAAAACCGTCTCTTATGTATGGTCCATACACAGCAGAAATACTTCCGTGACTCTTTTTGTTATTAGTTTTGTAGAATGAGCTTTGCGTGAATAGATATTATTGATAGTAGATGTTATTGCCACTAGAATGATTACTGGATTTACCTATTGCTTCTGAAATCATGTCGTTACTAAATCCGTCATAAAGTGATGGTTTGACACATTTTCCTATTTAATTAAATCTATGTAATCCGTCGCAAATGTCAAAAAGCTGGTAAATGGAAAATATAGATTTTTTTAATGTAATGATTAGGATTACAGCAGACCGTTTGATTTCACTCGCGCGCTTTTAGAATTCATATACTGACATAAATGGAAATACAAAAAGCTTCTAACATGCTGAGAATAATCTTTCTATTTCACCAGTGAAATATTTGTGCCCAGCCCGCTGCAAAAAGATGACATAGTGGAACCTCATTTGTGTGTAACTAGCACAAAAACCATTGTAGTCGACTCTTGAAGATCAGTTTCATATTTTGAATAACACATCCTTTAACATCTATGTTAACAGATATTCCGTCACAATCAATCGCAACCAACTTTGTTACATGTATATTATTGTTAACACATGACAAAAAATTTACGCTGTGTTTTCTAATTGTTTGGTACTCTCCCAGAATTTACATATATGTGGCCGAGGTATTCGGAACCAAGTTCTTTTTTCAAGCTCAAGTCTGCTTCTGTTATGATTTTTCTTCTGTTGTTTTTTAGTGATGTAATCTATCTTTACACCCATCAATGTTTAAAGAAAACGGCCATGATCATAATATTTTACAAATGGCTAAAGAGAATGACTAAAACGATGAAGTGGTCTTTGGTCTGATTTGTCATGCCGATTTTTTTCTGTCAATAGCATTCGATTCATTGTTTTGTGAGATAATGCCCACATCTTGAAGTGCAAAAGACACGATGGCAGCACATGCTTGGTCGGAAGTGCCTGAACTATCCAATATTCTGCCTGATGCCAATCTTCGTCACTACAGGTGATGTGAGACCTAGCTCGGCAGCATTTTGGCTTTTCAATGATAGCTGAAGATGCAGAAAAGTGAGTTCGCTCTCAGTACGTCAGTTTAGTTTAGGCTCAATATTCATAATCATATTCAAATCTATAGAACTGAAAAATAGGCAGAATTTTCGGAAATGGTCCAAAAGATTGTAGTAGCTTTCAATATCTTATTTTATTTTACAAGAATTAAGAAGAACGCAATATTTGTTGTTAAACAGTTTAATTTTTCTTAAAATGCTGCTGTCGTAAATTATTGAGATTGAATCTCATTTATTACTCACTTGTAACTTATTAGCAACTTCTTCTCACTGGCAGGAAATAAATAGATGTTGACCGATTCCTTTTTTCGGTTATTTTTTAAATACCAAAACATAAATTTTATAACATTTTGTAATACGGAGCATATTTACTGGCATATCAAAGCCAGACCCAAATAGGGTATAATTCATCTCTCTCTCTCTCTCTATTTTTATTTATTTTTTTTTAACAACGCTATAGTACAGTAATTTTCAAGGTACAGTAAGCTACACAATACACAAGAAGAAAAATCCTAACTGAAAAAACTGGAACTGCTAGTTTTTCGAAACTTTAAAATCACTTGTAGTAGTATTAAATTTCGAAATTAGTTTATTTATTTACTTTTTTTTTACTTAATATCCATGCAATATAATATTTCTTACGCAAAGGTAGGTTTTGATTGATATTAACATAATTATTTTGCGTCAAAAATAAAACTAACGAAAATTAGATCTTTTTCCATTTTTTCAATAATTTATCGAATTTTCAACTTTTTTGTGTCAGTATTAAATTTCGAATTTATTACTTATTATTGTTTTTTACTTAACCTCCATACGATATAACATCTTTCCCGCATTGTTGGGCTTTAAAAATTATTAAAATAATTAGTTTTTGACAAAAATAGCCTAAACAATATTCGGTCTTTTTTCAAATTTTTCCGAAAATTCAACCCTGTTGTGGCAGCATTAAATTTTAAAATTAATTTTTTTATTATTTTTCCCTTAATTTCCATACAATAGAACATTTTTTCCGCATAGGTAGATTTTGATGAATGGTAATTTTTTTTTCGCCATAGACAATCGATCCATCTTATTATACATTCCATATGGTGAAATGAGACATAATATTTTAATATTTTAAACGGTGCGTTTTCATTACACTATTCTGAATGTGTTGGAAAGTGCGTGATAATCTATGCTTAACGCATGATTTTTCTTTCTTGTTTTATTATAAAATTTTAACTGACGTATTTTTAATCTTACGTCCAATTATCTAAGCCATTTTTAAAATATTATTTGAAAAGAAGACCTTATTATCCAGTTTTAAATTGAGAGATCGTATATAAAAAAATCAATAACAGCATGTTTAAATTTTTCAATAATGTTGATAATCTGAAAATATTAACAGATGCAATATGCTCGTACTGAATGCACACTAGAAATACAATTCACGGCATGTTTTCACGTTAGAAGAAATATTTTTTTTTAATTCCGCATGACACTTTTAGTGTTTCCTGGGCTCTTGCTAATAACTTTAATTAAACATAAAATTTTTATATTTTTATCTTTTTCCTGATGTTATCAGCATTTATATTTTTTAATTAAAAAATATAGAAAATATATCGATTTTTAATGGTAAAAAGACGTTTCATGGTTTTCTTTTTTTGGCATTTTTATGAAGATTTCTTCACCTTTCTAAAAAAATTTGTCTTCACCAAATTCTTTGAAATTTTCATACGTAAAAAGTTTCTTGGAGTTGCTGCTTGCGCAAAAATGTTTTGAGAGAAAACTGGTATCGATTTAGAAAAAAAATGTGTTAAATACGAAAGTTTGATTTTGTTGTTGTTCTTCTCAACTTCTTTTTTCCCTTCAGATGTTTCATTAACGGCCTTGGACTCCTATCTAAATTCTAAGTCCTTTATGCGTGGTAGATTCATCTAATTCTAACCAACAGACACACGGTGTCAGACTGATGAGTGATATATATTATTAGTATCGATACGCGTAGAAAACAAAAATATAGTACAAACTTCTTTAAAATTTCGATGTAAGTGAATGTGAAACAAATAGAACTTATTTAAAAATAGTTCTCTCATGCGTAAATGAATAGAAAAAAATATATCTTATATTGACTTTTTTTTCACTTTAAGTACATTTGAATCCTAATACATGATGAATAAATATATGACTGACTTTAAAATATGTGTTAAATATATAATTCTAGATTTACTTTGCAAGATATTTCTTAAAACAACATTTTTTTAGAAATAAGTACAATTTTATGATGACGAGTAGAATAATTTTTATTTCCACTGAAAAATCACCTTCAAGGCTGAATAATGTAGTTGAGGTTTATATATAAAGCGAAAAGCGTACAGACCTGGTTAGAGTCCTTTGTCAGTACATTTTCCCCTCTAACGAAATGAACTTTAAATGTGTCCCTACAGCCTTTAAAATATGCACATTTTTTATTATATCGTATAATATAAAGGGTATGTTTCTGATAGATAAAGTCGGGCTTTCCAAATATATATATATATACATATATAAGTTTCTAAACTGTTATAATAGTATACAAACATTAAACATGCATTTGTAAAATTCTATGGTATTTGAAATGGCAGTGATTAATTTAAATATTTCAATTGTCTCAATATTATCAATTTGTTTGGATATGCGTGTTATACTTACGTCGAACGAAACATCAAATATCTTAAAAAATAATTATTAAGATAAGTAAAATAAATTTTAAATGACAAATATTCATATAATGTATTTGTTTGTATTAATACAATAAATTACACTACAACATACATCCCAGTCGTTCATGAAAATTTTAATGATGAGAAGATAATCACAGAACTAATTATTGTAATGCAATGTATAACTTTCCAGCTACAAAATTCTCTGTAAATTACACAAAGAATTATTAATGAACGAGAGAGGATTTATTAAATGAATCAGAAACTTTAAAACAAATTAATTCAGTACTGAATAAATATCCATTATAAATTACAGCATAAAGAGACGGTAAATAATGATGATTATTATTAATGAAGTAGAAAAATATTTGTGACAAGTGCAGATAAATTAAAGAGTTTTTACGAAGATATCTACTTTGATTAGGAAAAAAATTCTCAATCAAAAACATAGATTCCTATTGTAAGTGATTGAGTTCTATTTTGTTTCATTACGACATAAATGATTTTACATCATTAAACATTTACCGCATTAACAAATTTCATACATTTAGCAGAAGCACGCGCAAATGTATATTTCTTTATTGATTGATTATACTGTAAATATTCATTAAAACAACCGTGATTAAATATTGCGACAATAAATACATTAGTTGTCTTAGTAAAATTATTTCAATTAATTGAGATATTATATTATTTAATTTAGAACTGAAAAATGTCAGTTCTATAGCAGATATGGCATATTTAATTTATTACTTTGACTAATGTTTAGCTCGTATAGCAACACTTCAATAGTTTGGTTGCAACTGTTGACAATAAATTCTAATAATTTAAAATTTTAGTTCATTAAAATGGGCATTAAAGTGTTTTCACAAGCAGTCAATGGTGCTACGCTAGTTAAACGTTTGCTGACGTTTAAAAGATTTTAGATAAATTCACGATTATAATTATAATCAAAACATTCACTAAATTTACATGCTTTTAGGTATATTTTCCCTTAAAATTTAAGCAATGCCAGAAACAAGTAAATTTCTTCCATAACTTTCAGTTCCAAACTCAACAGCCGTTTGATGATTGTAAAATTTGAAGAACTTGAAAACACTTAAAACACATTTCTTTTTATAAATGAACGCTTATCTCTCGTCTCCGTCTCGCAAAAAAATAAAAGACAAAGTTCCTGCAATCGTGCTAAAATGTGTAAAAGTGCTAAAATAAATTCATGTATAAAAATCATATTACGAGGGTCGGATGAAAAGTCTCGTTCCCGACACAGAAATGACGTCACTAGGACAATTATATGCTGGCACTGAAAAATATTTTCCCTGACTGTATCATAACCACAGTTTCAAATCTGTTCCTTGGTTATTGTTTGATTGACATTTAAATCAAGACTATTTTAGATTTTTTAAACACTCTGTAAAATTTAAAAGTGTTTGTGCTTTCGGTTTGTCTGGCCGTCTGCCCGCGCTCTGACTTTCGTAAATATGCTCGAATTGCCATGCAAGTTTTGGAAGTTTTTCCGGTTTACCCTACACGAACCCTATTGAAAATGAAGTTCCTAACATGATTAGTTTATTTTGAGGAACAGACGAAAGTTTTCCATTGCATTATGCGCTATGGGGAAAAGTCGTTTCAAATGAATTTTAAACATGTTACACCCTGCCAAACGTATTCATATTTGTACACATGCACAAAAACATGCATTTTTTAAAGTATGCAATGAAAATAATTGTTATTTATAATTTACAGGCCACACAAAAAAATCCCCTTTGCATACTAATAAAGGGTGTATTGTTTGCGACATATTTTAATTATGGAAAGCGATTTCATGTAATAATCATATTGACATACGTCGCTGAGGCTTAATATAAGTTAGTTCATGCATAATAAGAAATGCTTAGCATTTACAGTGACACACAAAATAATTCAAATAGTTTATTCTACCCGAAGTAATCTATAATATGGATGATTTTTGTTGGATGGATGTAATAGATTTATAATTCTGATATGCACTTTTGAGTTTTACTAAATATATGCATATTATAAAATGTATATAAACTGTAATAGTAACAATATTTATGTATACAGGGTTACATAAATAATCTTGGAAAGGTTATTGAATATGAGCGTAAATTATTTAAAGATCATTTTTAAATGAGTAATGCATTTTTATGTTGAACTGCATTCAATTTACTAAGACTTTTTGTAGAATATAGATAAACAGGGTCTCGCAAGAAACATAATAATGCTCATCTTTGGATGATAATTTCAGGAAATTTTTGCTTGATCTAAATTTTAGAAAAATATTTCCTTGTATTAAATGTACTTGGTAAACTACAGGGTAAAAACAAATGTATTCAAGTATGATTCCATCTATTAGTATAAATTGCAGGAAGAAATATTTCAACCAGTTAGGCGTTTTCTTGTTAAACTAAATTTCCCCATTATATAGTCTATATATCAACGACAGAACAAATACAGTGCTGTTCGAAAGCATTGAAAAGTGGATTTGGCTAGGAGAGTAATACTTTATTTCCCTGGATAACAAAGTTTTGTATATTACAGGATATGTTGGAAAGTGTTTAATAATCCATGCTTAACGCATATTATTTCTTACTTGTTTTTTACGAAAATGGCAGATTTGAAAAATAAGTGCTAATCTAACAATCCCATTTGAAAATTTAAAGACCAAAGAAATCCAGAAAGAAGTTAACAGCACACTGAATAACTATAGCTCATCATATTCAATGGTTAAAAGGTGTGTCCCAGACTTTAAAATGAGGCATACGCAAACAATTGGGGACCCTGATCTGGACGTCCCGTGGAAGTGACAATTCCTGAAGTCGTTGAGAAAATGCATCCTGCCAAACCGCAAATTAAATTTGTTCAAGATAGTAGGGACTGTAAACATATCAAAATATGTGCATGTAATATTTAAACTTATATTTTGGGCTTCCATAAGGTCTGTGTAAGGTCCGCGTTTGTTGACACCTGGACAAATGTCACACCGGAAAACCGTTTCATGTAAAAATAACGAGCTCTACCGTGAAAATCCCAGAGACTTTTTCGATGGCTTCTAAATATGAAGGCTTTTATTCCTGGCCGACGAAGCGTTAGCGAGATTATGCTATTCCTAAGGGGAGTTTATTTTCTAATTTTTATCTGGTTTGCATTTTAACATTTTATACATACATACATACATACACTCACACACATATATATATATACACTGTTAAAAATTTTGTGCTACTTTGAACCGAAATTTGGTGTTTAGTAGCTGCCACCATAAGATGGTGAAATCTTGCTCCAAGAGTTGGAACTTCGGTTGAACCATAGTACCATTTTTTCAAATAATATGGTGTAAACTCGTTCCAATATTTGGAGCTTCGATTGAACCATCCTATGGTGGCAACTGCTTATAGCTGCGAGCACCAAATCTTGGTTCAAAGTAGCACGAAATGTTTAACAGTATATATATATATATATATATATATATATACTGCGAAGCTGAAGTACATCTCTACAGCGCTCTTATTTTATGTTTTCGATTTTTAAAGCAAGTATTTTTATAAAGTTAGTATCACTTCAGTTTTTCAAACCTTTCAGTACCATTTTAAAAAATATATGTAACCAATCTCGAAAAAATAAAAAAAAAATGGAGCGATGTGGAAATGCTCCTCAGCTATCCAATGAAATAAATAAATAAAATGTCTACATGTAAACCAGATATTAGAAAATATCCTCCCCATAGGACTATCATTAGCTTCGTCGGCAAGAGACAGGAATCTTAAGGTAACTTAATATTAGAATAACATCCGCTTCACGCGGGATATTTAAGAAATTGTAGTAAAATAATTTACGAATAAAATATATATATATATATATATATTATTAGTCACAAAAACGTATCATCATATATAACATTCTCATATAAACGTATAATTTAAGAGATCACAAATAGTATTAAAAGTATAAAAATAGTATTGATAAAAAAATTCGGCATTAAATAAAAAGTACAGCAGAAAAATTACTTTGAATCAATATATAAGTTTTTGTTAAGATTAAATTCAGGAAAATGGAATTAAAAATATTTTTATGTAGTTTAATCTGCAACTTTAATTAAACTTCTGTTTTGAGAAACTTCACCAGTGTTTTAACCCATGTTTACGCAAGAATATCAAAATTAAATATGTTTGATCAGTTTGCTTTAAATAATTGAAATTTCTGCATAACAAACTTTTAAATTACATTTCTAATTATACTTTATGTAATATCTTACGTTACTTAAACATTTTATATCACACATATGCATTCCATACACTTTCCATAATTTTGTTTCCATTCCGTGTAGTCTAAGTTTTAATTTCTTTAAAAAATTGTATTTTCTTAATATGGTGTTGAAAAGTTTATATTTAAGTTAGCCAAAATTGTAATTTTATTAAAAGACTGTTTTAATATGAAAAGAAAAAAAAATTAATTTTAATAGATTGATAAAAAATAAAAATAGTGTAAAATAATGCAATGAGGTAAAAAGAAAGCGAAACACATGTTTGAGAGAAAAGCCCGTAAAATTTTGCTGATTCACTATTGTTATTTTTCATGATATTTAAGCATATTAATTTTGAATAATTTGTATTTTTACCAGAATTTTTTTTTATAATATGCAGTAGGTATTCAAGAAAGCGATTGTTTAATTTTTCACGTTAACTTCAATCTAGACGTCACATAATTGAACAAACCTATTAGTCGTAAGTTTTCAAATTTAAAAAAGCAACTAATGACATTCCAATAATTATTCTTTATTGTAGAAATTTAATCTATCCAAATTTGTTTTAGTCTAATTTTGTGTATTTTTAATAACTGGAGTGTGCAAATAAATGATATTTTATTTTTAAAAAACAAAGAAAAAGCATAGAAAAAACCTCTAAAGGATAAGGAAATGTATTAGGTAAATCAGTTAATTTATTTAATGTCTCTTGTGACTTGCAGAATTCTTTTACGTGCAGTGAAACTTAAATGAATTACGAACAATCATTTAGTGATGAAATGAATAAGTACCTGCGCTTACGTTGTATTTATGTTTGTAAGAAATACTTCTAAATCACTTGATGATATTATAATTCCACAATCAATGATAATAATATTTACCATGCAAAAAAGTTTTTTAAAAACTTTAAGACATTATAAAATAAGAAGTATTATTTATTTCTTCATAATCTTGTGTGCATTTAACGTCTAACAGTTACATGAAGTAACACTACAATTTTAAAGAATTTAAAAATTTTAATTACTTTTAGAATGGCTGTTAGTTATATATTAATAATATTTTTCTTTATAGAAATAGTTTTATTAATAAAAATAGTCTTGTATATAAAATTAGTGCACATTCCACTACATTTAAGATACTTTCAAAAAGCTTAACTTGCATACCATTTAGCTAATGTAAAAATGCTAACGGATTCTGTAAAAGCAAAACATTAATCGGAGATTTAAAAATGTTTAATTTAAAAAAATTTGTGAATTGCTTTATTTAAAATATATCTATTTTATTTTTTAATTGCTTAAAAATCTTAATTGATGTTTTTATATTTCTGTTAATATTTTAACCTACCTTCTATATTTTAATCTACCTAAATAAATTTTAATTCATGACGTATTCTACGAAATTAATTACTTAACCTTTAAACAGGGACTATGAGTATCACTTTCTTTATTAATCTATAGTTTATTTTTAACTCTATACAGGATGAATCTAAATTCTTTGGCAAAACTTTAAAATATTTTCTCGAAAAAAAATAAAGCTAAAAAAGGCTGATAGAGGGCGTTTTTGACTTTGGAGTAACGAACAACTGTTTTTACCATTATTTATTGTGGCTCATTACATACTTTCAAAAGCTTAGATTTAAACTTAAACTTTTTGATTAAAATCTGCATCGTTGGGAAGGTAAAGTAGCGTAATCTGAACTGCGTACAGGAGTCTACATTTGAATCCCCTCCCCCCCTATCTCCTGAATGCAGTTCAGTTTGCGCTACTTAACCACTCCCAATGATTTGGATTTTGAGCTCATAATTTAAGCTTAGGGCTAAGCTTTTAAAAGTATTTAATAAAATAAATTAAAAAAAATTGTTCCATACTCCAAAGTCTAAAGCGCTATCTATCGACATTTTTTGAACTTTAGCTTTAATTTTTTTATTCAAGAAAATACTGACATAAAGAATAATTTAAGCAAAAACCAGAAATGAATCGATCCAATTTTCCATTTTTTATAACCATTTTAAAATTTAAACACTACACTTTAATTAGAGTTTCGATTCACTTTTATAATTAGCCAAAATTCTCAAAAGATTTATTTGAGAATTTTGGCCTTTTTTGGTAATGTTAATTTAAATGATTATACTTTGCATTATATTGATATTACAATATATTTGATTATCACTTCTATTAATATAATTATAATCTAAGTTATACTTTTATAAATATGTAAATGAACACACCTTTTATTATATACATATAAGGTACCCTTGGGTAATAACGCCAGGCGGGGTAATACCGCCAAGTGCTTATATTTTGCATAATTATGAAATAATCAGGTAAATGACACCCAAATGCTCTGCGCCGAAGGGTTTTGAGTCATATAAATCGCAAAAAACAGCTTCAAGTTAATTTGTTTCATTTTTAGGTCTTATTGTTTTTACAAGCAACTAAAATTAACGCTTGATCTAAAATTTGCGAGATAAGGTTTTTGATCTGAAGACTATATTTTTTATCCAGAAATACTTTGTTTATTACATAAATTTGTAGTGTGTTTCATGTACTTTCAAATTGTTGTAGAAGATTTTGGATATCTTCTCGAGATAATTTGTAGTTTAGGATTTACTGGGCAATAAGTATCCCGGTTGATTCTCAACAGTTGCCGAACGATATCCGAAGGGGGTTTGTATATTAATATGGGACAACATTATCATCATTGTTGAAATGGTAAGATTAAGGGGGGGGGGGTGTTCAATACTTTAAAATAATCTCTCTGTTTTATTTCTTATTATATTATTATTATTATTATTATTATTTACTAATGTAAAAAATAATTTTTAACTCTTGTAAATAAAACTATATGAAAATGTTTTTGAGATTGAAATTCGAACATCTTCAAAATCAGGTTTCTATAAAATTTCCATTGGATTGTTCAATTGCGTTGGAAATTTTAACTGTCCGCTTTCTCAGCGTTCGGTTTTTCAAAACTTTATAAATTAAACCTTTAACTGATGTGACAGAAATTCTAACGTATGAATGTGATGCGGTTTGTGAGACCACAAAATTGAAAGATGAATAAAAGGCGGGAATAATTCATAGGATTGTGTTTTTGTACTAAACTTTTTATACAAGAGTATTATACTTAATATTCACCTATTTAGTCTCTGGTGATAGTACTAAAATTCCAAATGAAACAAAATTTCGGTAGTGTTTGCAGTTAAACTTAAAATTACAAGTTAAACTAAAAAATTAAAAGAAAAATAGTGGTCTACGAGACCGGTAACATTAGTTAAAGGTTAAAATGCGATCCATGATTAAAAATCATAGAATACTGTTCCTGCGGCAAACTTTTTGTACCGAATTAATTCTAATTAAATTTAATCTATTCAAATATTTCTAATAATATTACGAGAACTCCAAATGAAAGAGAATTTCAGTTGTAACTATAGTTAAACTGGAAAATACAAGTTAAACGCTATTTTTTTTGGGGGGGGGGGGGAACAGTGTTCAGTCAGATTGCTAACAGCAGTTAAAGGTTAATTTTGTTGCTAATATAGAGATAATGATATATAACCATATAAATTATGTATAAAATTGAATAAGAGATCTCTTTGGGATAATATTTTTTAATCAAAAATTTTATTCAATTTATTAAAAATTTATTAAAGCATGCTCTTCAAACATTGACAATTTAATTGTAGGTTTGGAGAATCCACATTAGTGTGGAGTTATGGGTTGAAAACTATTTACCAGAATACTATAATAGTATTAACCCTTAACTGCTGTGACAAAAATTGTCGCATACCTTACTGTGAGCAGCCTGTCAGACCGCTTAATCTAACGATGAATAAAATGTTAAATTAACTTTTAGAATATTATTTTGCATTGAACCTTATATACAAGACTTTTATAAATAATATTCAGCTATTCAAAAGTTTCTAGAGATAGTAATAGGACTCCAAATGAAACAAAATTTTTCCGGTATCTATAGTTAAACAAAAAATTGCAAGTTAAACTCTGAAACTTGAAAAACTCAGCGGTATGTGAGACGCTAACAGCAGTTAAAGTTTAACAAAAATATTTATTACATATAACTCTAGTTATTATAAAACTTCACATGATTAAAATATTACATTATGAATGGTCAAAACCATGCAATGTTTTTTATAATCATATTTAAGCGGGACTTTTTAAGCAAAGGGAGACACAGGGTGTTATATTCTGTTGAAGCTCCCCCTCACTCCTTTTTCTTTCACTTTCACAAAAAAGTCACTATTTTCTATCGCATAGAATGCACACATGGGAATATAAATACTGATTCAAATAATCCATGCAATGTTTCTAATAATTCTATTTAAATGGTCATTTTTAAGCAAAACGTAGCTTAGAATCTGATTTTCTTTTGCCGAACGAATATCAGACTTGTTCGTTCTGCTACGACAGAGTTGGCGAGGGACGCCACCATAGCTTTCTTTATCTTTCAGAGTCACAAAAAAATTTACATTTTCAATAGCTTAGATTGCAATTTGTCAATTTCTAGAGCTTTAGAGTTTGTATTTTTAGAATTGGGCAATCTACATGCCATTATTCCATCTTATTTTAAAGTTTTGTTTGCATGGCGTTATTACCCATATAGGTGGGTATTAACGCCAAATAGCATTGGTCAAGAAAAAACGCCATTACATTTTATGAATGCATATCTGCTAAATTATTTTATTTTATATAGATAGTCAATGAGTTGCTGTATCAGATACTATATTTGTTTGAAAAATACAATCTAAAACTAAGCCGTGAAAGTTGGTAGAACCTTAACGTGGCGTTATTACCCCCAGGATACCTTATATATATATGTGTGTGTGTGTGTGTGTGTGTGTTTGCATAAGGTGTCAATCGGGGACTTCAATATGTATACACACCTTCAAACCTCGGACACACACTCAACCGGGGACGTCCTCGGTTGGAAAAATTAAAAATTTCTGTTTTATATTGTTAAGTGATGTATTTTTAGTATCAAGACATTAAGATGAGCAATATTTTTATAGGTCCTCATTTGCCGGTATTTTAAAGTAATGTGTATAGCACACATGTGTGTCGCAGATAGGAGTGTGTATAAAGGAAATGTTATGTCCCCATTTGTGCGGTGAAAATACATGTTTCACGGATTATGAAGAAAAGGGGTTAAACTGGTTTCAAGGGGCGGGGGGAAAAATACTATTTACTATGCCATAGTAATTTGTATCTTTTTTTCCACGCGTTGACTCAAACAGTTTTTTAAACGCACATACTTTGGGGCTATGTTTTCCAGTTTCTTTCTTTTTTTTTTTTTTTTTTATTCTTTGCAAAGAGGAATCTCACCATATACTGGTTAGTTTAATGTAATGGAAAGTATTCAAATAATTTTTTGAATACAATATAAATGTATTATATTTACATTACTTATATTTATTATTCATATTTATTTATTTATATTTAAATTTTTAAATTAGTATTTTAATATTATTTATATTTTTAACTATATGCAATAATCCATGGATTATTTTCAATTATAAAGTTATTTATTAATATTTTATTACATTAAAATTATATTTATACTTACATAATATATATATATATATATATATTATAATATATATAAATAATAGTAATAATATAATATAGTAATTAATATATTAACATAATTTAATAATTAATTTAAAATAATAAAAATATGTAATACTATATAATAACAATAAATAAATTATAATAAACCATAATAATTATGTAATTCTTTTTCATTAGAAATTATCTTTTCTCATATTATAAATCGATTAAAAGCATTTGTAACATTTTTGTTATTTAAGCTATTATTTATTTAAGACATTACTGTCATGCACGTTCTGCAGACCTGAAACTGATTTTTGCACGAGTCAGACAGCGACGGATAAATTGTTTCATACAGAGTTGTGACCGAGCAAGAAATTTTCGGTCGATGCAGACTTCGTAATATTTGAACAAACCTTTTCGTATTTTATAAAAATACAGAGATTGAAAAGACTTGCATTGAATAATCATAGAGACGAATATTAAAAAATAAATAAATAAATAAATAAATAAAAATAATATAATAATTTCTCTAAATTTCAAATTCAGCACTCCGACGAGGGAGAAGACGGGGTAATCCAATTTTTTACATTTTTTATTACATTTAAATTAAGGAAAAATATTCATAAAATTCATGTTTTAAAATATAGCCAGAGAATTACCTAAATTTCATATCTTAGAATTTTCAATATTCTTAGTCCTAGGGAAGGAACAGGGAACAAAATTTTAACATGTCATTTAGTTTTTTTTTTTTTTTTTTTTTTTTCAAACAGAAATTTTAAAAACTATTGCATTAAATCACTATAAACACAGATAGTTAAAAAACAATTTCAGGATTTTCCAAAATTTTTGCACTTTTTTTAAAGTGGGGGTCAAAAATGAGATTTTCATATTTGAAAGAAAGTATAGTTGTTCATAATATTCTTGCTTTATTTGGAGACAATTGTTCATAAAAGTTAAAATTGTGGTTGAGAGCCTCTATTACGTCCTGGCTCCGGCATGTATTCCGTACTAATTCTCCGGTGGGTATTTCGTCCTCACTTGCTAGTGTGTTTCACGTCTTCGTTTTCCGGTGTGTATACGTCTTAACTCTCCCGTGTGTATACGTCCTGATTCTCAGGTGTGTATATGTCCTGACTCTCCGGTGTGTATCCGTCCTGATTCTTCGGTGTGTATACGTCCTGATTCTCCGGTGTGTATATGTCCTGACTCTCCCGTGTGTATCCGTCCTGATTCTTCAGTGTGTATACGTCCTGATTTTCCGGTGTGTATACGTCCTGATTCTCCGGTGTGTATACGTCCTGATTCTACGTTGTGTATACGTCCTGATTCTACGGTGTGTATACGTCCTGATTCTTCGGTGTGTATACGTCTTGACTTTCCGGTATATTTTACGTCTTGACTTCCTGGTGCATATCTCGTCCTCTTTTGCCGGTGTGTTTTAGGTCCTGGTTTACCGTTGCGTATACTTCGTGGGTTGTCGATGTGTATTACTTCTTCAATTGTCGTTGTGTATTGCGTCTCTGTTTGTCGGTGTGTATTCGCTATTCTTTTTCGGTGCGTAATATGTTCTCGTTTGTCAGTTGTATTACCATCTGGCTTGCTAATAATATATTATAACATGGGCTTTCGTTTTCAAAAATGTAATGATTGTTTTTACTTGGGCCAACTCAATTCTCCGCTGTAAAATACAATCTATAACAGCTTTTCTGGCACAATTTTAGAAGGTGCAGATTTTTAGTAAGTAACATCACCTGAGCAGGATTTTTAATTTACTTCGGCATTCTTCGTACTCTTCGGAGAAGAGAGGGGATCATGGTTTCTGGGTTTGTCACAATCTCAGCAATGAAATCTTATTAAATGTAAAGTAAGTAAGATCCGAATAAGGCTATGGGGGGGGGGAGAGAATTAATCGGGACGAGTCACACCTTTGTATCTCTATATAGATTTTTTTATGAATAATGATGAAGTGGCTAATGTTGAACTTTGTATGCATTTTTTGTAAAAGTACGCATAAATTTTGTACCCAGTACTGCTTACATCTGTATAAAGGATATAAAAAGTTTTAATTGAAGAAATAATAATATGATAATAGTAGATAAAGTAGAAGACAGGTTAACACGAGTATTCCTGTGACAGCTTTTACTTTGCTTATCTATGTCATTATTAAATGCGTAAAAGAAAATGCCCTAAATTGGTCATAATTACTGTTTTTACTTGCTATATTACGAGGGGAATGTTAAAAAAGAATTTCTTTTGAAAACAATAGAACACTAAGTTGTGACAACAAAATTTTTATCATTATTTTGCTAATGATAATTTGTTTTTTGTGTGGGTTGAGAGGGATACTGGGAACAGAGATGGAAAGGGGGAGGGGGGTGCACACTCCTTTCATACATGGTTGAAAACATATGAGTTTGGGTCACTTTTGGATTCGAAAAATAATTTTTCACCCACAACATCTCAAAATTTTCTGATTCATTTTCAGACTTAATTTCAAATGTAAAGACAAGAAAATTGTTGAGGAGATTTTTGAAGAGACGTAAAAAATGTCATCTGATGAGATTTTTCGCTCATTTCATTAGAGTTTGATTTATAAACAATTATTTTCTCAGCATGACCTTTTTTTTTTCATTCACACATCTCACACTTCGGACAATTCAAGTGAAAACGCCATTTTTCATAGCATTTTTTTCCCAATATTTTCTATATTTATTTAAAAATCCACAATCACAGCACATTGTGTAGTTTCTAAATAAAAGATTTTGACACTTTGATGCATTTGAGAGTAAAAATTAATTTAAAAATAACCCAGAAAATAATCAGTTTGGTTTGGAATACTCCCTTGAAAATACAGATTCATAGGGTCCTCTAAAAGGTTTCACCGGGGCAGCTGCCTGGCATGTCCCTGAATAAGTCGGTCTCTGAAAGTAAAAACTCCAGATAAGAATAACTTTTTTTGCAACTCGGCCACCTCTATCGCCCTGGGTAATCGAGTGCAATCATACGACTCAAAAGTTAAAATTTATCTTTAACTATGTTCCAAAATATTAAAATTATAAGTAAACTGAGATCAGTTTTATTATTACCATTTGATTATCAAGTTCTATCTTTTTCACTTCCTCGTTCAATAACGAAAAAGCTTTTAACAACGTTACAAAATATCTTTCATTCTTACATTTAAAAGGAATCTCATAATTCTGCATCAGTTTTCAAATATTGGATCAAAAAAATTTTATTAGAAAAATTTTAATAAATTTTTCTTTTGGATATTGAGTTACAGTTTTAATGTGAACTTTTTTTTTTTTTTCTTTTACTTTTTTGATTTTGAATGCACATTTTTTATGAAGGCACTTTCACTTTCGGAACCCGTTCTGAAAAAGGAAGTGTTAAAAAACCTACAAATACAACAAAACAAGTTAGAAATTGCACGTCAGATGTAGCAAATGAGGTGCGTTTCTACTATAACGAAGTTTTAAAAATGTTCAGACCTTGGTTTAATATACAGCTAGTGTGCTATACAGTATTTCGGATACAGAAATATTGTATTTGCTTTCTATTTTACAGGAATTAACTTGTCAAAAATCACAACAACCTCTATAAATTTAATAATATGCATAATGGTTTTAATATAATTAAAACACACCTCAAAGACTCTTCCCCGTATACCATTATGTAATGGAATGCTTTTATGCGGTGGGGATTTTGTCCATAGAGTTTTGTCCTCGACTCATGGACAGGGGGGGGGGGAGGAATCTAGCTAATAATTTTTTGAGAGGGGGCCCAGGGGTTAGGCCTTGGGCTCTTTACAATTTTCATCGGATCTGCTTATAGCTAATTAATTTTTTTGAATTGGTGTAATTAATTTCCTTAAGATTAAAATTTTATTTACAATACCTCTGTAATAATGGTAAATGAAATAATTTGAAGGCACTTGTTAAAATACAGTTTGAGATAACACAATTATTTTTCACTCCGAATTCGAAGATGTAGCAAGTGTTTATAAAAAGAAAAGTATTTGATCAAAGGAAACAGATAAGCAACAGAGGTAGATGCGCTTTTTTTCCGAATCTGCTTTTTTTTTTCTGAGTGTGTTTTTTTCCGAATGCAATTTTTTCTGGTGCGCTTTTTTCCGTGATTTGGAATTGACAAGGGGATTTATTAAGAAACTATAAAATCGAACAATGTTTTCCATTTTTCGATAAATGTAGGTAGCCCTTTTGAAGATGCTGAAAAAAATTAATGTTTCCGACAGAATTTTTAATAGATCCGGCATAAGAAATTTCGTTATATTTTTAATTTTATTTTAAATGGTTTATGTTCATGTTGTCAACATTGAGTTTTCTTGTGCCAAATCTCAAATTTTTGACTCATTTTCTGATATTTCCTTAACACTTCTACATTCTAAATATTAAGATAAGAATTATTTTTTGTCACTTTTTCCATCTCATTAAAATATCTGTACCCCTTATTTCTTTCTTTCTTTCTTTTTTGCTCCAAAGAATATCTTTGGCCAAAGTTTACATTAGGATATGAAAGTCGCGATCTTTATACTTATGCTATTCATCAATCGAGTTGAAATAACCGATACACGTGTTTAGCATTTACTTACTTGAAACTTAGAATCGGTTCTTTGTAACTGAATTATATCCCTTAATAACTAATTTATCTCAACTTTAGATTTATATAAGAACTGGCATTTATTACTATCATTTTTACCTATTGACGTTTTCTCCGTTTACCTTTTTTCCTAAATTCAATAAGAATATAGCACTCAAATGTCCTGATTACACAGTCAGAGTTAGCTATAGCCTTGTGACTACAGCAAATATAAACAATAAAATTAGTAAAATGATAAAGAAAAAAAAAAAAAAAAAGCTCAAAGCTTAACAGAAAAAGTTGCTGTAATATCTAAATATCAGAAGTTATTACCGTCTAAAATTAACGGTCTTTTAAAAAATAAATAAATTACATCTTTATTTAGAAGCCAACTTTCCAAATTTCCGTGTGTATAGCTCACAGTAGCACGTATTTTCTAGAAATTTATAGTTTTATTTTATTTTATTTTATTTTTTGTTGTTGTTGTTGTTTGTGAATACGTAAATAAAAAGGTAATTAGAAAAAATAAAATAAAATAATTAGAGAAAAAAACTGTAATACAAATCACATTAAATCTGAATATTACATTAAAAAAATTTAGAAAAAAAATAGAGTTAAATATATATAAATCTATTGTATCGAAAAATGAAATTCTCAAAAAATAGCTTTGGGAGTGATTAAATTCTTCATTGTTTTATGCTGCGAAATGTGAATAAATATCCATGCAGAAATTCTCCTTTTAAATGCATGAAGGGCTTTTTAAGTCAGTCATTTTATTATGTGTTAAAATAGAAATCGTTAATATTTTCAATGTAAGTTCACCTAAATTTTAACATCTGTTGTGTATGAATGGAGTTCAACGCATGAAGGTCATTAAAGGATAACCCCAAAGGAAGTGCAATTATTCAAGAAAAAACGCTATGTCAAGTTTAGAAATTGAGTGCTTCATGTACGGAATCAGTACGGGGTGCAGATAAACACCTGAAAAACACCTGACAAAAATTTAGAAAGTCTAAAAATATTCAAAATATGTTTAAAAATTTAACAAACTAAATAAATTGTAATTTTTCTTGCTTATAGTGCAAATTATTTAAAATATGTTTAGTAATTAGAAACCGAAATAAACAATGATTTTACGTGATTCATATGCAAATGATTAATAATATGCGATTTAAGAGTTATTTTTGGAAAAAAAAAAAAAAAAAAAAAAAATCACACTCAGTAACAGAACATTTTGTGGCCTTTCACAAAGCAATTTTTACCTTTAAGCATTTCAAGCATATTAATTCAGTGAGTTAACAGCTGGATATAGTTGTTTTATGCAACCTTTTTTTTTTTTTTTTTCCTTTAATCATGAATGATACAAATGACTATTATAACGTCATCACTGCATCTCAAAAGTATGTCAGAAATTGCACCTTGCACGGCATTTTTTGAAAGATTGATTTTTGCGATTTTTACCATTTCTCGGAAAACGAAAGACGCTTTTCGATTCCTTTTTATGTGAACAATAGTACCTGCAATTTTCATGTAATATATAAGAAAGTTTTATTTTATTTATTAATTTAATAATTTTTTACGTTTACGAATTAAAATAATTGCAATTTGAGAGCAACTTCAAAAGGTATGATAGCCATTAAATCAAAGGCTAAATTTTAATAAGGTACCCTGGGGTAATAACGCCACGTTAAGGTTCTACCAATTTTCACGGCTTAGTTTTAGATTGTATTTTTCAAACAAATATAGGATCTGATACAGCAACTCATTGACTATCTATATAAAATAAAATAATTTAACAGGTATGTATTCATAAAATGTAATGGCTTTTTTTCTTGACCCATGCTATTTGGCGTTATTACCCACCTATATGGGTAATAACGCCATGCAAACAAAACTATGAAATAAGATGGAATAATGGAATGTAGATAGCCCAATTCTAAAAGTACAAACTCTACAAACTTAGAAATTGAAAAATTGCATTCTAAGCTATTGAAAATGTTCAATTTTTTGTGAAAGTGTAAGAAAAATAAAAGTGTGGTGTGGGAGGGGGGGGAGGGGATGAGGAAAAGAATATCAGACCGTGAGCTTTTTTTTGCTTAAAAAGGACCGTTTAAATAGAAATATGAGAAACATTGCACAGTTTTAACTGTGTTTAATTTAATCAGTATTTAGGATGTAGCTCGGCCACTGTAGGGAATCAACCGGGGTATTAATGTCAAGGATTGGCGTTATTACCCCGGTATAGTTATTGCGCAGTACATTTTAAATTACAAATTATCTCGAGAAGATATCCAAAATCTTCAACAACATTTTAAAAGTACATGAAATGCACTACAAATTTATGTAATTAACAAAGTATTTCCGGATAAAAACACAGTCTTCACATCACAAAACGTGTCTTGCAAATTTTAGATCAAGCGTTAATTTTAGTTGTTTTTAAAAACAATAAGACCTAAAAATGAAACAAATTAACTTGAAGCTGTTTTTTTTTTGCGATTTATATGACTCAAAACCCTTCTGCGCAGAGCACATGGTTGTCATTTACCTGATTATTTCACAATTATGCAAAATATAAGCACTTGGCGTTATTACCCCGCCTGGCGTTATTACCCCAGGGTACCTTATGTCATATTATTCTCAAACTATGCTACATATTTGCAAAATTCATAAATTTGAGAATACATTAAAAAATTCAAAATCTAGTACCTTTCAAACCTTTTAAATCCAGGGTTAAGTTTTATTAAAATTTCCATAAAAAATATTAAAATCATTCTTTTTTAATTTTAGGGAAGGCCTAAAGCCTGTACAACAAACATAAAAAAAAAAAAAAAAAAAAAAAAAAAAAAAAATCTTGTTTTTTACGCATTTTGTAATATTGCATCTCTTTCAATTATTTTCTCAAAAACCAAAAACAATTTTGGTTAATTTGGCAACCGTATGGTAATGTAATGATATTTTCGAATACTCCCGTGTGCGTGTGTCTAGTATATGAACGGTTTGATAGGATACAGAACAACTTTAAAATATATTTGCTATTGAAACTATGCCTCTAGCGTTGATGGTTTAGGAAATGAGTCATTGGGAAAGAATTCGAGTATACTTAAAAAATATTTATCATAATTTTTAAAATTTTATAATCAAAATTCATTGGTTTTCATAATTTTCCCCGTGAAATAATACCAAATCTGTCAGTAGCAGGTTTAATTTATTATTAATGTAAGTTTTTTAATGTAACTTATAGTATCAGTAGTATTTTTAAATAAAGCAGAATGGAGAAAGGTTCAATTTAGGATTGTTTTAAAAATCATTCAGGCTGTTCTCAACTGCTCTGCTGTGACTGTAAAAACGATTTAGAATCTAACTGTATTTTTTTTTTTTTAATTAATAAATCACCCTATTGAGTTATAAGCAAATTCAGTCACATGAAAAACACATTTTCATCCCGATTTGAATGGTTATTCTCCTTTCACGCGGAAATTTGGTTCAAAACGCCAACTTTCACACTATTTCCTAAAAATTCTATTGTGTTTGGAAAAAAAAGAGGGGGGGGGCGGGTAATGAGTGCGATTAGATAGTTTCTGAACAACAATACATGCTAGTTTCATGCATTTCCGAACAAAAATAAATATAGATTCATGTATTGCCTTTTTTAGGTGCGTTCGTAATTATGTAAATACGTAGCACCCATTGTTGTCGTTCATTCCCTCTGTCTGCCTATCCATCTGTCCGTCTGTCTGTCCGCATATAACAACGAAAAAACTACCCAACTGAATCGTTTGAAATTTAAAATGCATAATTATTACATAATTTTGTCGTGTCATTTCGAATTTTATGAAAATCGGATGCATAGATCAATTACAAGGACAATCAAAGGATTCCGTTACATTACGGTCAATGGGGGAAAATATTTTCAAATGCATTTTAATCGTTGGAAATTTTAAATATATATTTATTGCATAATTTTGTCGAGTTATTTCCAAATTTTATCAAATTCGGATGCACATTTCAATTACAGGGACAATTAAAAGTATTCCGTTACATTACGTTTAATGGGGGAAAATGTTTCAAATGCATTTTAATGGTGTTACAGTTACACTCATTCGAATGTAATAAAATTGATATGCATCAATATAGTACATATTATTGATATTATTGATCAGATACATTTTGCTTAATCTGTTGTGCAAAGAATATTTGACATTGATTTACAAGGCCACACAAAAGTATTCCATTGCATAATGGTATAGAGAGATTTTTAAAACTTCGTTATCGTACGAACGAACCGGTAAGCGGAAAAAAGTGACCGGAAAAAAAGTTATCGGAAAAAAGTCACATAAACTACAAAAGCGGAAAAAAAGTGACACGGAAAAAAGTTACCGGAAGAAAAGTGACAAGGAAAAAAGTTACTGGAGAAAATAAAAGTGACAAGGAATTGATTTTGGGGATTCATTCGTTAAGTATGAAAAGGGGATCGGGGGAGGGTCATAATTTAGATAATTGGGTTTTTCATGCTGAATTAACTGTTTTGGTTCAATTTTTGGATATGCGTTTTTTGGATATACTGAAAAGACGCTTGCCTGATTAGTTTTGAGAAGGGACGTTTACCTCCCCCCCCCTACCCGTCCTCAATTAGATGAATGGGTTTTTATGCAGAAATATCCAACGTGTGTCAAATTTTCATATGGGTTCTTTTCGATAAGGCTTATGTATAATATAAATGCCTAAAGAGATTTGGGAGTTTAATGGTTATGTATAGAGGGGGGAATGGGGGAATAAACTCTATTAAATTAAATTAATAGCTTTTTACGCAGAATTATCCGATTTGCTTGGAATTTTGGACGTATGTTCATTATGATAAAACGTATCTCTGATTAGTTATGGAGTTCTTTTGCTTATAATAAAGGTGGGGAAAAGCAATTATCTCCCCCTCAAACTAGATAAATCGGTTTTTATGCAGAATTGTCCGATGTATTTTAAATTTTAAATATAGTTTTTTTTCTATGATTTTGATAACCTTTCTTAAAATAAATAAATGTTTTTTTACGCAGAATTATCCGATTTGCTTCGAGTTTTGGACATAGGCTCATTATGATAAGACGTATCTCAAATTAGTTATGGAGTTCTTTTGCTAATTAAAAAGTGAGTGTGGCTGATTATCCACTCCCCTTAAATTAAATAAATTGTTTTTTTTTTATGCACACTTATCTAATGTATTTCATAATGTATTTCACATAGGTTCATTATGATAAGACTATCTCTGATTAGTTATGGGGTTCTTGTGCTTATTATAAAGGGGAGGGGGAACGAGCAATTATCTCCCCCTCAAACTAGGTAGATTTTTTATGCAGAATCATCTAATGCATTTCAATTTTTAAATATAGGTTCTTTCTGATAAGGTGAATTCCGGAATAGTTTTAAGGACTTAATGGTTAAGTGTAAAGGGGATATGGGGGAAACCCCACTTAAAATAAATAAATGGCTTTTTATGCAGAATTATCCGATTTGCTTCGAATTTTGGACATGGGTTCATTACAATAAGACGTATTTCTGATTAGTTATAAGGTTCTTTTGCTAATTAAAAAAGGGGGCGAGTAATTACTACTCCCGCCTTAAATTAGATTTTAAAAAATTATGCATACTTATCCGATGTATTTCAAATTTTGGATACAGGATCTTTCTCATAAAGTGAATTCCTGAATAGTTTTAAGGGTTTAATGGCTATGTATAGAGAGGGAACGGGGGATAAACCCCCTTAAATTAAATAAACGGCTTTTTACGCAGAATTATCCAATTTGCTTCAAATTTTGGATGTGTATTCATTATAAGAAGGCGTATCTCTGATTAGTTATGGGGTTCTTTTGCTAATTAAATAGGGGAAGCGGGCGATTAATCCTCCACGCTTTAAATAAAATACTTTTTTTTTTCACAATTATCCAACGTATTTCAAATTTTGGATATAGTTCTCAATGATAAAGTGAATCCCTGAATAGTTTTAAGAGTTTAATGGCTCAGTATAGATGGATGAACGGAAGATAACCCACAATTAATCAGGGATTCGCCTTATCATAATGAACGCACATTCAAAATATGAATCAAATCAAATAATTCTGCGTAAAATGCCATTTATTAATTTAAGGGGGGGGGTATCCTTCGTTCCCCAACTGTATACTTAGCCATTAAACCCTTAAAATTATTCTGGGATTCAGTTTATGAGAAAGAGCATGTATTCAAAATATGAAATATATCGGATAAGTGAGCATAAAAAACAATTTATCTAATTTAAGGGGGGGGGGATAATCACCAGCCCCAATTTTTAATTGGCAAAATAACCCCGTATCTAATCAGTGATACGCCTTATCATAATGAATCTATAATCCAAAATTTGAAGCAAATCCGATAATTCTGCGTAAAAAGTAATTTAATTTAATGTGGGTTATATTCTATTCCCCTTCTATACTTAGATAATAAATCCTTAAAACTATTCAGGGATCCACCTTATCAGAAAGAACCTATATTTTAAATTTGAAATACATGGGATAATTCTGCATAAAATCCTATTTATCTAGTTTAAGGGGGAGATAATTGCTCGCTACCCTTTCATAATAAGCAGAAGAACCCCATAACTAATCAGAGATGCGTCTTATCATAATGAACCTATGTCCAAAATTCTATGCAAATCGGATAATTGTGCGTAAAAAGTTATTAATTTAATTTAAGAAAGGTTATTCCCCTTTCCCCCTCTACACTTAACCATTAAACTCCTAAATCTCTTCAGGCATTTATACTATACATAAGCCTTATCGAAAAGAACCTATATGCAAATTTGACACACGTTGGATAATTCTGCATAAAAACCCATTCATCTAATTGAGGACGGATGGGGGGGGGGTAATCGTTCCTTCCCAAAACTTAACAGGCAAGCGTCTTTTCAGTATGAACGTATATCCAAAAATTGAACCAAAACAGTTAATTCAGCATGAAAAACCCATTTACCTAAATTATGAGTCCCCCCCCCCGAGCCCCCTTTCATACTTAACCAATCAATCCCCAAAATCAATAATAAATCCCCAAAATCAATTCCTTGACACTTTTTTCCAGTAACTTTTTTTCCTTGTCACTTTTTTCCGCTTTTATAGTTTATGTCACTTTTATCCGATAACTTTTTTTCCGGTCACTTTCTTTCCTAGACTCGAACGCACCTCATTTGCTACGCTTCATGTGCATTTTTTTTTCCACAACATTATTTTTATCCTTTCATGTATTTGATATCTTTTTTGGGTTACCAAGTAACTGATCCAATACTTCTGTTTAAAAATTTGGCTTTTTATTTAAAAGAAGTTATTTAAAAAGTTAATTAAAAAATATTCTGAAGATAAAAATCATAAAGTCAATTACAACCTATTATTTAAAATGTATTTATCTTTTATAGGAGATCCTTTATTATTGAAAATAATATTTTATATATATAAATAACACTAAAAGTTTAAAATTATATTTGGAACAGATGTGTTAATTTAATACGAAATTAAAAATTCGTAATAGAAAATCGTGTGGTTGAAAGTTTTAAGATTTAAGTTTGTTGTAAGAGTTTTCCTTAAAATTTAAAAATTTACATACTCACTTTTAAACGCAAAAGCAGGTTACTTACAGACATGATTTTGAATTTACTTAAAATTTAATAACCTTTCAATTTTATATAGACTGAAATACATGTTGAATTATAAGCGATTGTCATTTAATGAAAATTTTTTAGCATTTTAACATCTGAAAATTCAGTTTAGAGCGTTTTATTGAAATTTAGTTCAAATTCTAAATGTTTTTTAACAGCATTTTGAGAAATATTGCTTTTAATGAAAATTGAAAATACCGTTTGATTTCATACTTTCGAAATAATACTATCTGTCACTCTCATGCAAGTTCAAAGAAATATGAATTCTGGAACCAGTTTGGGTTTGAAAACAATCTTAAGGCTGCTCTCAAATTTAAAGAAGCTATTTTCTGGTACATTTCTGAATTCATTTTTGCTCGAAAACGCAATAAATTAGACGGTATTCTAATTCATAATTTAATCGAATGACTTTTTCATTTCATGGTAAACGCATATGATTTTACAGAACATACAGTATAAGCTGGAGTTTTGAACCAAATTCTCAATATAGCAGTGAAAGAAAGAAGAAGAAATTGTTGTCACGTAACAAGAATGACTTATAACTCTAAGTAATTTATTTATCTGAAAAGGGAAAACACTATTTAATTAAAAATCGCTTTAATATTCCCGTTAATTTCATTCTCTTTTAAGCATAAAAATAAATCGGACAATGAGTCATAACATTTTGTGTTGTCAGCAGGGAATTTGTGAAGTAGCTTAAGTGCAACTTAAGATAATAAATTTCTTTACCCCCTTTGAGATGCATGTTTTTCCAATGAGAAAGCAATTCTCAGTTTTGAAATCATAATGAAATTTAATGTTCTTCATCTTCTTATAATTAATTTTTGTAAGCATATGCATAAGAAAAACATGCGTGACTGTAAGAATTATATATTCAGTAAAAATCAAATTTCATTAAAAAATACAGATTTAAATTTCAGTTAAAATACCGCCTAGGATGAACATCTGATCTTAGAATGAAGCACCTGAATGCACAGTAAATGAGAAATTAGTTTAAAATTGAAGAATATATTTGTTTCTATATATAATCATGCTATGTCAAATATTTAAAAAATAATAATAAACAAAAGTATAAAAAAATAAATTTCTGAACAAAAAATAATATGCTTGAAAAATAAATAAACATTGTTAGGTAACAAGTATTAATTCTTCATAAAATTTTCTTTTCGCAACTAGTTTTAAAAAAAAATCTCCAATGTTTGAAATTTTTGTGAAAAAAATATATAATACGGGACTTTTATAACCATACTTTTATTTATTTCCATTTCTTATTTTTTTTTTTTTTTTTCAGTTTGTGTACTTTATGTTAACGGATATACATTTTTATACTGTCTGTTTTTCTCTGATTTAATAGCTATTTTTAACAAAAAAACAAAAACAATATATATATATATATATATATATATATATACATATTATTACATAAAATTTTTGTGTGTTGAAGAAAAAACATTACTGTTAAATTATTGTTAAAGCGCCCAATTTAGCAAATTAACGCCAACAAAAAAGAATCTTTGTAGCAAAACAAGCTCTCACTTCGTGCCCATAAGTACAAGAGACGGGGATGACAATGATATCCGGTCACTTTGACGAAGAGCGCACTTCGTGCAAGGGAAGGAGATAAAGGGTCGGCATCGGCGCACTAAGTTGGTCTCCAGAAAAGCAAAGGGAAGAAATGAAGTCTTGAATATGTTAATAAATTAAATCATGTTGATCGTAAAATATGTTTTTTATAGATATTGCCTACATTCGAGGCTCTTTTATTTGAAAAAATGTGAAATTTTTATCAAATACATGTGTTTTTAGTTAAAAATGGGAATAAAACTATGAATGTATTAAAATTTCTAAAGCAATTTTAATTAACTTTTCAAAGTATTCATTGCAAGTCATTATTTAGTCAAATCTTAGAAAAGAATTTCGTTTACGCCAAACATTGTATAATGAAACTATTTAATACATTTCACTTTATTTTACAATGATATATTAGTAAACCACTTACCTGTGTTTTGCAGCAAAAGATTTGCAATACCTTTTAAATTTACTAACATATACCAAATTATGTATGTAAAACCTGATTTTTTATGTGTATTTTTCAATAAAAGAAGCTCTTAAATTAATCTATATACAAACTTACAAGCTATATTTTGCCTCATAGCATATGAGTAAATGAATAGAATCTTTTCATCAAATTTTATTTTAATATCTTAAAAACTTTTGAAGAAATTTTGTTTCTCGTAAACGTACACAAAGAAAAACACAGTTTTTCAGAAAACACAAATTAAAATTTTGATATAGCATTAAAAAAAATATATGCGTAAAGCTTACAATTTTAAAATAAACTATTTTTGTAGGTATATATATATTTTTATATACCGGGTGATCCAGAAGTTTCGGGAGTTTTGAAAAGTTAATAATTAGGAAACTATGTATAATACAAAGGTTCTGTTTTCAGATATATGCTCAGAAACATGTGGGATTTTTGTTTAGAATGAATTTTTTTAAATATATATAGTTACCATTTTTAGCAACAGGTGGCGCTGTTGTATAAGACTGAATGTACCTATACCTTATATAGACACATGAGTTCATTGCGAAACTTCTTTTCTATGATATTGATGAGATTTCGTTTTAAGGGTGGTTTATGTTCAAACATTTTTTGAAAGGTAAATGAAATTGCATTGTAAGGGAAATTTGATACAAAATTTCATGAGCAACTGCAGTGTTTAGACATTGTCTAGACTATGTTTAGACACATCTTTGCATGTCGCGTTGTTTTCATAACGTACAATACGTCAAGTGAAAACTGCAAAAGAATCCATGGCCATTGCAAATGTGAAATGCTATGGTAAGCAAGGTTTGAGAAAAAGGCTCATTGGAAGATCGTAATAGAAACAAGAGATCCCAAATGTCTGTTACAATCGTAAATTAGGTAGGATTCTATGCCAATACTCTGTAGAAATCACCAGTTCATGATAAGTGCAGTAAACCTGTGATATCACGATGAACTGAAATTTCTTCTGGAATTTCTTTCTGCTCTGAGGATACTGTGCACGCTGTTTTGCATCGGCTCACGGCGGTACTTATAAGCCATGAGCGTCATGATTAAACTTTGTATCCCTTGGACACTAATTCGTTCTTTTAAATGAGCTGTATCATACTATAAAAACAATACTATCAATTTTAGCGCCACCTGCTGTCAAAAAGTGCAATTAACATAATATGTTTTTATCATCGAAAAAACAAATCCCACAAGTTTCTGAGCATTTCTGTGAAAACCGCATACTTCTATTGTTTATGGTTTTCTAATTATTAGCATTTCAAAAGTCCCGGGACTTCTGGATCACCCGGTACATTATACATTATATAAAGGCATACTGAAATGTGTGTTTACCAATCTGTGGCTCATTAAATGGTCACTTCCGGTATCAGAAGGTTTAATTCCAGTTTAGATTTAGGGCTATAACTTTGCTTCGAATTATCGCTGAACCAAAACTAAGGAATTTTTGGAATTCTAAATGTTTGAACTTTAAAATAATAATAAAAAATGAAAATTTTCACGAAAACATTGATATGAGGATATGCACATGAGGACTCTCTACCCGTTGCGAAAAACATGTACAAAAAATTTGGCTCAATTCTATACGCAACTTTATACAGTTTTCGATATCGGAGTGATTAATAAAATTTATTTTCTTTCAGTATGCATAAGAATAATTTCATTTAAAATTCTATTTTTATTTATTTATTTATTTATTTTGTAATACTTTTTTTCCTTCAAAAGCTTCGTTAAAATAATTTATTTCTCGAGTAAATGATTATCGTATGCTTTTTTCTATCACTGTGTGTCACACGAAAGGAATACGTGAACTAATAAAACAGAAAAGATGCATAATTTTTGCATTTTTGCATTTCAAGCACATAATTTCGCTGTAGAAAGGTCAACGGAAGAAAGCTTAGTTCCGTTTTGTGTTTAGAGAAAAAGGATCCGTATAAAAATTGCAATAGAGTCTTTGTTCAGATTCCAATTACACTAATTACGATTGAGCGGAAAATATACTTAAATCAGAGTAATGTATTCTTAAAATCATTTATACCTGTACAAAGCTGCAGTCAAAGTTTGTTTTATATATTTCAATTAAGTTTCTTTTTATTTTTTCTAACCTATGTATTATTTACTTGTACATGTCCTTATACATACATAAAGATCTTCTTTTAAACAATAGTATAAAAATGGGACATTATAACACATTGGACAGTAGAACTTACTTTAACGGGAGGGGAGGAGGGATCTCGGGTTTATCGATTATTCTACCATATAGTGTACGGAGAACAGTGTTTGAATAAGGAAAAAAAAGAAAAAGATGTTACCGTTACGTTTTTTGAAAATAATTTTTTCTGTATTTATTTATTTTTTTTTTTTTTCGTCTTTTTTCTAGCTTTTTACAATAGACTCTTATATGTGACTCAGAAAAAAAAAAAAAATACTGAATTTCATGTCTTTAAGGTTTAATGAATTATGGTGGGTATAGTTATGGGGTTTTTCTGCTTATTATAAAGGGGGGGCGAGCAATTATATCCCCCTTAAACTAGAAAAATAGGTTTTTATGCAGAATTATCCTATGTATTTCAAATTTTAAATGTAGATTCTTTCTGATAAGGTGGATCTCTGAATAGTTTTAAGGATTTAATATCTAAGTATAGAAGGGGAATAGAATATAACCCACCTTAAATTAAATTACTTTTTACGCAGAATTATCAGATTTGCTTCAAATTTTGGATTATAGAACCATTATGATAAGGCGTATCCCTGATTACATATGAGGTTATTTTGCCAATTAAAAATTGGGGCGGGTGATTATTCCCCCCCCCCCCCCTCCTTAAATTAGATAAATTGTTTTTTATGCTCACTTATCCGATGTATTTCATAATTTGGATATATGTTCTTTCTCATAAAGTGAATCCCGGAATAATTTTAAAGGTTTAATGGCTAAGTAAACACTAGGGGAACGGGTGATACTCCCCCCTTTAATTAATAAATGGCTTTTTACGCAGAATTATCTGATTTGATTCAAATTTTGAGTGGGCGTTCATTATGATAAGGCGAAGTCCTGATTAATTGTGGGTTATCCCCCGTTCATCGCTCTATACTTAGCCATTAAACCCTTAAAACTATTCAGGGATTCACTTTATCTGGAAGAACCTATATCCAAAATTTGAAATACGTTGAATAGTTGTGAAAGAAAAAAAAACAATCTATTTTATTTAAAGAGTGGAGGATTAATCACCCACTTCCCCAATTTAATTATGAAAAGAACCCCATAATTAATCAGAGATTCGCCTTCTTATAATGAATATACATCCAAAATTTGAAGCAAATCGGATGATTCTGCGTAAAAAGCCATTTATTTAATTTAAGGGGGTTCCCCCTCTATACATAGCCATTAAACCCATAAAACTATTCAGGAATTCACTTTATGAGAAAGATCCTATATCCAAAACTTGAAATACATCGGATAAGTGTGCATATTTTTTTTTAAAATTAAGGTGGGTATAGTAATCACCCGCCCTCCTTTTTAATTACCAATAGAACCCCATAACTAATCAGAAATACGTCTTATCATAATGAACCCATGTCCAAAATTCGAAGCAAATCGGATAATTCAGCATAAAAAGCCATTTATTTAATTTAAGAGGGGTTTCCTCCATCTCCCCTTTATACTTAGCCATTAAATCCTTAAAACTATTCCAGAATTCACCTTACCAGAAAGAACCTATATTTAAAATTGAAATACATGGGATACAACATATATACAAAAACATATTTATCTAGTTTGAGGAGGAGAATTGCTCGTCCCCCCCCCCCTTTATAATAAGCAGAAGAACCCATAACTAATCTAAGATACGTCTTATCATAATGAACTTATGTCCAAAATTTTAAGCAAATCGGATAATTATGCGTAAAAAGCCATTAATTTAATTTAAGAAAGGTTATCCCCCGTCCCCCTCTATACTTAACCCTTAAACTTCTAGAATCTCTTCAGGCATTTTATACTATACATAAGCCTTATCGAAAAGATCCTGTATGAAGATTTGACACATGTTGGATAATTCTGCGTAAAAACCCATTCATCTAATTGAGGACGGATGGGGGGGTAATCGTCCTCCCCAAAACTAATCAGGGAAGTGTCTTTTCAGGATGAAAGTATATCCAAAAATTGAACCAAAACAGTTAATTCAGCATGAAAAACCCATTTACCTAAACTATGAGCCCCCCCCCCTCCGATCCCCCTTTCATACTTAACCAATGAATCCCCAAAATCAATTCCTTGTCACTTTTTTTCCGGTAACTTTTTTCCTTGTCACTTTTTTCCGTGTCATTTTTTTTCCGCTTTTGTAGTTTATGTCACTTTTTTTCGGATTTTCTGTCCCGACAAAAAGAATGCTAAAATGCTCTGATTTAACGAATTTTTAGCTTTGATTTAACGAACAACAATCGCTGAAAAAAAATTCAGATTCGCAGCTAAAATTAAAACTTTGTATTTTTTGCACATAAAACTTTGAATCTTTCGCATCCAAATTACAAGTGTTGCATTTTTTTCCTCAATTCTGGTGGATTCAAAAGACAGTCTATTTCCTTTTTGACGAACTAGAAACATGACAAAGGTGTAGACAAATATGTAGAACGGAAAGAGAATGAAGATTTTGAAAGTAGTCAAGAGGATGAAAAAACGGAAATTCAATTAAATATTTGCAGCTTCAACATTTTTAAAAATTATTTTTTGTCTCACGAGGTAAATGATGTTCTTACGGAGTTAGAAAATATCAAAGAACTTTGGAAAGTCAAAACAAAACACTATCAAGGATTTCTTTCCAAAGTGTCAATTAGTATGTATGTATTATGTTTTAAACTTTAAAAGCAAATAACATTAAATAATTTTGACAATTTAAAAGTTGATCTTTTAACTTATAATTTTTAAGCTCGTAGCAAACAATAATCATTCTTTTTTAAAATCTGTATATCTAAAGAGTATTTTGTATTGATATTTTTATACCATACTCTACAAAAATCGATATTCGATTTAACGAATTGCTTCGATTTAACGAACGGATTTGTGGGTCCCAATCAATTCATTAAATCGAGGTCCGACTGTACTTGCACAATAGCAAGTATTTTCGGGAAATGCATATTATTATCTGATTTTTGAATGCTTAAATAAAAAGGTAATTAAAATAAATAAATAAATAAGTAAATAAATAAAAGAAAAATTCTTCAGAAAATTTTCCATGAATTATATAGATTAAAGAAGTTAATATAAAAAGTAAAGAAGAAAAATAAACTTTAACACAAATAACATTAGATTTGAATATTACTTAAAAATAAATATTTAAAAGGAAAAAAAAATAATAAATCTATTTTAACGCTAAAATATTGTTTTATGTAGTAATATGTGAATAAATTTAAATGTGCATAAAATATCCATTCAGAAATTATTTTTTTGAAAGTATAAAGTTCTGTTTAATTCAGTCAATCCTAATTTGTTAAATCTAAAATATAACTATGGTTGATATTTTCAATGTAACTTCACTCAAATTTTAACATCTGTTGGCTCATAGTTAAAAGATGCAGTTCCATGTATAAAGGTCATTAACGAACACTTTCAGTAGGTAACGCCAATACATCAGTCCTGAGGCAATGCAGCCATTGAAATAAAAAAGGATATGTCGCATTTGAAGATTGAGTGGTTTATGTTAAATGAATCGGCATGGGGAGAAACACCTGACTTGCTACTGGTAGCTTTTTTCTTAGTGTTCTCAACTGGTCTGCTCAACAGGCACAAAATGCTTTAGCACATTTACAAATTCATTTTGTATCAGAAAGATATAAAATTGGAATGCCTGGCTTGACTATGGAAGCAATTTCGAATTAAACTTAGTTTTCCTTTTTATGATAATTAAATTACCTATCCAGTTCTAAGCTATCACGTGATCACCCTTTTTCTGCTTTTGTCGGGAAATTTGCTTAAAAATGTCAATTTTGAGGGCTTGTTATGAAAGATTTATTGTGTTAAAAAAAAAAAAAATGAGTGCAAATAGACAGTTTTGGAATACCAACACCTGCTATTTTCATGCATTTCCGAACAAAAATAAATTAAAGCATATGTCACAAAGTTGTCCTTTTAGATTTAAGAACACCGAACACCCTTAATAGAAACATTTTTTTTTTTTTTTTTTTTTTTTTTTTTTTTTTTTTTTTTTTTTTTTTTTAGTAAATCGCTCGTATAAAAATGAAAATAAAAAATTAATACACTAAAATCAATTTTATTTGAGGCTAAATTGCTATGCTAAAATTGAATCTAGCATAATGCATAATAATATAAATTATTATGTATAGTTATAAAAATTTAGAAAATAAAAAATACATAAATTAATAAAAATAACATAAATATAATATAATTACTGCATCATAAAATACAATACATGATATAATATTATATTATATATACATAATTTATTCTACATTCATTTCAGATGTTGAATTGCATTACTTTATAATGATTATTATAAAATAATGCAATATTAGTTTATATTAATTTTATATGCAATATTAGTTTTTATTAGTTTTATTAGGTTATATTAGTTTTTTTTTCTTTTTTTTTTAGCACAACTTATAAAAAATCTATGATTTTTTACAAGTTTATCAACTTCTAAAAACATTCATAGATAATTAATTTCATTTTAGGGGGGGGGGGGAGGTTCTCTTTTTTATTACCGATGTAGTTATATCTTTGAAAAGTTGTACTTAAGGGTGTATTCGAAAAAACGCTTTTCCACCTTCAGCAGCCCAAACTTTTCCGATACAATTTCAGACATGTTTTTAAAAGTAGAAACATGAAATTTGCTGAGGGGATTTTTGAAGGGACGTATAAGGTGCCGTGTAATGTCTTTTTACGCTCAATTGATTAGAATTTGATTTATAAACAATTAACTTCTCAGGAAGACCCTTTTTTTCGTTCCCAGATCTCCCACGTCGGAAAAATCGGTTCAAATTGCCGTTTTTGATTGCTTTTTTTGCAACATTTTGTGCACTTATCAAAAAATTGACCTTCACGGCACCTTGTGCACTTTCTAAATAAGAGAATCTGCGAGTTTGATGCGTTTGAGAGCAAAAGTGAATTCAAAAATAAATCGGAAAACAAGCAGTTTGAATCGAAATACACCCTTAATAACTTTGGTCTTCCTTCCAAAGAAAAAAAAAAGAAAAAAACTGGTTCCATATTTCTGTCAGGGAAAGTTCGAAAGTTTTTAACATAGATAATTCAAGCAATACATGTTGTTAATCTTTTTCAAGCGGTCAACAAAGATTCTCTTCTCCCCCCGTCACTTTAAACAGAAGGTAGTTTCAAAGAAGAACCGATTCAAAATTGTCTATTATTAACATAATACACAGACCGGATATTTACTATTACAAGTTACTATTTACCTTTTTTTTTATCTTTACGATTTTTTTTTTTGAAAAGGAAAGTAAAAATTAGAACCAAAAAATGCAAGAAATTTGTTTTATTTAGTTTTAATTGTAATAATAAACTGTGATACTTTTTATAATAATTGTCAAAATGCAGATTTTCTTTAAATATATAAATTGAATTTTTTATTTTATTTGAGTAAAATAGACACTATCTAGTTTTCATTTTATTTAATTTACTTCCTTTCTTTTAGTAAAAATTAATCGATCAAATGATGCGAAATTTAATCTCTTATTCATTTTTAAATTCCATTTCATTATAACCAGATATATGAAAATTATTAAAATAATTTTAGCAATTCATGGGAAAACAGTATCAATTTTATAATCATAATTAGAAGTCTTTTAGAAATATTTTTGAAATTTACAGATTCATTTAATAAATAAATAAATAAATAAAAGATTATATATATTTTTTTGTGTGTAAAAATGTAGCGAAAATGAAAAAAGCTTAGCTATGTAAATCGGAAATGATTTTCAACGATGTACAGTAAGCATGTATAATGCATCATACTAGTAATTGAAATTAAAATTACTAAAGTAACCAAATTGAGAACCATGGTCATTTTTCCGTGCAATCAGCCACATAGATAAATTGGGGACCAAAGGATTTTTCAGAACTTCGAGATGGAGAGTAGGCGAGTTCCATATTGCCTATAACTTAGGGATTTTCTTCTAATATATATATAAATATTGTAATATAATACTCAATGTTATATAACATAATATTAATAATACTTAATAGTGAAAAAGATACAAATACCAAATTCTGTATTTTATAATTATATTTACATGTAAGATTAAAAAAAATTTTATGAAATCAAATAATAAAAAAGAAATTTCTTTAAACAAGCCTTCTTGCTCCGTTCTTCTGTATCTAACAACTATCAATATACCTTTTTGATTCATAAGTATGTCTATTTTATTGATAAACTGAATTATTTTACGTAATGTTTAAAAACATACAAATTTTAAATTATCTGTTATCGTATAATTCTTAGCACACAAGATTTTGAATAATTTTAGGAATAAAAAATCTAAGCGTTAAATAGGATTTCTTACAGTAATTCTGTCTGTTAATTATTCTCATATAATTTTTGAAAACAAAATATATTTCTGTTGTTAGGAGAGATCTTACACTTAACCTTCCACTTTGATATTAACTTAAAAATATTGGAACTGTTAATAGTTTAGTTAATAATTGGAATTGTACGATAAATGAACAAAAACAAACTGTAAAATCGTACATAAGATTTATCAAATTCAGAACGAGTTAGTCAGTACTTAGGTTATTCCACAAAATTTATTTGTAACATTTTGTTACATAAAATTTTAGATGTTATTCACTTTTTCTAAGTTTATTATTATTATTATTATTATTATTATTATTATTATTTAATTTTATTTCTTAAATGTTTTTAGAGATATTTGCAGTTTACGTAACAACAAATAAAAATTACTGACAACAACATGATTATTTATCAAAATGGTAAAATGAATCTAACATATTGCGACATAAACCACATATAATGGTTATAACTCAGTAGGTAATTCATTCATCAAAAAATAGAAAACACACAGTTCGACTCCGAATTGCTTCCATAGTATGGCTTTCTAATTTTATATCTTTCCATTAAAAAATAAATTTGTAAATGTGTCAAAAATATTCGCACTTGTTGAACAAAGCAGCAGAGTACATCCTTTAATGTGTAAAGTAACTTTGCGCATCTTACTAAGATGTTAAATATGATGCTGATGCAAAATATTTTACAGGAAAAAGGAATGCTAATATATTCAAACTTTTGTTGTATGGCTGCAAAATTTGTCTGAATAACAATTTTAGCATATGAAGTAATATTCCCTATTCGAAAATCATATCTAAATTTCTTGGCGTCGTTTTGGCATGTTTTAAGGAAACAATAAATGATATCATGTTAGAACTTTAGACGTATAGTGTCCCTGTAAAAAAAAAAAAAAAAAAAAAAAAAATATATATATATATATATATATATATATATATATATATATATATATATATATATATATATATATATATATATATATATATATATATATATATCGACCTATTTTTAGGAGCGCCTTCAAAAGCAAACAATTAAAAAAACTTTACACTATTAGATTAAATATATATATATATATATATATATGTATCGGGGCCCCATAAGCCCTTAATAGATGATAATTCGTAATAATTTATGATTATACTTATATATGTAAAATTATTTTATTCATCTGTTCTTAATTAGGAATAAATTAAAACAGGTATTGAGATTTTTTCTGTCTGTGTTTTGACCCAGTTTGCAAAAGCCGCCATCGTATAAAGGTTAAGGATATTCGGTATTCTAAGTGATGGTATTAGGATAGAGCACGGATGGGCGGAAGCCTATGGGGTATCCCCAGTTTAGGCATAACATATACGAAGCATCTTTTTACAACACTATATATTTTAATCCATATATGAGCAGTTGTTTTAAAGATTTATAAAATATTTACTCTCACTGCAACATATTTGAATTGCAATAGCATTTAACTGAGAAGTTTAGTGTAGCCTGCCCAGTGACGTAAAAAATATCTCCGCTTCGGAGAAGTGTGTGTGTGTGGGGGGGGGGAGACGCAAGAGCTTAGAAAGCCTATTTGTATAGAAAAATATCAGCATTAAAACTCAATAAATTGCATTTTCTGTTTTTTTTTTTTTTTTTTTTTTTTTTGAAAAATTTACTGGCAAACTCTGTAAAGTTTTCTAACGCCCTAACCCTTGAAACCTTTCAAACTGGAATAACGTTCTATTTGCCATTTACCGAATAAAAACAAAATGAGCTCCTTTCGTACTGAAATGGCGACTCTATTTCCTAAGGGCAAAATAATGTCTCAGTTGCTTTAGCTTTTACATTTTTATTTTATTATTAGTAGTAGTCAGGAGCTTAGCTACAGGAGAAGGCGAAGGTGCGACCACCCCCCTCCTCATTCAAAATAATCATTTACATTCGGTAATTTCACTTTTGTCCAAAAATTGCATCATTTGACGCTGTTAAAAACGCTTTCGTAAGAATTTTTAGACATATTCTAAAAAAAATATTACAAAACAGATAACAATGTAAAAACAAATATTTAAAATATTAATAATTATTTTTTTCATTTGTAATATTCTACTCTTTGCACTATATCATTTTTCTTTAGCTCTGAATCGATTATTATTTCACTTTTCCGCTATTTTCTCGTAAAAATGCGACAAGTTTGAAAAAAAAAATATTTGTCGTCTTGCTTGAAGAGATGTTGGGACTGCTCCTCTTGTGCCTGAAATTTAAATGGGGACGGGGGTGCAACGAAGCCAAGGGCTCCCGTAATCGGCTTTATACCGCTTTTTAACTTAAATTGGTTAATCTTTTAAATAACTAATTGTTAAACTGCACAAGGCAATCGTCTTTTACTCATTTATTTTCATATTTTCATCGATCTTTGAACGCAGCTGAGACAAATAACACTTGAAAAACCACCTTATAATTTTAAGAGTAACTCGGTTCCTACATAATGAAGGCAATACTTGCCTAAGTATTTAGCATTCCGAAAATGCATACGTGTGTGGAAATCTATCCAAACGAACCTACAGTCAGAGCCACAACTGCCTTTGACTCCCTACATACTCAAATTTATAAGATTTTATATATTTAAACTAGGGATACATGGGATATTAAGCATCCATTCGGTATTCTGCCTATTAGGCAATGTTACCGAATATTCGGCAAGGCCGAATATCATATTATTAGGTTAAGTCGAATGCTTGATTTAATGCATTTTGAATGCAGCTGAGACAAATAAAGTAACATCTTAAAAATAATCTAATAATTTTAAGACTAACACAAAAACACTAAGGACAAAAACAGGAAACTTGTTGACGTGATTTTTGAAAATATCTATAAACGGCCGTGTATTTTCATTTTTCACTCAATTTATTGCAACTTGATTTAATAATAGTTATCTTCCCAGTATGACTCTTTTTCCGTTTTCAACACTATCGCTTCAGGAAATTCGGTTTAAAACGCAAACTTTGACTGCAGTTTTGGCAATAGACTCTCCTTTATCAATAAATCGACAAACCACCTCACAATATATAGTTTCTCAATAAGAAAACCTGCGAATTTGATGTTTTCAAAACAAAAATGAATTTAAAAATAAATCAAAAAATAATGTTGATGTGTGCGGTTATTTTTATTTTTACATCGAGATATTTAAAGTTTTGTTTTATGCGAGGAGTTCTGATAAGAAAAAAGAAACAAGTAAGAAAAATCATGTGTTGAGCATAGATTATGAAATACTTTCCAACACTTCCTGAAATTTTTAACAAAACTTCACTAATGCTACTGTCTATAGGCAAATATGTATTCTAATACTTTTGAAAAGCCTTGTTTGATCTGTGAATTGATGTAGATACTATAAAAAGGGAAAATTTGTTTAACAAGAAAACGCGGAACAATTTGAAATTTTCTTTCAGCAATTAATTCTAATAGATGGAGGCATACTTATATACTTCTGTTCAGCCCTGTAGTTAACCTAGGACCATAATTATATGCCAGTATTTAACTTTAATTTAGTTTGAACTGAAACACCCTTTAAACTACTGAAATCACATTTCCAGAAATTATATATCCTTACTCATATATGCAATTCTTTGAGTGGCCCTGTATATCATTTTAACAATATTCTACAAAAATTTTTTAGTAAACAGGATGCAGTTCAGCTTATTTAAAAAAAACAACCTTTAAGTAAATTATGCTTATTTTCAGTAGCCTCGAGCTCCTTTGTATAACCCTGTAAATCAACTATATCATTTATACATACCATATAATATGTATAAATTTAGTGAAACTTAAAAGCGCATATCATAATCAAAACGACAGTTTATGCTTCCATTAGCCATCATCAATAATATACAGTACTTCTGATAGAACATACTATTTTAAATCTTCGGTGAGTCCCTGTAAATCTGTGCACTTCGTAATATGCATGAAATATCTTATATTAGGCCTCAGCAACGTATATCAGTTTTACTATACTTGAAACAGTTCAATATAATTAAAATATGTCGCAAATAATTTCTTCTTTACTATTCTATAATGAAATTCTTTTGTGTGGCGCTGCAAATAATTTCTATACTTTTCACTTTATATTTTAGTGCAATTTGTAGATGAATATAGGCTTTAATATGTTTGACAGTGCGTAACATCATTAAAATTCATTTAAAACGATTTTTTTCCCATAGAACGTAATGTAACGAACACATTTTGATTGTCCATATAAATAAACTAATCATGCTGAGAATTTCATTTGGAATAGAGTTCGTGCTAGGATATACATCAATAAAACCCAAAAATTTCGACAATCCGACTAAATTTTCGAGAGTTATTGTGCAAACAAGTGACCAGATAGACAGATAAACCGAAATCATAAAGACTTCTTAACTTTGTTGGAAAGTGTTAAAAAATATTGGTCTCTCTCTCTCTCTCTCTTTTTTTTTTCTTTCTCTTTTTTTCTCTTTTTTTTTTTTTTTACATTATTTATTTTAACTAAATGTGCAATTAACTGCATAGTACTCCGTTCAAAATATACTGTTTCTACTATATTTCTTTCTATATATTCTTTTGTAAACTATATTGAATGTTTAACAGTTTGTCGTTAAATTTACTCTAGAAATATCTGAATTATTACTAAACTCATTAATAGATTTATACGGTTTGGAGACTTAAAATTTTGAAAAAATTCTGTATCGAAAAACCTTTTAAGACGGCATCATTTACGAGTACAAAAAATTTCAATCTAGATTCCAGGTGACGATCCAGCTTTTTACATTTTTCATTATATTTCAATTAAGGAAGGTTATTCATAAAATTAATGTTTTAAAATATAGTCAGAGGATTACCTAAATTTCATATCCTAGAATTTTAAATATTCTTAGTCAAAGGGACAGAAAAGGGAACAAGATTTTAACATGACATTTATTCATTTATTTTATTTTATTTATTTATTTTTTTTTAAATAGAGATTTAAAAAACTTGCATTAATCACTATAAACATAGGTAGCTAAAAAACAATTTCAGGATTTTTCAAAAATTTTGCTCTTTTTCTAAAGTGGGACCAAAAATGAGATTTTCATATTTTGTTTTTAATTTGAAAAAAAATATAATTGTTTATAAGATTCTTGCTTTATTTGGAGACAATTCTTCATAAAAGTTAAACGTGTGGTACACTGTAAAAAAAAAAAAAAAAAAAAAAAAAAAAAAAAAAATCTGCAAAGGTACTAAATTTTTTCTAGGAAACTGGGATTCCTAGAACTTTTCCTGCAAAGGTAACAGTAAAAATTCAAGTTTCAGAGTCGGTTACATGAATTTTTCTTGTTATCGTTACATGAAAAGTTCTTGGAATCCCAGTTTCCTAGAAAAAGTTTAGCACCTTTGTAGATTTTTTTTACAGTGTAGAGAGCCTCTATTAAGTCCTCGCCTGTCGACATGTATTACGTACTGATTCTCCGGTGGGTATTTCGTCCTCACTTGGTGGTGTGTTTTATGTCTTAGCTTTCCGGTGTGTTTATGTCCTGACTTTACGGTGTGTATACGTCCTGACTCTACGGTGTGTATACGTCCTGACTCTACGGTGTGTATATGTCCTGATTCTCGGGTGTGTATACGTCCTGATTCTCCGGTGTGTATATGTCTTGATTCTCCGGTGTGTATATGTAATGATTCTCCGGTGTGTATACGTCCTGATTTTCTGGTGTGTATACGTCCTGATTCTCCGGTGTGTATACGTCCTTGGTTGCCGTTGTATTTCAAGTCCTGACTTTCTGGTATGTATTTTGTCCTCTTTTGCTGGTGTGTTTTAGGTCCTGGCTTACCGGTGTGTATACTTCGTGGGTTGTTGATGTGCATTACGTTTTAAATTGTCGGTGCGTATTGCGTCTCTGTTTGTCGGTGTAGAAAAAAAATATTATTTTTATTCTTTTTGAATCATCAGTTTATTTTGTTGTTGTTTTTCCTCTTCTAATTGTTGCAACGCAAGTTTAAATAGATATAAAAATAATTTTTTTACCCTTTACTTCTAAAAGTGATGGAGTACCCCTGTTGCCAAAATTACAAAATTGGTATTACAAACTACGATAAAAATAATATCTCAGAAATAAATTGAGATACAGCTTTTCAACAAAATGCATTTAAAAATACATTTTTTCCCTTTGTTATGGTGTAAAAATTGAAAATGTACGGTATTTAGAAGCTTAAAAATTTGCAGTAGCGTAAATTTCAAAATTGAAAATTCATTTCTTTTAATTGTTGCACGCAAGTTTAAAGAAAATTATTATGTATATAACTAAAATTAATGGATTAAATAGATCACGTAAAAAATGTGCCTATTTGTTTTTATTTCATCATACTAAATCATATTTATCATTTATTTTGACACGCGAAATGAAATATTTTTTACATTTATTAAATTATTATTCATTTAAATTAAGAGCTGCCTCTATTGACCATTTTGGTCTCCTTAAATTTATGCTAAGCTTTGCTGTATTTTACTTTTATTCATAATTATATTTACTTGCGTACCTTCACTAAATCTGCAGATTCAGATACAGGAATACAATAAATTAATTAATTAATTAATTAATTAATAATAACAACAATAATAATAATAATAATGATAATAATCAAAGTTAATTGAGATTTACAGAAAATAGACACTTTTTTTATTGAAAATTTTCGCGATTAAAATACTTTCTTCTTGTGTACATAAAAGATAAAAAAAAAAAAAAAAAAAAAAAAAAAAAAAAACACTAAAATGAATTTTAAGATTAAAAACTGAAGATTATTATTTATACTTATAAAGAAACAACATGTAAATTGTATCGTAGCACGAATTTCTTTCACTATGTCCGGGGTTGTTTGTGTGTATCAACATAGTAAATGTCCTCAGTTGATTGTAAAATAATGAAGTCCCCAATTGATTGTGTGTATCAAGTTCACTGTGTGTGTAAGTGTGTATCAATGTCCCCATTTATATAGTAAAAATACATATTGTGAAATTTTGTGAAATTCTGCAAATTTGACAAAAATCAAAGTTAATTCATATTTAATAGAGTATAAGTAACAATTATTCACCGGAAATAAACTTCTAAGTCCGTTATTTTCGAAGTCCCCAATTGGCGGTGTATACACCAAGTCCTGAGTTTGCACGTCTTGCCAACCTGTGTGTGTGTGTGTGTGTGTGAGTGTGTGTAGGTATATATATATATTTATTCATATTTTTTTCACAACTTACCTACATAATATTGTTTTAGTATTTATTATGCTTTCATTTTGAAATAAAAGATCTTCGTATAATCGTTGTCCACAATATTTTGTACCGTGTAATCGAAAAATGAAATATCATGCACACTGGATCTATTATCTAACGCACAGTGCGTAAAAAAATAGCAGCGCGAATACGATTTTCGCTTCTGCATTTAAGGTTTTCCTTCTTGTTATGTATAATAATAAAACAATAATGTTTAAAGGATTTCTTAAAAAAATATTTTAAACAGCTGTAAATAATAATGCATTTATTGTAGTTTAGCCTTTTTACTAAACTTGAAAATATAACTTTGTCATTAAGTAATTAAAATAGTTTAAAAACTTTAACACACAGCAGAGAAATATTTCATTTTAAAACCAATCTCTTATGCCATTCTATTGCAATTTCATCTTCACAGAGTAAGAAATATAAGTCAGTGTTTTAGGAAAATCCATTTGTTTAATAAAGAAGGTAGAGCAAAAGCTCTTAGAAACATTAAAATTGTTCCTAATAATACACATAAAGTTAATATATTAGTCTCTTTGAAACAACTATTTGTTATTTTTGCTGATTAAAGTAATCTTGAAAGATATTTTAATATACTTAAGTGCAGGAAGTTATTTCATATCATAAATAGACAAGAAAAAATTTAATCAGAATATTAATGCATACATTAATAATAATAATAAATAAAACATTTAAAATACTATCTGATTTAGATATTAATACATTTTTAGTGACATAAATGTGTCTAAATATTTATGTTTTGCCTTAAAAATTTTCAACATGTGTGCTTTATCGGTCTATCTAAAACTAAATTTAATTGTTTTAACGTTTGAATTTTTGTGGTATGATTTATAATAATATTCTTATTATATTTATAATTCATAACATAACTTTCTTGGATTAGTACACACATACATTCTTTTTTGTTTTATTTGAAAAAAATATTTAAATTTCAATACTAAACTTTAAATGATGTTTTAGCGTAATATTTCATCACTATATTTTTTTTTAATAAAAAAAATAAATAAATTTTACTTCTAAATTTCAAACGATGTTTTAATTAGTATTTAATTGTCTTGGGAAGTTTTAATTATTTTGTATATTAGTTTTGAAGTTAAATAATATGCAAAGCTACTCAATTTCTATTATGAATATCATTTCAACAATGTCGCGATACAATATTCATAAATGTTATTAGATAAAAATTAATTATGTTTACTTTATTCTTACGTAAGAAATAAATAAATAAATATAATAAAAATATAATAAACAAATCATCTAAGAATTAAAAAAAATACAGTACACAACACTACGTTTGACAAAATACGCATTACTTGAAAAGTTTATACACCCAATTATTAAACCGATTATGTCTATTGCGCGTATTTAAAAGGAATAATAATTATAGTAAAAAATTCATTGTTGAGAAGAAGCTTATCAAGTAATTGAACTTATTTGCTTTAAATAAAAATAATATAACAGTAGTTTGAATTGAACTGTCAAATGAAAGACATTGGCGTTGTTTTATTTTATGTGCATACTCAATTTTTTTTTAACAGATTGATTTAGAATTTCCAATCTCCTAAAGTTTAGGTTAGTGTAATACTTGCGGTTAGACAAAAGGCATAAAAATAATTTAACACGTTATTTATATATTTATAAAATCTAAAAATAGCTAAAGCAGTATTCGAAAACTGGAGTGGGCAAACCATGTGGAATTTCTGAAATAATATCGCATGTAACTAAGGAAAATATACAATGATTTACTTGTTGTCACGTGGTAATTCAAATGCAAAAATGAAAAACTAATAAATCTTAGTTTTGAAAATTACATTCGGGGATAATATTTAATAGTAATTATCAAACAATTTCTTTTCTAAAAATTGAATTTATGAATTTTTTTTCTAAAAATATAAAGACATTCCGAAGAATATTTTGATTTATATCAGAAAATCAGCGATCACTCTCCTTAGCCTTTACTCTCTGTGATACACTAATGCGAATATCATCACAGATGGAATTATTTTTTTTATTAAATTGGAATTATATAATTTCTACTAATTGACAGTAAATAACTTTCTTGAAATTGACGTAGTATGACCATGTGTGATTCATGGAAAAAGTACAATGTTTAATTAATAATTTATACAAGCAATTGTTTACGCACCTATTTCATGTTAATTTAGGACAACATCGTATTCACCTGTAAGTATAGACGTTTACTCTGTGGCCACAACTTGCCACTGTCAATGAGAAAAGAATGAACGTCTTATTTCTAATGACTCGTTGCAATCGCAATAAATCCCTAAATTGTTCCAACATTTTCCGTTAAATAAGATGCGCTGAGATTTAATAGAACACGTATAATGTTGTAGCAATATGGTAAATGTTTCATAATTGATTAAGTAAGATCAATTACATAATTAAAGACAAGCTTGTATAAAGTATTTCAGTTAAAACTTTTGCAGCAGCCCTGGTTGTTACGTTTGTTATGTGAAATATCCCTAAAATCTGAAGTTTCACGAAGTTAAATATTTTCCATGAGAATAAATGTATTTGATGACATAAAAATTATTAATAGTCAGCTAGACATAATCTGAGATTTACGAAGGTTACATCCTTCCATTACATGCTCGAACTCCGGTTACTCTCGCATAGAGCAGAGCGTATTGGTCATTGATGATATCTAATAATGCTTGCATTTCAGAGACCATAATGTAATATACCACTGTGACATTTATGAAATATATAGTCCATTAACACAGGTCACATTAATCCGGTACTTTACCCTAATTTTTGCCGATTCGAAACTCCAGAATCTCCTCTTCAAGATGTGGAAGTTGAGGGAAGACTTGAGAGAGACGCCATGCAATGTAGAAAAAATGTGTGGAATTACCGAAAATCTCTGGTTAATCTTGTATCTTAGATCTTAGCTAAAATTAGAGGTTAAATTCTAAGCATTTTTACTATAACGAAGTTTGATAAATATTCAGATCTTGTTGTTACTTACTGTTACTGCATAATACTTCGGATACAGTATAGGGATCAAAATATTTTGCTTATTCTTGTAAATGCTATCTACTTTCTATAATACAGGAAGTAACCTGTAGTAAACCTCATCAATATGTATAAATTTTTTTAAAATGTGAAATAGTTTAATATAATTAAAACACGCCACAAACAGTGTATTCCCGTATAACATTATGTAGTGGAATACATTTGCGTGGCCTTGTAAATTAATAATAAGTATTCTTTGCATCACAGATTGTACACAATGTATATTTTATTATATACCTCATAGATTCAAGTCAATTCTATTGTATTCGAAAGAATATAACATCATTAAAATGTGCTTGAAACTATTTTTTCTTTTTAGCGTAATGTAATGAAATACTTTAGATTGTCCATGTAATTAAACAATACATCCGATTTTCATAAAATTTGAAATGACTCGACAAAATTATGTATCAATCCCATGTGTTAAATCTCAGATGATTTGAATGGAATGTTTTTGCTCTGCTATATGCGGGCAGAGAGGCGGACGAACGGGAAGAATGAACGATGACTATAAATGCTAAGTATTTATATAATTATCCACGCACCTTAAAATATTCAGATCTTGGTGCAATAATATACAGTATTTCGGATACAGTATAGTATCAGAAATATTTTGTGTGTCCCTGTAAATACTACCTGCATTCTATTATAAAGGAAATAGTTTGTAGTGATACTCAGCAACTTATATCAATTTCATAAAATGTTAAATAGTTTATTACAATTAAAACGCTCACCAAAAAATATTCTTCCCATACTATTATGTAATAAAATACATTTGTGTCGTTTTGTAAAGCAATAAATAATATTTTTTGCACCACAATTTTTACGGAATGTATTTTTTATTATACTCTTTATAGATGCATATTTTTTTTTCCATTTGAAAGAGTTTAATACCATTAAATTAACATGAATTTTCGAATCGATTCTGTTGGGTAGTTTTTGCGTTGTAGATGGATAGACAGAAGGACGGGCCGATGGACAGAGTGAACGAGCACTATAGGTGCTACGATTTTACAAAATTAAGAACGCACCTAAAAATGAGTGCCAATCTTGCTTGGAAACTAAATATCATCGAAATCTAGTTAGCTTGTTCGTTGCAAGTTATCATTTCGTGTCACATCGTCTAATATTAAAATCCGAAAGCTCATATGTTGAAACAAAACATACAGACAAATGGAAACATCTATCATCAATGTTTGTGACTAAATATTTTAGAGCCTTAACTAAAATTCCATATTTTAATTTGTATTCTAAGCAAAGGGGTTTTAATACTGTGAAGTAGTGGTTGTATATAAAAACAGTTTAAAAAGATGGAAAGTTAGCGATAATTTTTAATATTGTGATATTCAATATTGCGCAAAAGAGCTTTTTAATTTTGGTAGCTGTCATTACCTGTTTTTTATTCTTCACTGTAATTGGTTAACTGTAAATTAGTCTTTTTTTAAGTTTTTCGTTCTACCAATACACATCAAATTTCTTTTGCAGATTTTTGATTACTTTATTACAACAGTTAATATTTTAACCAAGCATTGTAGTGTAGTGGTTACAACATCTGATCGCCGCGCTACACTTTGAAAATCTAACTGTTGACTGAGAAAAGTTAACTCATTCTTTCATATCTTCCAACTCAATATATTTATTACTAATTTTGCTTGATGACTAAAGAAAAAAGATATCTCGTTAGGTGGACAACTAGGCCCGGAGGTGTGATCAGTGTTCTTGCTCTCGCTCGCCAATGCGCCAAATTGCGACACAATTCTTCATTTGGCGAGTCAATAAGCGATTCGATTCGCCAAATTGCTAGTGCTTAATTTTTGCTTTCTCTTTTTTTCTTTTTGTTTTTCATACATATGCATATATATTTAATATATAAATATTTTTAATATATTTGTAGTGGATAATTGAAATTAGATTAATAACAATAGCTGTCACAGTTATAAAAACTTGGGTTATTTTAGAACATATTGAAAATAAGGGAATACTTTAAAGAATTAAAGGCTTTTTTTCTTTTTTTTTTCTGCTACAAGGCGAATCTATTTTGCTAATACTTTTTTCATTTGGCGAATGTTTTTTATTTTTAATTAGCCAAATTACTAACATTCGTCAAATGTCAGCGAGAACACTGGGTGTGATGCATAGCACCTGTAGGCTTAGGTAAAGAAAGCAGTGATTCGCACTGTCGGCCAATGTCAATTATTTGGCCAGATGTAACAGACGTTGATGTAACTGTATGCAGTACTTCTGGAACAACATTGCAACCAAAATGTTATGCGTGTCTCTGTGAATACAATTTGCTTTCTATTATACAGAAAGAAACTTACAGTAAACCTCTACAACGCATATCAGTTTCGTAAAATACGAAACAATTTAATATGTGTATATATATTTTATTAATTAAAAGAAAACTTTAATACTCATCAGTGTACAATATCGATAAAAACAATACTAAGCACAAATAAAACATATTTACAACCAACGTTTGAACTCATTCTAACGAGTCATCTTTAGGAGATTGGCATTACCTTAATGAAGAAAAAAGTACCTATAACATGGCTGCACCCATTCAACTGATATTTATACTGTACCTAATTAGATCTGCGGTACTTGAATACCATCTTGTTTTGTAAATCCATGTTATTAATGCTAAGACCTCATCATATGTAGAACATTTGAAACTTCGACTGTAACACAGAGATAATTAATTAATCATTTTAATAGCGAGTTGCTATAGAATTTCTCCTGCTTAGCTATTTCACAATACAGTCACTTCCAAAAGTTAAGCACGAAGATGTGAAATGCAAAAAAAAACCCCAACAAATACTGCTTTGATTGACACAAAATTCGGCAGGAAAGTAGCATATATATTTATGCATAAAGCAAAACCAATAATTATCTACAGAGATGGAAACAATATTAAATTTTTATAAATTATAAGATAATGACATACTGGAAACTAAAGCAGAATTATGTATAAAGGGAAAATAAACAGCATAAAATGAAAAAAAGACATTAATAGGTTATGTGATCCTCCCTCATCTGTATATCAAGTTTACACCTTGTGACCATGTTTTCAATTAAGTGGTCAACCAGCACAGAATTAAGCAATCGTCATTCCTCTTGTAGAGTAGTTTCCAGCTCAATAAGAGTAGCTGGAGGTGGGAAACGTAAACACATAGCACGGTCCAGAGCATCCCAAAGATTTTCAATGGGATTAAGGTCGGGCGAATACGCTGACCACTCCATACGCACAATCCCTTCACTCTCCATGTAGTCATCGACGATGCCAGCTCTATGGGGACGTGCGTTATTGTCCATTAAAACAAAAGTACCAACTGCTGCAGAGTACAATCTTACAATGAGTTCTAGGACTTCAACTCGATACCGGACGGCCATCACAGAACCCAGTTTAAAGATGTGCAGGTCAGTGCGGTATCCTAATGAAATCCTTACCCACACCATAATGCTTCCGAATCGGAATGCGTGATGTTCGGTGATGATTTGGGGCTGATTACGTGTTCCTTGTTCGCGGCATATCCTTAAACGCTTATCATCTGGCTGCTGAGCAAATCTTGACTCATCAGTAAACATTGCATTGCCCCAGTCAGACACAGTCCAACTAACATGTTCCTGGCACCACTTTAATCGTGCCCCTCTTGATTGGACGGAGAGAGGAACACAAACTCGAGATACCCGGGCATACAGTCCACTCATATGTAATCTTCGGTGTACAGTAGCTGCAGATAGCGCCTTATCAATGTACGCTGTAACCATAGATGTTACACGTGTGAAGGTCGTTCTTGCTTGACTACAATAGCAATATATCGATCTTCCGCGGGGGTTGCAACCCTTGGGCGACAGACTACGGGCCTTCGGAGAACTGTCTGTGTGGTTTGGAATTGTTTCCTAAAACATGAAATCAGAGAATGATGAACGCCTAAGAAAAGAGCAACATCTGTGATCGACTCTCCTGCTTCAATGCGCCCCACAGCACGCCAGCGCTCAGAATCTTCCATTCGTCTTCTGGAAGTCATAGAAACACGTATCTCTACAAAAGAAATTGTAAGAAAGTTTTAAACACTTTTTATCAGCACTTACAATCAACTTCTGTAACCCTTCATAAAGCTGGCTTCTTATAAGACTACACTTTTTGCTTATTCCTTGACATGAAAGCGGAACTGGCTGTTACCTAACATATTTGCGTACTTCCATCTACCTCTGAAGCGATTTGCATCCTCTTCAATTCTGATTGGCTTGATGAAATTGCATTTTCCTCTCCGTGCTTAACTTTTAGAAGTGAGTATACATAATAAAGCTTAGAATGACAGAATCCGATTGTTCAATTCTTGAGTTCACATATTTTGTTGGTGATACAAACATCCGGTATATGCCTGAGCTTCATATATGAAAATCCAAACTAAAACATATTTTTAAGCCGCTTTTAATTTATTATTTGTGTGTGTATGTGCCTATTGTAAATCAAAGAGTCTTCCTAATGATCGACATAAAATAATTGACATCTTCATATATATTTTTTCTTTTTTGAAAGTGTGGAAAGTGCAAACTCTTATTAACTTAGTAATTATGAAAGTATGTTTGTATTTGATCAAATATAATTATTTCTCTTAGGATTTTTATATTTTGAGAATAAAGTACTAAATATTTTTTATTCAATATCTTCGTAATTAGATTTGTTTAGTACTTTTGAATTTAATTGAATGTATAACATTTCAGATATTAGTATTTTAAATTTATGGACTTATCGGAAAAACGTCAAGATAACAGAAGTTAAACTAGTTCATGTTCTATCACCCACATACATCCCACATATCTTTATTTATAATTATACTTTTAACCTGAGGAATAATCGATGAAAGTCTGACAATATTTTCCTAAATTTCGACATTTCTAAAATAACCTACCTTGGGATTTAAATGATTTTCTGATAATCAATACTGGCAAATGTTTTGCATATTATAAACAGTCTTAATTAGATAAATATTTTCCAAATATCTACTGTAAAAACCTTTAATTATGAAAAATATTTTAACATTAATATATGATGCATGTATCTGTTGAGTATTACAGTATGACACTGAAGACTAATTTCGTTCATCGTAATTAGATAAAAGAGACGCTACAAAATATGTGAGAAGTTTATTTGTTCATTTGTGCTTATGACAGCCAAATGTCAATACGACGGATATAGGCCTTAAAAGGGGAATTTTCTCCATGAAGATCTTTCTAAGGGAACCTAACGCGTATTTACGCAAGGAAGTCCAAGGTTTGAAGAAAATCACGGAAAACTCCTAACAATATGGTCGACTGCCGCAATTTGGGTAAATATGTGAGAAGAAATTTCATATTTGATATTTTTAATTAAGCATGAATAAATGTTTTAAAAAGACATCAATCACGTATTCAAACCATGTATTAAATGTGGACAAATACTAATTAAAAATTTATTTTTTTTTAAATTGAGATATAAGAATTGTTGAAAACAGCTAAAAACAGTACACATAAATAGTAAGTCACCAGAGCAACTTATTTCACATCTATTTAATTTTATATTTGTAATGTGTTTGAATAATTCTTAATTATTAAGATTTTTTTAACATTACATATCTTATTTTGTAATAAATATACATTACTTTTTGGATTTTGGCGCAAAATTTAATTGTGTAGTAAAATAAAGTATTATATCTTTCCTAAAATACATTAAAATCGATTATAAGTCTTTCGGTAAGTCATAATGGTTTTACTTAAAGCATTCACAGATTATTAAGGAAAAGTAATAAATGACCGAACAAGAATGCAGCCTTATAATATTCAATATATATTGAGTGGGTAGCAGTCACAGCATACGTAATACAGTTTCAAAAATGGCGATGGCGTTTCAAAAATGCATGATAGAGGAGCAGCGTGCTGTAGTCAAATTATTGATTTTAGGAAATGTTTCATGTTTATGAAGAGAACTGTGCATCACGTAAAGAACTGCAAACCTGGGTTGAGGTATATTCATTTTGCATTAATTTTCAATCTTCAAACCATTTGTATTTGTAGACGACGTTCAACATGAAGTCCTATAGTGGATAAGACAGCAACTCAAACAATTATATGCAATTAGAAATGGGGCTGTGATAAAACGGTAGCAGAATGCATGAATTCTGTGTGAGATTATGTGCAAAGAAAAAACTGTTTCCGAGTAATTATCATGTTAAATTATTTTGATTACCTTTTGTGTCTTACTTAATTAATTTCTCTCACATAAGTAAATTATTCCAAAATCATTGCGAACCTATCAGTTTTCAAACTCAAATCTCAAGCTCGATTTTATACGATTGGTTTTTGTTATTTTCACAGTTTCTTGAAGCTAAATTTTAAAGTTTTTAAATGTATTATCATTGCTATATGTGAAAGTTATTCTTTTCTTTTTTTCCTTCAGTATTTATCACATTCTAAAGAAAAATGTTCCTTTTTATTGAATGATGGAGGAAAAAGACTACTTATCAACTATATGTGCACATATATGTAAGAATTGTGCGTTTTACTTATAAAGAGGTTTTGAATATTTCGGATTTAACATGGATTTTATTTAAAATATATATCAGAGAAATTTTAGATTTTATTTCGTACGCTTAATTAACTACGAAAAGCTTACAAGATTGAATCATAACTATTCAATTTTATTATACTTCCTACAAAATTTATTAAATTTAGCAAATTATGACACGTTAGGATAAAGTCAATGATGAATACATATTAAAAATAACTTGCAGCTAATCAGTTTGTTTCCAATGCTTAGTTCATTCACTTTGTTGTACTTTATTATACCAAAACAATTAGAATTATGCAACATGCATATAATAAATTTAATTAAACTTCGACTACAACACATTATTTAGAATTTAAATAATCATTGTGTCAGTTTTTTGACGTTAATGAGCGTATTACTAAATAATATCACTCTTTATTTAATTTATTTTTTTTTTTATTCATTACATTTATATGAAAATCATGTTCTACTTATTTAGGTTACAGAAACATTTTTCTTATGTGGACCATTATTATCCAGAATGCGCCTTGTTATTCATAACCAATTATATAAAAGGATCCATTGTATAAAATACATACGAATATTTCTTTTGTATACCAGATTGAGATCACCTAACTACAAATTTATAAAGGAACAAAAGACGTTCTTCCTATTTATATTCCATGACTGAGCAAGGAGACGAATTACAGTGGGAAGTTTAATAATTCAATGATTATACAGTACAGGAGAGGTTCCCACATGGACTTTCTCTGAAAAGAAAAAAAAACTGAGGAAGTGTGTTGGATGCCTCTGCTGGAGTGTTTTGGAACAATTCTGGATCTTTGATCGATAGATTTGCAAATGAACTCGTCCATTTGAAATGATTTACTCTTACGTGTAGAAATGTATATGCGAAAGAAGATACCTGGGTGGCTGCCTGATAAGCCCTGCTAAGTTCGATTAAGTGAGAAGGGGAAAGAGTGCAGTTTAATAATGCTATTCAGTACGTAGGCTTTATTTCAACACATAACTTTGTATCAGACACGATGTGCTATATCCGAGCCTATGATTGTAATTAATGTTTTATATGTAAATAATATGTAAATAAATTATATTTCAATAATCACCAAATATGTTAGAAAGTTTTACCCTTATCACATTGTGTCCGATATCACAAATAATATATCTGATATGTATCTAAGTTTATGTATTTTTCCCCGATTTCCGCCATAGCTCAATTTTGAGATTTAATGCACGGATTTTCACCAAACATCGGATTCAGTTAGTCCTTGACATAAACTGACGTTTACCAAATTTTCGGGTAATTGGGCCAACAGATGCTATGCCGCACTTTTTGCAATTTCCGCAATAAATCTATGTCTAGAAATAATGGACGGTTGTTCATAAAACTTTAGAATAAGTTATTCCTTATGACTTGGTGTCTACATTTTGGTGTAAATCGCAAAAGATCGCACTGCTGTGCTTTTTTTTTTTTTTTTTTTTTTTTTTTTTTTTTTGACAATTTACGCTACAGTCGTATTTTAAGAACTAACTTTTCATCAAAATTTAGATTCAGTTAGATGTTGACATAAGGTGTTGCATATTAAGTTTTCGTTTAAATCATCCAACAAGTGGCACTGCTATGCTGCATTTTGTATGATTTGTATACGGTAATTTAGCGATAATCACATGTCAAGAAATAATGCAAGGAATTTCATATCATGAGAATTCCCATTATGGGCATGGATTGCCATTTAATTTTGGCACTCTGATACCGATTTTTGAAATATTAACATGAATGAGATAGAAGTAAATTTTTGGGAAGCCATATCCGATTAATTTTTGTACGGATTAGGTCAGTCAATAATAATGATTTTATTATGAACTGTGTCGAGTTTGGGACTGAATATTTCACTCCATGCACGTCAAGGAAGAAAAAAACATTTCCCGTTTCAGGATGAAAAACTATGTTAGGACCCAGTCGGTCTGTAAGATATGTGTGTGAAAATTTTGAAGTATTACAGTATTTCATTATATTAGTGGTGTCATTTAAAATTGAAAATTGTTTTGAAATAGTTTAATTTCATTTCACAAATAAAGAGATAGATCTAATTTTTAATTCATTATATTCTAAAAGAGGCTCTTTAAAGTGTTTAATTAAAACTGAAAATTCCTCTTATTTTTAATTACCCAACCCGAAACATGTAATCACATCCTCGTTTTCACGAAAACATTTACTGTTAACTGTAATCTTTTATGCATAATTATCTTAATTTTCACAAGCTGTTTTCTTTTTTGGAAATTAATTAGACTTACATGAAAGATAATGGAAAATGATCCATGTTTTTTATATGCATAATTAACATATCAACCGAACTTCTTTTTTATTACTTTATTTTATCATACAATCGAATTATTTAAAATTTCCCTTCATTTTGTGAAATAAGATACAAAGCAACTTTGCATTTAAATGTTTTTCTATCATGTCTTTTTTAATTCTTAATTTCTTTAAACTGAAACAACAAAACAAATAACTCCGTAAATCTAATTACGATACATTGAAAATTAAAATTATTTCTTTTTTCGTTATCAGGAACTTGCAAATTAAAATGTAATATTTGTTAGGTTTTCCTTGCCATCTTTCACTTCTAGATAAAATTGAAAATTAATTTTTAATTATAAGAAAGCGTAATTTTTGTTTTTGTTTGATTAAGTATATGTGTTCTTACACAAAATATAGTAAGAATGAAAAAAAAAATACATTTGCTTCTATGTGTTTAAAACTTTTAGACGACATGAATAAATATATGTCGAATGAATCAGTGAAAATAATTATTTTTATGATTCGTTTCAAGAAAGGTAACACGTAATTGTAAAGATAATTTAATTTAAAAAAGTAAAACTAGTCATTTATTTTCATGATTAACCCTTTTTATGATTTTTAAAAATATATTTGTTATTTTCGAAAAGCAACGTAAATCGACATATAAAATTTTTCGTGATACCATTGATTTATTCAAAACATTTTAGAATCACCCTGCTACCCATAAAAGTTTTGTCACATACTGACTCATAGACAGACACTTCCTAAAAAAAAAACATCAAATCGTGTTCAGGAAATTCTAAAACGTATAAACTATCGAAACCCGGAAGTAGAGATTTTATTAATCGAATACTTTCTTCTTGTAATGATATAAAAAAGTAAAAATATCTGTAAAGTTACTAAACTTTTTTTTTAATAAACTCGGATTTTTAAAAATATTTATGTAACAATAACAGCAATAATTCCGGTTACAAATTCGGTTACATGAATTTTAGCAGTTACATATAAAGTTCTAGGAATCCCAGATTTCTAGAATAAAAGATTAGATCTTTAGCGATTTTATTTTTTCAGTGAGAATTTTTTTTTAACAACGGGGATTAAAATTTCCGGTTTTCATTAAAATGTAAAATAAATGTAGAAGCGTTAAATATTCTGTTTTTATATATGGTGCATAGGTTTATTTCTTCATGTAACTACTCTGTAAAATATGTCTGTAATTCTAAAAATGCTAGTTAACAGAAATCTGTATGCTTATTAAAATTTCATATGTATATTGTACAGAAAAATATGTAAATCTACAAAATTGGTCTCGGTAAAGCTACAAATTTCTGCACCTGTACAAATAATTGTCTAAAATTACAGTAATATTACTGAAATTATGTCTTTTACTTCAGTTTTAGTTACATATTTTTTTTTGGCATCCCAGTTTCCTAAACGAGCCTTAGTAGCCTTACATTTTTTGTTTTGATTTTCTGTGCAAATTTGTATTTGTTATGAGAATTTTCGTGGTTCCTATTGCATGAAAAGTTTTAGGAATCCCAGTTTATTAGAAATATATATATATTTTTTTTACAGCGTATGCTATAATTTTACAAATAACTTCCACCCCTATTCATGCAGGTAGTGTAAATTTTAAATATGATGACGGGGTAGGTTTTAAAACAGCATGAGGGACATGTTTGCCAACATGTTATCTTTGGAAAATTTTCCCGCTTTAAAGTCACCTAGTCTTTTTCTCTGCTATTTCCACAATCAGATATTTGCAACTTGAAACTTGTGATTTACGGAGCGTATGATGATCGCTAAAAATGAGGGTAATTTTTGTATTCGGTAAGGAAAAAAAATCCATTAATAAAGTTAATAAACACAATTTATCACTGGTTCGCATTATTTTAAATACTTTTACTTTGAAACATGTTGGATGTAATTCATTGGAATTTCTTTGTGGTACCTCGCAAAATAAGTACAAATGGAAACCCATATATCTAAATAAAATGACATTGTTATCGAATTTACGCCAGTAAGAAATATTTAACCTTTATAGGATATCTGAAATTTAGATAATTCTCAAGTATAAATTTTGAATTGGAAAAACATACATACTATCATTGCACGTTAAATAAAAACTTATAAAAATAAAATACTTTTTTATAGAAGAAATCATGAAAATAATGCCCTTAAGTCCTCAGAAAATGAATGTTACAATATACAATAAGTTTAACTAATTTAACCAATAAGAAACAAAATTATTAAAAAAAAAAAAAATATGTGTGCCACTCGGGGACTGCCGCGGTAAAGCTATTGCATAGCATTTTTTATCAACTTATGCAAAAATACCGCGTCAATGTCTGCTGAAGTCTATCGAAGGATACCTTCCCGAAGTCTGCCAAACTGAAACTTCGTTAGCCGGATTGTTAGGAATTTTTCTCGTTGCGGAATTCTTAAATTCGGTCGCCGCGCTCAAAGCCCGCGATAAAAGCTATGCAATAGCTTAATAAATTACCAAACAAAATTTGGTCGCGCTACGAAAATTAGATCGCGAGTTATAAGCATTTTAAATTTTTCGACCCTCACGGTGGGGGGTCTCCTGTCACCAAAAATTAACACTGTCTCATAAAAAATTACCAAACAAAATTTGGCCGCGCTACGAAAATTAGATCGCGAGTTATAAGCATTTTAAATTTTTCGACTCTCACCGTGGTGGGGGTCTCCTGTCACCAAAAATTAACACTGTCTTATAATAAATTACCAAACAATATTTTGCCAAGCTACCAAAATTTGATCGCAAGTTATAAGCATTTTTAATTTTTCGACCCTCGCCGTGGGGTGTCTTCTGTCACCAACAATTAACAATGTCTCATAATAAATTACCAAACAAAATTTGGCCGCGCTACGAAAATTAGATCGCGAGTTATGAGCATTTTAAATTTTTCGATCCTCACCGTGGGGTGTCTCCTGTCACCAGAAATTAACAATGTCTCATAATAAATTACCAAACAAAATTTGGCCGCGATACGAAAATTAGATCGCGAGTTATAAGCATTTCAAATTTTTCGACCCTCACCGTGGGGGTCTCCTGTCACCAAAAATTAACAGTCTCATATTAAATTACCAAACAAAATTTGGCCGCGCTACGAAAATTAGATCGTGAGTTATAAGCATTTTAAATTTTTCGACCCTCACAGTGGGGGGTCTCCTGTCACCAAAAATTAACAGTCTCAAAATAAATTACCAAACAAAATTTGGCCGCGCTACGAAAATTAGATCTCGAGATATAAGCATTTTAAATTTTTCGACCCTCACCGTGAGGGTCTCCTGTCACCAAAACTTAACACTCACTCATAATAAATGAATACACAAAATTTGGCCGCGCTACGAAAATTAGATCGTGAGTTATAAGCATTTTAAATTTTTCGACCCTCACCGTGGGGGTTCTCCTGTCACCAAAAATTAACAGTCTCAAAATAAATTACCAAACAAAATTTGGCCGCGCTACGAAAATTAGATCGCGAGTTATAAGCATTTTAAATTTTTCGACCCTCCCCGTGAGGGTCTCCTGTCACCAAAACTTAACACTGACTCATAATAAATGAATAAACAAAATTTGGCCGCGCTACGAAAATTAGATCGCGAGTTATAAACATTTTAAGTTTTTCTACCCTCATTGTGGGGGGTCTAATGTCTCCAAAAATTAACACTGTCTCATAATAAATTACCAAACAAAATTTGGCCGCGCTACGAAAATTAGATCGCGAGTTATAAGCATTTTAAATTTTTCGACCCTCACCGTGGGGGGTCTCCTGTCACCAAAAATTAACACTGCCTTATAATAAATTACCAAACAATATTTTGCCAAGCTACCAAAATTAGATCGCGAGTTATAAGCATTTTTAATTTTTCGACCCTCACCGTAGGGTGTCTTCTGTCACCAACAATTAACAATGTCTCATAATAAATTACCAAACAAAATTTGGCCGCGCTAGGAAAATTAGATCGCGAGTTATGAGCATTTCAAATTTTTCGATCCTCACCGTGGGGTGTCTCCTGTCACTAGAAATTAACAATGTCTCATAATAAATTACCAAACAAAATTTGGCCGCGCTACGAAAATTAGATCGCGAGTTATAAGCATTTTAAATTTTTCGACCCTCACCATGGGGGGGGGGGTCTTCTGTCACCAACAATTAACAATGTCTCGTAAAAAATTACCAAACAAAATTTGCCCGCGCTACGAAAATTAGATCGCGAGTTATAAGCATTTTAAATTTTTCGACCCTCACCGTGAGGGTCTCCTGTCACCAAAACTTAACACTGACTCATAATAAATGAATAAACAAAATTTGGCCGCGCTACGAAAATTAGATCGTGAGTTATAAGCATTTTAAATTTTTCGACCCTCACCATGGGGTCTCCTGTCACCAAAAATTAACACTGTCTCATAATAAATTACCAAACAAAATTTGGCCGCACTACGAAAATTAGATCGTGAGTTACAAGCATTTTTAATTTTTCGACCCTCACCGTGGGGGCTCTCCTGTCACCAAAAATTAACAGTCTCATATTAAATTACCAAACAAAATTTGGCCGCGCTACAAAAATTAGATCGTGAGTTATAAGCATTTAAAATTTTTCGACCCTCATCGTGGGGGGGTCTAATGTCCCCAAAAATTAACACTGCCTCATGATAAATTACCAAACAAAATTTGGCCGCGCTACAAAAATTAGATCGCGAGTTATAAGCATTTTAAATTTTTCGACCCTCACCTTGGAGGATCTCCTGTCACCAAAAATCAACACTGTCCCATAATAAATTACCAAACAAAATTTGGCCGCGCTACGAAAATTAGATCGCGAGTTATAAGCATTTTAAATTTTTCGACCCTCACCGTGGAGGGTCTCCTGTCTCCAAAAATTAACACTGTCTTATAATAAATTACCAAACAATATTTTGCCAAGCTACCAAAATTAGATCGCGAGTTATAAGTATTTTTAATTTTTCGACCCTCACCGTGGGGTGTCTTCTGTCACCAACAATCAACACTGTCCCATAATAAATAACGAAACAAAATTTGGCCGCGCTACGAAAATTAGATCGCGAGTTATGAGCATTTTAAATTTTTCGATCCTCACCGTCTGGGGTCTCCTGTCACCAAAAATTAACACTGTCTCCTAATAAATTACCAAACAAGTTTGGCCGCGCTACGAAGATTAGATCGCGAGTTATAAGCGTTTTAAATTTTTCGACCCTCACCGTGGGGTGTATCCTGTCACCAGAAATTAACAATGTCTCATAATAAATTTCCAAACAAAGTTTGGCCGCGCTACGAAAGTTAGATCGCGAGTTATAAGCATTTTAAATTTTTCGACCCTCACGGTGGGTGGGGGTCTTTTGTCACCAAAATAAACACTGTCTCATAATAAATTACCAAACAAAATTTGGCCGCGCTATGAAAATTAGATCATAAGAAACATAAGTTTGAAACTTGATATTCTAATATCTGAAAAATACCGCGTCAATGTCTGCCGAAGTCTACCGAAGGATACCGTTCCGAAGTTTTCCGAAAGGAAACGACGTTAGCCGAGTGTTAGGTTTTTTCGTTACCGATGTGTTAGGATTTTTCGCGTTACGGAATTTTTGGATTCGGTCACCGCGCTGAAAGCCCGCGATAAAAGCTATGCAATAGCTTAATAATTTAATTACACTTGTTGTATGACATATTTCTAAGCAAATGTGGACGTAGAATAATTCATCGAATACTTTAGGCACTTTGAATGCGACCCCTTGAAGCATGGTGATCTCATCATTGCTTAGATTCAGAGAAATTGTATAAGTCATGTATTTAAAACTTCTATAAGTATGTAATTTATAGTTTTAGGTGAACTGGATTTTTTTGTGTATCTTTTTATTTTCACCAGCTATTTTTTTAAATGACACTTATAGAACCGACACACTGTATAACAGTTATTTTTATTAACTTTCAAGAAATGTTTTTATTGATCCAAAATGTTATTATTATTATTATTATTATTATTTTACCTTATTAAAGCATTTTTGTTACTGGAACTTTATGTCTTTGACTAACGGTTTAGGAAATAGCCAATGAACATCGTTGAGAGTGGCAGTGAGTGTTACAGAGAGTGAGATAATAATGATAGAGTGTTTATTATAGAATATGATGTTTAACTAATACCTTTAATATTACAATAACAAATAAGAAAGATACACATCACATCTTTTCACTGATTGAATGGCTATAGAACATTTTCAATAAATCAAAACATATTATAAAGTTGCGGAATTATACATATTAAACATATTTTGCTATGCTAAATTTATTTATGCCATAAACCTATTATATTTTATTGCATTTAAAACAAAATAGGATACATTTTATTAATAAACTACATCAATAATATTTTTTTTTTAAATCTGTTACAAATAAAAAATATAAACTCATGTTTTTTTTTTTAAGTTTTTGGTGTTATCAATGCCTATTTATTCATGTGGAATTTAAATATGCATAATAAAACATTTGAGTATATGAATATTTTTATACTTTATCATATTTTAATGTTTTGAAAATTTGAATGTATCAAAATTATTGTATTTATACTGTTATTTTTGCTAAGTGTAACCTCTAATAATCATTTTTCATGATTTATCTGATTTTTTCCATGAGTATTTTCTTCATTAATAATATAAATTCGAATTTTAGAATTATATTTTAGTTTAGTTGAGTTCTTTGTAAAGGTGATTTTTGTATAAAGAATATTTAATGTATTCATTGTCTAACGAAAAAAAGGGATATTTTATACAAAGCGATAAAGAAATTTATCACTATTTACAATATTAAACAAATTATTAATTGATATATAAAGGGCATAATTGCTTCAAAAAATCTTTAGTCAATATTTATATTGACTTTAACCAAACAAGTTTAAGTTATCAGTTTGCTTTTACAAAATAACGGAGATGTAAAAGGTCTTTAAATAAATCTCTTCTTTGCCCTTCTGTTTTATTAAGATAAACTCAAGACTGCCGTTTTTTCTTTTTACACTTAACGTAAATTTAATATTCTCTTTACAAATATTTACATGAAATATTAATTGCGCTCTTTTTGAAAACGAGTAATAAATTTACGATACAATATTTATGTTCATTCTTTACTTGAAGACGTTTACCGTGTTCACAAAGTAAATATTGATAAAAAAGTTTCTGCGAAATTACAGTGAATTTACGAGTAATCAAATATCTTAAGTCTTATATAAAATTACAGAGACTAGAGAAACCGAGATTCTGTTAAATAACAGAGAGATTATTCTGTAAACGTATAAAATGATGGTGAAAATTAACATGGTTAAAAATAAGTAAGACTCAGTAAATTTGTTTTAAATGATATAAATTTGATTTAATTTTCAAAATTAGTGAATCACTCAAACTTCAGTGATCACAAATATTTTGTATTTTTCGAGAAAATTATAGTTGTTGCGTCATTTAATTCTTACACAATGCATTTTATACTTCCTGAGGTTTGAACCTGAGACCTCTCGTCAGCGAGTGAACGCATAATTTCATGAGCTATAGAAGCTGTTGTTGTCACCCACAAAGTATGTCTTTATGAATCTGCAGGCGTAGCGGTGATTGAACTGCAATGTGTTTTTTGATAAAAATCCCCACTAACAACCAGGGGATTTTTTTTCCTTTTCTAAATTATTTTAAACATAAATAAAGAAATAAAGATTAAAAAAAAAAGATTTTTAAATATATAAATGAAAATCTTTCCAGTATAACTAGATATAAGATAAAGAAAATTTATGTAACATGATGCCCAAGGAACTCAATTAAATGCATTTAACCGAGAGCTAGTGTAAATTTATTGACAATCTCGCGTTTTTTGGTTTACAGAAAATTTTAACTATGAACTTTTTAATGATTATTTACATAGCTTTCTTTTTCTACAATATATATACTTTATATGGCCAAAGGTGACCGGTCAGATGCGAGTTTAGATGTTTTGATCGATATCTAGAAAAATATACGGGAAATTGTCTTGAAACTCCAGATGTGTTAACATAACAGTGTCTAATTTTAAATGAAGTATATAACATTTGCTTAGAGAACTAGCTACATAATAAAATCAACCTTTATTTTGTCTTTTCAACAGCAACATATAATTCTGACTAAATAAGTGAACTTTACTTGTAGAAAATTAAAGATTGGATGTTGCTTGTTTTAAATATTATTTCAAAATTTGGTAATCATTAAACGGATATAAGATGTACGTATAAAATATTTTAATATTAAGTAATGAGTAAGTTTTAGAATATTAAGTAATGTAAGACTTAAAAAGCTTCGCTATTCTGATTTATGTATTGAGTTTTTCCGTGTAAAAAGAAGATTTAAAGTGTATTGAAACGCACCATTATAAAGTAGTTTAAAGTGCAACTTCTCATTTTATTTATTTATGAATTTTGCTGCCGAAATTCTACTCCCTATGTAATTATATAGTTAATAATAATATTTAAATGCATTAATTTTACCTATGTAATTTTACAAAACAGCATAGCTATAGTTTTATACAATTAATTTTGTAAAATGTATATATTTCTGTTGCATTCCAATAGTAATTTGTGTGCATTTGCGCTCTACCCCCATGCTTCTCGCTGATAAAAGGACATTTATATCTTTATAGAATTGAGAAAAACAATTTATGGCATAAAAAATTAAAGATCGCATGTTGTTTCTCTTCAATATTATTTCAAAATTTGGCTCTGTATTAAACAGCTATAAGAAATATATGTTTTAAATTATTAGATTATTAAGCAATATTATACTTTTAGAGAGAGTTATTCACATTTATACATCTAATATTTCCTTGTCTAAAAAGTGTATTATAAAGTGCTTTCAAAAGTGGACCAATGACGTATGCTTAAAGTGCAATTTTTTTAGATAAGTTTAAGCATTAATATAACAAATCTTTATCACTCAATATAGGAAAGCATTTCACTGTAGCCATTCAATATAATTTTCTATTATTTTTATTCTCTTGTAACCTTAAAACAAGTGTACTTATATTGAACTTATATCTTACAAGAGGGGATATAAATGTTAGTTACATTTATAGAGAAAACAATTTTAATACATTTTATTCATACAGAAAAATGTTACATTAAATTACATATTAGGTAACAGCATAATACATCGTCATAGTTTAGTGAAGCATAACATGGTGCAAATATTTGTAACTAAAAAAGTAATTTAATTTAAATCTAATATTAAAATAATTTAACCATAATCAATTTAATACAGATTTAATGGTATGGAATAATCAAACTATTCTGTTACTGATTAAACATCTCACGAAATAAATCATTTCAGCCGCAACCATTGTTATGTTTAATGGTATGTATGCCAGAACAATTAATAGGAGTACACTTGAGTTTCAAATATATGTATATATATATATATATGCAGGGTGTTTCTAAATTCACGGTAAAAACTTTACGGGATGACAGTACACATCAAGACAAACAATAATAAATAGGAAACAAAGGGTCCCAAATGTGTTCCAAAAGAGATAGGCGCCATTAAAGTTTAGGGTCCAAAAATTCAAATGATTATAAAAAAAAACAGAAAAATTGGTCGATTCGTTTGCGGTTTTCACTAAAACTATTCTTTATGTGAGTATTGTCTTGAAAATAAATTATAAAGATAAATTTCAAAAAATGCCAATAGATTGCGTTTTAGACTTTGGAGTACCGAACAACTATTTTTTACTGTTATTTTTTGCATCGGATTAAATTTTTTTAGAAGCTTAGAAATAAACTTAAATTTTGAGCTCGGAATCTAAATCGTTGGGAGTGGTTAAGTAGCGCAAACTGAATGGTGGGGGGAGATTAAAATTTCAAATGATTATAAAAAACGGAAAAATTGGTCAATTGATTTTCGATTTTCACTAAAATTATTCCTTATGTCAGTATTATCGTGAAAATAAATTATAAAGATATAATAAAAAAAATCCGATAGAGGGCGCTTTAGACTTTGGAGTAACGTACAACTATTTTATAATCGTTATTTTTTTAATCTCATAATTTTTTTTAGAAGCTTAGACATAAACTTAAATTTTGAGATGAAAATCTGAACCGTTGGGAGTGGATAAGTAGCACAAACTGAACTGTGTTCAATGGGGGTGGGGAGGTTCAAATTTCAAATGATTATAAAAAACGGAAAAATTGGTCGATTCGTTTGCAGTTTTCGTTTAAACTATTCTTTATATCAATATTTCATTGAAAATATATTTTAAAGATTAATTTCAAAAAATACCGTTTGAGAGCGCCTTAAACTTTACAGTAACCAACAACTATTTTTAACCTTTATTTTTTGTATCTAATTAAATGCTTGCAAATGTTTAGATTTAAATTTTGAGCTCAAATTCTATATCGATGGTTAAGAGCGCAAACTGAACTGTGTTCAGGAGTTAAAATGTTACCCTCCCCACCCCTTGCACACATTTCAATTTTCCGCTACTAAATTACTCACAACGATGCCAATTTTGAGCTCAAAATGTAAGTTTGAACTTTTACAAGCATTTAATTTGATACAAAAAATAACGGTTCAAAATAGTTGTTGGTTACTCTAAAGTTTAAGGCGCCCTCTAACGGTATTTTTTGAAATTAATCTTTAAAGTTTATTTTCAAAGAAATATTGACATAAAGAATAGTTTTAGCAAAAACTGCAAACGAATCGACCAATTTTTCCGTTTTTTATAATCATTTGAAATTTGAACCTCTCCACCCCCATTGAACAAAGTTCAGTTTGCGCTACTTAACCACTTCCAATGATTCAGATTTTCATCTAAAAATTTAAGTTTATGTCTAAGCTTCTAAAAAAATTTTATAAGATGCAAAAAATAACGGTAAAAAATAGTTTTACGTTACTCGAAAGTCTATAGCGCCCTCTATCGGCATTTTTTAAATTTTATCTTTGTAATTTATTTTCAAAATAATACTGACATAAAGAATAATTTTACTGAAAATCACAAATCAATTGACCAATTTTTCCGTTTTTTATAATCATTTGGAATTTGAACCTCCCTCCACAGTTCTGTTAGGACTGCTTAACCACTCCCAACAACTTAGATTTTGAGCTCAAAATTTCAGTTTATGTCTAAGCTTCTAAAAAAATTAATGAGTTGCAAAAAATAACGGTAAAAAATAGTTGTTCGTTACTCTAAAGTTGAAAGCGCCCTCTATCGGAATTTTTTGAAAATTATCTGTATAACTTTTTTTTCTAGATAATACTGGCATAAAGAATAGTTTTAGTCAAAACCGCAAACGAATCGACCAATTTTTCTGCTTTTTATAATCATTTCATTTTTTGGACCCTAAACTTTAATGGTGCCTATCTCCTTCGGAAGACGTTTGGTTCCCTCAGTTTCCTATTTAATATTGTTTGTCTTGATGTGTACTATCACCCCTTAAAGTTTGTACCATGAATTTAGAAACACCCTGTATATATATATATATATATATATATATATATATATATATATATATATATATATATATATATATATATAATCTGTGATTAAATAGCGCAAACTGAACTGTGTTCAGTGGCAGTGGGTAGGTTCAAATTTCAAATGGTTATAAAAAACAGAAAAATTGGTTAATTGATTTGCGGTTTTCACTAAAATTATTCTTTATGTCAGTATCATCTTGAAAATAAATTATAAATATAAATTTCAAAAAATGTCGATAGAGGGCGCTTTAGACTTTGGAGTAACGTACAACTATTTCTTACCGTTATTTTTTGTATCTCATTAATTTTTTTTAGAAGCTTAGACATAAACTTAAATTTTGAGCTGAAAATCTAAATCGTTGTAAATGGTTAAGTAGCGCAAACTGAACTGTGTTCAATGGAGGTGAGGAGGTTCAAATTTCAAATGATTATAAAAAACTGGATAATTGCTCGATTCCTTTGCGGTTTTCTCTAAAACCCATTCTTTATGTCAGTGTTTCCTTGAAAATAAATTTTAAAGATAAATTTCAAAAAATTCCGTTAGAGGGCGCCTTAAACTTTAGAGTAGCCAACAACTATTTTTAACTGCTATTATTTTTTTTTTATCTAAATAAATGTTTTAAAAGCTTACTCTTAAATTTTGAGCTCAAAATCTAAATCGTTGTAAGTAATTAAGAAGCGAAAAATTTAACTGTGCTCGTAGAGTGGGCAGGGTAACATTTCAACTCCTGAACACAGTTCAGTTTGCCCTTCTTAACCCCTCCCAACGATTCAGAATTTGAGCTCAAAATTTAAGTCTAAGCTTTTGCAAGCATTTAACTGGATACAAAAAATAACAGTTAAAAATTGTTTTTGGTTACTCTAAAGTTTAAGGCGCCCTCTAACGGAATTTTTTTAATTTATCTTTAAAATTTATTTTCATGGAAATACTGACATAAAGAATGGTTTTAGAGAAAACCGCAAGCAAATCGACCAATTTCTCTGTTTTGTATAATCATTGAAATTTGAAGCTTCCCACCCCCATTGAACACAGTTCATTTAGCGCTATTTAGCCACTCTCATCAATTCAGATTTTCAGCACAAAATTTAAGTTTATGTCTAAGCTTCAAAAAAGTTTAATGAGATGTAAAAAATAACGGTAAAAATAGTTGTACGTTACTCCAAAGTCTAAAGCGCACTCTATCGACTTTTTTTTTTAAATTTATATTTATAATTTATTTTCAAGACAATATTGACATAAAGAATAGTTTTAGTGAAAACCGTTAATCAATTGACCAATTATTCTGTTTTTTTTATAATCATTTGAAATTTGAACCTACCCACTCCCATTGAACACAGTTCGGTTCGCGCTACTTAACCACAGATTTTGAGCTCAAAATTTAAGTTTATGTCTAAACTTCTAAAAAATTTAATCCGATGCAAAAAATGACAGTAAAAAATAGTTGTACGTTACTCGATAGTCTAAAACACCCTCTATCGGCATTTTTTGAAATTTAACTTAATAATTTATTTTCAGGACAATACTGACATAAAGAATATTTTTCGTGAAAACCGCAAACGAATCGACCAATTTTTCCGTTTTTTATAATCATTTCAAATTTTGGACCCTAAACTTTGATGGCGCCTATCTCCTTCGGAAGACGTTTGGGACCCTTAGTTTCCCATTTATTATTATGTGTTTTGATCTGTACTATCACCCCTTAAAGTTTTGCCCAGTAGTTTAGATACACCCTGTATATATATATATATATATATTAATACATGATTAAAGAAAAGTAATTAATTGAAATATATGTTAAATAAGAGATTGTTTATCATCGAAATATCTCAATTTGATTCCTAGTTGTAGTTGATATGCTTTATAAATATTATTTTTTACTTACATTTAATTTTTATGCTTTTGAGGAATTATAAATTTAATACTTCTCTTTACTGAGTTTCTATAAACATAGACTTGATTATATCTCAAAAATAGAGCTATTCAAAACTAAGCAAGAATGAAATATTTTCAGATAAATTAAAGAATGATACTCTTCAGTTAAATACAATGACCATTCAAATGTAAACTCATATCTATTACTAACACGGGATGAAAAGTATGGGGATTAAGTATTAATTGTATATTAAAATAAAACGGAAGCTCTGTGCACAATCCAATTATTGATCAGATCACTAAACTTAAATTTTTAATCGATGTCAAGTAAATTAGGCAGAACTGACAGCTAACGAACTTTTTAAAGAGAAAACGCTAAACACACCTCTATTTTGTTCATATTTATCGTATAATATCCGTACGACTTTCTTAAGAAACAAGATAGTGACAAGTACAAGGGTACAATTCGAATGAAAAATTATAAGAAGAATGCGTAAGTACCTTAAACAATGCTCAACTTTGCTTTTCTTGCAAATGTATGACTGATGAAGAACTATGTCAAGAATTAATATAATATAGCATACGAATAGCCGTTTACTGCTAATTACTGGACAGTAGGGTGGAGCGAAAAAAAATTTTTTTTGAAAATCAAAAACGGGTAGGTGCCAAAAGTTGCCTTTATACTAGTACATCAACTGCGTGAAATTTTATCGCTGAAAAAAAATGGCTTGAGTCTGCGCTTTTGCTCCAAAAATCGAAATTTTGGGTAAAATTTGTCATTTTTTGGCATGTTTTCAAAAAAGTAAAAAAAATCCTACAGAGCTGGTTAGTATTTAAAAGTGTTGCTTAGACCTTTATATTTATCTGCTTAACATATTTAAACTATAAAACAATATCTGTAGTCTGTATAATTGGAGCAATTCTGACAACTTTTTGTGAAAAATCAGCGTTAATATCTCTATTGGAGCATACAACGAAATGTTCTTTTGAATACATTTCTTACCTAGCTGCTTTCAAAACTACTGTGTATATAACTCATAGAGGTGGTTGCATTATCCCACCTGTCTCACCACCCAATCATCTAGGCCCAGTGTTTTATTTATGTATTGAATTGTTATTTTTTTCCCGAAGACGAGTATAAGTTTTCTATATATCAAAGTAATTTATCTCTTCTTTGTATTCATAGACTTTGGATGATTTGAATCATGCTGGTGTGACCTGCTGCACGTATATTTTTATACCATGTATAACAGAAGAGAAGCTGAGTAATGTATTGGGTATGTTCTTAATTGAACCTAGTCAGCAGTCTATTACCTTCATTAAAATTTCATGCAATTAGTACATTATGATTGGAAGTTCTGTTATCACAGCATTCTTTCAATCAATTACATTTTATATGCAATGATTTGCCTAAAAATTGATTGTATGAATTCAGTTTCTAGTATGCCATCATTTATTGAACCTATTACATTGAATATATGCTGAGAAGTTAGCTGTTTAATATTATGACGATCGTCACAGAGGATTGCAAACAAAATTTGCGTGTAAAACAACAATATTTCTAAAGAAGTTTTAGTATGCTTTATGTCGTTTCCTGTGTTGTTCCGTAGTCTAGTAATTTCTAATAAGATTTTAGATCTATTATTTAGGTGTGTAGTACATTTGGTATAAACTTGGATTATAGATTTGGTGAGTGAACATATAGACGCTGATTGCCAATCTGTGCTTATATAAAGCGGAAAATTTTATTAATTTTATGAGCTGTCTTTTCTGTGAGATGTTTTCTAAATTTCTATTCCCCATTCTTTGAGAAATAGCTTTCCTTATGAATTAGCTTTGCAATCTCCGACAGAAATTTCTAGTCTGTTCTGAGTATCTTTTTCTCAATTTGAGAAAATAATTTCTCTATTTTATAAAAAAAAATTGCAATAGGAAGTGAATATTACGTAGACAAAGATTTTCCTTATTGATCCAGTGAATCCATGTAGCTTAGAACGTTTTATATCGACTTCTCTAATAATTGACGCAGAGGAAATTCACTGGAGTTGAAGTAGCGAATGATTCAATATCATATAGACAATTCTAAGCTTACCCCATGCAAAATGGTTCACAGTGACAAATAAAATTCTCCTAATTTTAAATGAGCACTTATAGTCGATATACGTCCATTCCCTCATAAAGCACAATGCATTATAAGTTTACGCCCAGGACATTTCACCATCAAATGTTGTCCACTCATAAAAAAGGGGATCTAAAAGTTAATAGGAAATTAACTGGATACGAAAACACTTAGAAAACGGCATAAAACTAATGCAAAAAAAAGTTATTTACAACAGCGGTTGCTTTACACATGGAGAACAAATTTTCATTGCAATTCTCGCTGACGATCACCATCACATTAAACAGCTCGCTTCTCAACATATAAAAAATGCAAAAGTAGAATAAATGATGGCATACTTATAGTTGAAATATCTGAAATCATATTTGAAGCAAATCATTACTTAAAAAAATACAATTGACTGAAAAAATGTCGTGGTACAGAACTTTTAATCATTATTCATCAACTGAATGTAAGTTTGATAAATATAATAGATGGCCGAATAGATCCCTTTAATAATATTCCCGTGCATTATTCTGCTTGTCATTTTTTTTGTATAAACTGTAAAAATATACATGAAGATAGTTACAGCAGCATGTGGATGCAAAGAACTGATAAACAAGGTGGAAGCATCGAAAACATGCCAAATTTTTATAAAGAAAATCACAAATCAATGTATAAATAAATCAATGAACTAAGATGATCGAATAGTTGGGACGGATGGTATAGGAAATATAGCCACCTCCACGACGCATGTCCAAGGTAGTTTTGAAAACAAGAGCTGTATTAAAAACAACAATTCGTTATATGACCCAATAGAGTTTTAATGCTGTTTTCTTACTAAAAGTTGTCTGTTTTGCTCCAGCTATAGGGAATAAACATATTGTTTTATAGTTTACACATGTTAAGAAGATAAATATAAAGGTCTAAGTAACTCTTTTAAATACTAAACAACTCTGTAGACATTTTTTAATTTTTTTGAAAAAATGTCAAAAAATGACAAATTTTACCCAAAATTTCGATTTTTGGACTCAAGCCATTTTTTTTCAGCGGTAAAATTTTACGCAGTTGATGTACTAGTATAAAGGCAACTTTTGGCACCTACCCGTTTTTGATTTTCAAAAAAAAAAAAATTTTCGCTCCACCCTACTGGACAGTTTTTACAACAGCTTTTTTTCTAATATTTCCTTAGTACTGTCTCCATTGTTAAATCAAAGCTTGCATATTGAAGAAAAAGATGAACTAAACCTATCTCGCTGCGCTTTTCCACATAAATGCATAAGCAATATATATATATATACTGGTTTCCAAAAATTAAGGAAAAATCACAAAAATAGCGATAACTCGTTCAAAAAGAAAGCAACCCGTATGAAATTTGCATATGTTGTTAAATAAAAGATGCTGAATAAAAATACCAAATGCAAATTAGTGGCGCTGCAGTCACATTGCGTCATCAGTGAGGCACATAAAAATGCACATTAGTAAGGCTGCAGTTATTGCTGTGATAGTGATATTATAAATTTAGGATATCCAATTCATTATAATGACCTCGAGGCATCATTTGCTCGCAGAACTTCGATTTAGAGCCATTGGGAGATTGGAGGCAGGACAAAGTCAGACAGAGGTGGCTAGATTGCTAAATATGAGTCCTTCGGTAGTTCATAGGCTTTGTCAACAATTTCAAACCACTGGTTCGGGATCAAGAAGGTTCAGCCAAGGACGGCCAAGGGTTTCGACAAGCGCCGATGACCGATATCTGCAGTTATGTGTAAGAAGGAATAGAACCGCAACCCCATCTCACCTTAGATCCTGCCTTGCTGCAGCCACTGGAGTGTTGGTGTCAATGTCTATTGTGCGTAGAAGGCTTCACGAAGTTCGTTTTTACGCAAGGCGACCAGCAATTTGTGTGCCGCTCACCTCACATCACCGGAGGGAACGTTTGATGTGGGCACTTCAACGTGTCCACTGGACGGTTGATCAATGGAGGCGTGTTCTCTTCACAGATGAGTCCCGGTTTAGTCTCCAAAGCGATAGTAGGCGTTGTTTGATTTGGAGAGAACAGGGAACACGCTATCATCCATCAAACATTCGTGAAAGAGATTCATACGGAGGAGGCAGTGTCTGCGTCTGGGGTGGTATCTCTTTGGGTGAACGCAAAGACCTCCATGTCTTTTCACATGGAACCGTGAATGCTCACGTCTATAGAGATGACATCCTTGATGCTTATGTGTGACCTTATGCCGGTGCAATAGGTAATGATTTCCTGTTACAGGACGACAACGCTAGACCGCACAGGGCTCGCATCGTGGAAGATTATCTTCAGCATCAGACAATTCAGACAATTCCCATCGAGCATGTTTGCGATGCTTTAGGGAGACGTGTCGCTGCTCCCAATCCCCCTCCTCTGACCCTTGCCACGCTTACAACTGCTTTGGAAGAGCAATGGCTCTTACTTCCCCGCGAACTCATCGATCGCATAATTGACAGTATGACACATCGCTGTATGTGCTGTATTGCTACTAGAGGTGATCATACGGCATATTAAAGGTATTTTTCCTATACCAAACTGGCAAAACTGATTTTGTTATTTTATAATTATGCTATTTTTTGAAACACCATAATTGTCTGGTAATTTCTTTTCATGTTATTTTATACCTTACTATGCGTTGTATATTGTGGCTGAGCTTCATTAAAATCTACATGTAATATTTTGAATTATCGCTATTTTTGTCATTTTTACTTAATTTTTGGAAACCAGTGTATGTATATATATATATATATAGATATATATATATATATACGAGTGATTCTCAAAATAGAGGACAATGTATAGCTTCCGGCATGCAAAAAAATTGAGAGGTTTTCTGTAATGTTTTTATATTTAGATATGTTTGTCTTAATATTATTCATTATTTGCACTCAAGAATTACTCACTTTTTAGTTAAAAACACCTTAAAATAACAGAATAAATATTCAAAATGTCATTAGCATGGATGTCCACAGCAGCTGTGCCTTGAATGTACTAGCTTTTTAAAGAGTTAATATCATGTTTATAAAATAAAACAAATGCTATTCTTTCTTTAAATTAATCAAGAAGAGGATTTATCCAATAAATTACATTTTAAAAATAAAATTATAGTATATAAAAAAAGAATTAAAGTTTGTCCTCCATATTCTATTTTTAAAACAAGGTCATACTATAACAGCTGGTTAATAATCAAAATTTGTTTTTCCCATATGACAATAGTTTGAAAATATAAAGTTTCTCCATGGCAAGAAGTACCCATTTTATCCCAGCCTTAAAATAGAAGCATGTATTGTATTTTAAGAATAGAAGTTGAATATTAGGGGCATACATCAATTGAATGGCATTAGAATGGATAATAATTTTCATGTTTATTTTATAATTAAAATTTTTATTTTACTTATTTGCATAGGACTTTGGTGTTTTAAAAAGCCCCAGAAAGGACTATTGCATTGTGATTATATTATGTCTCATAATCTTATTTAAATTAAAATTTGTCATTAGCATGGACTAATATCAGTGTCATTAGCATGGTTTTTCTGTCCATGCTAAAGCCTCCTATGTGCATAAATGTAACCATTGCTTATATTGTATCTTTTACAAAGTTTAATTTTACATATAAATTTAGGTATTACATTTATTAACTCTAAAATATGCATTAAATCTGTCAGAAAATCACTAAGACAGCTTCTTACATTGTTAGTGTCAGAATGTTGCTCATGTAAACAAATTTTGCTCTTTGGTAATGTTTTTATTCTCCTTATACACTATATTGCCATTGATTATAGGACACTTGCGATTTTAGACATTTTACTAAATATCTAGAAAAATACATGAGGAATCATCTCGAAACTCTTAGTGTATAAATATAATAGTATACGCCATACATCACCGTGAAGATTTTTTACCGAAACTTCATAGGGGACCGTCAACAAATTAAAAAAGAATGAATATCTTTTGAATAACCCTGTCAAAACTAAAGTAGCAAAAGCGCTCAAACTCTAGATTATGATTGAATGCCTTATTGTAATACGCCTTGTTCATTTTTATGCAAATAGCATGCATACTCGCAGAGTAATTAAGGTTTTTATAAAAATGGTCCCAAATTTTTCCAAGTTTTTTCCTTATAATTTTCAGAGTTCTTAATATAAAATAATATTTTTTTCAGAAAATATGACAAACAACATTGCACACAGTACCTTGTAATCAGAATTAAAAAATAATGAAAATTGTGTACAAATTGAGTAGGTTTACTAAATAATTTTTTACTGCGCATGCGTCAACGATATCAAAATTTCATTTGCATATTATGTTAGATAAATGTATAGAGCAACTTTTGTGAAAGTCACAAAATCATAAATTGAAAATTCTGAAAATAATCGTCAATTGAATTAGTTGAAAATCCGTTATTTTCAAAATGAAGCAAAAACAAGAGGGGTTGTATCCATATATTAATTGATTAGTGTCAATATAGAATACACAATACGGGATGTACTACTACATTTGGATAAAATCCCTCATTTTTTTGCTTCATTTTGGAAACAACGGATTTTGTCCTTTTTCTATAGACGATTACTTTCAGAATTTTCAAGCTATGATTTTGAGACTTTTACAAAACTTGCTCTATACATTTAGCTAACATAATATGCAAATGAAATTTTGATATCTTTGACGCATGCGCAGTCATATTTTCTGAAAAAAAAATTACTTTATATTAAGAACCTTTACTTTATATTAAGATATATTAAGAATTACTTTATTACTTATATTAAGAATTACTTTATTACTTATATTAAGAATTACTTTATCTTAAGATATATTATATTATATTGGAAAAATTTGGGACCATTTTTATAAAAACCTTAATTACTCTGCGAGTATGCATGCTATTCGCATAAAAATGAACACAGTGTATTACAATAAGGCATTCAATCATAATCTAGAGTTTGAGCACTTTTGCTACATTAATTTTGACAGGGTTATTCAAAAGATATTCATTCTTTTTTAATTTGTTGACGGTCCCCTGTGGAGTTTCGGTAATAAATCTTCACGGCGATGTATGGCGTATACTATTATATTTATACACTAAGAGTTTCGAGATGATTCCTCATGTATTTTTCTAGATATTTAGTAAAATGTCTAAAATCGCAAGTGTCCAATAATCAATGGCAATATAGTGTATGTATATGTGTAAAAATGGAAACCATTTGCTGAAAAGGAAGCTAATAAATATAGAAAAAATATTTAAACAGGAAGAAAATAAAAATTTCTTAATATATTTTTTCCATGCAATTTGTTTTGTCATTAGCATGGCTCAAAAAATACTAATTATTTTTTTAAGTTAATTTTTAAATGTTTAGCTCTGCTGACTACATGTAAAGAATACCTAATACTATATTAACAACACTTATTTTTTTCAGAAATTTTGCTAACAGTAATTTTTTTAAGATTTCACTTTTGAAATTGTTCCCTATTTTGAGAATCACCCATACACACAGACACATACGCACATATATATATACATATATATATATATATATCTATATATATATACAGGGTGAGTCATAAATATCGAAACAATAGGCTATCTCCTTAAATATTGCCCCTAGACCCATACTTCCAATTGCAAAAATTCATAAAAAAAGTGAAATTTTTGATAAGATAAGTTGCAACTCCATGGGCGGTCTATTTGAAAAAGTACGAAAATTAACTTTTTATACGGCCCCCGTAGGATAAAAATTCCAATTAGGGAAACTTTCCTTATCCAGTCCTGAATAATACACAAAAAGTTGCATCGTCATATCTTAAAAATTCGCGGAGTTATAACCGTTTGAATAATTCATCAGGTTTTAAGGGATTAGACGCAAATTGAAATGCGCGCAATTTAAAAGACAAAGTTACTTTAACAGTTGTAGGAAACGCGTAAAAAATCTATCTTTTGAGTTAGAATTTTGATTTTTTTTTCCTTTTTTCTGATGGATAGCCATATAATTTGTTAAGAAAATCACATGCTAAAATTTGTCATAAAATTTAAAAAAAATCATATTCTTAGTACTGGTTTCAATGTGATAGTTAAAAATCGTTATAACTCCAAACATTATTTATCGGATTTCAAATTCTTTCTATTTAACTAAAAATAAAAATCTGATTTTAGTTTTGTTTCGAGGTTTTTGTTTTTCAATATTTATTTTAGAGCTATTAAAAATATTTATTAAAAAAAAAAAAAAAAAACTTTTAAAAAATCATATTTTCAAAAATAAATAATTTTTCATTATTTTTAAACAAAAGTAAGGTAAAATAATTAAAAATGCCATGTTTCAAGTTTGTACTTTTTTTCTTTAACAATTCTGAACTTTTAATAACTTAAAGACAAGAATTAGTCGGAAAAAAAAAAAAAAAACTCATTATACAGAAAAACGAAATGTACTGTTTTACTACCCATTAGTTACTTAATAGAATGCTTTTCTGAGATGCAGATTAAGTCCTTTTTAAAAAAATTAGCTTTCTCAACTTCAAGCTTTTTATCGTCCGGTAGAGGCTGTTAAAAAATCTGTATTCTGGGCTCAGGTCAGATCAGGACCGAGACGTTATTTTTTTCTGAAGACTCGCCTATCCGGATCTAACGTATTTTTAATACCGTAGGGGACTGCTTTCTTTTTCGTAGACTTGCACTGGACGAAATTTTTAATCACGGTCTCGAACAATCCATAATTAAATCACAGAACTAATACGTACATAAAATAAGTAAAATTTGGTTTAATCAATATTTTTATGAAAACCACATAAATATTAAAACCGCTTTTATTTTACAAAACAATAAAAAAAAAACTTTATTTTTTTTAAGAATAGTATATTTAAATGCTAAAAAATTAAACAAAATAAAACCAGAGAAAATAAATCTGCCTATGACGAAATTCTGTCTTGAACAGAAAATGTGTTGATCCATGCAAAATAAATACAATAATACCTGAGAATAAAACTGCATTTAACCTTCATAGGAAATGCATTTGTCTATTACGTATTTTTTCTTTCCTATGTGATTCCATCTTAAAAGGTTTTACTGTATAACATATTTCAAATTTTTCAACGCACGGGATATGGATTAGCGATAATAAAATATAAGTGAAACATTTACATATAAACATAGATTAATTGATAAAATAAATATATCGCAGGCTTTGGCGCCTCTTTAATAATAAAAAGCATAAATATAAAATACGAAATTCTATATTAAGTATTTTTGGTCAGAACTTCTTCACGCAAAACAATTTTTAACTATACTGAAGTAAAAAACTATGTAGAAATTGACAGCTGAGACGGCTATGGTTTAAGCTTTTTTCCTGGCTGGTCCGGATTATGATTTTAACATTATTTCATTCCGGGCTGAACTTCTTTCCCTATGGGTCGGTCTAGGATCGGACCTAAACACTACGATTTATTCAGACTTCCAGTGCTAACGATCAACATGTTTAAGAAACAACTTTCAATTTTAAATCAATACGCTGCTTTATTATGGCCAAATAACAGGCACGGTCTTAAACCGATATATAACAACGTTACAATTTTTGGACGATCCCTTATTTGCTTTGAATATTGATGAAAAACGCTTCGTTTACAGGCATGATAAAGTGGTGTAAGTAACGAATTTTTGAGAATTTTAGATTTTGATATCTCTGTCAGGTTTTCAGATAGGGAGATGAATTTTTTTTTTGTTCAATTTAGGAATGGAAAAGGAAAAATTTCCTAATTGGGAATTTAGCTCTACGGGGCCGTATAAAAATTAAATTTTCGTATTTTTTCAACTAGACCCCCCATGGAGTTGCAACTTATATTATCAGAAATGTATATATATATATATATATATATATATATATATACATTTATATGATATATATAAATATATCTATATATGTATATATACAGGGTGTATCTAAACTACTGGGCAAAACTTTAAGTGGTGATAGTACAGATCAAGACAAACAATATTAAATGGGAAACTAAGGGTCCCAAACGTCTTCCGAAGGAGATAGGCGGCATCAAAGTTTAAGGTCCAAAATTTGAAATGATTATAAAAAACGGAAAAATTGGTCGATTCGTTTGCGGTTTTCACGAAAAATATTCTTTATGTCAGTGTTGTCTTGAAAATAAATTATAAAGATAAATTTCAAAAAATGCCGATACAGGGCGCTTTAGACTTCGGAGTTACGAATAACTATTTTTTACCGTTATTTTTTGCATCTCATTAAATTTTTTTAGAAGTTTAGACATGAACTTAAATTTTGAGCTCAAAATTTGTGGTTAAGTAGCGCAAACTGAACTGTGTTCAATGAGAATGGGTAGGTTCAAATTTCAAATGATTATAAAAAACAGAATAATTTGTCAATTGATTTGCGGTTTTCACTAAAACTATTTTTTATGTCCGTATTGTCTTGAAAAAAAATTATAAACATAAATTTCAAAAAATGTCAATAGAGGGCGCTTTAGACTTTGGAGTAACGTACAACTATTTTTTACCGTTATTTTTTGCACCTCATTAAATTTTTTTGAAGCTTAGACATAAACTTAAATTTTGTGCTCAAAATTTGAATCGTTGATAGTGGTTAAGTAGCGCTAACTGAACTGTGTTCAATGAGGGTGGGAAAATTCAAATTTATAATGATTATACAAAACGGAAAAATTGGTAGATTCGTTTGCGGTTTTCTCTAAAACCATTCTTTTTGCCAGTATTTCCTTGAAATTAAATTTTAAAGATAAATTTCAAAGAATTCCGTTAGAGGGCGCCTTAAACTTTAGAGTAACCAACAACAATTTTTAACTGTTATTTTTTGTATCTAATTAAATTCTTGCAAAAGCTTAGACTTAAATTTTGAGCTCAAATTCTGAATCGTTGGGAGGGGTTAAGAAGCGCAAACTGAACTGTGTTCAGGAGTTGAAATTTTACCCTGCCCACCCTACGAACGCCGTTCAATTTTTCGCTACTTAATTATTCACAACAGTTCAGATTTTGAGCTCAAAATTTAAGTCTAAGCTTTTAAAACATTTATCTAGATTTAAAAAAAAATAATAATAACGGTTAAAAATAGTTGTTAATTATTCTAAAGTTTAAGGCGCCCTCTAACGGAATTTTTTGAAATTTATCTTTAAAATTTATTTTCAAGGAAATGCTGACATAAAGAATGGTTTTAGAAAAAACCGCAAATCAATCGACCAATTTTTCCGTTTTTTATAATCATTTGAAATTTGAACTTCCCCACCCCCATTGAACACAGTTCAGTTTACGCTACTTAACCTTTCTCAACGATTCAGATTTCCAGCTCAAAATTTAAGTTTATGTCTAAGCTTCTAAAAAAATGTGATGAGATGCATAAAATAACGGTAAAAAATAGTTGTACGTAACTCCAAAGTCTAAAGCGCCCTCTATCAACATTTTTTGAAATTTATTTGTATAATTTATTTTCAAGACAATATTGACATAAAGAATAATTTTAGTGAAAACCGCAAATCAATTGACCAATTTTTCTATTTTTTATAATAATTTGAAATTTGAACCTATCCACTCCCGCTGAACACAGTTCTGTTTGCGCTATTTAACTACAGATTTTGAGCTTAAAATTTAAGTTTATGTCTAAACTTCTAAAAAAATTTAATGAGATGCAAAAAATGACGGTAAAAAATAGTTGTTCGTTACTCCAAAGTCTAAAGCGCCCTCTATCGACATTTTTTGAAATTTATCCGTATAATTTATTTTCAAGACAATACTAACTTAAAGAATAGTTTTCATGAAAACCACAAACGAATCGCCCAATTTATCCGTTTTTTATAATTATTTCAAATTTTGGACCCTAAAATTTGATGGCGCCTATCTTCTTCGGAAGACGTTTGGGACCCTTAGTTTCCCATTTAATATAATTTGTCTTGAGCTGTACTATCACCACTTAAAGTTTTGCCCAGTAGTTTAGATACACCCTGTATATACATATATATATATATATATATATATACCGGGTGTCCCAAAAATGACTGATGGATTTTAAAATTCAATAACTTGCAAACGGTGGCAGCTATTTAAAAAAAAAAAATTGCAGGAGGGTTATGTATAATGTCAGGAGTTCTTTTACCGAATTTTTTATTTTAGTTCGCATCTCAAACAATAGGTGGCGCTGACGGCGATTGAAGGCCAGGTCGACGCTTCACTCAGCATTGATCATCTGGCCTTCAATCGCCGTCAGCGCCACCTATTGTTTGAGATGCGAACTAAAATAAAACATTACGGTAAAAAAAAACTCCTGACATTATACATAACCACCCTCCTGCAAAAAATTTTTACATAGCTGTCACCGTTTGCAAGTTATTGAATTTTAAAATCTATCAGTCAGTTTTGGGACACCTGGTATAAATAGATATATACAGGGTGTCCGAAAAATCTGGAAACGGCCGAATAACTCGAGAAATACATATGAGATTAAAAAACGTAAATATACGTGTTAAATATTTTTAAATAAGCTACTCTGTGATACCAAATTTGACCTTCGAAACCGATCCCCTGGGGGTCAGAGGGGGTCCAACTTTGAAATCTTAAATTATAACCCCCATTTTTTTATTGCAGATTCGGATTCTACGGACAAAAATACGTAACTTTTGTATTTGATATTTATTTCAAATCTTCGTTTATCACGGTGTAATCGAGCATATTAAATCGATACATATTCCCGCTTTTCCAACGGGATTTTCCCTAATCGAAACTGATTGGACAGAATTTTTGACGTCAAATTCCTCGTCTTTTGTAGGAATAGTGTTTCCTGAAAATCACTCGTGGCGATTATTTCAATAGTGCTACACTGTTAAAAATTTGACCCATTTGCTGCAGCGTCACTCCACAGCTATTATAGAATATCTCTTTTGTGACCAATGAGAATGCTCCATAACACAGTAAAGAAATCGTTTTCTATAAAAGCGGTGGAGTGACGATGCAGCAAAAGGGTCAATTTTTTTACAGTGTACTTTACTGTGTTATGGAACAATCTCATTGGTCATGAAAGAGATATTCTATAAAAGCTGTGGAGTGACGCTACAGCAAATGGATCAAATTTTTATCTGTGTAGCACTACTGAAATAATCGGCACGGGTGATTTTCAGGAAACGCTATTATTGCAAAAGACGAGGAATTTGATGTCATAAATTCTCCCCAATTCGTTTCGATTAGGGAAAATCCCGTTGGAAAAACCGAAATATGTATCGATTTAATATGCTCATTTACACCGTGATAAACGAGGATTCGAAATAAACATCAAATACAAAAGTTACGTATTTTTGTCCGTAGAATCCGAATCTGCAATAAAAAATGGGGGTTATAATTTAAGATTTCAAAGTTGGACCCCCTCTGACCCCCAGGGGGTCGGTTACGAAGGTCAAATTTGGTATCACTGAGTAGTTTATTTAAAAATATTTAACACGTATATTTACGTTTTTCAATCTCTTATATATTTCTCGAGTTATTCGACCGTTTCCAGACTTTTCGGACACCCTGTATATTGTAACTGAAATTTTTCAAAAAAAAAAATATATATATAAGTCATTAAATTTTTATTAATGCGTTAACGGGGTAATTTACGTGCGTTTAAAATAATACTAGTATCTGACTCTTAGTGAATAAAAAATTGCCTAATCGTACAAGAAAATGTGATTTAAAATGAGTAAATTATATCAAAAAGTAGTATTACATCAACAAATTTACATTTATATTATATAATTTGTAACATTTAAATTTCTCTTTATAATTCGCTGACAATTGTAACTAAACATGCGATATTAATTGCAACATCGCTGGTACAAAATAATTGCCGAAACGTCAGTTGAAGGCTTACTTTGGAGACACGAAATTTTTTGAATTCTGTCTGTCTGTCTGTCTGTCTGTCAGTCTGTCAGTCTGTTCCGCGATAACTTCCGTAAAAAGCTTTCGATTGGCTTGAAATTAAGTGGGTATGTTAGTGAGACACTGGGATTAAGCTGTATAGTTTTTTGTTAGATTTCATTCATTCGTTCGGAAGATATAGAATATTTTATTTCGCGTAATAATGTTTTTCTATGGCTAATCCAATGATTTTCATTTTTTTCCCCTGAGAGAAAATGACACATTTGATTAATGGAATTCAGTGATAAATGAATACTAAAATTTACCAGTTAAATTATTCGTATTATTTTGAAATTTTGTCAACGCATTTGTCAGATTTTTAAAATTATTATTGTAAATTTTGGAGAATTTTTATAAATGTGTTCCAATAATATAGACTAATTTGTTTTAGAGATTTACTTATTTGAAATGTATTTATTTCATTTTCTTTATTTTCTTCTAATGGTTGCTAAGCAACCATTCATCTTAATCCTTATCCTTATAATGCTATAAATTTGAAAGCGTGTGAAAAATTTAAATGAAGTCAACATCAAAAGTTATGAATTAATTAATTTCTTTGTATCTTTGCGTATAAATATAGCATAGCCCAGAAAAAAAACCATAGGCTATGTTTTATCAATTTTATTCAAATATTTTCCTTAATAATTCAAAATTTCCTTCTTTTTCATACAGAATCAATAGGGATTTTTTAAATAAAATTTAAGCAATTTCCTTTATTGTTGCCAAAAAAAAAAATCAAAACTTGGAATAATAATTTTTCATCTGCAATAAGTTTCAATTGAGCAATTTCCATTCGAAAAATTAAACTATGAAAAAAAAATAAATATGACGACAGAATTAAAATAACTATAGATATAGTACTTTTTATTAAATATTAAACACGGATATTCGTTTCGTTAATAGGGGAAAAAATTAGAAGTAAAAAAAAATAAACAAGAATTATATTTTTAATAAATATTTCACTTAGTAAAATATGACGTCATAGTTGAACAAAAACAGGTATTTTATAGTAGTCGTTAAAAAATACAAGAAACATGAATATCAATAACTCATGAACAATGACGTCATTGCCGAAACTTCAGTGAAGGCTTACTTTGGAGACACGAAATTTATTTTTTTCATATGTCAGTCTCTACTTCTGTATGTCTGTCTGTCCCGCTATAACTGCAGCAAAATGCAATCAAAAAAAATTTTTTTTTCGGAAACAAAATTGTAAAACTCTAGATTACTGAGTTAAAAATTACAAAACTTCCTGATGTATCAGGTTTAGGTGTTTGTTGCTGGCAGGCATGTAGAAGTATGAAGATAAAGAAAAATATTTGCCCAAACTGTTACTTATTCTTATAAATCAAAATGTATAAAGAAATGCAAAATATACAACAATCATTAGCACAATTATTAGAAAGTGACAAATTTAAATTAAGTGAGGCTCGGGGGGTTCAGGGGGGCGGAGCCCCCCTGAAGAAATCTACTATGTTATAATAAAGAAAACAAAAATAATAGATCATGAAAATTTCAGAATATCCTAACATAACTAAATTTTTAATTTACCGCTTTTGATGGCTGAAAATTTCTAATTCCTATCTTATTCTTATAAATAATTACGCAATTTGAAAATTTTAAATTACAGTTTCCAGGGAGTTGAATATTACCCAAAGTGTGTTTTAAAAAAATATGAACAAAGCTGACGTTGAGGCTCCTGATCTGCAGATTTACTAGTATGTATGTAGGTTTGGCAATAGCTGTACTATAAAATCATCGTTCGGCAAGAAGAATAATGTTACCCTTCAAAATTACGCATTTTTTTAATATTGTGTAATGTATATTTTTAATTAATTGTCGAATGAATTTCTATTTTCTATGCATAGCAATTTCTACTATGTAATAATGAGTAATTATAACAAAATGATAAAACATATGTTGTGTGCTTGAAAAATGTGCTTGAATTTTTTTTAACACTAATTGAACATAATATTTTACACTTCTAACTAAAATCTCTTTTTATTGTAATGTGAATGTGTAGCGAATGTGTTTTGCAAAATAAAAAGTGTTAAGATGTACAAGAGGAGAAAATATATTTTCAAGGCATTCAATTATAAAGTTGTGTGATTTTGAAAGCACCTTGTTGAAAGTATTTTGAATGTGGTTTACATGTGATATTTTATAGTGTTCTATATTGTGTGTTGCTTACAATATTTTTTTTAATTTGGTGAAAAAGTGTTTTGAAGTACAATACTATTGTAAGAACATATTTTCATCAACATTATTTCAATTAACATCTTTTTTATACAGTAAAACATTATAGATAGTAACACTTTTGCAACAAATTCGAAAAATATTTCTATATAACAACTTTTTAAGAACACAATTGAAACACCACACACACACACAAATGTTTTGTATCTAAAATTTCCCAATTGACAACACATTAATGTGTTGTTAAATTGGTGACAAAAGTTGTTCTAAAATGTGTTTATTTTTCTGTTTGATAATTTGCAATGTGATATTATAAAAATTACATAAAAAAAAATCTCATTTAAATGAATAGTTTCGGGCTACTGCATACATATTTTAATACATAATTCATAAATATAAAAATGTGATACAGAAACTGGCATGAGCTATCCATTATAAGCCATTTTAATGTCTATATATATCATTTTAAATCAGTTATGATGGATGATAATCTCTTGTTTTATAAAACAGTTTCATGATCGATAACGTGAATTTCGTAATTTTGAAATATGGAGAGATTAAATTAAAGAGTGATGCATATTTTTTCTTTTTCTTACGTATATATATATATACATCAAATATACAGGTTGATTATAAAAAAAAAAAAAAAAAAAAAAAAAAAAAAAAAAAAAAAAAACTAGACCGACATTTGGGCTTCTAACTATCATACCATTAAGTGAATGAAATTTTGGGAAACGATATTTCGAGGTATGTATTCAATAACGATATGGAAAACAACAGTGTCACTCAAGGCACTCATGGAACTATTAAGGAAAAGGAGCTGAAAAATCCTTACTATAGTGAATTTTCAAGTATAACCGGATTTGAAGGGTTTAAACACAGTTAAAAATTTCCATTATTAAATTTAAATACAAATTCCTCTTTATTGAAACACCTCTTTAACGGGAAAATTCGATTAAAAAATTGCAACATTTGATAATTATTTTCGGTCGAAAATGTTAATTTCAGCAAATAGTTCCGCTACATTGGGACAATCAAGAGAACCTACAGTTTGTTTAATTGAAAGTATGATAATACCTGAGAAATTTGACACCACATCTTCAGTTGTAACTCTAAGCATGACCGTAACTGAAATGACTATGTGTTGTTGTGCAATTTCTTATAGGCGTAAAGAAATCTTTTATCTGATGAAAATGATTGCGACAAAATGATTGCAAAATTGAATTAACTTCTAATACTTATTAAATAAATTATAAAATAAAAATAATTATATCGCAAAAAATCTAATTTCTGGACTATTTAAAGAAATCACAATAAGAAAAGTGTATAATATAAAGGCGTTATTTTAAAAAAATAACAATTATGCATTATAGAATATCTAAATTATTTTTTTTTTTTAATTCTTCTGAAAAGGTATCATACCTTGAGAGTTACAGATCAGTGCTTTTCGGTTAAAGGAATACCACTTTTTGTCTATTTCGTTTTACATCAGTTAATGCATTATATAGCATGTTCAGCATGACTGGAACATACATCATCATTACAGACTTATAACTTTCATCCTCTTCAGGATTCCCTGGATTCAAAACATTTTGAATAATTTCGGGATCTATAAATTCTACACAAACAGTACCGTTCTTGTCACAATTAAGCCATTTTGCGATTTCATCCGCAGAAATATTCTCTATCTGCTGTCATGATGTCAGGCAAGCATTTTTTCAATATGGCACCGTCTCAGTCGGAATCATAAACATTTGAAGTCCCTGTAAGTTTCTTATTTTAAAAAAAAATTAGGAAAAAGGATAGGGACGGGGATGACAGAAAAGTGATGGTGGTGTATGATAACGTGGAGGATACTCGGAATTTTAATCTACTTATAAAAATTAAATAAATAAGAAATCTTATACTCCAAAATATTAATTCCTATAAGCTTACGACATACTTTTTTTATATACATGGGTGCAAATTGATAGGAACGATCATGTAACTGTCAATATGTATATATATATATATATATATAACTATATTAATTCTCATTTAGACCATATAAATTTATTATAATTTATTAAATACTTAATTTAAACACAAAGAAAACATTCTAAAATAATTATTATAAATATAATAATACACGTTGCAATTTTTACTCGACATACATCGGGAGCAAATTGACAGAACGGAATCGATTTCTCTAAATTATAGAAATATTACATGTCATTTCGGCTTCTTCTATGTGTAATAATTTTAAAGCAATATTCTAGCATAGATTTTACATGGTTTTGAATATGTTGAAAGGCCAAAGCATATCATACCTTATAATTTTCCTATTTTAATTCTGCTTTCTAGTTATGCTGTACAATTGACCTCTTTCATTATATATTGTGCTCTATAATAACCCAAACGTTGTTCATGGGGTTTAAATTTAGGTCACTGACTGGCCAACCAAGTTTTGGTGTCATCCTTATCTTCAAATAGCTTTTTGTGACTTTTTATGAGTGAATTTTGACATAGTCTTGTTAAAAAGTTTTTAAAAGTTGGCAATTTTTTTACTCAGGTTCAGCAAATGTCATTCTGACATGCAATCAAGGGTATTTCTATTTGGTTTATTCAATTAGATAGACAATTATAAGCTTATCTGACGAGGAAATGGTATCCCAAACCATTTGGGAGTATTTACTGAATTCACGCATGGAAAACACGCCATGTTCATTTTAAAACCCTTGAAAATATAGATGAATACCATCTGGCATACCAAAATTAAACTTTTTTTCAGCACTGAAGATAATTTTAAGGACGATTCTTTTGCTTTCCCTGCAAACAGACAATGGATTTTTTTACTACCATATGTTAAGAATGCAATTGGCATGGTTTTACGTTTTTAAGAATTCTCGTCATTTTTAATGTTTTTCGTACGATCCATACTTATACCGGTTTCTTTATCTGACTTCCAAATTTCTTTGTTGTCATTATTTTATTTGGAGCCATGCCATTAATTAAACATTTGGTTCATTTTGACATACTTTTTGGACTACTGTAGATTTTTTAGTAGCATAAATAGTTGGATTCTGCAGGAAATTAAAAATGACAGTCTTTGAAAGTTTAATTTCATTTGCAGTACTTTGAAATTATATTCTATTCTTGTGATAAGCTAGAATTTACCCTTTTGTGAAATCAAAAAGCATTTGATTCACACAGTAATCTAAATATTTTGCGAGATTTAAAAAAAAATGCCCAGAATCTCTTTAAATGAGTATTTAAATGATATGCGAAAATATTGGCCAATCATTTTTAGTGGTTTTAGAAATATCCAATACGCACTTATCATTTTGCTCCTGCGTAAATTCAACAAAATGCATATTTAAATATATATATATATATATATATATATATATATATATATATATATATATATAATTTTTGTAAAGAATTACGTTATAATTAATTGAAAAACCATGTATTAGTTACTAATACAGAGATTTAAGCATTTACTTAGCAAACACGAATTGATTTCTTTGTTTTTGTATCATTTCTATCATTTTGCACCCCACTATATAAGAACAACAATATAGTCTGTTACAAAATTATAAAACCACTCAGAATTTCATCTTTTTTCCACAAAGAAATTATTACTTTGAATTTAAAAGTAACAGTATCCAAAGAAATACATCTAGAATGTTTATTTAGCTCAGGTAGAAAAAGTTTGAATAATTTTTTGTTTTATGCCAAAAGATTTTACACAAATTCGCTGTTTCATAATTATAAGACGATTTTCTCTTGAACTCAGAGTTTAACTGTAACCTAAACACTCTGTAAAATTTAAAAAGATGAATTAAATGCAAAAAAATCTAAATTGTATCTCATTCTTTGAATCTATTAGTAAAATGACTCACAGGATTGAGGTATTTTACTAATTACTCTGAAATTCACATTACTCTGAAACCGAAGTGATCAGAGTGGGGTTCTAAAAGGAAAAGGAAAGTCTGAACGTGAAATAAATAAGATTCTTAATGATTCTAGATGTGCGTCTGATAATGTTTAAAGTAAAAAAGAATTGTATGGAATACATAAACGATCTGGTTCTAGATAGAAAGTTATCAGATCGTGTTAATAGGCGAAAGTCAAACTGGAAACGATAAAATATCAGTCAACTCGTATAATAGCACAACTGATAACTAAAAAAGGTATCCCATGCAACCGTGTGGCGGAGTTTGAAATCTAATTCTGAAAACCACTACAACTAAAATGTCACAAAGAAGCTCGTCTTAGGTGTGCAAACAATCTAATCTCCTAGAACTTTGCAAAAAGAAATATATTTTTTCCAGACGAGACAAATTGAATTTTAATGGTCTAGATGGCAATAATTACTACTGGCGTGATTTCTGGCAAAAACCTTATTAGTTCTTCAGTAGGCAGACGAGAAGAAGTTCCGTTAAGGCATGGAACGCATTTTCAAATGCAAGGAAATGCGATCTCCAAAGAACTTAAGGTAAAATGAACTCGAATAGTTACCAACGGATGCTGTTGCGAAGTCTGATACCGTTCGGACAAATTTTAGGAAGTGCAAAATAGAAGTTTTGACAAAATCTTGCTCACAGTCATATAACTAAATCTACAAAAGTGTGTCTTAAAAAAGAAAAGATTAATGTTTTACCTTAACCAAGTCGAAGCTCTGACCTAAACTCTATAGAAAACTTGTTGTGTTATTTGTCTAGCCAGGTGTATGAAAATAACAAACAATATCATTCAACATATAAAATAGAAATGGTCATTATGGAGAAATGGGACAATATTCCCGAATCGTTTCTAAAAATGATAATTGGATCTTTGCCAAATCGGGTCTTTGAAGTTATTAAAAGAAATTTTGGAGTAACATATTACTAAAAATTTCAGAAAATTGCCTTTCCCACAGGTGGTCCTAAAATTCTGTAACACTTCGTTTTGACACTTTTTTGTTTTATTGATTTTTATTTTTCTTCTAATTAATTTCATTTGTGTAAGTTGCTGCCTTTTACTAGAAACTTCATGTATTAACACAGAGTATTCTTTATTTTGATTGAAATATTTCTTTTATTACTTAAATAGCAAAATATGTTGTGATTTTATAATTTTGTAACAGACTGTATAAAATATATTTAGTTCCACACTGTAAAAAAAAATTCAAGAGGTTGTTAAAATTTTTTTTGTAAATTTGTATTCCACAGAATTTTTTAGTAACCACTACAAACTTTTTTTTTTTTTTTTTTTTTGCAAGTGAAACAAGCATTTCTTTTGTAAACTGAACAAAAGAATTTCTTGTATAACTAACTTAAAAATTTTTAGTATGAGCCACCAAGCAAATTTTAGTAATCGCTCCAAAATTATTTTTAATAACCATTACGTGCGTCCGAAGGGCAGGAAGTTCCTTCGAGCTGCATCCAGACTTCTGAAGCGGAAGATTTTTGGCAAAACTGCAATAGATGGCAGCACCAAACATTGCTAACTGCTCCGACAGGATTTTCATAATCCGTTTACTAACGAGTACTTGCACTACATTCATTCGGGGCGTATTTGGCGGTGGCCAGTATTGAACCCGGGACCTTTTAGTCTGGAGTCCGTTACTATAACAACTATGCTATCAAGGCCACCCCAAGTGCGTTTTAGTTATATTTATTAAAAATATAAAACTATTAACTCTCTTTGTTGCTAACTTTTTTCTAGTAATTCTTACAGATTTTATTGTAACCAACTAAGATTACAAAAAATTTTTTAGTAATTACAAGGAGCACTAAAGTTTTTTTAGTAGATCGACCCCTTTTTTACAGTGCAGTTATATTTACTAATTCTTTAATTCTATTTTTTAAAATCCTGTATGGGGCATAAAATAATTATGCAAAAATTATGAATTAATATTTTAACCATATACATATAGGAAGGGACATTAATTTTCCATTAAATAATCGATATGCACTTCTGAAATACATTTTCATTTAAAATTTAGTAAACGAATAAATAAATTCTGAAAGAATTATAAATTAGAACCATCCTTCAAAGTACTGGCAGAAAATATGTATGAATAATGAGTGCCCATTAATTTCAGCGAATTTTCATCTAGGAATCAGAACATTTATTGTCTCATTCCGATAACATTTGAAATGAAATTGCTCTGCATATTAAAATTGCGTAAAATCAGTACTTTGAATTGTTAATGTTTATTAAATCTTTTAATATATCTAGTCAGTTCGATCATAATTCCATTAGTGTATGAACAGAAGAATTTACACATGGTTGAAGGAAAATTGCAAAGCATTGATTTCATTTTAATAAATCTCTTTAGATTTCTCGCCTTATGCACATTACTTATGTAAATGTTTCTTTTGTGTATAAAACACATTCAAATTCTATTGAAATAAGATTTTTTGAAAAAATAATATTAGATATTCTTTGTAGAGAATGTGAAGTAATCTTAGATATTACTTCAGCGGACAGCCGCAGATAATGTCTTGCTCATGTTTTAAAAGTGGTAAAACATGTTCACCGCGTTTTATGAAAAAAAAAACTAGTTGTTTCAAAAATTTTTGTTACTTATTAAAATTTTTAAAGAGTCTTAAAGTAGTTCTTTTTTTAATCTTATGCTATCTATAATATAATATTTTAAAGTTTGATTCTTTGTAGGGATAATATCTAGAATTACTGAAAAGATTTCAAAAATAATGGTAACAAAATGATGCTGTTGGCCCTATTCAAACAAAGGCAATGTCATATGTAAATGTAAATAAAAAAGGGGATTCAAGAGCAGTATACGATATAAAAATGAGATTTTTGTGTTACTGAAGTCATAGACGCATGAAATTTGGCATATGAATTAATTATAAAATGTCAATAATGTAAAAAAGCATTAAGTGAGTTTTTAACTAAGAAGTTTTGCATGCTTAAATTGGATTATTCTAGTATAGATGGCCTTTGAGAAAAGATAGCCAATTAAATATTTCCAATAATTTTTTGAAACAGCTCTTTTCTGAATTAGTAAATCTTTCGTTTCCATGACCAACAAAATATTTCTTTATATCATATGTATTGAAAAACTATGCATTTTATCCACCTCAGTATCTCTCTCTCTCTCTTTTTGTATATATATATTATCATGTAAAAATAGAGTGTTATTGTATAGATATATCGAAATTTGAACGATTACCTTTATTTTTATTTATTAATCTTTTATAAAAACATTCTAATAAATATCTTTTATCCAAAGGTGATTCATAGAAGCGTCGACAACGATTTCATTGCACTAAATGAAGTGCTGTATGCCTTAGAATCTATTTTTTATTAGAGCATTTTCATAGAAAATCAACAACGTTTTTTTCTAACCGTAATTTATTTTTCAAAGGATTTTTACCCGTAGCATTTACTTTATGAGATAAAAGCTAATGTTCTACTTCAAAAACTTCAGAGCTTTTGTTCTTGGTAATATTTTCTAAAATCAGTTTTCATCTATAAAAACACAATGCAAAATCATCTCCAATACAAGCATTTATTTATGATAAATACTTTCAATGCACATATTACGTACTTGATTACGTTTTTCGTCATTGTTAGTAAATGTGTATAATAAAACAATTAATTCAAAATGTCATTTTTTATTCATTTTTAATTTATGAATGTAATGAAATACCTAGAAAAAGATAACATTAAATCAGTTATTAAAGAGTTAAAATTAAATAAAAATTTAAAATTAGTAGAATATTATGTAATGCAAAATTAAAAATTATATTTTTACTAAAAAATGAAAAATATGTGTGTGCAAATTATTAATTTAATTTTATATTAAAAACTGCGTATCATATGCTAAAAATTATTTTATTTGTATGTTTTAGAGTAGGAATATTTTGAATGTTTTGATCGTATGTCAATAAAAAAATAATTAATATTTTTACCTATTTTAAATGCCGGTACAAATTCAATCTGCTAAAATTTATTATATCATGTATCATATAATTTGCATAAAAAGATAACTGAACTATGTTTTCAGTCAATATAAAGTACACAAGAAACACATTAAACATGTATATATATATTCATATTTCATATGCATTCAAACTTAAGAAATATTCTTTTTCCCTGAGCTTAATTTTCTCTAACTAATATGAAAAAATTAGTTTTTCAAAAATAATCGATATTGGGAAACCATTCACTGAAATTTTAGTTTTATGGAGATAATATTCCTTTTTGAAATAATAATGAAATCAGGTCATTTAAGTATACAAATCTATTCCAGTTGGATGAATATTTTTCTTATTATGAATATAAATTTACTAATTAAAAAAAAAATACAACTGAAAAAAAAACTACATAAGATCCGAGATTGTTGAAATATTTTTCTTCAATGTATTTTAGAAGTTTTTTTTTTTTTTTTTTTTTTTTTTTTTTTTTTTTTTTTTTGCTTTTATTTCTTGAATTTGCGCATCACAAAGCACACCGCGTAAAAGAAAAAAAATTCATTATGTATTACCATATGTAACTCAGAATGATACAGCGACTGGATTTCATTCCAGTCGCTAGGTCAATCTAACGCATAGAATAAGATAGACTGCCCATCAGAAATGATTAAATTTTTGAATTACCAACATAAGAAATAAATCACTTATGATGTCAAAGTAAAATTAATTTAGTATGTAAAAAGATAAAAGTATAAGAAAACATTTATAACAATTTTACTAAGTGCCTTCATCGATGTTATTCCCTTAATCAAAACGAAAATAAATATATATTTTTCCTGTCTCCAGTTATATATGACCCATCACAGTGTCCAAGTAGTTCTGCTTCTGAAACTGGTAGATGACAAGTGCTGTTTTCCAAATTGCGGCAGTCGGCCTAACCGTTCGAAGTTTTCCGTGGTTTTCTTTGCGCCTTGGATTTCCTTAGAAAATAAGATCAAATATGCCTCAACTTTATGGTACCACCGAATGCAAAAATCGCACGGCCTGAGGTTCGTCTCTTCAATCCAAGCACTGTGTCTGCTCATAATTTCTGGTGCATACAAAAAAAAAAAAAAAAACAGCAAAGGTTTTTTTGTGCGTCCTAATGGGAATCTCTCCATTAGCTCTGTTGCAAAGGGTGGTTATATCTTGAAGGATTTTGCATCTTAGATACCAGTAGCAAACTTCCAACCTGCCTTTATCCAACCAAAAATAGTGTCTAGAAATTTAATTCCTTACCGTACTTACTTTAACTGGAAGGGTGAGATGTCTATGTCAGAAATCAATATTTTTACGGTTGGCTCCAAGATTGACCATGGAACGGGCTATTCTTTCTGCGTAATGAGGCATGAAGAAACAATTCACATAAGACAGGTTAAATTAGATTTTGAAAACTCCATCTTTCAAACAGAATTCTTGGTGATAGAGGAGACCATCCGATGGTCTGAGAACTTGAATTACAAGAGTGTTACAATCTATTCAGAGAGCTACTCAAGTCTACAGGCCCTGCAAAATATATTTACTCTTAACTATCTAGTCCATAACATAATACAACCCTTGAAACATTATTTCAACACTTTTTTTTTTATTTCAGTGGATTCGTGGACACTACTGAGTGACTAGGAATGAGATTGTTGATAAACTAGGTAATAAAGGCAGCTTTTGATTCCACATCTCCGGCTACAGACATTAAGTTTTTTTCCATATCCAGCTTCATATCTTAAAAAAACTACCAAATAAATCTATACTTCAATACTGGCAAGAAGAATGGGATTATGCCGAAACGGGGCACTATACAAACATACAATCTCCTCCAAAAAGTGTCTAATAAGTTCTGAATATACCGCATAAATATCTTTTTATTCGTGACAAACCACGGACCATTTCCGTCATACCTCTGGAATTTAAAAATATTTTTACGCCGAATTGCACCAGTAGCGATATAGGAAACTCTTTGCATTATATTCTACATTCACCTTAGAAAAATACGATTAACATCATTATCATCATGGTTCTTCTTGGTCTTAAAAAGGTCAAACCTACTTAAAATATTATAAATTGTGTTAGACTAATTGAACACAATCAATATATATTTCAAAATATCTTGCTGCCAATTTATTAAATGTTCCATTAGATTCATTAATATACAATTTTTTCATTACAACTTACACAGACTCACGTCTAATGAAGGTAATGACTGTAACTATTCTACACAATAAACCTTGCAAAACTTTGTTGTAAGATGAGAGATGTCTAATTTGCGTCATCGGGTAGTGCTAATAGAGCTTTAGCTCATGAATAAGCTTCCTCACCTTGATGAATCTTGAATCTTGATCAGTGCATGGTAGGTCTCCATGAGCAACTAAATCTCTTGTTCAATGTCTCACATTGTGTTTATTTAAAATTAGTGTTGTGTTTGTTTAAATTCATTTTTAAAATTTAATATTTCATTAACAATTGTAAAACAAATAATATTTAATTGTTATTGGCTGTTCACTCCTCAAAATAGAGATTTTAATCAAATTATAAACTTACTCAACTGAGTTATTTAATTTAAGGGAAAAAATATAAATAAAATAAAATAAATAAAAATAAAAAACGGAGATTATAGGAGAAAAAATTCATAGGAAATAAAATTTTCGTATTGTTTCAATAAATTAAATACTTTTTTTCTCCTATCATGTTTATTAATTATTTTTTTATTAATTCTTATCTAAAAATTATTCTAAAAAAAATATGCGAATTTTATACTTAAAATCTTAAAATGTATATGTTTTAATGTTGTACTAAATTAGGTGCGACCAGAACAAATTGGGTAACAATTTGTGAAATAATTTTATTTTTAAAAAATAAATGTTAGGTGGGGCTTGTTGAGCTCAAGCCATATTGTAGGCCTCCCCACCAGAATAAATTGAACTAGTGTAAATATGGGTTAGGTTCATTTGAAAGGCCTCCACGGATGGCATCCACCTTTAGGGCCTAAATCCGAAGCATAGATATTTAGCCGACATAAATGCAAAAAAAAAAAAAAAAAAAAAAATCCAGTGATAAAGGATACGCTTTCCTAACTTTTGCACCGTATATATTAATTTCACATTTCCTCTTTTTTATTATTTTTGGAAAGTTTAAAATAATGATGATATTGGGAATTTTTTTTTTCTGAAATTCCTAGTTTTTAAGAAACAGCGAGTTCAGCAGTGTCTTTTACATTGTATTTTTTCGCCAGTTATTTGTACATGAATAAATAATAAAAAGCATTTTATGAGTTTAGATAAATATCAAATATTAGATTATAAAAAAATGAGCTTTTAATGTTATTATTATTTGTTTCTGTTTATAAAGCCGGTCGCCTAAGATTTATGGTCCTTTCTAATTGTTTTATTTGTGGATTATGTATTACCACAATGCAAAGTAATACATCATTACAAACATTTTGTTGACTTAATGGTTTTGTAGCTAAATAAAATAAATCTTTAAAGATCGGTCCAACGTAGCATGTCTCGCATCAAATGTGTCAACACGTGTTATCCAATACAGCCATTTTGATTGTGGCATTAAAATATTATGTAAGCACTAATGTCTATGTATGTAATAGACATGAAATAAACTCTAAATTAATAACAATCTGTCTGATTGCTATTCACGAAATAGAAACTTTAATTTAGAAAAAACTTTTAAAAAATATTTATAAATGAAAAAATAAACATATCTGAGGGAAAATTTGTAAATTTAAAGTGGCTTTCAACTGATTGTGTTTTCACTGTTAAAAAAACAGTAGATACTATTCATATATTTTAATAAGTAACGCCTTCTACCGGATAATTTAGAAAAATCTCGAAGTTGGTCCAATATGAACACAGTACACACGCTTCCGTCTACCCTTCAATCTTTTGAAACATATTTATCTATTACTCAGTAAGATAGTGTGCGAAAAATCATTTAGAGGTAATAAATAGGTAATTATTGTCAGATTGCTTTCAAAAATATTAGTATTAAAGAATCACAAACATTCACAAACGTATTTTTAGAATATCTTTGTTATTTATTTTAAATGAAAAAAAAAATCAACGAATGGTCTATGTATTGAATTTTATGAATCATTTTTATATGATTTAAATGTAGATTTTATTTTGTATATCCAGTCTGTATCTCTTTACATTGAATCCCGAATTAGGATTATTTGATTACATACATATTATTATATTAAATCTTTGCAAATTTTAGCGCTTTTTCACGTATTGAAGACATTTTCTACATTAATAAGAAATTTAATCTCTTTTAATTTTTCAGAGAAATATAGTAAATTTTACTATCTTTTCAACAACTTTTCCCCAAAAATTCGTGCGTAAGTAAACCAGATGTAAGCTAAAAACTCATTATTTTTTGTTTTTCATTTTTCTTTTATGTTAGAACGGCAGAAGAAAGAAACATCTGTTGAACTTGATTTACAGATAATAATTAAAAATAATGAAAATATCCACAAAATAACTAAAATTAAGAAAACAATTTAAATCAATATATATATTTACGGAAATCAAATGTGGATTTGAGAATTTCAATGCAAAAATATTTTTACATCCTAATATCCATTAAAAAAAAAAACCCTGTCGACTTCGCCTACAGCCGAAAATAGATTTCGAAGTTAAATGCTGATTTCAACAACAAAAAATATAGAGATAAACCCAAGTTAATAACTTTATTTGGCCGCTTTTGAGGATTTTTTAATTTCATTTTTCAGTTAAAGCTGTTTTTTAGAATTATCTTGGCTCAAAATCCCAATTCGACTGCATTTTTAAAAATATATTCTTCCTGTATAAAAAAAATGATCAATACGGCGATTAATTTTTGGTTTTTGTTTCAACTCCTATTTTAGTTTAAATTGTTTTTTGCTATAACTATTGGTCCTACCAAAAAACTTGGCAGTATAAAAGTTGTAGATATTTATGAGAAGATGTATAATAAATGTAATCGGCTTTAATATCTAAAGAATTGACGAAGTTATGGAATTTTTTTTCTTTTCACCCCTCTTTTTTTATTTTATTTACTTATTTTTCTTTTCGGTAAGAGTTGCCTATATCAAAAACTTGTACCTACAAAAGTTTTAGATAATATTAAGAAAATCAACAATAAAAGTAAATGGATTTGATATCTTGAGAATTGACGAAGTTATGATTTTTTTTCTTCCAAAAACTCTATTTTTATGCCCTTTTAACCCGTTTTGTATTTGATGGAAAATTTGTCATGCATAAAAATTTGTCTGTTTTGAAATTTTGTGTTGAAATTTCAGTAATTTCAACATAGGAAAGGCCACAAGACCGGTTGTATTTCATTAAAAATCCACCTTAAAGAAAAAAACAAAACAAAAAACGTTAGACGATTTAAAATTACTTTTCCCCCAAAATCTGACGGTGAGTGTACAAAAATTCGAAGAAAGAAACAGTGGAAATTCATTAAAATTGAAGTATAAAGAAAACGTTTCAGGTGATAATTTGAACCCATACCTCATATGTAATGTAAAAATATATCGAATGTTAAAAATTGCAAAACTCTAAAAACATTATGTAAAGGGATTTTATAAATTAATAGAAAATAATTAATGCACCCATATTGCCCATATCACCGAAATGAAGATTTGCGGCAAGAGATATTTTTACACTTTTTCGAACATCAGCAACACATTATTTATTCGAGGTTTATATATCCTACTTCAATGAGAAATGATTTATTGAACTAACGATTTACTTCAGTCTGTGTACTATGTTCTATTGTCATAACGTACATTTTTATTTCGTGTTCTACGAATCATATGATTACAGACTTCTTCTCATTCAAGATTGATTTCAATTGCTGCAGAGTTTTTAATTCAATTTTGCAGTAGCAGGGAACAGTTCTTATTTTGCATATTATGATACATAATTTGCAAATTAATTCTGTAAGACCCGTCTGAACGTAGTTTGAGTTGATTTGCTTTACACGTTACATTTAACCTACCTCCTTTAGGAGGTTCTGTGTTTTCTCTATGTCTATTATTTAGTTCAAATATCTACGACATTTTTAAAAATGTATCTTATGAATTATTTCCTTATGACTATCTTCTGGCGCGTTAGCTGCATGCCTGACATACAATGGCACACGCAGGGGCTCATTGAACTTGATTTTAGCTTGTTTTACAAAATTTAGATCAATTTGATACAGTCAGGAGACACAGTCTCATTTCGGTAGTTATGACCTGGATTTCGAAAGAATATTTTTCATTTAGCACATATAATGACTATCCTCTATTTAGGGCGTTTGAATTACACTCCTTCTGAACGACATATGCAGAGGTTAAGTCGGAAAAAATTTGGTTAAAATGCATACCGACAGCACAACCTCTGTAGGATATAGAAGGCACGGCTAGTCTCAATGGTTAATTCTGATAGATTCTTTTTTTTAATAGATGCTTTTAAATTTCAATTATTCACAATTCGTTTGGATAAACTGTCTCGGACATGAAACGGCAAACGAGTCATCTAGTCATAAATTTCTGAAATATATCTTCAGATTGCATTAGCGGAAACATATATAATTACAATAAAATAGCTTTCTTAGATACATACAGACAGTTTATGTAACATATATTATCATCAGTAGATATGTTATTTGTAGTAATATATTAAGAGTAAAAATATTTTTGCATTTAGTTGCATTTATTTTGTATTTATTTTGCAAGTATTTTAAAAATAGTAAATTATTGTTATTAAGTTCATTATACTATGATTATTTTTTTCTGATGTTTTTTGAGTATGTTTGTTAAATATTTTAGTTTATTTCTGAAAAAGAAAACAGCCAAAACCAACAATAGCCAAAAACATGATCAGATGTATTTACACATTGTTATTTGTAAATACTACGTTACAATTTGATTTTAGAGTAAATAATTGCTTTAATTTAGATAAGGAAATGCATTTATTGTAATCTAAGTCATTTAAAGGTTAACTTTTATACTATAACACGATATATTAAAGATAAATCTTAGCTTCTTTAAAAATGCTTTGCAACATTTTCTTTCTTTATTTTTTATTTTACATATTCATAAACAAATGATAAAATTATAAAAGATTGAACCTCACTTTCAGTCTTATTTTCAATTTCATTTGTGAATTTCAAAAACATTAAGAGTATCAAGAGGCTTATAATTTGTTATGATTAAAATTCCCGTTGCTAATTTAATGTGATGGAAACCGTAAAATTGTTAGGAAGCTTTTGAATGGCATCCCTTCCTTTTTATTGTTTCTTGAAATGTATGACTTTGAGAACATTTTCATAATTTAATGCATCATTAACATTTTTCTTACATTCTAATTAACTTTTGTAATATCATCTGAATTCCTAATGGAAATGTACTTTTAAGATTCTAAATTAAACCATAATAATATTTCTCGTAAATTTCATAATCCCATGCTAAAATTTCCTGCTTGTTAGTGCAGGGTATAAAATTATGTTACAGTATTTAATCTGACAGTTATTAAATGTTAATTTTTATTATATCATTTGAATGATACACCCTTTTACAATCAAAGGAGTGCATTGTACATTGTTTCTTTTATGTCGTTTTCATGTGTGAAATATATTTTATCTTTGCTTTTTTATATCTAAAAAAAAAATCTAAATGTGTATACATTTCATGCATACATAGAATAATTTTTTTGTTAAATTAAATGCATGTTCAGGAGACAACAGTATGACATAAATCTTTCTTTCAAATAGCAACAAAAAACTTGCATATTTGTATAGTTAAAATTAGTTATATTGTGAGATATCCATTCTGAAAAGCGTAAGAAATGTTCATATCTAGAAAACAGGTTTTCTTGAGTAATATATGTTATCTCACTTCGTATATTTTACTTTGTAAACCACCATTTGAATATTTTAAGATGTTACGTAATGATATTAATATCAAACTAAATCAATATGTTATTTTTTAAGCAAATAGTGTATTTTCATCCCTTTTAACCTTCCTTCTTGTATTAGCATTTGTTTAATTCGGAAAACATCCATATGATAACTATCGGGTTTTGACAAAGTAAAATCTATGTTCATGGTTACGTAGAGCGTCATCATAAAACCATTAAGCATATATATGTTAAACCACATTAAACACTCGCTTTCGGACTATGTATCCCGAGTTTCTTGTAAAATGGGGATTTTTGAAGTTTAAGATTCTCACATTGTTTGCATTGATCTTCGCTGAAACATGAAACTAGGCTTCATCATTGAAACATACTCGATTTAGAAAAATATGATCATTTGATATTTCATTCAAGATATTAACTGTAAACTAATTCTCATCAGTTTATCATTTGGCTTCACCAATTATCTGCGTACATTGAACGATTTTGTTGAATTACTTTGCACTGTTGACTTCGGTAACTGTGTAGAAGATTGCGAATGGATGTTGTTGGAAATCTGACGAAGGATCATGGAGTTTTTTTTTCTTTATTTCATTTTGTAGTTTCTCTGAGTATGAGTAGCTGATTTTGTTACTGAAAAAAAGATACACATTGAACTTTTCATGAGGCGCAGACGTTTTGATATCTTGGTTTTTAGGTCTTCAAAATATTATGTAAAACAGAGAATATAAAAGGTTACTATAAATTTGATAGAAACCTAAATATGTTTTATAAATTTAATTTTAATCTCTCATGAAGAAAAAAAGAAATATATTTTTGTGCACACTGCATAATTCGACAACATTATAAATTGAATAAATAAAAATTGGATAAATTCACTTCTAAATAAATACCAGTCTGTATCGACATTCGTTGACAAATTCAATAAATTTATGATGATACTTTTTAAATAATGCATTTATTACATTGTGTACATCTAATAAATCTATATTATAAAGAAGATCGTTGAAACCACGCGTAGTTATTTTGTTTAAACATTTAAGATTATTCATAATAAGGACCAGTTCATAGCTATTCTTTGTACAATGTGTATTATCAATAGTTTTTGTAAGTGTATATATTTTATTAAGTATTTTTTATAAGAAGTTTAGAAAATTTATTAATATATTTTAGCGCGAAGATTAATTAATTTATTTTTTTCGATTTTTTTTCCTTAGAGCTGAAACGTTGTGTATTGGTATAAGTAATATACTTACAAAATTTCAAAACAATCAATAAATATTTTACGATTCCTCTCTAGGGTCGAAAAAGGAAATTTTAGCCAAATATGTTGTACATTTTCACATTTCGGTAATATTTTCAATTTCCGATTTTTTTCGCAGAATATGTGAAAGAGTTGGGGAACTGATATAAAACTCATATAAAATTTTAAAATGGTTTTAAGTTTGCAACTCTATGAAAACATTTCTTTGCAGAAAAAAATAAATGAATAAAATTGATGTGATTTAAATATGCTTTTAATGTTTCAAAATATGCAATTACTTTAATAATAATGATCTGTAACAATGTGTGTGAAATTCTTGCAGTATAGCAAGCATTAGTATTTGTCAGAATGTTGATTGTTGTCATATAAATCACCAATTTAAAATATCAGATACTCACATAATTTATGCGTTTCGTTAACCTATTCGCTACTGGCGATTATTACAGTATTTTTAATTATTACTGACTTATTTCTTCTCTCGTTTGACTTCAAAGCGAGATTTTTGTTTTATTTCCATTAGCTCTAATCTTGGAATTCGAAACATATTATTCTTATATCGAAATTTCATTTATATTTGAGTATCATTAATAAAAATTAAGCATGGGACAAAATTGATGTACCCATTTGGGTACTCAGAGACTGAAGAGGTTAAAACAAATCTCATCTCTGTACATGTCATTTAAATTCCTGAAATTTTCATAATCATGAAAGAATCACAATTGATTATTGCTTCACAAATTACTGCTTTGCTTATCCACGTTTCATTAAGATTTCGTAACGCAAATTGCTTCATTTTTCTAAAATGAAATATACTGAATAAATCAAAACTTTCTAAATAAATGAATTACTTCAGAATCAATTGAAATATTTCATAGAAAGTGAAATTCTAATTTGATGATAAGTAATAGTGATAGCTATTATTTTAAAAGGCAATAATGGATGGTACGCGTCTGCATGTCAATTAACTTAGATATCTGGATTAAACGGTTTTTTCTTATTTCTAAGAACGCTGAAAGAGAACATTATGTATAGTTTAAAGATACATAAATTATTTTATTATTACTAATTTTTACTCATTAATATAAGGAATTTACTTTATACTAAAAAAATCATATGCATACTTAGTATATTAAAAATTCATAATAAAAAAATAAATAATATATAAAACCCTTTTCTTTTAAATAAACTAGTTATTGTATATTTCATTAAATCATATTCAGGTGGCAGTTTATTAAATTAAGACACATTTGATTCTAATGGAGAGATGATGAATAGTTTCATTTGTTAACTAAAATATATGAAGCAAAATTATATATTAAAAATTTTCACTATCAAACGCTCCGTTCGTAGCATAAAATATTCTTTTAGCGTCCCGTTCACATTTAAACGATGCAGTTATGTTGGATAATGATTGATACGTCGACGTTTTATTTCAAGTGGAGATGAATATTTACAGTATTTTTCGGTATATAAAACGTTCTTTTGAAACGGAAAATTGATGAAAGGTTGTGTAAGAATAAAATAAATTAAGGTATTTACAGTTAATAAAATATAAGCATAAGGATTTAGGAGTAATAACAATACATAGAAAATAAAGCATTATACAAAGAATAAACCAACTATTCTTAATTTATGATTCAGGTAGACATTATTCGGTTTTTTGTAGTACTATTTGTTGATAATTTTTTTAAACTCATACTAGTGGGTACAATTTTGTATGACAAACGTTACATTTTTTAGTTTTCAATGACATGTGAAGATTTAGTTACAAAAAAAGGCTATGCGCTAATGCAGCGGAAGGCAAGGGAGCATTTAAATTACTGACGAATAGCGAGCTTGCTCTTTATTCAAGTCAGTGCGCTAACACTAGAACGGGGGGAAAAACTTACCGATTAGAACGGCATAAAAAACTGGAATGGCGGGAAAGGATCATTTTCATTAAACACTCTTTTGAAATGGAAAATTTATTAAAACTGTGTATGAAGGAATTAAATTAAGGTATTAACAGTTAATAATATATAAGCATATTGATTTTAGACTGATAATAATATTTAGAAAATGAAACATCATAAAAAGACTGTACCAACTACCCGGTATGTTTTCTTTTTTGATTCAGGTTGACATTTTCCTGTATTTTGGATTAGAATTTGTTAATATTTGCTTGAAACTTATATTAGTGGATGCAATGAATAATTACAAACGTTGCGTTTTTAGTTTAAATGACTTGTAAAGGTTGTTTGCAAAAAAGGTAGTGCACTAAAGCCGTAGGAGGCAAGCAAACAATTTAATTAATGACTCATATCAAGCTTGCTCGATATAGAAGAAAGTGCGGGAATACTTGAACGGCAGAAAAATCTTACCTCATAACGACGGGAAAATCTTATCTACTCGAAAACGGCGGGAAAGGGTCATTTTGACCAATCATGGAGGTATTGAAATAACTTCGCTAAAAGTACTTTAAATGCCATATATTTAAAAAAGTATTTCGTGTATTTTATAATTTATATTTTATATTCTTTGATAATTTATTGAATTTTTAAAGTCTTGTATAAGTAACACCTTCAGGGAGATCTTTTGTATCTTACTACAACTAGGGTAGATGTGCCAGTAATGGGCCACCTTAAGGAATTTCTCTAAAAAATAATTTTTTATTAATAGTTATAATTATTGTATTCCAATTTTTTTCATATTATATTAATCTTTCAACAATATTTAACTAATCCCACAGTTACATTTCCCAATAGAAATAAAAATTTAATTTTAAATAATAGAAATATGTCTAAACAACCAAAAGCCCAGTAATGGGCCACCTATGTTCCAGTAATGGACCGCCTATGTTCCAGTAATGGGCCACCCTACAAAAAAAACAGATAATTGTTTTTAGGTGCGTTCGTGATTATGTAAATACGTAGCACCTATAGTTGTCGTTCAGTTCGTCCGGCTGTCCCTCTGTCTGTCCGTCTATCTGTCCGTCTGTCTGTTCGTCTGTCTGTCTGTCTGCATATAACAACGCAAAAACTATCCAACCGAATAGTTTGAAATTTAAAATACATAATTATTACATAATTTTGTCTAATCGTTTCAAATTTTATGAAAATCGGATGAATAGATCAATTACAGGGAAAATCAAAAGGATTCCGTTACATTACGATCAATGGGGAAAAAGTTTAAAATGCATTTTCATCGTTTGCAATTTAAAACATATAATTATTACATAATTTTGTCGAGTCATTTCAGATCTTATGATAATCAGATGCATAGATCAATTACAGGGACTATCAAAAGTATTCCGTTACATTACAGTCAATGGGGAAAAAAAGTTGCAAATGCATTTTAATGGTGTTACACTCATTCGAACATAATAAAATTGGCATGAACCTATGACGTATATATATACTAAAATAAAAATTCTGTACAATCTGAGATGCAAAGAGTATTTATTATTAAATTACAGGGCCACACAAAAGTATTCCACTACATAATGCTATACGGGGAAACATTGTTTGGGACATGTTTTAATTATATTAAACTCTGCCACAATTTATGAATATGATATACGTTGCTGAGGTGTAATGAAAATTCCTGTATGTTTATAGGAATTCAAAGAGTTCAACCACTGTACTGTATCCGAAGTATTGTCTACTATATCAGGAAGATCTGTATATTTTTAAAACTTCGTTATCGTACAAACGCACCTCATTTGCTACGCTTCACGTGCAATTTCCAACTTGTTTCAATTATATTTTGCTACAGAACTTAATGAAAGCATACTAATAAAACAAAATATTAAAACTTAAGTTAGAAATTCATTACATTAAAGGATTTATAATGAAAAAACATAAAACAAAAAATTAAGTTATGAATTTATTATAATCAAGGATTTATAATGTGGATATAAAACAAAATATTAATGATATTATTAACTAACATTAAAGGATTTATCTCGTAAAGATATAAAACAAAATATTTAATTTAAAGGATTTATAATATAAAGACAATGTTTTACTGAAATCAAGTTTAGATAAAATAAGGCATTAAAAAAAGTCTCCAATCTTCATTCATATCATTATCTAAATGATGTGCTGTGCAACTGTGAAATATAAATAGCAGATCTTCAATTTTATCACACCTTTCCGATAGTCCAAACTATTCAATATGGAATTTTAGAATGCATTTAAAATGATAAATGTTCTTGCACTATCCAACGATTTTCAGATAATCATATAGCCCATCATTTTGGCACAGATTGATTCCACAATTTCCCTTCAGATATGCTTATATGGATATATTATCACCAATGGAGCAATCTCATTATTTGCTGAAAAACATCCCGTAACAGTGATTTGTTCTTTTTCGTTAATTGGTACTACATAATACACATCTTTAACTGATTTTGAACCCAAAATTTTCCTTGTTTTAAGAGCACAAAAGAAATTTTGTTTTAACCTTATTGAAAATTATCTCTGTATGCTTTAGAATTCGGAAGAAAATATTAATACTATCTTCTTCCAAATATTATTTTACATTTCTGAACCAACTTAAAACAACTTCTTTTGTAACGGCAAATCTAGATTTTGTCAAATGTTCTGCTTGTGTTTTGTACCAATTTTGGATGACTTTTTAAAAACAACTATTTATAAAGAAATTTCCTTTATTAAATTCTAATAGGTAAAATTTAATTATTTAGCTTTTCAGTTAAATCAAAATATTTTATCTCTACTGAAATAACACTTTTTGCATTGGTCACTTGGGTGGTCCATTACTGGAAAATCACGAAATAAGCAATCCAATAATGGGCCACCCTCCTAAAATCTTAAAAATAAATAAAATTTTGTAAATGGCCATTGATATATTAAATTCAATGTTTTATATTGCTAACCAAACAAAAACATTCAACTTTTACGGAAAAATAAAAAAGATATAAACTAAGTAAGTAAAGTCTCCTCTTAGCATGTTCATTAAGATTTTCAGTGAAAAACAGAAAAACTGTGAAACTTTATTTGCTGCTTCCTAATTGTTTTGACGAAAAGTGTAAAAAATTAATCCAGCTTATAAAGCATACAAGATAGAGTTCAGAAAAAAATAATAAAAGCTTAACTATTATTTATTATTTTTTTTATAAACCAAAAAGTGCGAGGTGGCCCATTACTGGCACATCTACCCTACTAAAAAAACTGATTAATTTAGTATAAAATAGATTTTAAAGAAATGTTTTCTCAGATTGAATTTAATTCTAACTAAAATAAAACATAATATATAAAATACCAATATTTTTTTTCTTTTATATATTTACCTCGTCGAATGATATTTTTTCTAAAACCATAAATGATATTTTTTCTAAAACCATTTTCTGTTGTTCCGTTATTTCATCATAAGTGTTACTGAATATTTAGTGTGCAAATCATTTCGTTTTAATTTAAAGTAACACTGAAAATACTGCAACTTACACACAAGCATAAAAATATACAGTGGGTACAAAAAATATTTTTTAACAATTTTTCTAGAACATTTTCCGCACGCAACTTCGGATTACGATGCACAAAATTCTTGTGACTTGTTTCAATTGCATCTCTATATTTGCCAATTTTTTATTAATAGCTACTTCATTTTCATTTTTTTAACAATTAAACAGGAAAGAACTTTCAGAGTTTTTTAAGCCATAAGAACTATTTTTAACTCCTCTCCAAATTTAATAGAAAATTATTTTTACTGATGGGGTTGTTTGTTTCACCTTTATCAACTATCCAGCCGTTTAAATCGGCATGATCCAAAATATTGAAATATGTATGTACAGAACAACATCATCTAGAAGCCGACTTAGCGGAGTATTTCCGGCACATCTGATCGCTGCAATTCTGGCTCCTTTAGGGGTGTCTCTTACGAGACAAGCATTTCACCCCTAGGAGCGCCGTATGCAGCCTTTAGTTTTAGCAGTGTATTGTTGACGTTTTTCTGAAAACTCTGTGCCTTCAATAGGATTATATGTCACACAGATTTTTAACATTTACAATGGCACTCGGACAGAATTTGCCCGAGTTTGCATATAATCTTGGACAGACATTGTCCGAGCCCCTGTGTAAAGCTTAAGAATTTCCTAACCAAGTTGTATAACATAAGAAAAGATGGATGCATTTTTGTGTATAACATATCTACGCGACTTCTCCTCGTTTAAACACTGTAATATACGGTTAGAAAGTCAACATGATTATTCATTCATCAGGTTCTTTATCTATAATATGCGATTTCTTGTATTTTACTTCTTTAAAAAAGATAGTCATTTACACGTGATTCATCATACCAAAATTTTGAAGTATATTAATATGGATTAATATAACTTTCTACAGTTCAACTCCAAAGGCTTGACTAAAACTTATTTCAGTCTTAATTAATATTTTCACATGCTAAGCTTCATATATTCATATATTTTTAGGTTGTTAATTATATAGCGCGATACAAAATTGAAAAATAATGTGATAATTTTCTAGAAAGAATTTAATGACCATAAAAATAATAAAAAAATAATGTCGAATGCAGATAAAAAATTAATATGAAACATAAATTTTTTGAATAGAAAAATTACTGAAGAAAAAAAAAAAATATGTATATTGGTGAAAACTTTTATTCGAAAATATTCATTTTGTTTTCTTTAGCTCAGTATAAATAAAATGATATTTTGTTTTATCTATTACTTAAGTAAATTTCTGAACTTCAAATAATTAAACAGTCTTCAAGCTCTTATAATCTACTTTCATCAGCATGAAATAATTTTTAGAAAATTATCAGCCATATGCATTTCTTTAATAAAATTACGTAATCTAATTTTCCTGTAACCAGTACTATTTATTCTTACAATTTACACAATACCCCAACTTTCCAAATAAGATTCTAATGAGTTGACGCATTACATATATTAACATAATTCTGCTTTTATTTTTAAGAAGTGAAATCATTACAAATTTAATTAAAAATTAGAAATCTTATGATCTTGCTATAATATTAAAGCTCTTAAGCATATTTTCATAATAACATAAATAAAAAAAATAATTGCATATTTTTTAGTGAATGAAAACAAAAAGTTGTTATTAAACTTAAAATTTTGTTATTCTCGTAATTAAAAACTGTAAATATCGCTAGATGTTTTAATGATTTTATAATACAAAATTTTAAAAGTTTGAAATTCTTAAAGCGTAAGATAAAACCAATTACTATTTTTTTTCTCATTTAAACTACTGACGTAAATGAAGTTCCTAACTATTGGCAAATAATGTTGAATTTTAAGGATATTTATTCGTGAAAAACGGTTACTTAAAAGCAGGTTTCCATATATTTGTTTATCGTAAATTTAGCGAAAGTAACCAAATATATTTGTGGTAAGATGTATCGCTAAAACGACATCCTGTTGGAAAACACGTTTTTGTTAATATTTAAGTATTTTCTAATATGCTAATATGTTCGGGAGCAAAACTTAATTGTGAGTGCTTGAATTAAAGTACACAAATAATGTTATGTGTAGTAAATAGATACTTTTCTTAACAAACAAATAGTTGTACACGACCACATCTTTACACCACAAGTAGCCACAAATGTCACTGTAATTAAAGAAAACTAAAATAAGACGCATTTCATTAATTCAAATCCTACTAAGAAGCTATAATAATTTAGTGATTGCTTCCAAAGTCAACATAATTTTTGCTTTATGACAAACGCCTGTATGACACCATTCTGTGTTTTTTATTAAAAAGATCATTTGGAAAATCATGATTAAGTAACCTAAATCACTCTATTGTAATGGCAATTAATGACAACCGAGTACATTAACCTAACTACTTTTATGTGGTGAAAAATTCGGAGTTGTCAGCGTGATTTAATCTTGCTTTTGTGGAGTCAAACTGAGGAATAAATATTTGTGACATCACAATATTATTGCATCTTAATGAAATTTGGAGACTCTTAAGAAAGAAAATATAATAGTAAGTTTACTACATGGTTCTCCAAATGACAGTAAATTGAGAATTACAAGATAACAATTGTCATATAGCATTAGCAGTTTGTGTTTGTACCCTAAACTTCATACAATATTTATTCGGTAAAAAATAAATCAGTTTTTCCAGTTGAATCTTTTTAATAAAAAAACACTAAGAATGAATATTTTTTATTGTCTGTATAAATAAGAGTATAGTATAATTTTACACTTTGGACAAAATTAATTTAAAACATACATAGACTGAAAAAAACACACATGTACCATTCCAATCATAAATAGATATTAATGTTAACACATTTTTAGAACATTTTTTTAAATTCTGAACATGCACAAGTTTTTACAGAATGGCATTAATTTACACGAATGAAAAATTTTATTCTATAACTAATATATGAATATATTCACAAAAAAATATCTTTAAACTTCCATCGGTCCCAATTTTGGGATTCCTTAGTTCGTTAGCCATTGACAGGAACCTGTTAGAAAAACGTTTTAGCAAATAATTGACGCAACTTTAAAGCTTTTAAAACAATCAGTGACATTTATCAGGACATTTATTATCCTTTTTAATCACCCTAAATATAAGTAACATAAAGAAGAATGAAATTTTAAACTCAGCGCTCAATTTCTTTCAGTTTTCTTAAAAAAAAAAAAAAATGCAATTATGAACAAAATTGAAAATACAGAAGGAATACAGTCATCCTTAGCGGGTTAACTGTTTAAACATAGAGCAATGGAGGAAGATGAGTTGAACTGTTGAAATTCAACTATGGCAGATTGTATTTGCATGGGACAGGAAGATCGCATGATGACATTTATAGTATTTCTACTTAACGTCTTTCTGTGGCCTGTATCTGCAGTATAGGTTATTTGTCTGAAATATCATTTGGATAGAACGATTGGAAATGTTTGATCCCGATCATCGTTGGGACGATAATTTCCAAGTGGACTTCAAGCTGTTAGAATTTCAGAGATGTACATATTTCTATGAGGCAGTTTTTCAATAATCAATTCATTGGCTAATATTTTCAGTTACATTCATTTACGCAGAGGTACAAGTTTACTGCCGAGGTTGATTTGAGCATTGATACCACCCACAAACAGCACTTTAAAGAAAATGGCCATGGGCCAAATCTTGATGTTTCGGCTTACACTGTACTAGCGCATATTTGTTAAGCAAAATCAACCACAAGTTTAGTTATAGAAAGTAATCACTCCTGGCCCGTTGTAATGAAGAGAGAATAGAAGAATGCCGTTTATCTTTTCGTGGGGGATATAGGATTAAGAAAATATTGTAGAAAAAGATAATTCCAACAAAATTTTGTAATTTTTAGAATTTAATTTTTTTTGTTTATTTACTTTGCCTCTGTAAATTGATGTTCCCCTTTTTACTGAAAAAAATGATAGATGTTTTTTGTTTAATAACAAATCAATTAAAATCTATTTTTTTTTATCTTATGACAGTGAATTGACAATTAAAAACAAAATTTACATGCGAAAATCCTACATTGTTTTTGCATGATTGTGTTAAATAATTGAAATTTTAGTGTGAAATTGCCATTGCAAAAAAATATACATATATTTATTTCAATAAAACAAATACACAGTTAAACATCTGCTGCATTTTGTTGCAGACGCACTCCGCCGCTTGTATAAGAAACGGTTAATTGTCTGTATAATGGACATTGTTATTGGTCGGAATAGAGATATTATATACAAGAGGCGGTGTGTGAATGCAGCAAAATGCAGCAGATTTTTAATTGTGTAACATATAAACTGATCTTAGCATTTATTGAAAACTAAGAATTTTCTAAATCGAAACATTATAAATTCAATGCATTGTAATTGAATGCATTAAATTTCCATACAACAGGTAAACAACATAATAAAAAAAAAGATGAAATAAAAAGTAAACATCTAAAAAAGAAACAATCTGTTAAGTGTTGAACATAAATGTAAAAATATCATTTTATGGACTAAATATTTAATTAGAAGAAGAATAAATAGATTATTCCATTTTAAATATTACTTTTTTATTTTTTTCGAACTTTTTAAAGGCATGCATGTGGAACTTTAATAAAATTATTTACTTGAGCTCTAAAATGAGAGACTTGGGTGGATTAAGCCTATGTTCGCAGGTTCGAATCCAATGCTTGCAGTATTGCCAAACAGTAAAACGTTTTCAGATTTAACATTAAAGAAAAACACTATATGTTTGGCTGTTATTTAAAGACCCTTCTTAAGGACCCTCTCTATAGATTTATAGACGTAACTGATAGTTACTTGAAAAAAAAATCTTTCGAACTAATTTTTTTTATAAATAAGTTTAATTTAAAATTTATGTAAAATTTTAAAAATATGACAATTTGTGACAAACTGAATAAATGATATTAAAAAAAGCAAATAAATAAATGAATAAATAAAGTTACTTTTGCAGATTTGGTAGTCAAAAGATATAAATTACTACTTTTTATCCTGTAATATGTTTCGTCTCATACTCGTCTGATATTTAATTTTTCTATTGCAATTTTATCTTCTTTTTCAGTAAGATATTGCGGAAAGATTTTGAAAATCTCCAATAAATTTAATTTCTTCAAAACGACAAAACATAAAGTTAATTTCTTAGAATGTTTATTGCTAAGTTTGATTATTCATTAAAGTATATTTGAAAATTCATTTAATATACTTAAGTGTCTGCACTCAATTTATATCATGAAGTAAAGAAGTATATTTCTATAAGAATATTAAAAAATGCGCATAAAGGTCTAATTAAAATCAAACATTAGCAAAATTAAGTTATCATGTGGTTATGTATTTATACTTGTTTCATTGGACTTTCTATTTGAATTATTTTTCTTGTTTTCCGACAAATAAGCTAAAGTATAATTGAACGCCTCGTACGTCATTTAAATAATTTCTTGAATTATTATTATTATTATTAGTTTTTTTCTATCTAACAATGCGTTAGTTACTTAATTTCAATGCATTTCAATAAATATATATATCTTGTTCTTGAAGGGTGTATACATATATATATTTATACCATGATTGGTTGCTGTGTTTCAGAGATTTTTCGCTGTCGTGTAGTCGATATAAAATTTGCTATGTAGAAATCAAATGAAATCTAGTTTTTTTTTTCCCTTACGAGTCTTAAAGTATTTTACAATAAATAAATAAATAAATAAAATAAAAATAAAAATAAAAATAAAAATAAAAATAAAATTATGAAGATGCCAAATATGAAAAAAATATTTTTTATACGTAAATAAATGTAAGAAAAGCGTTTAAGCACTAAAACATGTTTACTTGTTGCATACCTATTTTGGTAGATACAACATTCGGTCACCAGTGCTAAATATGATGTTTCAGAAAATATATTTGCTGAAATAATTATAGCAGAAGCAGATTTAAAGATTTTTTTTTTTTGGGGGGGGGGGGGTAATTACGTTGATTTATTGATTTTGTTTATGATTTCCAATTATCAGCACGAAGGTTAACCACTTAACCGGCGAAGGATATGGGGAAATAGTGCTTTTACCCCCGACTTATCTCGGGGCAGAAGGACCAAAAGTGATGAATGCCCTATTTGGTATTCCGCGAGTAACTCCGAACGATTAGGCCTCGATTAAGTTCGACCAGCACCTGCCTATATCAATTTTAAGAGCCGAGCATCTTCGCCAGTGGTGGGGAATGGTAATAGAATTAAAGAGAATGAAACATGCAATGTAAGCGAAGCGGTTTAAAAATAAAATTTCTTGATTTAACGAACTACAATTGCAACAACCGGAAAAAACGGCGATACGGAGGGTTGTTACAAATGATTCCCTTTAAAATATTGTTGATGAAGTAATAATTGTATTAATAGTGTACTGAATTTTAAGCGAACGGACAAAGTTATATTGCCCTGAAACCAGTTTTTATTGTCATTGTTATTAACATTTGATTCACTATTTCGATTTCCAGGATCGGAATGATCTGCAACTTAGTGAAAAATCCATGGCGATTAAGAGGTGCCAGAGAAGAAAGTGCTTGTTCAATTGTGTTTTAATAAACGAAAAACAGCAACGTTGCAGACTGGAGATAACGGTTAATGATTGTGTAACGCATTGAAAATTATCTTTAGATATTTGTAAAGATGCATGGTTTCACGATTAAGCTGCGTTTCGTTCTTGACCGTAAAAATAAGTACATGTATTTGGAAAATATTTTTTGGTAAAATGAGGGACAAAGCACTTTATAACCAAATATAAATCATTTTTGCTGTTAAACAAACATTGCCGCACCAACAAATGCCACATGGTCGATCAACGTAATGAATCTTTTGTGCAGAAAAATTTTCAAAGAAATAGACGATCTTTGTTTCAAGTTAGTTCCCAAGTATCTAAAATGTAATCAGCATTTTCCATTTTGAATTTACTAAATTCATCTTAAATTAACAGATTTTAAATTTTTGTAGACACAAAATATTATTGAAAGTATAGAAAGATTTTTTTTTTCAATAAATTACATTTTAATATTTTCATTGCGTATAAAAAATATTTTTAAATAATTGAAATAATGTTTTCTGTTTGCGAAATTTATAAATCCATATGATTACAAACCCACCTATATAGTTACTCAAACTTATTATAACTGTAATTCCTTTCGATAAAATGTATAACAAGATGTTTATGAAATATGTGTTGTAGTTTAACATACTTCTCTAATGTGTCAGACCATTCCATAAAACAGGCAGTTATTAAATAAGTATTCTGTAATTTTCATGATGATGAGAAAACGGGGTAAGAGTATCATGTGTTTAAGGTAATGTAGCGGTATAATTCAAATGGCATGCAATTTATCAGATCACTTCTAGCACTTGTTACATTTAGCATGATTAATGATACCAGCATGAGCGATTACATTTATACCCATTGTTCTAGTGAAATGTACTGCTATATTAATGGATATTGCTCATGATTTACTACTGCAAATGTATAAACCTTACAGTTTGCTTACTCATTTACGTAGAAGAATGTGTATATAAATTTTCTTATATTATCTTTCTAAATGATTGAATTAGTGTCCGTTTGGCAAAAATGTTCTATTTTTATTATTATTTTTACCCTTATTCGTTGCACCTTAAAATACATTATCCAGAGTCATATAATTTATATTTTATACTGATTCAAATCCACTAATAAATTCACAAAGTTTTTACATTCCAAATTACTTAAACTGGGAGCATAATTATCTTTTACATTTAATAATTATGTGATGGATTAGATAATTAGATGGATTTTGTAATTTGAGGCAATATTTAGGGTCCCATATGTAGATAAAATCAAGATCATTTCTAAGAAACATCATATATTTCCTTACTTGATAACATTATTAAAATATTTTTCGTTTTATGCAATGAATTTAGAACAAAAAATATTTTTTTTATTGAGACACTGTATATATTTTTTATTTAGGTTATTAAATATGTACAAGGTTAAAAAAAATACTTGTGGCACTCGGGGACTGCCGCGGTAAAGCTATTGCGTAGCATTTTTTATCAAATTATGCAATTATAATTATTTATTTATTTTTTATTTATGCAGTTTTTTTGTCTTTGATATTAATTCAAGTTTTTTTTTATTTTTATTTGATATTAATTCAAGTTACACTTTTTGAGCTTGATGACCGACAAGAAAACATTATTTTTCTTTTATTAAATAAATGAGAAATCTGCCGAAGTCAGCCAAAGTGCCGAAGTCTGCCTAACTGAAACGACGTTATCCGGACTGTAAGGTTTTTTTTTCTCGTTACGGAATTTCTAGATTCGGTCGCCGCGCTCTAAGCCCGCGATAAAAGCTATACAATAGCTTAAATGCGCTCCCCTGGGGGGTGACACACAAGGCATGCTTATTATGAATAAGCAGTTGCAGACCGTTCAAATGATCTGTCACACAACTGGTGTTGTAAAGAAATTAAAAATGTCCCTTCCTGGGGGGGTGACACACAAGACATCCATAATATTAATAAGCAGTTGCAGATCTTTTGAATGATGTGTCACACGACTGGTGTTGTAAAGAAATTAAAAATGTGCCCCCCTGGGGGGCAGAGTGTGGGTGTAACACAAGACATCCGTAATATGAATAAGCAGTTGCAGACCTTTCAAATGATGCGTCACACGACTGGTGTTGTAAAGAAATTAAAACTGTGCAGAGTGGGGGGTGACACACAAGACATCCATAATATGAATAAGAAATTGCAGACCTTTCAAATGATGTGTCACACGACTGCTGTTGTAAAGAAATGAAAAATGTGCCCCCCCCCTGGGGGCAGAGTGGGAGTGGCACACAAGGCATGCATAATACGAATAAGCAGTTGCAGACCTCTCAATTGATGTGTCACACGACTGGTGTTGCAAAGAAATTAAAAATGTGCCCCCCTGGGGGGCAGAGGGGGGGTGTAACACAAGACATCCATAATATGAATAAGCAGTTGCAGACCTTTCAAATGATGTGTCACACGACTATTGTTGTAAAGAAATTAAAACTGTGCAGAGTGGGGGGCACACAAGACATCCATAATATGAATAAGCAGTTGCAGACCTTTCAAATGATGTGTCACACGACTGGTGTTGTAAAGAAATTAAAAATGTGCCCCCCTGGCGGCAGAGTGGGAGTGGCACACAAGACATGCATAATACGAATAAGCAGTTGCAGACCTCTCAATTGATGTGTCACACGACTGGTGTTGCAAAGAAATTAAAAATGTGCCCCCTTGGAGCGTAGGGGGTCACACAAGACATGCATAGCAGGAAAAGGCAGTTTCAGACCTTTCCAAAGATGTGCAACAGGAGGGGTGTGGATAAAAATTAAAAATGTTCCCCTTTGGGGGTGGGGCGCCCCAAACATGCATAATTGGAATGAGAAGTTACAGTTTTTTTAAAGGTTATGCCACATGATGGGTGTATATACAAATTTAGAAAATGCCCCCCCCCCCCTGGGAATGCAGAGAGGGGAGATGGCGCACCGGACGTACAAAATATAAATAAACAATTTAAGGCCTTTCCAAAGGTATGTCACATGACGAATGTTTACGAAATTTAGAAAAGTATACCCCGTGGAAGGTGGAGGGCGCATCGAATGCGTAAAAAATTATAAATGGTAAATTTTTTCTAACAATATAGCACACGATGGGTGTCATCAACATTAAAAAAAATTCACATCAAGCATAATTTTGAAGGATTTGCCGGCGGGGGGAAGTGCGCATTCACATGAATAGTCATAAGGCTTTAGAACTATGTATCACACGAGTTCTCCCCTCCCCCGAAGAGGGGAAGGTGGTAACCTTCCCCAAAATATACACCAAACACGCTTCAAATTATATAAATAACATTTATCGAAGTTCCGTGTAAAAAAAAATACGGCGTCAATGTCTGCTGAAATCTACCGAAGGATAATGTGCCGAAGTCTGCCGAACACGAAACGATGTTAGCCGGAAAGTTAGGTTTTTGCTCGTTACGGAATTTCTAGATTAGGTCGCCGCGCTCAAAGTCCGCGATAAAAGCTATGCAATAGCTTAAAAAAAATAATAAAATTCTTTGTGTCATATGCCCATTCCTTTAAAGATAAAACATTGAAAGATAATATATGCTTTCTTGCGTAATTTGAAATACGACACGCACGTTATTGCAAGGGGTAAAGGTAAAGGATTACAAATTTAACCATTCTAATCATTAAAAATGTGTCATACTCACGTATATACTCATGACTTGGGAGATTTGTGATTATGTGGTTCACTGTTACTTCTTGTACCTACGTTTTTTAACTAAACCTAAGTTAACTTAACCTACTTCTTAACCTAGACTCTGACAAAGGCAATTAGTCTTTTAGCTAGAAAGAGAAAAAAAGGCAATATTTTAATATTTTTATAATACATTTTTGCAAAATTTAAAAGGATGCTTCGCATACATATAAAAAATTTCAAAATAAATACTACCTAAAATATTGTTTTGTTGTAGAAAGCAGTTACTATTTTTTGTTTCTCTTCACGAAGATATTCGTCGATTTTTACTATTTTACTTGGCCATACTTTTATTATTATTATTATTGATATAAGTTTCATTTTCATAATTTTTTATATTCAATTTCAAATTACACATTTTTTAGCAGAAGACCATATAAAAAATGTTTGTAGAATAAGGTGCTAGAAAGCTTAATCGCAACTATAATAAAAATAACAATTAATAAAAATAATAAATAAATAGAAAAATCAGAGATATTGCTAAGTATTTTTTTAGGAAAATGAGGTTTGATTTATTTTGAAAGCATGAAATAATTTTATGAAAGTAAAAAACAGACAAGCATGATAGTGATCAAAACATGTGGACGGGTTCAGGGGGATAGTCTGCAAGTTCTTTCATATTAAGGAAATCATTTGGCAATATTTGTTACTATTTCTATACAAAATTATAGAAAAAAACTCTAAAATTTCATAAGTCAAGAGAAAAAAACTAAGCCCTTTTATCATTCAAACAACCAGCCAATGTACCAGTGTGACAACAGTAAGAAGAAAAAAAAACTGAGGTTTCATGCACTTATATCTTCAAAGGGGAGAGGAGCAGGTGAAAACGTTTATTTTTCTCTTACTTCTTATGTATTAAAATATAGCTATTTTCAACTATTAAGAAATTCAACTATCATAATTAAACTATTTAAACAAACACTAAAAGTCGATAAATAAGCATGATTAATTTTCGAAGTATGTTTCTGGTTTTAATTTAACGGCTAGCCAACAGCATGCCAAGCACAGGTTTTAAAAATACCTCTGATAAAATATGAATGATTTTAAAGAATGAAATCTTTATAATTGAGTTTTACTTCTAAAATGATTAATAACTGGGAATCTTCAAATGGAAGCGAAGAAAAACTCCAAAGAGCGCCATGGTGCCCACAGACGTCTCGTATGACAGCACTGGTTTAAAATATATTTTCTTTAAAAAATAAATTTTGTTCAAAATTGAAATAGAATATTCAGAAATGTAATTATCTTTTAGTACCAAAATAAATAAATTAATTACTAAAGGTACTTCTCTGCGAAATAATCCAAAAAATTAAAGGAATATGCTTCTTTAAAGAAAACGACCAGTAAGGTTTTAAAAAAATGACCATATATTGCGTTTCCCTTCTGCCATAACTTCAGAATATTTATTTCAGATTTTCGTTCAGGAAAACAACTTCTTAAAACTACAGTTTTATTTTATTTTTTTTTATTTTTTTTATTTTTTTTGAAATTTTGAAAAAAAAGTAAAAATAAGCAAATCAAATGTTCTTTAGGTGTAACTGTTTACTAGTTTAAAAATATATCTTTTTTTTTTTCAGAAATAGAAAATATTTCATGTTATAAAATTGCTTGAAGTTTTCAAGCACACTATAGTGCATGTTTTATTTTGTTTTAATAATATTTTAAAAACTAGAACAAATAATAATCTTTTGTACAAGTGTACAATTTTAAATCATTTGTGAAAACTTATTTCTATTATTTTGTTAGTTTATTTCTAAAAGTAATTTCCATTTTTTAGAAAACAATCTGTAAAACGGTAAAAAAATTAATAGATTTTGAAGATTTATGTTCTAAAATTTTAAATATATTACTAAAATTAAACAAAGTTACTGTCAAAATATGTGTGATAAAATGTTTAGACAGGTCATAAAAATATTTATATGACATAAAAGAATTGTGAGTCAAGTAACTAACATACAAGATAAAAGTGCAAATTTCACATAAAAACGGTGTCATTTAAAGAAAATGCAACAACCCAAGGGAAACTACATAGCATAAAGTTAGAAGAAATGAATTCTTTTAAGAGACCAATTTTATGACCTGGCCAAAATGTATATAGATAAATGAAACAAGGGACTTTATGTCATTTATTTAAGGGACGTAAGATCATAAAAATGGAGTAGAGCGAACAAAATATTTTCTTATGAACATATTATAAAAATATGTTGTTTTTCTTTCTTTTTTCATAGCCAGAAACACAAGGGGAGTAATTTAAAAATTATTATAAAACAATACATTTTAGCAAAACACAGTCGTAATTTAAAAGTTAAATATAAACAATGTTTATTATTCAAAATATTAACAAACAAACTCCATGCTTACTTAACGACTTTTTGTGTCATTTTGTAAATGCTTTATATTTGAATAAAAAACTTTTTATTAATAATTCTGAAAAGATTTTTTTAAATAGGGTAACACCCCCAGTAATTGGCATGCACCAGTGATTGGCACATCCTACAAACATGTCCTAAAATAAGATTTATACCCACTCTTTTAAAAATGCAAGACCATGTACCAGTTATATGCTATTTACGTTAAAGATTATAACTTTGATTTATGCTACTAGATGGCAATAGTGCCTAGGAAAGAGAAACAATTATGGCTTGTATGAAATTAGCCATTTTTGTTGCAAATGCTTCTTCCTTGACTTAAGTAAGGCATGTTTTTCAATTCATTATTATCTGATTTATAACATATTTTAAATTTTAATTTACAACAGTTTAGTTTAGTTGAAAAGGGTTACTTTAATTGTGTAAAAGTATTTTCAACACAAATATTTGGATTTCCAAATTAATGATAGATGCCAATTAATGGTGCTTCAGTTTTGCTAGTTCCAAGTAATTGGCACCTACTCCAATTACAAGGAATCCTCAAGGAATTTGAGATTAAACCAATTATTTTGGAAGTACTTTTAAAGTTATAGACAAATTTTGTTTATCGTTTGTTTTTATTTGAAAATATGAAATATTATCTTTAATTGGAATCCATTAAAGCTTTATATGACAATTACTGGGGACAGCATGACAATTACTGGTTATTAATATAAGTCTATTGTATTGTTTTAAAGTGTTCACATTTAAGACTAATATGCTGATTTCTTAATCTCAAAAACCTGAAATATGGCATCTTCGTCCACAGTAAATTCATTTAGACCGATTAAACCCAATGCAAAATGTAAAGTTTGCTTTAAATATAAATATGTGTCAATTATTGGATCACAAGGTGTCATACATTGGTGATCTAGGTGCCAATTACTGGTGATTTCAGCAACTTTTTATAAATATATTTTTATAAAAATACTTCTTCATTTTTTTTTTTGCTTTTAGTGGGCAAAATAGATGCACAGATATACATTCTTTGATTCAAAAAATATTTCGAATTAAATATCTTATTCCTTTGAAATGAAAATTGAAGTAAGTTTAAAGACAAATTCTTAATGTGACAATTACTGGGGATGTTACCCTAGTTGTTTTTATATAATTGGAGAAATTAATCTACAGCAGCCATAATAATTTTTGCCTTGTATATAATATATTTTGCCACTGGAGAACATTCACGATGATGTATAGTTGTGGGAAAATATGTAAACATATCCTACTAACTACTCAACAGATTATCGCAGAAGAAATTTACTGGTACAAAACAGTTGCAAATAAAGTCTACATTTAAGTTATGTACATACAATTTGCATAGAAGGTCATCTACATATTAAAATAAACGCAAACATCATATTTTTAAATGGCTATACCCAATTTTAACACAATATTTCAAATCTTTGGTTCAATTTATGCCTAGAGAAAAAAATTTCAAGTCATTACCGGAAAGATAATTGATGAAATTACTATTAAAAATAATAATAAGTATACTTTTGAAAATTTATATGAATTAAGTAATATTTATCCCACGGCTCTATCAAAAATCGGCATCGAAAACGGTAAATAGGGTACGTTTTTAAGAATTCGATACGTACACTTGCTACCTTCCTTTAACATAATTTCCTTGAAAATAATTTGTATTCCGCAGTTTAAAGAGCGGTATTTTACTTCATTACTCTTAAATAGCTTTGCATTGTCAATGAATTTTTGTAGGATGACGGTGATTTCAAACTTTGAAAAATCAGGCTTTTTAAGTGTTTCCTAAAAAAATCTTGTATTAATAAATTTCATTATTTTAGTGCTAATAAATAATCTAAAATAGTTAATGAAACAAATAAATAAAACATACTTTTTTCGTTTTAAAAAGGCTTTGTACATGCATTTACTAATTTCCTTTTTTTTATTCTAGATATTGCCTGATACATGTAGCATATATTGATCTTTTTTTATATCATTATCAAAATTCTTTTAAATTCTCAAGTAAGTATAAATAGAAATAATCATTTACTTTTTTGAGTTAGCATATATTTAAATAAAGAGAAATAATAATTAAAAAACATACAAGTTTAATTCTATAGATTGAAATTATGTTTTTCATTTTACGCTGCATTAAAAATATAAGTACATAAATTTGAAACTGATGTGTGAAAACATGTAAACGTACATAAATAAATGCCAGATTTTATAATTATTTTTTTTATTCTTAAAATGGCAAAGTGACAGTCAAATTACTATAAACAAAAAGAAAAATCATTAATGTTTAACGTATTTATAAATGAATTTAAAATTTTTGTTTCCTTTTGTCATTTGTGTTAATTTGAATTAAATTTGAAAAAGCTACAATGCGAGAAAAAAAATAATATAACGTTCTTTGTAACTTATCTGCAAATTGAAAAGAAACTAAGTAACACATAGTTAATATTACAAAAAAAATATATATTTAAATTTAAAAAGGCTTTATACATGCATTTATTAATTTTCTTTTTCAATTCTAGATTTGTCCTGAATTATTTAACATCTTCAGATCATTTTTTTTGTATCCCTATCAGAATTATTTTTCAATTCACAATCAAAGATAAATATAAATAATTGTTTATTTTTTTTTGAGTTAGCATATATTTAAAAAAAAAGAAAAATAATAATAAAAAATACAAGTTTAATTCAATAGACTGAAATTATGTTTTTCATTTTACACTGCAATAAAAATATAAATAAATAAATTTGAAACTGAAGTGTTCAAACATATGAAAATACCTAAATAAATGCAGAATTTAATGTTTAAACTTTTTTCTTTAATTTAAAAAATGGCAAATTGACAAAAAAAAAAAATGACTATAAAACAGCAACAAAAAAAAATCATTAATGTTTAATGTATTTATAAATGAATTTAAATATTTTGTTTTCTTTTGTCATTTGAGTTAATTTGAATTAAATTTCAACAAGCTACCATGTGAGAATAAATAATGTAATTTTCTTTGTGACTTATCAGGCAAATTGAAAAGAAACTAATTAACACATAGTTATTAATACAAATTAAAAAAAATATTTCGATTTAAAAAGGCTTTATACACGCATTTACTAATTTTCTTTTTCAATTCTAGATTCGTCCTGATTCATGTCATCTTTAATTCATTTTTTATACCCTTATCTAAATTCTTTTTTAATTCAACAGAAAAGATATATGGAAATAATCGTTTATTATTTTTTGAGTTAACTTATATTTAAATAAAGAGAAATAATAATAAAAAAATACAAGCTTAATTAAAAAGACTGAAATTATGTATTTCATTTTACACTGCAAAAAAATATAAATAAATAAATTTGAAACTGAAGTGTTGAAACATGTAAAAATACATAAATAAATACCGAAGTTTATGTTTAAACTTTTTTTTTATTTCTTAAAATGCCAAATTGACAGACAAATTACTATAATCAACAACAACAGCAGCAAAAACATTAATGTTTAATGTATTTATAAATGAATTTAAAGATTTTGTTTTCTTTTGTCATTCGTGTTCATTTGAATTAAATTTGAACAAGCTAACATGAGAGAAAAAATAATGTAACGTTCTTTGCGACTAATCTTGCAAATTGAAAAGAAACTAATTTACATAGTTGTAAGATTAAACTAAAGAAAACTGTAGAAAGAGATGTATAGATAAATTTATTATGCAAGGTTAAACACGGAAAATTTTCTTTGTACACTTTGTACAACTATTTAATTTCCAAAAATTAGAATACGTCTGTTGAGATAGGAGCTCATTATGTATAACAGAAACTGTTAACAAAGATTAACTTCAAAACAATAAAGTAACTATTTGTTTTTGCTTCTCATAATTAAGTTGGCAGAACATTTCCTTTTAATGAAATTCATTAAGGACCATTTGTTCAATTTAATTAATAAAATGTTTCTTATGTATTTGTAAATTAACTTGTAAAACGGTAATGATTTTTTAAGAAATATTTTTCGGTGATAGCGCTATAAATAACGATTAAAGAAATACTGTTATATATTTATGTATTAGTTAATACATGAATGTTAACCTTTAACTGATGTGATTAGTAGCAATAATTCATAGTAGGAGTACTTTATTTTCAATTTTAAAATTTCACGTAATTAATTTAAAAAAAAAATTGTAATAATTTATGATACAGATAAAACATATCACTTCAAAATTAACCCTTGGCACTCCATTTTCTCCGCTGCAGAGACATCATCTTTCCTTCCAAAATTTGCTTTTGGCACCAGAAATAAAGGAAAAAATAATTTTCTTTATTTAATGAGAGAATTTTTTAAACTGTCTACTTCAAGGAAAGTTCTTTTAAAAAACTGGTGCTAATCGAATAAAATTTGTGTAAGAGGCAGCGGAGTCCGGAGGGTTAAAACACTGACTCTAGATACGCATTAGAATAATATTTATAAAACAATCTTGAAAAACTCCTCAAAAAATATGTTAATTTGGAAAGATAATAGGAAAATGAATCACACCATATAGTCAAATTTTTGAGTCAAAATTTGAACTGTCATGGATGTATTTCAATTTTATCAGGACTTAAGAAACTCAACTTTGAACATTAAAAAAATCACTGTCGGCTTGGCCTATAGGCGGAGGTAGATTTCGAAGAGTGCTCATTTCAGCAACCAATAATAAAATATGATTAGAGATAAATCCAGTTTAACAATTTTCTTTGGCCGCTTTGAAAATTTTTTTATTTATTTTTATGTAAGAACTGGTTTTTATCAAAATCACCTTAAACGAAATTCGTCTCAAATGCCCATTTTGACAGCATATTTTGAAATATATTCTGACTTTATTATTAAAAAATCGACCAATACGCAAATTATATAGTTCCTAAATAACAAAAAACTGTCAATTGAGTGCTTTTGAGAGCAAAATCGAATTTAAAAATCAGTCATAAAATAACCAATTTGTTATTTTAATACATCCTCAATTCTTAAATCATGATCGCTTTGGGAAATTTTGTGCGAAATGCCTACTTTGACAGCTTTTTAAAAAATATATTTAGCCTTTATCAAAAAATCGACGAATTCTCACATTATATAATTCCTAAATAAAAAAAAAACTGTCAATTGAATGCGTTTGAGAGAAAAATTGAATTTAAAAATGAGTCATAAAATAACCAATTTGTTATTTGAATATATCCTCAATTCTTTAATCATGATAGCTTTGAGAAATTTTGTGCGAAGTGCCCATTTTGGCAGCCCTTTTTGAAATATATTCTGCCTTTGTCAAAAAACTGGCAAATCCGTCACATTATATAGTTCCTATATAAGAGGACCTGTAAATTGGATGCGTTGGATGAGAACCGATGCGATTGGATGAGAATGCGATCGGATGCGATTGGATGAGAACAAAAATGGATTTAAAAATGAGTCAGAAAAAATGCAATTTGTTAAACTTCCTCAATTTTTTCAATGACCATCACTTTGGGAAATTCTGTTCAAAATACCATTTTTGGCAGTCTTTTTGGAAAAATATTCTGATTTTATCAAAAAACTGGCTGATACGTCATATTATACAATTCCTAAATAGGAGGATCTGCCCTATTGATGCGTTTAAAATCAAAAGTGAATTTAAAAATGATTCAGAATATAAGCTGTTTAGATTTTATTTTTTTCTTCAACTCCTATTTTTGTTTAATTTATTTTTGCTATAAGAATTGGTCCTATGAAAAATTGTTAATATAAAAGTCGTAGATATTATTAAGAAAATGCAAAATAAATTTAATTAGATTTGATTGCTTAAGAATTGGCTGGATTTTTTTCTTTTTCCACCCCACTTTTACTTTTCGTTTTTAAGTTTTTTCATCGGTAAAAGTTGTTCCTATCAAAAACTTGTAAATACAAAAGTTTTAGATAATTTTGAGAACATTTATAAATAATTTAGTTGGGTTTGATATCTAATAACTTGATGAGTTATGATTTTTTTCTCCCAAAAACCGTTTTTTTTCGCATCTTGAGCCCATTTTTAACTTTATCAAAAATCTGTCATGCATAAACTTTTGGCCCACTCTTTAGAAGTAATATAAACTTTAAACTGATTCGATACCTATTTTAATTTAGAAGTTATCGCGTTTTTTCTGTTTTCACAAAAATCCTCCTAACTTCCATCCCCTTGGTCCGATTTTGCCCATTAACGATCTTGTCCGATATTTTATGCCCTGTGATTTTATGTAAAAGTTTGAAGAAGATCTGAGCATAATTATGGAAGTTATCGTGTCCAGGATAAAGTGATATACATCGATAGATAGATAGATAGATAGATAGATAAACTTTTTTACTAATGGTAGTTTTGGGGTCTAGGGGTCATGATCGGTGTAGATCTGCAAAAATTTTTCAGAAATTCGAACATGGGAGCAATCGCAATAAATAGTATTTCATACCAAATCTACCTAAAAGCATATAAAAGTTCTTTATTAAAATTATTAGTATTAAATTAGCTATTTCATTTTAAAATTGTTTAAAACTTTTTACTTTCCGAATACCGTGACTTGTATTGAAAGTTTTATGTGTAGTAGGTCTTTCATAGTAAGCCGAAAATAATTAAAAGGTTAGATAGGTGTGGAGACCTAACAAATGACTAAAACACAATAAACTGCAACAGAAACAACTTTAGTTTCTTTTTGGAATAACTTTTGCAGTTTATTTCAATTAATTTGAATACATATATATTTTTGCTAATTTCACACAATATCGTATTTATTTTATATTGATATTTATCTAAAACCTTAAATGTATTTAACGTACAGTCAGTACCATGTCAAACAATTCATTTTGAAAACAGTATTGCCAGTGAGCTACATCTTTAAATTCTGATTTCTTTATTGCCACCATTTTTGTGAAAGAGTGAAATTCAGCTTGCCTTTGAATGAATTAATATACCATTAAATGTGGTTAATTAAGCCGAATTTTATTTTTTAAAAAGGTATGCTAATAGATTTTTCATAAAATTAGTTTATTAGTAATGCTGTTTTTATAAGGGTTATTTTGACATGACACCGACGATAAAGAGTAGTAAAAACATTATTTTATTCATATTATTACTTTCTTCTATCTTCAATAGAAGAAAGTATTGTAATCGAAATTTTTTTTCGACTTCCGGTTTTCGACGGATTTACACGTTTTAGGGGTCAGAGATTCCAAAAAATATGTTTTTACAAAATGTCTGTCTGTCCGTGTGTGTGTCTGTGTGTCTGTATGTCGCCATTCTACCATAAAAAATTGTATGAAGTTATGCATAGAATTGAACCAAATTTTTTGTGAATGCTTTTGGCTGTGGCAAGCAGGTCCTCCTACAGTTTTGAAATATTCCGCCGGAAGGGGGCGCTGCTATCGCGATTTTTATGCCATTTTCAATATTGTACCGAAAAAAAGTATATGAAGTTATGCATCGAATTGAACCAAATTTTTTCTGTATGTGTATGACTATGGCTAGTTGGTCCTCCCTGAATTTGAAAAAAATCCGCAGAAAGGGGGCGCTGCAATCGCCATTTTTGTGCCTTTTTCAATATTGTACCGACCAAAAGTATATGAAGTTATGCATCGAATTGAACCAAATTTTTTGTGTATATGTATGGCATAGCTAGTTGGTCCTCCCTGAATTTGAAAAAAAATCCGCCGGAAGTCTGCGCTGCAATCGCCTTTTTGTGCCATTTCCAATATTGTACCGACCAAAAGTATATGAAGTTATGCATCGAATTGAACCAAATTTTGTGTGTATGTGTATGACTATGGCTAGTTGGTCCTCCCTGAATTTGAAAAAAATCCGTCGAAAGGGGGCGCTGCAATCGCAATTTTTGTGCCATTTTCAATATTGTACCGACCAAAAGTACATGAAGTTATGCATCGAATTGAACGAAAATTTTTTTGTAAGTGTATGACTATGGCTAGTTGGATCGCCCTGAATCTGAAAAAAATCCGCCAGAAGGGGGCGCTGCAATACGAATTTTATGCCATTTTGAATATTGCACCACATAAAAGTGTATGAAGTTAGTTCTAGAACTGAACTAAACATTTTGTATATGATTATTTTTTGGTAAGGCAAGTAGGTCCTCCCTGAATTTGAAAAAAAGTCTGCTTATCATTCTATTGTCCAACGGATCGTGCAGAGACGGAAATTCGTTTTTACTCCGATTAATCGATTGAAGCAGAAATTTAAGATGAAAATCAAAGTTGGTAAGGTATTGAATTAAAATTATTAAAGCATTAAAATGAGTAACTATTTTTTATATTAAAATGTATGTATGAGATAGAAGAAAGTTTTGGGATTGGCACATCAACTAGTTTTTATTTTTTGCGTACTAAAAACCTTTTTTATTAATGTTATTTTTTTCACAGACAAATACATTGTTAATTCTAATTTTGGTTACAAGTTTGAAAATGCAATATGTGAAGCGAACAAATGAGAAAAGAAAATTAAATCAATTACAAATATTTAAAATTATTTTCCTTTACCAACATAAGATTAAACAATTTAGTACATATACATTTAAAATGTTTTTGCTATTTTGTGTTCACAATATTCTTTTCTATAACTATACTTTTTCACGCTTTTATTTATAATTAGTTTTGAAGGATACGATAAGGGGATAATGAAACAGCTGCAGTCCCCACTAACTCCGCAGAAAGAAAATAAAGCCCTTTCAAAATAAATTTACAAAGCCTTTTTTTTTACCTAGAATTCTTTCATTTATATTTCCGATACAAGTGTCAAACAATTTGATATAAGAAAAAGAAATGTCTATAAAAAGATGGTATAAAAGCACGTTCAAATGTTATCAAAACTCATTCAAAACTCAAAATCCGTTGTTCTTAAAACTAGCTGGCCAATCTCAAAACTTTCTTCTATCTCATACGTACATTTTAATATTTCAAAAAAAAAATAGTTACTCATTTTAATGCTTTAATAATTTATATCAATATTATACCAACATTGATTTTTATCTTAAATTTCTGCTTTAGTCAATTAATCGAAGTAAAAACGAATTTCCGTCTCTGCACGAGTCGATAGACAAAATAATGATAAGATTTTTTTTCAAATTAAAGGAGGATCTACTTGACATACCAAAAAATAATCATGCACAACATTTTTAGTTCAGTTCTATGCCTAACTTCATACACTTTTAGGTTGTGCAATATTGTAAATTGCATATAATTCGCTATTTCAGCGCCCCCTTCCGGTGTATTTTTTTTCAAATTCTGAGAGGATCAACTAGCTATAGCCATACACGTACATAAAAAATTTGGTTCAATTCGATGCATAACTTCATATACTTTTGGTCTGTACAATACTGAAAATTGCACAAAAATCGAGATTGCAGCGCCTCTTCCGGCAAAATGTTTCAAAATTGAATGAGGACCTGCTTGCTACAGCCAAAAACATTCACAAAAAATTGGTTTAACTCTATGCATAAATTCATACACTTTTTGATGGTTGAATGGCGACATGCGGACACACAAACACACACAAAGATATACACACAGACATACACACATACATACATACGGACAGACAAACGTTTTGTAAAAGCATGTTTTCTCGAATCTCTGACCTCTAAAACGTGTAAATCCGTCGAAAACCGGAAGTCGAAAAAATTCGATTACAATTCTTTCTTCTATTGAAGATAGAAGAAAATAACAAAACAAAAGTTGAGAGTGTGTATCCAGATATAATATCCCGTGTTACATTGTGTACTGACAATCGTATGTAATATATAATATATTTGAACCAGCTCCTCATATTTTTGTTTTTTTTCGGGAACAAGGTTCGCAGTCTTATTTTATCTATGATCAATTTTAGAATTTTCAAAGGAATATATTTGAGACTTTTAGATAACTTGTTTCATCTATTTAGTTCATATATCATGCAATTTACATTTTAACCCATATTTTACCATCGTCCTAAAAATAGGACACCATGTATGAATGGCCTTTATATAAATTCTTTTGAGTATTTTAATTCAAATTAAAGGCGATATATTTTTAAAAGTCTGTTAAGTATATCTCTGCTCTTATTGTTAGTTTAAATTAATGTTAAATATTTTTTTTTATTTTTAAAAATGGTGATTTTTTGAAGATTTATTTCTTACATATTCAATACATTATTTCTTAAAAGATTTTACTATTAAAAATAACGGTTATATAAATTTATTGAGATAATATTCTATACTTTTCTACAGATAAAAAAGATATATTAAAAATATATATCTAAATGGTCTATATTCCTTATATTTCACACTGTCCTAAAAATAGGACGATGGTATAATCCACTCATACATAATCCCTACATTAAGTAATGGGAATAATCTATTCTTCTCTGTGATATTCCAAACATTTGAACGGATAATCTTGAAATAGTTTCTCTAACACTTGCAGATCACGTGTGTCTGCAGGTGTTAGGTACACGTGCCCTGCGTGGTCACGTGTCAGACTGGTTTGTGTGAGGGGATTCCGCGTGTAAGAAAGTAAAAAAATTGCATTGTGAAATTATTGTGTACGTCGTTTCTCTTTGCTTCGTTTCGGAAACTAATTAGATCCTAATGCTTAAAAATGTCTCGTAAATTTTTAACTACGCAGGAAGCCTTGAACTTTTTGTGGAGTTTAGATGATAGTGATTTTGAAGACAATGACAATGAATTAGTTATTGTACCTCCAGATCCTGATTTAATGAGTCACACAGAGGACATTGGTGATTCATCTGTAAGGAAAGTAGAAGAAATCATGTATGATGAAGTAGATTCTACAGAGGTTGCAGGAACGATTGAAAGTTTAGTTCCAAATAGAAATGAAAACATTTCTGTAAATCCGAAATGGGAAAAATGCGAACCTAAGTTCGAACGTGCTCCAAAAGCATTTCCTCATGAGAGACTTCAAAGAGTTAAAGATAATGTGGCTGGTAAATCTCCTATTGAACTTTTTTAAATGATCTGTTTGAAAATGATTGATCTGACGGTTGAAGAATCAATTAAATATTCCAGACAAAATAATAATCATGGTTTTGAAATAAGCATGGATGAAATGAAACAATTTTTAGCAATTCTTTTCTACAGCGGTTATCATATTTTACCTCAAGAGAAAATGTACTGGGAAAATGCACCCGACACTGGAACTTTACTTGTAAGTAAATAGATGTCAAGGAACAGATATAAAGAAATATCTTCAATTTAACGATAACTTGCGACTTGATCGGAATGATCGCTGTTTTAAAGTGAGGCCTCTTTATAATCTGTTAAATGAAGGCCTTCAACAATTTGGAGTATTTTCGAAATTTTTAAGTATCGATGAAAGAATGGTTAGATACTTTGGAAAACATGTCTGTAAGATGTATATAAAAGAAAAACCAGTCAAATTTGGATATAAATTATAGATGCTAACTTCTTTCAACGGATTCCCGAATTATATTATACCGTACCAAGGTGCAAAGCAGAATAAAACAGAACCTGCATCTATCGACAATATACCATCAACATCCAAATGCCAAGCTATGAAAACTCTAGAAGGGCAAAAGAAAAAAATCCAAAGGTTAAAAAGAATCAACCATGTCAGAAAAAAGTGAATGAGCCATTATCTCACACAGTTGTCCAGAACTTACTGTCAATAATTGCAAATCCTGAGATACATAAAATTTACATGGATAATTTCTTTACTTCCCATGAACTGCTATCCATTCTGGCAACCAAAAATTTCTTTGTTACAAGTACTGTTAGAGAAAATAGAATCTCTAAGTGTCCACTTATGTCTTCAAAAGCAATGTTGAAATTGGAACGTGGATTTTCTGACAGCAGATTCGATACAAGGATCAATATAGCCGCAGTTCGGTGGAATGACAATCGGGTTGTTTCTGTAATCACTAATTTCGAAGAAACAAAAAGTATCTCAACAGTAGAAAGAAGAGCAAAAGGTGGTAGAAAACAGGTAAAGGTACCTGCTTGCACTACATCCTACAATAAATACAAAAATGGAGTTGACTTGTTTGATAATCATGCAGCATCTAACTTTACTTCAATTCAAGGAACAAAATGGTATTGGCCATTATTTGTTAATGCATTTGAAACAGCGCTTGTTGCTTTATGGAAGCTCAATCAGTTATTTGGAGAAAATAGTCAGAACCTGCTTGATTTTCGAAGGCACATAACAGTTGCCTATTTGGGGATTTCTATTCCAAGAAAACCATCTTACAAAAAATTGGGTCTTCAACAGAGTAATGCAGATTTTTTAAGGATTCAGAATGAGCATGTGTTGATAAAACAGCCAGAAAACTATCAAAGAAGATGCCAGCTAAAACCTTGTACAGGAAAACCAACCACAATATGTAAAAAATGTAACGTCGGACTATGCTTAAGATGTTTTGTCCCATTCCATTCATCTAATAAGGAATAGCACTGGATTATACCATTGTCCTATTTTTAGGACAGCCTGTAGCAATCAAGCTAATAAAAAATTGGTAAGTTTTTTGATTTTGTGTGTATACATAGGCTTAATGAAACATATATTTAAGATTTTATTTAAAAATAATATTTCTTTCAATGCTTGGTACGATATGGGTTAATTGCTCATGCGCAAAAAAACGTTATTTTGCAATCCTGCTCATTTTTATTCAGATTGTATTATCTAAAAAGAACTTTTTTTGTATAAGAAAATTACAAATTATAAGCAAGAATATGGCGAAATTTAAATGTTTTTTGTTTTAATAAAAATAAGTTATTTTATTTTATTTTATTTTATTATGAAATATACATTCATGAAAAAAAAAAATGTGATGGCCCAGATTATGTCATTTCGACAATTTTTGCATTTGCTGTTTGTAAATACAACAGACGTCAGCGACGTACATTTCGTAACTTTCGTCTTTCAATTAAAGTTTCGAATTTTGTCTATCGCCGTTAGGCTGTGATGTTTTTGGCTTTCAGAACACCTAGCCAGTATTTGAACTTTCTTTACTACTATTTAAGTTAATTAAACATTATTACGTAAACATTTTATTAGAGAAACATTATTAAAGATCAATACATACATGTAAACTATCTAAAGCATACATTTAAAAAATATATTATTTATTTATTTTTTATCCATCAGTTATGTAATTTGCATATACTCGTATTATTCAAACAAGTTAATATATTTACTATGTGATATTTAAGCAAATGAAATATTACTCAATAGTTCAACAATTTCTGCATAGTGATTTAGTGACAAAATGAAATTCGATTGATTATATGCTTGCGGCATAATTAAGTACACTATATCATGCAAGCACTTCAATCGAATTGCTCAGCTGCAAGTTGTTAAATGCTTTGAGATCATTGGCGTAATACGATATAGTCAATTATAAGATACGATACGTTTGATATGTTAAATAATATGCTTCATTAAATTTAGCGAAATCGCCCTTGTTAAAACAAACATAACTATGGTTAGAAACATAAATTGAATTTTCTGTTATATCAGATATATGTAACAAACATAAAGCATAAAGTATTGAAAAGTTTAAAATGTGACACACAGAAAACATATTTATGTAACGTATTCACACCACAAGCAAATTTCACGTATTTGAGTAATAATATAGTAAAAATATTTTTTTTTCAAAAAGACCACAAAAGTTGTAAGACAGCATATAGTTCACATTTTACATGGAATACATTATATTCAATTATTGGTGAACTAAAAGATTACACTGGTTTACAAATGTAAACACTTTTTACATACTTTTGAAGAAACACCTATTTTCGCATCATACTACCTTTTATTAATGAAAGGCAGTATTTGAAAAAATCTATCACATCATATTTATCACATCTATACAGGATGAGCATTCTCAATGATGTCCAATTTTTTACTGTAATTTTCTTAAGGGATATACTGAGATTAAGTCAGATTTAAAATATTGTCATTCATATTTTTTCCATTAATATACAAATTTTTATAGTCCAAATTAAAAATGAAACTTACATTAAATTTATAGAAATATCAAACAGTTATATAAAATGTTCTGTACAGGTAACAATTTCAAGTATTAAAAAAGTTCAATGCTGTCAAATAGAACTGCTTATACTTTATATTTAAATCTGTTTAAAAAACTCTGTTTAAAGTAATGTTTGAATAACGTGAGATTTTCTTTAGAAAGTAAAAAAAATATGTTCATTAATTAAAAAAAAATCATATGTATTATTCTTAAAAATTCGCAATGTTCATTTATAATGCGGAAAAAAGTTAATGACATGAAAAGACGTGTTAGTATTTTTATTTTATTTTCTTAAAATATTTTTTTTCTCCAGAAATAGAATGATGGCTTTTAAGAAACATTTATCAATGGGGTTTATTAAATAAATAAATCGACTTAATTTGAATTGTCCGCTTTATATTTCTGTACAAAAGGAAAAGACAACAATAGTTGAATAAAAAAATTGAGCAGTTCAAATTATGTCTGTTAAAAAAACTAAAGTACTTGCAGCTAAAATTTAAAAGTAAAAATTTTTTTAAATGACAGCTGATTAAAATTAAAGCATATTTTATTAGCAGTTTTAATTAATAATATGCAGGGATCCCGCTGCGGGATAAGGTTACAACTGATGTTGTGCGGCTAACGGACAGCACAGGTAGACTTAGAACATAAACCTTTTTACTTACCCACCATACGTAGTATAGGGTAATTCTTGCAATCGTTTTGAAAATCGAAAAAAGAATTTTGACGGATTTACACGTTTTAGATACTGGAGATTCCGAAAAACATATTTTTAGAAAAAAAAAGTGTCGTCCGTCGTCTGTGTGTCTGTCTGTATGTCTGTCTGTAACCGCTCTATCTCCCGTACAAATTGAGATAGAAAGTTGAAATTTTGTATGTACTTAGTATGTAAGAATGGGACGAAGCCTATTTAATATCAGTAACCTCGATTATCCGGAACTATTTTTTTCGGACTCTCGAAAAATTCATTCTGATGAAACCTACATAAAAATTTTCGAATTTTTATTTTAAGGAGTGGATATAAAAGGCAATAAAATAACCCAAATTTTGCATAAAGAACGAAATCGGTCGGATTATTAGTTGCCGAGATACGTGTAATCATGTTTTTCACATTCTTTGATTTTTCATGACCCTGTATTTCATTCAAATTTTAATTCAAAGATATATTTTAATTGGAAATGAGACGCTTCATCCGACGCAGTAAATTACTAGTTAATATGATTATTATTTTTGGAGTTATAAGGATATTTCTTTTACGCAATCCGGTATTACTTGAGTATTTTGGTTTTTTATACAATTTGCCGAAATTGGCTCATCAGCAATTCATTAATAAATCATTACTGTGTATATTAAAACCATTTAAATATGCGTTAAAATTTTATTTTGGAATTGCAATGCACTTTATAAATAAGTTATACATGTTTTATTTTCATATTTTATATTATGCATATGTATGATTGATAAGTATTACGGTGGCCTCCAACAACTAGTTTTTTATATTATTATTAATATTATTATTTTTATTGGCATTAGGGGATTTCCAGGCCTTTTATTTATTTATTTTTTATTTTTATTTTATTTTATTTGCATCACAGTGGACGGACAAGCAGTGTCGAAGGCGGCTGAAGCTTCATACTGTGGCATATTGCACAACTTGCTGAACCTTGATGACATTCGCTGTGCATGCAGTTCATATGTTGCGGGCATGGTTACAGCTGACGTACCGCACACTGCCTGAGAATATAAAACAATCATATACAGTTTTATTTATTTATTTATTTATTTTGGCGATATGAGCAAATCCTCGACCTTTTTTTATAACATACCACATATACTACATAACATGTAACATATAGCATTATGCTCCTGCTGGGTTACCGAAGTAAAAGGGCTTTCTGTTTTATGCGTTTATTTGCTTTAATGTTGTGATACTGTTGCAGTTTTCTTGGAGCACCTGATTACTGTTTTTGCTTTATTCGGTATGTGTTTCTTAGTTGTTTACCTAGTAGTTCGTGCCAGAGTTTATCATTATATACTGCTATGTTTACCAGGTGGTACTGTTGGGTAAGTGGTCAGTGCAGTAGATATTAAGATTGTTGAATCTATGGAGATATGCTGGAAATGCTACATGCGCTGTGTAGAGTTGTGAGAATAAGAAATCACTTAATCTAGTCTGTTCGAGTCTGTTACGAGTCTGAAACGAGTCTATTCATTAGAAAATTTAACCTTATATTGAACCGAAGCTTGTGCGTTATTTCAGTGTCGTTGCAGACCAGGTACATTCATACATGACAACGATGTTTGCGGCGTATTATTGCTTTTACTAATAGGATAATGCAACATTTCATACTGGACGAATTCTTAGAAAATGAATCTAGAAACATTCTAATGAATTTCAAATCAAATCCTGGTCAAACACACCTTACATGAATCAAATCAGACGTATGTGGTTCCACCGGAAAAACCGAGTTCGCACTGCTACACTAAGACCTCGCAATTCACGAGAATTGCAAGATCAGTTGGTGAGCACTTGGTATCAGATACTTCAGATTATCTATAAGAAATTCGTTGAGTTCATACCACGTTGGGTGTTAGCGATTTCGAGAGTGAGAGGTATTCTTACGTCGCGCAGTGGGGCAGGAAGCCTCCAAAGTTGGCAAAAAATAAAATTTACTTTGAACAAAAAAAGCTCATCACGGATTCTTTTGTAGAAGAAAAGTAGTAAAATTTTAAACTTTTACATAAGCTAAATAGTAATTTATTAATTAATTTACAAACCTTTTTCAATATTTTTTGTAGAAAAATGAGTTAAAAACAAGAATTTAAGATAGTTTTATACTAATTAGATATTTATAAATCATCCATAATATCGCATTAAAAAATGTAAACATAATTAGTAATTTTAATTATTCTCAAGCAAACCTTATAATGAATATTAGCGACTCGTATTGAAGGATTGGATCAACCTTTCTCAGGCAAAATGTACGTATTACTATAAAGACAGCAGAAGAAAAACTGTTTCTGTTGTTTTAGTGCTGTTGTTTTAGTACTTTTTGTATTCCTGTTTTTCAGATCTTAAACTCATACATGTCACGTATACTAGCGAATATGTAGAACTAGAATTGTATAACCGTTTTACGCTTGATATTTTTGATCGTCCAGAACAAATTCAGACGGAATATGAAGATGGGCACGTTTGCTTTTCATTGACGCTTCTGTTTGTTTTTCAAATCGAGGAAAGGAAAGCGATTTGCCAAGCCACTCTTTGTTAATTCTAAAGCATTTCCCTTGTTTCGCCAGGCTTTTGCTCATCGGAATTTATATTAAACTTTAAAACATTTAATCTTCTTTTCATTTAACCCTTTCCGGCGCAGTGTTGCCGGGTCGGCAACACCTAAAGTTCTCCCTGTTTAGAGACATAAAAACTCCGTGAATATTTGAAAAACTACTCTAATGACTACTTTAAACCTTTCTTGTAAGTTCTAGATTGCAGCACTACACAGGTGAATCTCTACTGTTTTTAAATAATAGGTAAAATATTTTACTCCAACACGCGCTTCACAGCAAAGCTCTTTTCACTGCCCTTATCAATGCTTTACTTATGGGAGGTTACCACTTCGGCAGCAGCTGTAAAATTAAAATGGTTTGTGCAATCTTTACAAAATTATAAATGTGTACTCCTCTAGGAATAAATATATTGCCTAATTTTTCTTTTCTTTAAAATCCAACTTTAAAGAGCAGTGCGCCGGAAAGGGTTAATCTACTTGTTCGTAGTTTCTCCGATTATGGAGCTCCTATTCCATAAAATCACATTACTTTTCAAAAGTTTTTTGTTAAAACGTTCCATGATAGTCAGTTTCATTTAAATACATTGTTTTGTGATAAACAATGCATTAAAATTCGTATTTAACAAAGAAAATATTTATAATCATGTTTGGCACACCCGTACACTAACAAAAATTTAAGAATGATTAGCTATAAAAATGACCATACAATTAAAAAAGTGGCAAAAGGGAGCAAGATTTTCTGGCATATTTGTCCTTTTAAAACTCATACTCAGTAGAAAAAATTATAATTAACACTTAACTCGCCTTAACTCATAACTAAAACCTACAATGTTTGTAGACAGTGTTAATTTTTTTTATAAATTTCACCACTATATATTCTAAGCGTCTGTATATCTATAAAAATCGTATTAAAACAAATTGAAAGTTAATGAATTATTGTTACATACTTGTAGCTAAAGGTTCCATAGTCAAAAAAATTATTTTTTAATTATTATAGCGAAATTAACAAACGAATGTTGAAACAAAATTATTGATTTTTTTTTCACTTATCACCAAAGCACAATATGCAGTTTAACTTCTTTCTCTAGTGACGATCAAAATAACTTTGCGCAAATTTTAATACTAGAAAGATGTGTACTGACATCTGTTCTATTAAAGTGACGTATGTCGGTAGTTCAAAATAAAATTTCATTTTTTCGATTTTTTGCCAGTTTTGAAGGCTTTTTGCCCCACTGTGCGTCGTATTAAATATTTGGTGATAATAAAATGAGTCTTCGGTGTAACTGTTTATTTACTTGAATTTTTTTATAAAATATCTTTGCATTGAAAAAAAAAAGAAAAAAAAACTGATATCAACAGATTTTGAAATGTATAAGTTTCTACTAGAATATTGTATTTCAATACATCAATTCTGTGTTGATGAAAGAAAATGAAAGATTCATACGAGTTATATGCGAAGCGATCTATGACAAAACTAAATTAACACTATTGTAGATTCTTTAATCTTGAAGAAGTATCCTGCTAAATTATTATCTGTAAGATAAAGCGCAAAAGCATACGGCAAAAAGTCCTTCCGGCAATGCCGGTAGGAAGAAGTAGCTTTCATTTACCTATTTATTTATTTTAAATTAAGTTATATAAATCAAATATAAGAAGCTCAAAATAGTGGAACACGATTATATAACATTGAATACCAGTGAAGGGTGAGTTCGAATTCAGTTAAATAATAGTTCAATAAAAAGTATATAAATTGATGCCTACCTTGCTAGGCGTCTTCTTTGAAGATATTTTTCTTCTTCTCTTAAGGCAAATTTTTGTACAGCTGGAAGAATAATGAATTAATATTTTAACTGATATTATGTTCTTTAGAAGAAAATGACCAGATGACTTCTGGTTTCGGTTGACAATCTTTAATTCCATGAATTAGAAGAAAATACAGATGATGATCACTTTTACACACACAAAAAAGTGTGAGGAGTAACTTAAATTTTATATTTTAAAGTTTTAAATAAAGTTTTAAAAGTTTAAAGTCGCGGAGCTAATAATTTTGCTTCCGTTAAAACAGTTTGCGAGAATGTCAACAAATCCCGCTCAGAATCATTTCTAAAAGGTAAAAGCAACTCTGCAGAAAATGTGACGACAGTAGAAGGTTTTTAGTGAATTCTTTTTCGTCTCAAAACAAGACTTTCGTCTTGCTGCCATCTTGCGCATCACTTTGGAAACAAAAAAGTTCTTATGAAGAACAGTCCTTTTTCAATACTCCCACTTTTGTTTTCAAAGTGCTAGCCTCAGTTGCAGCTGAGATCTCAAAGTTTCAAACTGAGGTTTCGCAAGGGGATTTGTCATGATGTCAGCAATCATTTGATTTGAGGGGCAATAGTGTAGACACATTGTTCCGTTTTCTATCATAGTCTTTATGTTGAAATACTTGACATTTACATGCTTGCTTCTGGATAAATGTTTCTCATTTGCTGAGATTTTTATACACGGAAGGTTATCTTCATAAATCGCGATCGGTAAGGTTTGTGGTAGATCTAAATCTGTCAACAATGCGAGTAACCACTCCATTTATTGACAGGTGTTTGAGACAGAATTATATTCAGTCTCAGTAGAGGACAGTGCGACACTGGTCTGTTTTCTACTTGAACAGGTCAATAAGTTGTAGCCAAGTTTAAAGATATTATCGGTAGTTGACTTCCGATCTGATGCCCAATCAGCATCACAATATGCTGTTAAGACGGGCTCTTTATTTTTATCAATTATTAGCTTAAGGTCTTTAGTTGTTTTCAAATAGCGAATTACCTTTTCAACTGCTAACCAATCTACTTCTCTAGGTTTTTCATTTCTTCTACCTAATATGTTTACACAGGCTGATATATCCGGTCTAGTAATGGTGGAAATATATAAGAGTGCCCCCACTGCTTGTCGATAAAGGGTATTATTACTCATTAGTTTACTATCAGGATCTAAATTAAAATAACCCATATTCATGGGAGTATAAGTTGATTTAGAATTTACTAAGTTAAATTTCCTAACAGTTTCGTTAATTTTACTTTCCTGATCTAACATTAGACTTTCATCTTCTGTTTGTTTGATATTTATCCCCAAATAATGCGATACTTTACCTAGCGATTTTATTTCATATTCCCTTGATAACTCTTTGTATATTTCTTCTGTATCCCGTTTCTTTCCTGCTACTAAAATGTCATCGACATATACGATAATATATGGCATGTTTCCGTTTTTATTTCGTTTGAACAACCATGAATCTGATGTGCACTGATTAAATCCCATGCTTTTGAGTGTTTGACTAATTTTTAGGTGCTAGGCTCTAGCAGCCTGTTTTAGCCCGTAAATAGCCGTATTCAGTTTACACACCTTTTCCTTTTGATCTTCTAATATATATCCCTCGGGTTGTGTCATGAATACTTCCTCGTCTACGTTTCCGTGCAAAAATGCTGTTTTTACATCTAAATGAATTATATCTAAATTTTTATATACAGCAGCATGTAGGAAACTTCTTATTGTGGTGTGTACCACGACAGGGGCAAAATTTTCATCATAATCACACCCTAATTTTTGCGAGTAACCCTTTGCAACAAGTCTCGCCTTGTAGCGTTCTATTTCTCCACGTGCATTGCGTTTTGTTTTAAAAGTCCATTTACCACCTATAATATGTTTTCCCTGAGGTGGGTCGATTAGTTCCCAAGTTTTATTTTGCATAAGTGAATTGAATTCCTCATCTGTTGCTGCTAGCCAATTATTTTTAATTTTTGGGTCTTTCATATTTTCTGTATCTTTCCAAGTTTTGGGTTCCTCAACTTGACACATGTTTGCGCTAATTCCATACCTATCGGGAGGTACTCCCCTGTTTTCTCTTCCCAATCTTCTAAGCTGTGTTTGACTCTGATGTGGAATTGCGTCCGCGTCATGTTTATCACCATCTAATTCAATTTGAACAACTTCGGTTGGGGTCGAAATGTTATTTTGGTCTTATTTAGTGTCATTTTTCACGTTTTCTAGAAATTTTACTGGTCTAGATAACATTACTCTATTATCTCCGATGTATATTCTATATCCCTTGCTCCTTTGGTCATATCCTAAGAAAATGCCTTCAATGGCTTTCTCATCGAATTTAGCCCTTTTAGACTTTTCTACATAGGCGTATGCCTTGCAGCCAAACGTTTTTATGTGTGACAAATTTGGTTTACGATTATTCCAAAGTTCAAATGGGGTTATATTGTTGTTTGCTTTAGTTGGCAGCCTATTTGTTAAATAAGTGGCAGTGAGAATTGCTTCACCCCAAAAATGTCTTGGTAGATTTGTGTCTGACAGCATTGTGCGTGCCTTTTCTACAAGGGTGCGTTTTTTTCTTTCAGCAACACCATTTTGAAGTGAGCAAAATGGTACACTTTATTGGCGTTCAATACCATTAAGGGTTAAATTGTCCAAAATTTTCCCCAAGATATTCCCCTGCATTATCCGATCTAAAGGCTTTTATTTGTTTACCAAATTTATTTTTTACTAGTGCAGAGAAATCTTTAAATTTCTAGGGCTTCTGATTTGTGTGAAAGTAGATAAAGAATAGTAAACCTGCTATAATCATCAATGAACATAATAAAGTACTTTTTACCCGAGAATGTTTCCGTCTTCATGGGACCGCAAATTTCACTGTGGATTAGTGAAAGGGCTTCGTTAGATCTATTTGATGCTACCTTTGGATAAGGTAATTGTAACATTTTCAATTCAATACATTTAGTACATATATTATCATGTTTACACTTACTTAAAGTTATACCATCCGCTAACTTATGATTCACAAGATATCTGATTGATTCAAAAATTTTGTGTCCTAGGCGTTTATGCCAAGTTGTAATACAATTCAGATTATCACAAGACATTTGTGTTTTGACAGCATATCCGTACTCATCTTTAGGACAAATTTCATATAGATTATTATTTAACTCTGCTGTTAAAACTATGTTATTGTCTTTAACAAAGTTACAAGAATCTTTTTCAAAAATGACTTTAAAGTCGTTTTCTGTTGCTCTATTTACTGATAATAAATTGCTTTGTAGTTCAGGACAGTAAAGAACATCCTTAAGTATAATTTGATGTGATGAATTTGTACAAAGTTTGATAGCACCCATACCATGTGAATCTAGTTTATTTCCATCCGCTATCATTATGCTACCAAAATTTCCGGTTTTGAAATTTATGAAATTTTCTTTTGCGAATGCTACATGTCTTGTGCAGCCGGAATCGATAACGAATTAATTTACATTAAGTTCTTGTGCGCAATTAGCAGACATTAAATCGTACGCAGGATAATTTTGTTCGGAGAACATATAAATGTTTTCTTCCGAATTCGTTAAGGTACAAAAATTATTCGAACCTATTTCTGCGTCAACATTACCTTTAAAACAGAAGTTGGAAGTATCCCTTACATTACCTTGATTACTTTTGTAATTTCCCGAATTATTTCTGAAAGAGTTTGAATTATTATAAAACTTATTTCGATTCGGATTATTTCTCTGGTCATTATTTTGCATTTTATTCTTTAAATGATAACAATCTTCGCGTACATGGTTATCTCGTTTGCAAAACATGCAAAATTTCTTATTTCTAGCAGTTTTATTTACTACCTTATATGCTGAGTCGCGTGAGCTCGAAAGAGCTTCATGATTCTCAGATCTATTTATTGCTTTGTAAGCCGAATCTCGCGAATTTGAATTCGCGTCTCTGTCTTCGCATCTATGTTTATATTCATCAATCAGTTTATTTTTTACGTAATTTAAAGTTAGATCCGTCTCGCTGGCTTCTAACGCTGTAACCATTGGGTCAAAAGATCTAGGGAGGGAACAAAGCAGGAGGGCACATATATGCGAGTCAGGGATTTCCTCGCCAATAGCAAATAATTTATCTTTAATAGATAAAATATCGTTAATAAGGGAGATCATATCTCCCCCCCCCCTCACTTAATTTTTGAGAATAGAGTTTTCTGAGAAGAAAAAGTTTGGAAGAAAGGCTACTTCTCAAGTGTACATTTTTCAAAGCTTCCCAGATTTCTTTGGCATTTGCCAGATGTTTAACATGAATAATCTGAGAGTCTTCGATGCACAGGTTTACGATCGATTTCGCTTTAATTTTATCTTTGTTCCATTGAGCAGTGACAGGATCCGGTGGGGGATTTGTAATTACTGAAAATATATTTTCTTTTTGTAGAAGATTTTCAAGCTTAAAGGCCCAATTACTGTAATTTTGATCGTTTAACTTTTCAATGAGGGTCATATCTCTAGTAGACATTTTATTTATTCAATCAACATCAATCATTTATTCAACAATCGTAATTATATATATTTTTGAAAACTGTTTATAGTTTATAACTTTCAAATAAAATCATGAGCAGGCTTTTTTATTTAGCTACGTAAGAACATTTCATAACTCATAATCTGAAGGATGATTTCGAATTCAGTTAAATAATAGTTCAATAAAAAGTATATAAATTGATGCCTACTTTACTAGGCGTCTTTTTTGAAGATAATATTTTTCTTCTTCACTTAAGGCAACTTTCTGTACAACTGGAAGAATAATGAATTAATATTTTATTAGATAATATGTTCTTTAGAACAAAATGACCTGATGACTTCTGGTTTCGGTTGACAACCTTTAATTCCATGAATTAGAAAAAAAATACTGATGATGATCACTTTTACACACAAAAAAAAGTGTGAGGAGTAACTTAAATTTTATATTTTAAAGTTTTAAACAAAGTTTTAAAAGTTTAAAGTCACGGAGCTAATAATTTTGCTTCCGTTAAAACAGTTTGCGAGAATATCAACAAATCCCGCTCAGAATCGTTTCTAAAAGGTAAAAGCAGCTCTGCAGAAAATGTGACGTCAGTAGAATGTTTTTAGTGAATTCTTTTTCATTTCAGGACAAGACTTTCGTGGTGCTGCCATCTTGCGCAACACTTTGGAAACAAATAAGTTCTTATGAAGAACAGTCCTTTTCCAATAGTATTTGTCAATACTGAATATTAATAGGATAGTTTAGAAATTAGTCATCTTTTATTCAACCTGGTTTTTTTAAGCGATTCATCGGGTCGCCAAATTCCACGATATTAATTTTAAAGCACTATAATAGATAAATAAAACCAATGAGCTTATTCGAAATTTTAATTCATGTGAACATGCACACTCACATCGAAATCGATTAATGTATACGAGTGCTGTCGCGGGCAAATTGACTTTAAAAAAATGTCACTCACATTAGAAATTCAAACTGCTATATCCCAGGCGGGTCATTCCATGTCAATTCAACCAATTTTTCCCCCATTTGTAACCCGACCGACAGGGAATTGGATGAAACTTTGTGTACACACTAATTCTATCATGAAATGATTCCATCAGAAATTTTTCCTTCCTCATGGTTTGTGAGATATGGGGGGTCCAATTCTTGGGGGTTTCTCAAATCTCACATTTCTTAGTCTTTATTCTGAGATTGCAGTTCCAACTTCAAAAAATTGTTTCTCTGTATCTAAAACATGAATCATCCTAAAAAAATCACTGTAAGAAGATAAAATGATGCAGATTTTAATAAAAAATATTTAAAAAATTTACCTGTAATATTTAGGATAAAAAAAGTCAGCCAAAGTTGAAAGTTATGGTTATTTTTCCAAATTTTTCTGACTTCACGAAAAAGGCTGTACACAAAAAGGCAAATTAAATTTCCAATTTCTTTTTGCTTTAAATAAAAGTTTACACTTTGGGCTTTCTATCTATGAAATAAAAATGATGTGTTTCGCATGTCTTATGCAAAAATTTTGGGTACTTTCCAATTAGCCGGATAAGTGCTTTATTTTTATATATTACATATGCACACAAAAAAGCAACTGAAATTTCCCATTTCTTTTTGTTTTAAATAAAAGTTTACAGTTTGGGCTTTCTATCTATGAAATAAAAATGATGTCTTTTGCACGACTTATGCAAAAATTTTGGGTACTTTCCAATTAGCCGGATAAGTGCTTTATTTATACATATTACATATGCACACAAAAAAGCAAATGAAATTTCCAATTTCTTTTTGTTTTAAATAAAAGTTTACACTTTGGGCTTTCTATCTGTGAAATAAAAATGATGTCTTTCACATGGCTTATACAAAAATTTTGGGTACTTTCCAATTAGCCGGATGCGTGTTTTATTTTTACATATGTACATATGTATAGATCTATATAAATACAGGTGTATTATACATGTACATATGTATGTAAATATACAGTATATTGATATATATATGTATAACACTGGCGCCCGTCTAACAGAAAAGTACCAAATTTCACCTTGTTTTGAAAATCTGCACTAATTAAGAGGGGAAAAAATCTGACTACGTTTAGCTGTGTTACTTAAATAATTACTGGAGTTTTCATGAGTTACTGAATTTAATGTTATTTGATACAAAAACAAATTGGAAATTTCATTTGCCTTTTTGTGTAGAGACTTTTTCATAAAGTCACAAAATTTCGGAAAAATAATCATAACTTTCAACTTTGGTTTATTTTTTCTGCCGTATATAAATCTCTATTAACTGCCCTAATTGCTTTTTTCACTTGCTTTTTATGCCTCTTAAATGGATCTCCACATTTATATAATTCATATTTCATTAAGAGCGAAATTCTGTGATGCTCACATATATTAATCAAACGGTTTTCACTTAATTTTTTTTTTTTTTTTATAAATGCAATAGTCCTAACGAATAAAAGTTCTTTTTCTGAATCACAGAGATTATCAATGTAGTCTATTTCTCTGTTATTTCTATAGCTAGTTTTGTGACATTCTAAATCAGTTAATATTACAGTACTGCAAGCCTGAATACTAGTAGAAGGTTTAATATCAGGCTCCGAATTAAAGCAAAAAAGCAAAAAAATATTTATACATATCATAAACTATAAAGTATGTAAAAATCAGAATATATCTTTTGTAGCACAGTAAAAACTAGATCATTCTTCTATGATAAGAAACAACAGAATGACAATAATTTTATTAAATTGATTTCAAAACACCTGCTTTCATACTAATGAACATTACCCTGCCTTTATCAGAAGGTGTTTATACAAGGCAGGTGCAATTAAATCTTTCAGACTATAGAAACAAATTTAAGTTCTGTTAAACATTTGTGTATTTAAACTTGCCAATATAAATATTTAAACTGATTAAAATTATCCAAGGACAGGAAATACAAGGTTTTGAACATTTTTTAAATACAAATAATTAATATATAAGCATTCGAAAGAAAGAATGGAAATGTGAGGAGAAAAAATTATCTGTTTTATACTGTACAAAGAAAAAAATCTGTTTTGAATTTAATTATTGAAAATAAAAGTAAGAGATTCTTTAGATTAGCAAAAGATACCCATTATTAAATAACTAAATGAAATATATGGACCATTCACTAAATTTAATGGGGAAACATATTACAGTCAGATTTTTTTTTCTTTATCAGAAAAAACAAAGCCTAAATTTTACTTTGCAAATTAAAAAAAAAAAAAAAAAAAAAAACATGCATCAAATAACATTAAATTCAATAACGCATAGAAATTCCAGTAATTATTTAAGTACCACAGCTAAACTTAGTCAGATTTTTTCCCTCTTAATTGGTGCAGATTCTCAAAACAAGGCAAAATTTGGTACTTTTCGGTTAGACGGGCACCAGTGTTATACATATATATATCAATATACTGTATATATACATACATATGTACATGTATAATACATCTGCATTTATATAGATCTATTCATATGTACATATGTAAAAATAAAACACGCATCCGGCTAATTGGAAAGTACCCAAAATTTTCGCATAAGCCATGCGAAAGACATAATTTTTATTTCACAGATAGAAAGCCCAAAGTGTACACTTTTATTTAAAACAAAATGAAATTGGAAATTTCATTTGCCTTTTTGTGTGCATATGTAATATGTAAAAATAAAACATGCATCCGTCTAAGTGGAAAGTACCCAAAATTTTTGCATAAGCCATGCGAAAGACATCATTTTTATTCCACAAATAGAAAGCCCAAAGTGTAAATTTTTATTTAAAACAAAAAGAAATTGGAAATTTCATTTGCCTTTTTGTTTGCATGTGTAATATGTAAAAATAAAACATGCATCCGGCTAATTGGAAAGTACCCAAAATTTTTGCATAAGCCATGCGAAACACATCATTTTTATTTCATAGATAGAAAGCCCAAAGTATAAACTTTTATTTAAAACAAAAAGAAATTGGAAATTTAATTTGCCTTTTTGTGTACAGCCTTTTTGGTGAAGTCACAAAAATTTGGAAAAATAACCATAACTCTCAACATTGGCTAATTTTTTTTATCCTAAATATTACAAGTAAATTTTTTAAATATTTTTTATTAAAATCTGTATCTTTTTATATTCTTACAGTGATATTTTTAAGATGATTCACGTTTTAGATCCAGAGAAACAATTTTTTGAAGATGGAACTGCAATCTCAAAATACAGACTCAGAAATGTGCGATTTGAGAAACCCCCAAGAATTGGACCCCCCATATCTCACAAAGTATGAGGTCTAGAAAGGAAAAATTTCTGATGGAATCATTTCATGATAGAATTAGTGTGTACACAAAGTTTCATGAAAATCCCTGTGGGTCGGGTTACAAGGTCTGGTTGAATTGACATGGAATGACCCAGGCGTTTTTCAAGGTAAAGACAAAGCATAAAATACTCCGCAATTCATTTTTAAGATAAATAGTTTAGAAAGAACCTTTTTTCAATTTCTAGTCTTTTGTTTATACATCATTATACATTTAAAAGATTTGCGAGAAATTTAAATGGCCGCCATTTTGAAACAAGATCTCGGATAAAGTTGGGACGTGAACTCGGTCAAGATATTGGTATGTACTATGAACACACGGCGTCATATCGAAATCGGTTTATAAATATGCGTATTAACGCGTGACAAATTTCAAACCGTTTCAAAATGCCAATCTCGCTGGAAATTGAAAGTGCTAAAACTCAGCCATTTTTCAAGATATAGATGAAACAAAAAATCCTCTGAAATCTTTGTATCAAGGTCAAAACACAAAAAAATGTTTTTCTTTTTTGCACCTAATTTTAAAATTTAAATTTAATATATATAAATATATATTCCATCATTTTGAAACAAGACGGCGGTTGGAACTGGTCAACGAACCCAGTCCGGAACTATGTCCTATCTACTCTCCAAGTTTCATCCAAATCGGTGTATAAATAAGCGTGTTATCACGTGACGAAAACCAGATCATTTCAAAATGTGAGCAACACTAGAAATTATAAGTTCTATAACTCAGACATTTTTTAAGATACAGACGAAACAAATCATGCTTCGAAATCTTTGTATCAAGGTCAAATGCATAAAAGAAAAATCTTTTTCAGTTTCTCAATTTTGTACCTAATTTCAAAATTTTTTTTTTTTAAATTTAAATGGCTGCCATTTTGAAACATGATGGCGGATGGAACTGGTTAACGAAATCGGTCCGGGCTTTATGAAGTACTATGCACATATCAAGTTACATCCAAATCGATTTATAAATACGAGTGTTATCACGTGACAAATATCAGATCGTTTTAAAATGTCATCCATAAGAAAAATTCAAAGTGCTACAACTCGATCATTTTTTAAGATATAGATTCAATAAAAAGTGTTCTAGAATCGGCGTTTTGATCTAACACACAAAACAAAAATATTTTTCAACTTTTAATTTTTTTGCATTTATTTTTAAATTTTAAGTAAAAAAAAATTAAATGGCCGCCATTTTGAAGCAAGTTGGCGGATGATGCTGGTCAACGAACTCGTTCGAACTATTTGTATGTACTATGTACATACCAAGTTTCATTCAAATCGGTTCATAAATACGTTAGTTATAGCATGGCAAATATCAGATCTTTTCAAAACGTCAGCCATAAGAAAAATTCAAAGTGCTATAACTCAATAATTTTTTTAAGATATAGACAAAATAAAAAATGTTCTGGAATTGGTGTTTTAAGATCTAACACATAAAATAAAAATATTTTTCAACTTTTATTTTTTTCGCATTTATTTTTAAATTTAATTTTTTTTAATTGTAATGGCCGCAATTTTGAAACAAGATAGCAGATGATGCTGGCCAACGAACTCGGACGAGATATTCGTATGTACTATGTACTTACCAAGTGCCATTCCATTCGGTTCATAAGTTCGTTAGTTATAGCATGACAGATACCAGATTGTTTCAATTTGTCAACCATAAGAAAAATTCAAAGTGCTATAACTCAATCATTTTTTAAGATACAGACAAAATAAAAAATGTTCTGGAATTGGTCTGTTAAGATCTAACACATAAAATAAAAATATTTTTCAAATTATATATTTTTCGCATTTAATTTTAAATTTAAATTTTTTTTTAATTTAAATGGCTGCCATTTTGAAACAAGATGGCGCAGAATCAGGCACAAGACGGCAAGAAATGTTGACATATATATATCTATATATATATGTCAACATTTGAACGGAGGATGGTTTTGGGGACTGGGGATCATAATCGGTGAAAATATACCAAAATTTTCTGGAAATGCTTTCCTCCGGACGGCTGAAATAGGTAGCTTTTTACTTTTTGCAATGAAAGCTATGTAAAAAGGACATTATATTATGCAAAATTCGAAATTCGAAACAATCATAGTGGCTGTAATACTCATAATAGCAAGTTTCCATTTAGAAAAATGGTGCTGGCAAAGCATACAAAAATATATTAGTTTTGAAAATGAACCTCCAAATACGACCTTTAATGTCATATGGTCGTTTTTCATTATATTCTAAATACTACTACTACTGCTACTACTACTACTACTACTAATAATAATAATACAAATAATAATAATAATAATAATAATAATAAATTCTAGAAAACTATATAGCAATTCTGGAAAAATAGATGAAGAAAGACAAATGCAGGCTTTTAAGACTAAATTCTATTGATGTATAGTGTTTGATTATGAAAACTCTGCATGTTCTCTAAAAATGTACCAATGCGTGTAAAAAAATTAAAATTGGTGAAATTCTATGTTTGATAACTTTATATGCTTTTGTATTAGACAAAAAGGATATTTTCTCCTATAAAATTCCTTTATCATGCAATAACATAATGTCTCGAAAAAATGTTCTAATAAATTTATATTCAGTTTCTTTTGATATCTTTCATATACAATCTCATTTTAAATCTAGTTTGATATTTTTTCGCAATATATTTTATAAATGCATTTTTGTGCATATATATATATATATATATATATATATATATATATTACGCTATCGTACATGGCACAGAAATCGCGATTATTTTTTAGCTGTTTAACGACAATGCCCGAATGAAACGCATCTCATTGGTTATTCTGTAAAATTCCTTTAGCAAGATTTAGGTCAAGTAAATCGTGTTTATTTTCGTTTCTCTCTTTCTTCACAATTATGAAGATTCAAAATACTTTTATTTTTGTTTCTTTTCCGTTTTTTAATTATTATAAAAATAAATAAATTAAAGTCATGAATTTTAAATGTTTCATTCTAAAAGTAAAGTTATGTATCATACATCACATGAGTGAAAGGATTATATTTTAAACCTTCGAGCTGTGGAGTGAAAAAAAATAAATAAATAATAATAATAATAAAAAAACGATTAACGATAAGCACGAAAAAATGCATTAAACATTTTTCAAATAAATTTGATCCAATTTTCCGGTGGCATTATGACATTTCGAAATTAAAATTATGTAGTAGAAAATTCTACCATCAGAGCTCAAAGGGTTAAATAATGCAATTAATGAAATACGAAAAAATGTCACGCACGCAATACCTAGCAATTTATTATCTGCACCCAAATTAAATATGCTGAGTTCTTGATTTGCTTACAGAATTTTCTGATTCGGCAAAGATTTGAGCAAGAAAATTAAATTATGACACAGGTTAAAAAAAAAAAAAAAAAAAAAAAAAAAAAAAAAAAAAAAAATCAGCAAAAAACCTTTAAAAAGTAAGATTTTACAGGGCTTTTGATGGTTTCTACAGGGATTTTGAAGGCAAATTAAAAGTACAGGTTTATTTGCGGGAATTTACTGTTTATTAAAACATTTCATGCAGGCATTTATCGGACCTCCAAATTACTAATCGGGTATTTTGAAGGTCACTTCAGGTATTTTGAAAGAAAATGAAAACGAAACAAAATGCACAGATTTTTAAAAGCTGTATAGATGCTTTTATTAGCAAGTTAACGGCTTTCAGTTTACCTTCAGTGACTTAGCTGATTTTTGATAAGTATACATCAGGTATTTTAAAGGGAAATATAACATTCAATGTGGCTTCAGTGACTTGGCAAATTTTTGTTAAGTGTACTTCAAGTATTTTGAAGAAAAATATAGCCTTTAATTTACCTTTAGTGACTTAATGACTTAGTGAATATTTATAATCTCTTAGTTGAAGCATTCGTTTTATTACGTGCGGACGTGTCCCAGAAATGCTCTTCAAAATACAAAAATAGGCGCGACCCACGGTCCGCGCGACGCGGCCATTTTATTGATTTAGATGCAAGAATATCGCAGCTACATTTTGAGGTAAGTTGCGTGTTTTTAGGACAATTATAAATTAAATTTTTAGTAATTAATTATCACATCCGTTTGTCAGTTCATTATATCGGCTCTTGCAGATACTAAGTTCCACAATTCTAAGTATTTAATAGCTTAAACTCTTAATTAAAAATTCTCAAATCATGTAAAAATCATCTCCTTAGTCTAATTTTCAATCAAGATTAGTTTATAAAGTTTTTCTCATAAAAATTCTCGCATTAATTAAAGTTTTATTACTATTTCTTTTAAATTAATCTAGAAACACGTGTTCGAATTCAAGCAAAATAACGCTAAGTTCAGCCTAATGAAGATAAGTATTAAGATATATATGTAATATATATATCCAAGATAGCGTCCTGTTCACCCCTACCGGCAGCAAATGAGACCCCGTACTGACCATGTGGAATTTCTGAGCTTTGAGAAAAATCACAAAATTCTAAAACTGCAAGACAATACACCAGCGTCAAATGCACCCAATAATTATATATTGTAATTATATGCATTTATATAAAAAACTTAGATTATTTCTCCATTTTTCATGTTTTAATTTCTAAACTTAGGTTATTTTTCGACTTTTTTTTTTTTCATTTTTTCGCAAAAATATTTTTTTTCGAATTTTTAGATAAAAACTGCGAAGTTTACTAATTATTACATAAAATTAACTATTTTAATTAATTTTCTTTATTTTATTTTTTTTTTTTTTTTTAGTACGGCATTTTTGTTTTTAACAGAGGTCGGCTTGATTACGCCGAACCCACTGTACTATCCATCCAATCGTAAAACACTAATTTCTAATTATCTCATTAATTATTTAATATTTATTATTTTCCGCTGGAATTCTATACCTACTTATTCAAAATTGGGGGGAGGAGGGATTATTGTTTTTTTTTAGTACAACTGAAAAATGTGCAATTTAAATCTTTGTTTTCTCACATATGCAGGGAAAATGTAGGTTTTTTATCTACAAGGAACCTTAGTTCCAAATATGTGCAATTTTTTCAGGGAAAATGCCGGTTTTTTACCTTCAAGAAACCTTAAATCCAAATACCGGTATTTTACCTGAACTTTTTTAAAAGGTTTTTTGCTTATTTTTTTACATGGGGGGAGGGAAGAAGAGTTCCGTATCCTGTTCCAGTTGCTTTAATTGGCGAAGAAATCCAAATTAGTATCATAAAATCTTTTTAGCTTCTCATCACTTTTTATTAAAACGGAAAATCATAATTTTTTAATAAGGGAAGTGTTCTGTATCTGTTTTGCTTAATTTAATTAAAATAGTCGCCCTTGTCAGCCAGGAGCATGTAATTCAAGGCGACCAATTTGGTCGCAAGAGGCAGCTAGTTTAATTATTTTTCTTTCAATTTTTAAATTACTTAACATAATTATATTTTATTACATTTGTAGGCATTTGTAGGCATTTGTAGGCATGTACATTTGTATTTGTGGTAATGGGTAAAAAATATTGTTATACTTGGTTGCATCTAATAAAAATCCATATTTATATGTTTTTATTTAACTGAATAAAAATATAAAATTATAATTTTTATAGTTCTTCTTCTTGAAAAACAAGTGTAAGAATAAATATTGAACTTAAAATAATACTGTCTATCTTTAAAATAAAAAATTAGGTCACAATATCCTGCAGTACTGAAAACTTTTAAACTTTTAGCAGTTCTGATCTTATTGAATAAATATTGACATTCCAAACTTATTTATTGAAAACTTAGAAAATTCAAAAGTTCTAAACGTAACACTTTCAAAAGGTTAGGAGTAGTATTGCGAATTTTCATCAGCCTTATATTCTTACTTTTTCTCTATGTTTTGGATTCATATAGGGATTTTTTTTTTGACGTGAATTTTTAAATGTTTCATACGATGAATGTGTTTTATGATATAGTGCTAGAATTATTACCTTTAAATAAACCAACAAGTACTATTCTTACAGATTGAAAATGTAAAAAAACTTATTATAAAGCATCTGAAATATTATTTCATTTTATGCACTAAATTTAAACATTTCATTTTTTAAGACTCTTTAAAAGGCATGCATAAATGACCTTATTTTAAACTGACAAATCCTGAAATAATTGATAAATACATGAATATGAAAATGAATATATAACCTTAGGTTTCAATTTATTTTGTATCCTAACATTTTCTTAAAGGTGAAAATGTAAGTATTTTTTGTTCTACATTATATGCATATAACTATTTACGTTTTTTTACACAATGCTTTAAACTGATTTCAAATTCAGTGTTTACATCAAGTTTTCTAAAACCCTTTATATTGTTTAAAAAAATCTTTAATTGTATTATTAATTTGCTTACTTTTTAATAACCATGTTATAATAAATATGAAACAAAAATTATAAATGATATTTTTACAGAAGAAAAAATATTTTTTTTAAGTTTTAAAAAAAGTGAGTATACACATTGAATAATATAGTTGCTCGAGCTGAAGCTTTCTTTTTTACTTCAAGGGACTTTACTTTTCCTTATGGAATATTTAAAATTTTAATCCCCCACTCGACTGTTAATCGGGTTAATGAAACCTTTTTTATCGCATTTCAAGACGCATTTTGCTGCGATTGATTCGTCCAACTGTATCTGATCTTCTTTATTACGGGGGTTATGTATTTCACTTTTAGAAATTGTCAATAGAAACTTAACTTTCTAAACAAAATGTTTGCATTCAAAAAGCAAAATGTAACGTAAAGTGCATAGCAAATTACCTATAAGTCTAAAGAATATTCTTATTTTGCACATTCATTTCAAAATAATGAAACTACATATTTCGTAAAAGAATGGGGTTTAAATGTATCATATAAGCGTCAACATTAAATGCCGAAAAGCTGCTGCCTGGTGATAACTGATCTCGCACTAAGATTCGAAAAAGCTGCGACATTATTATGGGACAAATATATTCTTCATGACAGTGATATCAGCTACAAAACATCTTGCCATAAGCGTTTCACATAAAACTTTCTAAGGACAATAAACGAAAATGTGAAATGTAGTTTTATATTTCCATTTATTCAGAACGACAAAAGTAAGACATAGATTGCACGGGTATTTTCCAACCGTTTCCCAGAAATATTCATCTTTTAAATTTTTCGATGTAGAAAATATTAAATGTTAATTTGAAAATTCCATGCGCTAATTTAAATTTTTTTCACTTATATTAACATAAATTATAAATAATTAAGACACTAAATAATATTATAAATAATTCGAAATAATGTTACTTTTAAACTATGTGTGAAATATACTACATGTTACGTAAAGGAAAAAAAATGAAGATACTCGCGTCTAGTAACATTTAAGTATTTGGTATTTTTTATAAATAGTGACAAATATATAGATTTTTAATACATAAATAAACTTAATTTCTGAGCTTTAGTGACTCAGCCAGTGGTCAAAAGGATCGGCTCTCTAAGTACGTAAATGGAATGTTTTGGGTTCGAAATATATCTTTCTTGTCGACCAAATCGTTCGAAGTTTTCCGTGACTTTCTCCAAACCTTGGATTTATTTACATAAATACTCGTTATGTTAATTCAGAAAAATATCCACGGAGGGTACTAACCCCTGAGTCCTACAGTGTAAAAAAATCTGTAAAGATACTTAAAGTTTTCTAGGAAACTGGGATTCCTAAAACTTTTTATGTAACGGCATCAGATAAAAATCATGTAACAGATACAGATTTGTCCTGAAAAAAAAAATCTGTAAGATTACTAAGAATTTTTTAGGGAACTAGGATTCCAAGAATTTTTCATGTAACAACAACCCAGGTTACAGATAAAATTTTAATAAGATAACCGCAATTTTAGTAGACTCGTTTGTAAAATTACAGATTTCCGTAACTTTACAATAATTAATAGACTAAAAAATAATAGTAGATTGACATTTTTTTCTTGTACAGTGCACAGATGGAATGTTAGTAACCCTACAGATTTCAGCAACTTTACATCAGTAGGATTACAATTTTTTAAAGTGCACATCCCTCGTCTTGGTCATTAATACAATAAACCAGTCTGAGTAATAATGTGCACAAATCTCACTGGCGATATCTTGCTTTTAAAACATGTAGCATTTAAGTTTACTCTGTGTACGCTGAATATATTTTAATTGTAAGTTATTCAAAAATATGAACTTAGATATATTATTTAATATTTAAAAAAAATGTTACATGAATATATATACTCCATATATTTAGAATAATAATAAAACGAATTCACTGTAAAAAAAAAATCTGCAAAGGTACTAAACTTTTTCTTGGAAACTGGGATTCCAAGAACTTTTCCTGTAACGGTAACAGCAAAAATTCAAGTTTCAGAATCGGTTACATGAATTTTTCCTGTTATCGTTACATGAAAAGTTCTTGGAATCCCAGTTTCCTAGAAAATGTTTAGTACCTTCACAGATTTTTTTACAGTGTTTATGAAACGTCTGATTAAACTATTCATTGTATTTTAATGTTATTTCTCTTAATCTACGGAACTTTTAGAATTGTTACAACACCAAAAATCCGTATTGATCCACGAATTTCAAAACTACAGTTATAATTTATAATTTTAGTTAATTTTCGAAATATTAATTTTTTCTGAATTTAATTACATTTGTGTATTGACAATCTGTAATGGCAACATTTTTTTTTATTTCATTCATTTGTTTATTTATTTGTTTTTGGAAAAAAGGGGACAACAAGAAAAAACTATACGGATAATGAGATTTCATCTATTTCGTCAATTTCAAATGAATAAGCGAAATTATCTTTTATTTCAATCGACAGAGAAACAATATTGCGATTGAATTATGTTTTCAAGAAAATTAAAGAAAAAATAAAAATCAGCTTTTCTTTTGTCGTGAAAAGTGAAATAATTAAACTAAGAAAGAAATTTTAAACTAAGAATTAAATCATACCGTGCCGAATACGGAAAATAGGAAAATAACGTAAAATTACGCAAAAAAATTAGGAAAACATTCAAATAACAAAATGTTTATGCGCAGAATCCATTTAAATTCAATAATTACATCATATCTGAAGTTCCCAAATATAAAATATCGTCATTATTAAAATAAATGGACCGTACACTTACATTCAGTAAGAGGCTATAAAAATTGCTACTTTACCTACGGACAGAAGAACGTGACGTAGAAATTAGTAAAATGACGATTTTTATAGCCTCGAACTAAAAATAATAATATTGCCCATTTCTTTAAGGGTTATTAACTGGAAATAAATGCTAAATTACTGATATTCTTTAATATAAAAATAAAATTGTTTCTAATCGTCTCGTCTGCAAGCGTTAACAACTGGAAAAATGCGATTTTTATAATTTCGAGTCAAAATGAAGAATACACAGTCCACTGTGACGTAGCAGAAATATTCTTCATTATTACGCATGCGAAAATATTAATGTGCAATATTAAAGGCATATTTAAAATCTCAACTTATCTTAATCCCTAACATTTTAAATTAAACAATATATAACCACTAAAAACAATCTGTAGAAAATCTGTAGGCAATTGCCCCAAAAATATGTTAAATATCTGTAGGCATTTAAATCATTCTGCAGATATTTGTAAGATTATCTCACAAAATGTTGCTGATATTTTTAAGGTAAAGCTCAATCTGCAAAATTTCTTTAGATTTTTGTAAAATTTTTTAAGAAAGTGCAAAATTCCGAAGATAATCTTAAGGTTATTTTCAGTACCCGTTCATATTAAAAGAGGAAAAAAAAATTCAAAGAACAAGTAATGCATGAGAAATACAGTACATAGACAAAACTACGTCATATGTAAAACAATACATTAGAAAGATTTTGATTTTGGAGAATTCTAATGTGACGTCTCATGGTATAAATGTAGTTCGTATGTATGAGTTTAATTTTTATGAATTAGTATTTGATAATCATATTTTTAAAAACCCGATCATCTTATTAATTAATGTAATCAACATACAATGTAAAGTATACATGATGATGTATTGAAGTAAATAAAAGAATGTATGTATAGATTGTTTCTGAAAATATCTAAAACACGATCAAAACACACATAAATTATAAAATTGAAAGTTTAAAAATAAAATGCTTTCAAATACGGTTCTAAAAGCTATTCCCAACCAGAGAAAAATTTTATTTTCGAAATTATGAGAAAGATATTATCCATATCATTGCTATAAAACTTGTAAACTAACTATGGAAAATTAAACGTAAATAATAAAATAGAATTTATTGATATCCATTAAAACTGCAAAATATAAAAAATATATTTCTGAATTAAGACATAACTTTGTTACACGCTAAAATTCTTATAATTAAAAGTGCATACCGAATTTTAAAACGCACACTAAAGCACTTATTAAAAAGACAGTACTGAAATTGATTTTTTGTGTAATCCTGTTAACGAAAAAAATGCTAATAATGGCCTCTTCTAACATAATTGTAGTGAAAATCAGTGATTTGTATTATTTTCTATACATTTGAAACATCGTTATTTCATCAAATAACTCTAAAAACGTTTTTCCCCATATAGTTAATGTAATGTAAATCTTTTGAGTGTCCTTCTAAAAGAACTATTACTGCTACATACTTCGTACCCAATACCAAACATGCTTGGATAGCCATAAATGTACTTTATATATTGTATGAAAATTCAAGTATATTTTCGGTAGTTAGAGCTTGGACAAACAGACAGATGTACAGTCAAACCGATTACAAAAACACGTTTGAATTTTGTTGGGAATATTTAAAAAGAGACTATTTGATGAATCTCGCTACAATTAAATAAATAAATAAATTACAAAGCAGAAACTTTTGTATTTCTTAAATATGTGTCAATTAAATACAGTGAAGGTTCAGCTTAGTCTTAAATCTTAGCTTTTCCTTCCCACAGACATTCAAATTCATTATTATAAGATTTTGTTATAAAGGAATTAAAAATAATAAATTTCTCAGCCAGGCTTAGACTTTTCTATATATACAGTACTCTGCTTGTCCCAGTGGGTCATGACCCCCCCCCCCCCCCCCCCAATATGAATAAAGAAAACTTTTAAAAGAAATTCTAAAAATGAAATATATATTGATATTTTTTTTTCAAATTTATCCCTTGAATAACAATTAGTATCATTTTGGTTCTTTTAAGGCCGTAATTAAACACAAAATTGGTATTTTCTGACATGTTCTTAAAGTATGTTTAAACTTAGATGCAAAATACATTTTCTCAGAGCGAGTGTGATTAATTAACGATTTCCAATAAAAAAATCTTTCGCGAAATCTCAGTAAATTGTAAATTTTTAAATAGAATACTGAATGATTTTTAAATAAACGGCCAGATGCTCCCTCATAACGGCTTTTTGTTAAAGTACTAAAAATTTGATTAAATGCTCAATTTCTTGAATGATTGTTTAATTTTATATAAAAACGGAAAAACCCTTCAATTTCTTAGCATCTGCATAATATATATATATTTATATTATTATGAATATTTATACAACATTTTTTGTTACGAATGAAAGCAACTTCCCAAAAGTGTGAGAAATTTAGCTATTTTGTTTGTGGGGACAATCTTCAATATAAAAATTACTTATTAAGTGAAATGCCCCTTGTCTAAAAAAAGAGGCTTGACCCACCTCGGTAGAGGAGGCTGTATCCACATTTGGCTTCTCCTCTTCCTCTATTACTTGAGGATGTGCATCTACATATCAATGCGTATTATATAAACACATTTATTGAAAAAATCTAGAAGTATTTTTAACAATTCTAAAAGAATTTAAATCAATTTAAAGGGTGCTTTTTACTGTCTCTCACAGGCGCTATATTCGTGTGTTTGAAAAATATTTCGCAAAAAATCTCTTGGATGACCAAATTTAGGACAATGAAAAGATTGTCTAGTAATTTTCTTTGTCAACGACGTATGCATATCCGTATCCATGTCACTTGCTAATGTATTTAAAATAACAAAATGCACCAATTAACAAACGAAATGCGTTCACAGGGTGTACGCACGTTGAGCGACTTCAGCGCTCTTGCGCAACGTGGCTAACAGGAGTTGCGCGAACTACTTGCCGTGCAGCAATCTGGTCATGGTAAGATCTACACTGTAGAAAAATCTGTAAAGTTACTAAACTTTTTCTAGGAAACTGGGATTCCAAGAACTTTTCATGTTACGGTAACATAAATATTTCATCTAACCGACTCTGAAACTTGAATTTTTGCTGTTACCGTTACAGGAAAAGTTCTAAGAATCCCAGTTTCCTAGAAAAAGTTTAGCAACTTTGCAGATTTTTTTTTACAGTGTAGATTATTCAAAAAGGACATAATATGCTCAATGTATTAATTTTCATTTAAATTTTAACAGGAGACCGCAAACTGAACTCATTTAATTATTTTCTTAATACAGCAAAATCAATGAAAATTGAAAAATTTCCCGATTTTTAATGAATTTGCGCGATTGGAAGATATTTTCTAAACGCAATTTATTTTTTTATTATTATTAAACAGTACACTATTCAAATATTTTTCACTATAGTGTTAAAAATATGTATATGTAATATTTTTTAAAAAATTCCGAAAAAATCAGAAATTTTCCATTTTTTTTTGAATTTTTAGGTGGTTTGCGCGATTGGAAGATAAACTCCGATTTGAAAAAATTTTTTTTAGTTTTTCTTGTATTTAGCAATCGCAACTTTTCCGCACTATGGCGATTCTGAAATAAAAACTTTTGTTTTTTCGCAACACCCTAATGTGCTGCGAAACTCTTCACGCATTACAATTTACTGTGACAAGGAAGAAAAAAAAAACTTATTTTCGCTAGCATGCACATTACACTTCCACACCTTGTATCAATGTTCATGTGTTCCATTCACTATTTTTAACATTCATTCGAGGATTTTTTTCAGCTGTGCAAGTTTAAATCATACCAGATAAATATCCTTTTGAAATACATATTCCAGTATATAAAAATCTTTACCCAGCCTTAACCTCAAGATTCTTCTTACATGTAACACTGGAACCATCACGTGCTCCAGGTAACCATTTCACATATATACTGAGTTTTCTTGTGATTTCTATTGTCTATTCGTATGCATATGCATAATCTCCAAACTTTTCTGAGTTGGCACTCATAGTTCTCATTGCTGTTGAGTTGTTACGGCTAATTCATTAACATTCTTTTGAAATGCATGTTCATAATGTACAATTCATTGCACAGCCTATTGATATCTGTTATATACAACCTTAGATTAATTACGTACTGTGGGTATCATTTAACAAAGGTACTCTGGTTTCTTGCATTTGTCTGTTCATGTACAAAGTCGAGAAACTTTTCTAAGTTGGCGCTGTTAGTTCGATAATTACTGTTGAGTTATTACGGTAATTTCAATACACTGTTCTTTTTTTGTCCAGACCTTGCTTCAGATAATCATTTCACAATGGTACTGTTCTTTTCTTTGTTTGTTCATACACATAGTCGACAAACTTTTTTGAGTTGGCGCTTTAATTCGCCAATTGCCGTTGAGTTGTCTCGGTAATTTTAATCACTTCGTAGTATATGCTTTTATTGTTCAGACCTAAATCAAAAACCTTTGATCTTCACATCCTTCTGATGCTGAATGTTGCCTTCATATTTAAGGACTGAAATTGAGTGACGTGAGGGTTTCCAAAAGGTTCGCGAACTGAACACCAATATTCTTTAACGGAAAATTTCATAGTAGGTTTCTACAGCATTTGTGCGAAAACAAATCTCCGAAGGCGATTTCTATGCAATTTGCAAGAAAAATACAAAACGAAAATCTTTCTAAGAAAATATCTATGTTCAGTTGGCGGACCATTCAGGAGCTTTGTGACATTGATTTTTGGAGATTGTTTAATTTTCTTTATTAAAAACCTGCGTTTTAATTTCTATTATTATTCTTTCTCACACATGCTTTAAAAATCACCAATTTTAGAACAATTACTAAATGCCTTCAGTTGATGCACTTGAAATGTACAAAAAATAATTTTACTTATTTACGACAAGACATTTTTAAATCGAAAAGTAAGCGAGTAATTTGTTCATTTTATTAGTATGAAAGAAAAAATAAATATAAATTACAATTACAATTAAAGTGAATCATTTAACGGAAATGATTTTAAGCACATTTATCAGAAAGGCATGGTTATAAATTACAACGGTAAAAATATAGATTTTTATCCCCCAAAATAAAAAAAATATATAGCTATTTCAAATGCAATTACCAGACATTGAGTAAAATATCAAAAATACCATGTATAAGTAGAACTTTTTTTCATTTACTAATTTATTTACATCATATGCATTTTCTTGATTTAAAATCGAATTCATTTTTGTTCAGAAAGTTCAAAATATTTTTATTCGCGAAATATTGAAAATTTCCGTTATACTGTTATTACGACTTAATTAATATTAAATACTGTTTAAATATATTTTTAAAAGTCTTTACATTTTAAAAATTGAAGTTTTGTAAATCTACTTCTTAAACACATTTTAATATATTACACAAGAAATATTTCGAAAAGATTGTATCAGTTTTTATCTGATTCGTACAATTTACAGCTGAAATAAATACATTGAAATTTAGCCCCAAGCAAGATATTATTATATAAAGATACCATTATCTAAGCATTTATTTGTTTACATTTCTGCGTGACTTGTAACCGAAATGCAATATTAAACTAATCCCCGTTTAGATGTAAGAAGAGTAATTCGTAAAATGTTCATATGAAGATTAGTTTTTCCATTTACAGATAAAATTTAAGTCGTAAAATAAACACTCTAAGAACTAATTTTATTGTTTTCATTAAAATATAGTATGTTTAAAAAAAAAGTTTTCACATCGATTTTTCCTTAAACATAATAGTAAGTACTAAAAATATAAAGAAACTTTAAAATATAAGCTTGAGATCGTAAAACAAAGTAATGCATGATTAATATTTAATGAATTGAAATAGTTTTTACTTTTAATTCTTTAAAAGCTATTTCTTATAACGAATTCCTTAATTTATTTAAAAAAAGAGAAATTCTCATAGCTTGATTTTTAATCTATGAAATATTATACCATGATAGAAAAAATGCATAAACGCAATAATGATTTAAAAGCATTTTGAAATGCTTTATATTACAATTATTGATTCGCAGAAAATTACGTTTTTTAAGAGTATAAGTTTTTATGTAGTAAATTACACATTAGACAGTTGACAACTATATAGACATTTATAATTAGTATTAAAAGAGAAAGTATTGGAATAGGTTGTCAAGCGAAAGGTTAAGTTTGAATAAAATAATCACTAGTATTTTTTTGATATCTTGCAAGGTATAACAGCTATGAACTGTTTTATACCTAATACAAATTTTATACGTCCAATATTAAGAACATTTGACTTCTAAAATTTCATTTTTACGAATCAGAAAACTAATTCCATTTAAAATCAAATCCGATAGCTAATCAGTGTTCCATTATTCCAAACAATTTGTTCAAAAGCCCTAATTATGTTTAATCGAAAAATTGTTTAGCGTTAAGATACAAATACTACATAATGTAACAAAATGGGATATCGAGCCACATTGGTACATGAGACGTCCCATTTCATTAATTTGCGATTCCCAAATAACAACAAATAAGAAATATCATGATTTTGAATATTTTTTGCAATAATAAATCCTTTTGTTGAGTATTTATTCTATGATAAATTGCATTTTGTGTTTAAAATGAATTTCAAAAGTTACTTATTTTAATTTCGATAATAGAAAAAGAGACGCCCATTTTCATGTTATTGACCATATATTAATAAGTAATGGAAATTCATGTTTTAAATTACTTTTTATGTGTGTGTTAAAGCATAATATTTATGAACAATGTAAATACATCTAATAAAACTTAAATTTCTCATTCTTTTATATCATTTTATCTACATTAAAAGGTGAAACTGACATAACTTCGAGTTGCCTAAAAGTAAAATTTCGGTGTATTTCAATTTCTAGTACAGATATACTTTTAAGTTTTAGAAAGTAGCAAACTAAATGGTGTAAAAATAGTCATAAAACAAAGCATGTAGCTAAAAATAATGTTTCATTATTCAAAAGTATAATGTATATAAATCGGTATTTTATTCATAAAAACAGGCATTTCAATTATTTTGGTCTATCAGTATCCATTGCAAAAGAGTCTTGAATTATTTAGAACAGTTCAAAATATTTTTATTACTACTATTAAATGATACTAGCGAAATCTAAAAATGTGTCGTCTGATTTCATCCAACAGGATTGAGCCGTTAAACAAACAATTTCGGAGAATGATTAGCAAATGAATAATCCGAATTCGTTTTCTATAAATACAGCTAATGGCGTTTTCTATTATATTTAGAATTTTCGGTTCGGTAACTTGTGTCCAGATGTTAAAGAAATTATTTGTTTAACACTTCCAATTCTCAGATCCAATCACTGCACAGTAGCGATACCTGCCTCATCAACATAATAGATATAGTTTAACCCTTTGACGGTTAAAGCACTTCTATTCATAAAATACTAAAATGATTGAATGACACCGGAATTTAAAAACAAATTTATCACATAATATATAAATGGTTTCTTTTACGTTCTTTGTAAAATTAAAATTTCCATTTAAAAATTCCAGTGTCAGTATGGCATTTCGCAATTCAAATTAAGTGGTATTCTGGGCGCGTATAAGCGCTTATAACCACGAAAGGGTTAAATTATGTTTTTGATATTCAGCATATCTTCTAATAGGTGATGATTGATGCATTTTTAGCATATAAATTGAAATTGGTGTCCTTGTTTAGACTCGTTGCTTAAATAGTTTAGACTGAGAGCATATCATAGCATTTTAGAAATGAACTTTGCAAATAAATGGATGCCTTATTGCCATACACGTGGTACCTTAACTCTAAATGAGAAAAAAACGAGTTTTTAATTGCTTATATTGTTACATTTGCATATTTTACATTTGGAAAGTTCATAGTCAACCCTGAGACCTTCATCAAATTACTTTAAAAGTAAATATCCAGCTGATCGTGTAAAACTTCATGATCTAGTTCCTAAAAAATCTTTAAAATCAATATATTTAACGAGAAATAAATTTAAAAATAGATGTTTATATTTTTAAAAAGCCATTGTAAGACAAATCTCATTTCATTATTATTTGGAAAATATACAATATAGCATATTGCAATGAATATTATTTAATTATATAAGGATAGAAATCCAACGATTAGAAGTGCAAAAATAATAAGTGAAAATGTAGCAAACAGCCATTTCGAAACTAATATCGAGATCCTTCATCAGAACAAGCTGTACAAAGCTGTGCAAAGACAATTTGAACATTAACATGAAGAGGCAATTCAGTTGCTTCCCAGTTGCGAAGCAACTCCACGCCCTGTCTATGAGTGAGAGTAGAGCACATCGGAAATAAGCTTGTAATACATCTAACTGTAGAACAAGTTCTCATATAAGCGAAAGAATAACTGGATAGACAAGTAAAAGTTGAATAACTATTTAGACCGTCCCAATGATCAATAGTAGCCGAGTGCCAGTGGCAATCATTGACGCTCGTCAGTGAACCGCTGAACACCCGAGCTGTTCTGAGCACCAGGGGATCCGAGGACGAAATGAGGAGAAGATAGGAAAGTTTGGTCTATATGTATCGGTAGATATCGCCGGCAACCAATCTGGTACTAGACAGCCGGAGATTCAGGTGAGAAGTCCGATAATGTAAAGCATGTACATTTAAGGAACATTAATTAATTGAGTATAACAATTTGAATTAAGTATAAAGATGGATGGAACAACGAGAATGAGAAACACAGGCATATATATACCCATTGTGGGAATGATCCCAATAGTTTTATGGAAAATATTATACATATATATGTATGTATATAATACCATTAATTGCAATACAATATTTAAACCATTGAATGTAATAAAAGATTACTATATTGAAATAGAGGAAAAAATAGAACTAATATAAAAGAAATTCACAGAACCAAAGCAGAATCATCAGGCTCACATTTAACAACACAAAGTGGCAACATTTTGGACTGGAGGCGTAGCCTAATAGATTGGTGACTTCTGGAGTTTGTTGATTGAAGCAATCATCTGAATGTCTACGCAGTCTAAAGGATGATTGTGGATGATAACACACACAGAAATAAGGCACGATTGGAACGACTTGGTTATGATTTTGAAATTCAGACTGCATTTTGTTGCAGTTTAAAGTTTCTTCTCAACTGTTGGAAATATAATGCCGTGCTTATGCAAAAAGTTCATTTTTTTATGCTAGGTAGTAGATACAGGTTGAAGTGGGACAATTGCTTGCATTTTATATTGTTATTATTTTTGATTTCGTAAACATAAATTATTTTATTTTTATAAGGTTAATTATACTTTCATTTAATATAGTGTTTGATATTTTGATCATGTTACATATTTTTATAAGAAAAGACTACTTTTTTAAAAAGTTTAAATGTATTGTTTTAAATTTAATGTAAGGTTTTGTTCATTATACGAAACCTGCTGATGATGCTTTATATTTCAAAGGTGGGGGAAATGTTTAAAGCATTCCGCCTGCTGATGAGTGATGGCTTATATTCTGCTGGTGGCTTTTCTTGTTGTTTCATATTACAGTGTGCTTCTAAATTGTTTTTACAATAAAAGAAGGGTGATACTACACATCAAGACAAACAATATTAAATAGGAAACCAAGGGACATAAACGTTTTCCAAAGAGATAGCTGCCATTAAAGTTTAGGTTTCAAAATTTCAAATAATTATAAAAAACGGAAAAATTGGTCGATTGATTTTACGGTTTTTACTAAAACTATTCTTTATGTCAGTATTGTCTTGAAAATAAATTATAAAGATAAATTTCAAAAAATGCCGATAGAGAGTGCTTTAGAATTTGGAGTAATGAACATTTTTTCACTGTTATTTTTTGCATCTCATTATGTTTTAGAAAGTGAGAAGTAAACTCAAACTTAGAGCTCAAAATCTGAATCGTTGGTGTGGTTAAGTACCACAAACTGAACTGTGTTCAAGGGAGGGAGGGTAGGTTCAAATTACAAATAATTATAATAAACGGATTCGTTTTCTGTTTCTGCTAAAACAATTCTTTATGTCATTAGTTTCGTAAAAATAAGGTTTAAGGATAAATTTATTTCCATTTCATTAAATGCTTGTATAAGCTTAGACTTAAACTTATATTTTGAGTTCAAAATCTGAATCGTTGTGAGTGGTTTAGAAGCTCAAACTTAACTGTATTCTTTGGGAAGGGGGGGTTAAATGTGAAATGATTATTAAAAAATGGTATTTTTGTTTGCGGTTTTCACTAAAATTATTCTTTATGTCAGTATTTCCTTGAAAATAAATTTTACAGATAAATTTCAAAAAATTCCGTAAGAGGCGCCTTACACTTTTGAGTAATTCAACAATTATTTTTAACCGTTATTTTCTGTACCTAATTAAATGTTTGCAAAAGCTTAGACTTGAATTTTGAGCTTGAATTCTAAATCTTTGGGAGGGATTGTAAAGCGCAAACTGAATTGTGTTCAGGAGTTGAAATTTAACCTCTCCCCCCCCCCCTCTTGAACACAGTTCAGTTTACGCTAACGTTCAGTTACGATTCAGATTTTGAGCTCAAAATACAAGTCTAAGCATTTGAAAACATTTAATGAGATTATGAACATACAGTATGTAATGTATTGAAGTTTAGCAATTAATACACACACACATATATATGTATATATATATATATATATATATATATATATATATATATATATATTCAACTAAAATATTGTTTTTGTTTAACTATTTCATTAATTATTGAAAATATATAATTTCCTAGAATAAAATGCTCTTTTTTTACTTAACATTTTTGACTACCAAAAAGAACTTTAAAAATAGTTGCATCAAAGTAAAATCTGTAAAATTTAACACTTATCAGGTAAAGCACAAGAATTTTAAGAATTGCAATGCATAATTTAAAATTCATAAAAAAGATATTAAATAATATATTGTTATCAAATTTTTGCATTTAAGTAACTTTTAAAAAATAACTGAAGAAGTAATTATGAATAACTGATTTTCTATATGTTTAATTCCATCGATTTTGCATTATCACGTAATTAAAATGTCATTTAACAAGTACAACAAAAATATATAAATTAAAAGAAACTCTTTTATAAGTATATCATTATTTTATATCAAATAATATAAAAAAATAAATGGTTTTAATTTTTATACCTAAATATTTTTCTTAGAACATATTTACTTTTTATGCAAGAAAGATTTAATTTTATGTTTTCCGAAGAAAAAAAAAATCCATAGATATATATTTTAAAAATCTACTGCAATCAAAAGAAAAGAAAAAATTTTTCCTATACTTTTTAAATTTTAGAAAAGCAATATACAAAATATACGGGGAAATATAAAAAATAAAAAATATATATTAAAGAAACTCTCAATCGTTTTTTTTTTCATTACCTTTCATTGTTTACCGAAGAACGTAAGGAAAACCCAGAAATAAACCTCCCCCTTAATTATTTTATCCGATATCTTAGTTTGCTGAGCACTCACGCGATGAAAGTGCAATTTTTCATTAATAAATATAAAGTCATATTTTTTCTAAATTTAAAGAAAATTGCTTTTTAATAATTTAAAAAAAATGCTATTATATTTTTGAAAGTTTAACGAGAAAATTTTACTTGGAAGAGAATTATTGACATTTAATGGTATACTGTTTATTTATTAAAGTAATTTACATTAGTACATATTTATGGAATTATTTAAAAATGTATTAATAAAAAGTCATTTTTAATAGTATTTTTTTTCTTCAATCAGCAAACTTTGAAAGTTATAATTGGCACTTTCTCATATTTCTAATGCGGTATATATTATTTATAATGCAGTTTATCAGGCACCATTGATTTTAAACAAGTTAGAAAATAAAAATAATTATTATTATTGTCATATGAAATGAAAAACGGAAAACTAATGATGTTTATTATAAAGAACATGTATGTCCAGGTGTAACGTTAACGTCAATTTGATGTTAGTAGGAATAGTTGATCAAGTTTCACTTCAATTATCTTTTACTGCAGTTCTTTAAACTTGTATATATTGAACATTTTAAATATTTACACAACCAAATAAGAAAAAAATGCACATTAAATTGCATTTTTTAAAACTGCATCGCAAGTTACTCATATTTCATTCTTTTAAGTGGTTTTCAAACATGAATCATATCAGTCCCTGTCACATGCAGATGATTACGGTAGATAAATCCGTTGCACGTAATTTAATTTAATATCTTGTGTGATAAAGGCCTATGAGCTGTGAGTAAGATTATTACATTGAGATAAAGTTAAACGCATAATTTAGAAATATTCTGAGGGAAAAAAATAACATCTTTTTAGAATGCCCCTCCCCACACATAAAAAATGTGTTACAAAAAATGTATTACTCTTTCATCGAAATATTTTAAACGCAAGAATTTATTAATTACCTCTATAATTAAACCTCACTTAATGTTGATCGAGAAAAACGGGTTTTGAATGACAAACAGCCTTAAGTAATGAAATTTAAAATATAATATCATTGTGTTAAAATATCCCTAATATAAGCACTGTAGTTCGATTGATTTTAGATTTCTTTTATTTTTAAACTTCACTCTGATGATGATGTGACCTTGATGAACGCTTTTACCAGAAAGTGTGTAAAAATTATATATTCGTATAAACATATATTTATACATACACTAAAGGGCCAATCATTAAGGCCACCTAGCTAATACTGCGTTCATTCACATTTGACTCACAAAATGGCTTCAGTCCAGCATTGATACGACAAATCTTTGATAAATGGCCAGGGCAGACTGTATCACATGTTCAATCAGCAATCACGCAAGTCAGAGATTATCAGAAATAAATATTTCTTAGCCCTGAGCTACCTTTTCAATGACATTCCATATCTACTCTATCGGATTAAGACCAATTACTTATTCTTAATTTTTTTTTAGAGACATTTAACCCGCGGTTAGTCGCGCGTCGGTCTTTTCGCCGCTCGAATTCTTTCTCTTCTGATTAACCCATCTCCCCTTAAAATCATGCCGTGTAGCAGACCTTCGCTGTTCGACCTTCTGTCTAGAGAAATTACAAGTCATTCCTACGATTTTTCATGCTTTTATTGTATTTCAAAGTTAAATTCGGTCTGATTGACTAGCATGCGATTACTCACGTAGCCGATGTTTTTTTCGTCCTAGCAATCTTCCTTCCTACTCCCCCGAATTTCTCAGAAGGGTGTTTCTTGGAATCGGGGAGTCCCGTTTCCTCTCCTTTTGTTTTTCTCTTTCTGCTGATAATATTTGATTTCTGAAAACTGTTTCTTAACGATTCTGTTCTAGGGAAAATTATGAACTATATAAATATATAAATATAAACTCAACAACCTAATTTTTTAATATAGTATGTAAGAATAAGCAGGGATAAGTAATAAAAAACCGCTTACTTTGTTATTTAAGCTTATGAATACTGCGGGAATAAATTCTCAAATTATTTTTCCGAAAAATACGCGTAAAATGGTTATGTTTAATTTAATAAAGGACTATAGAAATAAAATAAAAAAAAATTGCTCTATCTGCGAAGACTGAAAGATGTAGTTTTTGCACAATAAATCAGAAAAGAAGGCAAAACAAATTTGTCAACACTGTAGTTTGTATATCTGCAAAGAACATACTTACAATATATGTGTCGAGTGTGCTAAATAATGCGAATTTTCTAATGTATATTAAAGCGTATACAAGTAAAAAACCCTTTTTTTTCCTTGATAATTCAGGTAATGTTTATAAAATACAAGAAATGGATAACTACGTTTCTAAAATATGTTTGTTGCTTATACAAATACACATTATTCAACAACGCCATAGCAATTCTTTTTTTTAACCGAATTTAAAGAGTGCCTAGAGCAAAATTCATTGAAATTGAATTATACGTTGATAAATATTGTAAATAATTATAAAATAATATTTATTTACATTAAATATTGCATCTTTTTAACATTGATTGGCGCCAAAAAATGAAACATTGTCAAAATCAATGTTGACAGTTCCCCCCTCCCCCCCCAAAAAAAACAGATTTATCTATATCAAATTTAATATCTACATTTGAAAGTTTATACAAAATTTATTCTCTTTTAATTCGATATTTATTGTATCTTTACAATTTCAGTCTCAGTATATAATAATTTTTATCCCTTTTACAAATTTTGAAAAAAAAAGTTATTAATATATTATTTATTTTCTTATTTTATATTATTCATATATTTTCATTTGGTGCATATAAATTTTTCATTAAAAAAAAGAATCAATGAAAAAAAAATATATAAAATAAAATAAAGAAATGAAATGTAGCTACTGCTTTTATGTTACTAATTACAAAGAAGGGATTATTTTATCTATTTTATCTGCTTTTTTTATATCTGTATCGATATGGTAGTAAAAATATTTAAGATTTATTTTTTCAACATTAATTGGCTCCAAGTGTCAGTCTACCGTTACAAAGAACTTCAGTGCGTTGCTGTTTTTTCAAAACAATCTGTATCACGATTTCAATGTTATAACTGAAAGTATCTTTTAATTCGTTATTCATTGTATCTTTAAAATTTCAGTCAGATTATATAGTAATTCTTATCTTTTTTACCAACTTTGAAATAAAAAAAAGATGAAACGAAGTTATTAGAAAAAAAAATATTATGTATATATTACTTTATGTTATTCATAGATTTTCATTTGGTGTAAATATATTTTCTCATTTGAGAAAAATTACTGAATTATAAAACCTCTAAGGTTTTACGTACAAAAAAGAATTACGACGATACGAAGTAGATTTAGGAAAAGGAAAAAAATATGAAAAGTAGCTCCTGTTTTTATGTTAATAATTTAAAATAGGGTTATTTTCTCTTCTATTCTTACATTTGCGTCGAAAAAGTAAGAAAAATTATTCTTGAGATGTATTTTTTCAACTTCAGTTGGTTCCTAGTACCAGACTACCGTCAAAACTAAACTGACTGCATTGCTGTCCTTTCAAAAAATATGTATCACGATTTCAAATTTTCAAAAAACTGAAAATATTTTTTTATTCATTATCCATTGTATCCTTAGAAAATCCTTCAGCTTGTATAAAAACTTATATCATTTTTACAATTTTTTTAAAAATAATTATTAAAACATTTATTTAAATGTTAAGCAAATATATACTTAACGTAAATGCGTACTAATCGATATAACATATATCTTTTCGCATTCAAGCAATACTTCCCCCTTGAATTCTCTGTTTTCGATCTTCGAGGAACAACGGCACTTTTCCTCTGCTTCTTCGGCCAAAAGGGAACGGCGGCGAATAGACCGAGCGCGACTAATGACGTTCGAAAAAAAGCCGCGACTACTCCCGGGTTAACATTCACATCCACCCGCGCTAATTTACATGCAATCACTTTTGCTGTAATCTCATTTTCTCCTCTTTATTTCCGTTTTCAGATTTATCACTTATCGTAATTTCGTAATAGACTGGGAGTTGAAACAATTTTCAATTGCAGTGTGAAAAACGATAAGTAGATGGGAAATCGACTATGCGTTATCATAGAAACAACTTGAAAAGCTGAAATGTTGATTGAATGTTTGCGGTTATCTTAGTGAAAAAGAGTATAGATTGCCATCACCTTAACTGGAATCCATTTGTTTGTCTCTGTATGTAAAATAAAGTGTTGTCTTGTTGAGAAATTCCGTCTCCATTTGAGGATGCAAATGCCATGTAAGAGTGCAACTTGTTTGCAGTGATGCCTTCGATCTTCTCAGCCTGCTATACCCCAATTACAGTTCCTAGAGCCACCCATGAGGGCGTTCGTCAGGGCATAATATCGTAAGCCTGTGTATAACCGACTACATAACTGATAGAAACATCTCGCTTGGAAAACACCATACCCTGACACGTCCATCGATGTGTTGAAGGATGAATCGTAACACGACTATGCTAATCGTAACAGGAAGGAAATCGTAACTTTGGACCAGGCAAATCTTTCCAGATAATAGATCGCACTGCCATAATCTTCTCGGTCCTAGTTGAGGTAGATGGCGATGAACTTTGATCAACAGAGTCACATTTATTGTTTTAGCACAATATAGTGATTTTTTTACATTTCAATGAAGTTAAATCGGAATTCGTACAGCGATTTTTAAATTTTTATGGAATATTTTATAGTGATTTTTAGTTTTCTCCGGATTTTAAGACTATTCTTTGACATAGATAAAAGAAATTTTATCTCAAACCTTTACCCTAATGCACGAAATTTCTTCTTTTACGATAGCTGAACTTCAATGATTTTTAACGGGATTCAAAGATTTTTTTCGTCGCATTATTTTCAATGCGACCAAAATTACTCGCCAAACGCCAGCTTTCCGCTTTTTCCAGAATTTCGCCTAATTCCCATAGGTCCCCTTTGTAATCTAATAGGGTACCTTTTTATTTGCGTTTTTTTTTTATTTAATTATATTTATTTTTATTTTTTCGAAGTAAGTGTTGTCTTGTTAAAAACTTAAATCGCTGAAACTGTAAGAGGTAGATTTTCTTGCAAATTCTACCTAAAAGTGTCAAATGTTTAGTTACCACATATAATTAATAATCAATAGTAATTTCATCAAATATATTTAGTTTATTACATTTAATTTTCAAATATATATACTTTTTGCTTCTTCCCTTTGCTTCCCGACTTTTGAATTTCAAATTTGCTTTCGACTGTTTTTTGAGGTTATTTATTATTTTTTATGTAACTACCATGCTATATTTTCTAGCCTGTTTAGTAACACTGAAATCGCAATTTGGAACGTTTTTTTTTTTACTCCTGCAACTCTCTGGTGATAGTGATAAAAACTTAAAACATAGTTAATGTTTGAACAGGCTCTATTACTACCAATTTGTAATTAAAAAAATCAGATTGGTATTTCATAAGACTGAATACAAATTCTAATTTAAAATGTTTTAAGTTGCTTTCTTAACCAAAAAAAAAAAAAAAAAAAAAAAAAAAATTGCAGCCGTTTAGAAGAAATCACTTTTAAAAAGTTTGGCATATTTTCACCGATCACAATTTCGTGATTCCAAAACCATCCTTCTTCCAAATGTTGACTTATATATATTTGTGTGTGTGTGTGTGAGTGTGTATCTGGTATTTGTTATGGAATAACTCGCGTATTTATCAGCCGATTTGGATGAGATTAACTCTATGCATAGTAAATATCAATGTCTCACCGATTAAACATTATCACGGTTTCTAGCCTAAATAAAGCTGATCAAACAATTAAAATTTTACCAAGAAATGTTATTTTATAAAAGTTATTAAATCGCGGTATGAGTGTTACATGATAAAAATAAATTCTGTAAACATTTTTTGGTGTAGTACTTGTTTTAACAGGGATTGTTTATCGAAATATATGTTTGAATACAGTATGCATCAAATACGGTATTCTATTATAATAAATTCTCATTGATTTTTTTTTTTTTTTTTTTTTTTTTTTTTTTTTTTTTTTTTTTTGCAAAATACTTTTATAAGCATTAAAAATGGGAAAACACTTTCTACTTACAGAAGTCCTTTATCGCGTAATCCATAGGTTCTATAAATAATAATTAATCCTTAATAAACAAAATATATATATTTTTAATTCCATGAGAGTTATTTTTTTATGAAATAGTATCGAAACTTACATTTGAAACTTTATTTAGCATCAAATCATAATTTAAAAAAAAATAAAAATTAAATAAATAAAAAATAAAATAAAATAAAGTCATAGCAACATCTATTTAAATAATTTGCTGTTATTCCCAATTTTCTACCAGCTGGTTGCTAGTATTATAACATTGCTATTTATGCTTTTTGAAATAAAAATGGATATTACACTATATTGCCATTGATTATTGGACACTTGCGATTTTAGACATTTTGTTAAATATCTAGAAAAATACATAAGGAATCATATCGAAACTCTTAGCGTATAAATATAATAGTATAAGCCATACATCTCCGTGAAGATGTTTTCCCGAAACTACATAGGGGACCGTCAACAAATAAAAAAAGAATGAATAACCTTATGAACAACCCTGTCAAAACTAATGTAGCAAAAGCGCTCAAACTCTAGATTATAATTGAATGCCTTATTGTAATACGCCTTGTTCATTTTTATGCAAATAGCATGCATACTTGCAGAGTAATTAAGGTTTTTATAAAAATGATCCCAAATTTTCCAAGTTTTTTCCTTATAATTTTCAGAGTTCTTAATATAAAATAATATTTTTTTCAGAAAATATGACAAATAACATTGTACACAGTAACCTGTAATCAGAATTAAAAAATAATGAAAATTGTATTCAAAATGAGTTGGTTTGCTATATAATTTTTTACTGCGCATGCGTCAACGATATCAAAATTTCATTTGAGTATTATGTTAGCTAAATGTATAGAGCAACTTTTGTAAAAGTCACAAAATCATAACTTGAAAATTCTGAAAATAATCGTTAATTGAATAAGTTGAAAATCCGTTATTCTCAAAATGAAGCAAAAACAAGAGGGGTTGTATCCATATATTCGTTGATTAGTGTCAATATAGAATACACAATACGGAATGTTGGATAAAATCCCTCATTTTTTTGCTTCCTTTTGGAAACAACGGACTTTGTCCTTTTTCTATAGACGATTACTTTCAGAATTTTGAAGCTATGATTTTGAGATTTACAAAAGTTGCTCTATACATTTAGCTAACATAATATGCAAATGAAATTTTGATATCTTTCACGCATGCGCAGTAAAAAATTATTTAGTGAACCTACTCATTTTTCATACAATTTTTATTATTTTTTAATTCTGATTACAGGGTACTGTGTGCAATGTTGTTTGTCATATTTTCTGAAAAAAAAATATTACTTTATACTAAAAACTCTGAAAATTATAAGGGAAAAACTTGGAAAAATTTGGGACCATTTTTATAAAAACCTTAATTACTCTGCGAGTATGCATGCTATTTGCATAAAAATGAACACAGTGTATTACAATAAGGCATTCAATCATAATCTAGAGTTTGAGCGCTTTTGCTACATTAGTTTTGACAGGGTTCTTCAAAAGATATTCATTTTTTTACTTTGTTGATGGTCCCCTGTGGAGTTTCTGTAAAAAATCTTCACGGAGATGTATGATGTATACTATTATATTTACACAATAAGAGTTTCGAGATGACTCCTCATGTATTTTTCTAGATATTTAGTAAAATGTCTAAAATCGCAAGTGTCCAATAATCAATGGCAATATAGTGTATATACTATGCGATAAAAAAAAATATTTCTTATTATATATTTACACTAAATTATTTAATTTTAATGTAATAATTTCTATTAAATTTCTTAAATTCGTTTAGTTGTATAGATATTAACTGACATCAATTATCTTATTTATTTAAGTCTGACTGGTTAGTTGTATGTAGTAAGTGAAATAATGAAATATCATTAGGAAATCTATTCTTAAAAATGAATCAAATTTCAAAACAAACTTTTTCAATAGCGATAAGTTTTTATCTACAAATTGTAACATTAAAGGTAAATTTACATCGTAAAAGTTAACGATTCTCTATTTTCTTTAAAATTCTATAGTTTAACTTCTTTCTCTAACGAAAAACATTGAAGAAAATTTTAACAGAAAAAAATATATTTATTTTGGTAAATTGGCATTTTGGTATTTAATTATCTTCAAAGATTTGACAGAACTGTAATGAAATTCGAAATTTCTATTTTGCTACTAGCGTTTTCACGGCTGACAGTTCTCCTCACCCTAAGAAATACTACAGAGAGTAAAGTGAAAATAGTTGCAAGGTATAAACCGATTTTCTTCACTTGTTTGAATATCTTCTTTCTAAATTTATTTATGTTTTTTTATTATTTTGATTCGGAAAGTTTGCCTATCGCAAAGCTCAAATTAGATTGAATTTCCGGAAAGATTTTTTTCGTATTATTCTTGTTTCCACTACACGCCTTTCAAAGTTCATATCTCGAATCTAGTATCAAACTGAATTTACAATATTACAGATAAAAAAAAAAAATCAAAGATTAATTACTTATCTAGATGTTTTATTTATTTGTGTATTTTAAGGGTTTTTTTGTGAAGGTTTCTTTTAGTGATAAAACTATATCATTTTTATAAAGCTTTTATTAATTAGTAACAATGCTTATTAATAAAGCTAATTTGTTAATAAAGCTTAAAGCTGGCTTATTAGTTATATGTAATACGTGAAATAAAAAAATATTGTTAGGAAATGTATATGCTTAAAAATGAATCAACGCTTCAAATGCTTTTTTTAATAAAGAATTTTTTTTCTACAAACTGTAATATTAAAGATAAATTTACATAGTAAATATTAAAGATTCTTTATTTTGTTTAGTATGCCATTGTTTCATTTCTTTCTTTAACGAATCACATTGTAGAAAAATTTTATATCAAAAAGAAAATTCTCGAAATAAATTGATTTTGGGAAACTGGCACATTGATATTTAATTATCTTCAAATGTTTGACAAAACTTTAATGAAATTGCAATTTTCTATTATGCTACTAGCGTTTTCACGCTTGACAGTTCTCCTTCCTGAAAGAAATACCACAAAGAGTAAAATGGAAGTAGTTGTAAGATATAAACCGATTTTCTTCACTTCGTTGAATATCTTCTTTCTAAATTTATTTATGTTTTTCTTATTATTTCAATTCAGAAAGTTTGCTCATAGCAAAACTCAGATTAGATTTAATTTCGGGAAAGATATTTTTGGTATTATTCTTATTTCTACTATACGCCTTTTAAAGTTCATATCTCGCATCTGTTATCAAACTGCATTTATAATATCATTGATAAAAATATGAATAAAAATTCAAAGAATATTTATTCATCTAGATGTTTTATTTATTTGTTAACTTTAAAAGTTTTTCTCTTAATGTTTCTTTTAGTGTTAAACGTATACCATTTTATAAATCTTTATATGTATAAGTCGTACACTAAAATTATTTAATTTTTAAAATAATGGTTTTATTCGATTTTCTAAAATTCATTTAGCTGTGTAACTTAGCTGATATCAAATATCTTATTTATTTAAATCTGGCTTGTTAGTTATATAATATAAGTAACTTATAAAATATTGTTAGGAAATATCTTTGCTTAAAAATGAATCAACGTTTAAAAAACATTTTTAAGAGAGAATTTTTCTTCTACAAATTGCAATATTAAAGATAAATTTGCATAATAAATGTTAAAGATTCTCTATTTTGTTTAGTATGCCATTGTTTCATTCTTTAACGAATCACATTGTGGAATCTTTTTATACAAAATAAAGAAAGAAAATTCTCGAAATAAATTGATTTTGGTAAACTGATATTTACTTATTTTCAAAGATCTGACAGACCTTTAATGAAATTCCAAATTTTTATTTCACTACTAGCGTTTTCACGCCTGAAAGTCCTCCCTCCCTCAAAGAAATACTGCAGACAGTAAAATGGAAATGGTTGTAAGATAAATACTAATTTTCTTCACTTGTTTGAATAACTTCTTTCTAAATTTATTTATGTTTGTTTTAATATTATTTCGATTCAGAAAGTTTTCTTGTATATAGCAAAGCTCATATTAGATAGAATTTCCGGAAAGATATTTTTAGTATTATTCTTGTTTCCACTATACGCCTTTCAAAGTTCTTATCTCGCATCTGTTACTGAATTTACATTATCACGGATGGAAAAAAAAATCAAAGATTATTTACTCATCTAAATGTTTTAATTATTTTTGTATTATAATGGGTTTTTCTGTTAATAATTTTTTTAGTGTTAAACTTATATCATTTTATAAATTTGTTATATGTGTGGGGTGTAGTACTTATTGTATTAATCTTAAAATTATAATTAATACATAAAGTGAAGGAGCAACTCAAAAAGTTTTTATCTACAAGCTTACGAATGTTCAATATTAATACATTTCGTCACACGACACGGATTAAAGAAAGAAACAAAATGTCTGAAATATATTGATTTTAGAAAACTGGCATTTCAATATTTAATTATCTTCAAAGACTTGACGGATCTTTAATGAAATTCGAAATTTTTATTTCTCTAGCAGCGTTTTCACTCATGATAGTTCCCCTCACCCAAAGATGTGCTACAGAATGAAAATAAATGTACGATAAGAAGTAGAAATAAATGTATTATATAAAGTTTGAATATCTACTTTCTAAATTTATTTATGTTTTTTAGTATTTCGATTCAGAAAGTTTGCTTATATATTGAAAATCTCAAATTAGATTGAATTTCCGGAAATATATTTTTGTTATTACTCTTGTTTACACTATACGCCTTTAAAAGTTCATATCTCGCATCTGTTACCAAACTGAATTTACAATATCACGGATGAAAAAAAAATCAAAAATTATTTTCTCATATAGATGTTTTATTTATTTGTGTATTTTATAGGTTTTTTTCTGTTAATATTTCTTTTAGTGTTAAAACTTATATCATTTTATATATACGTCGTACACTAAAATTATTTGATTTTTAAAGTAACTGTTTTATTTAAATTTAAAAATTAATTTAGTTATGTAAATATTAGCTGATATCAAATATCTTACTTTTTTAAGGCTGGCTTATTAGCTATATGCAATAAGTGAAATACAAAAAAAATTTTAAGAAATACCTATGCTTAAAAATGAATCAAATGTTTCAAATACTTCTTAAATAAAGAAATTTTTTCCTAAAAATTTAATATATAAGATAAATTTATATAGTAAGTATTCGATTCTCCATTTTCTTTAAAATGCAATTGTTTCATATCTTTCTCTTACGAAGCACATCGCAGAAAATTTTAACAGCAAACAAAGAAAAAAGTTCTCAAAATAAATTGAATTTAGTAAACTGGCTCTTTGATATATAATTATCTTCAAAGATTTGACGGAACTTTTATGAAATTCCAAATTTCTATTTCGCTACTGGCGTTTTCACGCCTGACAGTCCCCCTCCCCCAAAGAAATTCTACAGAAAGTAAAATGGAAATTGTTGTAAGATATAAACCGATTTCCTTCACTTGTTTAAATATCTTCTTTCTAAATTTATTTATGTTTTTTTTATTATGTCGATTCAGAAATTTTACTTATATATATCAAAGCTCAGATTAGATTGAATTTCCGGAAATATATTTTTCGTATTATTCTTGTTTCCACTACACGACTTTCAAAATTGATATCTCGCATCTGTTATCAAACTGAATTTCCTATATCACAGATGAAAAAATAAAATAAAAAATCAAAGATTATTCACTCATCTAGATGTTTTATTTATTTGTTAACTTTAAGGATTTTTTCTGTTACTTTTTCTTTTAGTGTTAAACTTACATCACTTTATCCCTCTTATATATACGTCGTGTTTCTTAATGAATATCGGGGTTTTAACGCTTGTAAAATGTATTACATAAAATCAAACCTATAATTAAAATTAAAATGACAGAGCATCTCAAACAAACCTACAAGCTTACAAATGTTCAATGTGAGTACCTTCCGTCCTTTCTTACCTTTCATATTTTTTTAGCAAAAAATCATCAATTACATTAAGACAATATGTTGGAAGTATCATTCAAGTATAAAATATTGTATGTGTGGAAAATTATCCAAGTATGGATTTTTTTCTGTTATAACAATAGCATTAAAGTAATATTTTCAATGACAGTGCCATAAAATTCAAATATTGTTTTCTTAAAAGGTTATATATTATAATTTCACGAATGATATCAAACTGAGAACTATTTTCAATAATGACGATAAAACATGTATATTAAAAAATAAAAAAAATAGTTTTTTTTAACCATAAACACGTAAAATTTATTTTAATTACTTATTATTTAATAAGCTGACTAATCATTCATAGAATATTGTGTACATTGTCCTTAGCTCTTCAAGACGTGCCTTCAAGATGGGAGCCTTTTACGAAATTTTAAATGTTTTGTCACCGGTTTTTAATAACCGAAATTTGTGCCTTATTAAATCGAGAAAATGCTTCGACTAAATAAGGCAATTTTATTAGTATAATTTT